>JALGBA010000283.1:0-625000 GCA_023970755.1 Azemiops feae | reverse complement strand
TTGCTTGTCACATGACCTCGGGACACAGCAGCGGTCATAAGTATGAACCAGTTGCCAAGCATCTGAGTTTTGATCACACGATCGTGGGGCTGCGACAGAAATGGTCATAAGTCACATTTTTCAGTGCCGTGTAACTTTGAACGGTCACTAAATGAACTGTTGTAAGTCAACGACTACCTGTCCTGCTTTGCCCAGCCTCCTGTGCTTGAGTGACACCACACGCTCTTCCTTCCAGCCTCCCTGCACACGGAGATATCCCCCTCTGCTTAAAGACCCGCATTTCTTGGGGTTACTGTGGCATTTGGGACTACCGGGATTGTTGCTGCTAAGAGATGCAGTCACTTGACATCATGCTTTATGCCCGCATCGCTTAGTTACAGTAATTCTGGTCCCAGTTGCCGTTGTAACCTCAGGAAAGCATTTCCTGCCCCATTGATCACAGAAAATCTCTATTTTACTGCTGTAAGCCTGAGAGTGAGACCCAGTTGCTGATCTTTCAAGCCCCATCTACTGTAGCCAATCCTTAGAGATGATGGGATTTGCAGTCCAGCTTCTGGTTCCCCCACTGCTGCAGCCTTCATGTGGACTGTGCAGCTGAACTGATGTAAAGCTGTGGTCTTTGTGGTGAAGGAGGGAGAGGAAAACAATTGTTGCCTTTTTTTGATGGCTCGTTCACATGTGTAGATTGTAACTTTCATCAGGTAACTAGAATCTGGTGAATTATTCAAAATATTTTCATGCATTTTAGGATTGATCCTTCTGTACTGAATATTGAATTGAATTGTATTGAACTAGATGTTAATTTTATCTTGGCCTAAGGAGAAAATATTTGTTTTGGTTAGAATAAGAAATCACCTATATTTATATACATTCAGTTGTAAGACAGTATCTTTTTCTTCAGCAGTTTGTAGCTATTGGGCTGCCATATTAATGCTAAAGTTTCGTTCAACCGTTATCGTTTAATCCTTTTCTAATAATTACTGGAAGATAGTAAAACATCCAGCTATTTATTATTTTTATGAAAGACAATCGTGCTGAATTCCTTGCCAATAAAATGTCTTTATAATTTATACTAAACAAAATTAGTATTTCTTTCTCCCCACCTTTGGTGCATTACACTAAACTTATTATGCCCTTTTTGTTCCCATTTTTCTTTCCCAATTATTCTTTTTTGGATTTTTGAAG
Organism: Azemiops feae; assembly: GCA_023970755.1. Taxonomy (NCBI): domain Eukaryota; kingdom Metazoa; phylum Chordata; class Lepidosauria; order Squamata; family Viperidae; genus Azemiops; species Azemiops feae. The sequence goes on along the minus strand of JALGBA010000283.1, from coordinate 623,815 downwards.
TATTCTTGTTTAAGTTATTTCCGTGCACTTGTGGATACCATTAGGTTTTGTTTTAACAAGATTTGTAGCCCACAGATAGTATGTTTCCTTTGACTTGCTTTGCCTCAGTTTAAATTGTCTCTGTGTTCTTTCTTTTTTTTTTTTGTTCTTTAAGAAAACCTTTTGTTTGCATGAATTCAATTACTTTTTGTTTAGTTCCATTATTTATGTTACCATCCATTTATCACAGGCCACTGTGGATTCTATAATGAGGGATAAGATGCCCAAAAAAGGTGGAAGATGGTGGTTTTCATGGAGAGGGAGGAATAACACTATCAAAGAGGTAAATCTGGAACTACCCTGAATTTTTCTTCTAGGCTTCTACACACACACACACACACACACACACACACACCTGCATGAAATCTGTGAATTGTTGACTCTCCTTAAAGAATCCAGATTTAACAAAATGAACTGTTGAATGCTAAACACTGGCATTGCTTTGCTTGTTTGTTTGGGATCCTATTTAGGTGATAAAAAATGTAAAGATGACAGGTAGTCCTTGACTTAACAACAGTTTGTTTAGTGACTGTTCAAAGTTACAGCGGGATTGAAAAAAGTGTCTTCTGACCATTTTTCACATTTATGACCATTGCAGCATTCCCATGATCACGTGATCAAAATTCAGATGCTTAGCCACTGACTCATATTTATGACCGTTGCAGTGTCATGTGATTTCACCGTTTGTGAAATTCTGACAAAGCCAGTGGGGAAGCCAGATTCACTGAGCAGTCGTGTTATTAACTTAACAACTGTAATGATTCACTTAACAACTGTTGTGGTAAGAAAGGTGGTAAAATGGGGGCAAAATTCACTTAACAAATGTCACTTAGCCACAGGAATTTTGGGCTCAGTGGAGGACTACCTGTATTTGCAGATTCTTAAGCCATATAAGCTGCCACAACAAAGATTTCCGGGAAGCTGATGATTGTAATTCTTGGTACAATATTTCACATTCTTTCTTCAGCATCTCAAACCTGGCCATATTATTTTCCTGAATAGTATTCAAGGTCACTTGTCAATAATTTAAAAACTCATTTGCTGGTTTGGCCGTCTGATTAAGCATTTATCAGCCGTCTGATTAAGCATTTTAGCTCCTGCAGGGATTGCCAAAATGGTTATGGGAGATCTTGAAGAAAGGCATATGATTAGCATGGCCAGGCCCTTTTATTATTCTCTAGTCTAGTAGAAAGACAGTAGACGTAGCTGTTTCATTTAGCTAATGGTATACAATGATTACCCAGAATAATGCAATTGCAATTCACTTCTGTATTGCTGCCAAGGAAACCCCATGGATGTATCCATGAAGTCATCAATAAGTCGAGTTACATTCAGTCTTACCTTTACTTGTTACTTGTCATTAATATTCTCCATTAAACTTTAGAAGTAGATCCATGAAGAAATTATTAATCATAAAAAAGCTCCTTATGTGAATCGCCTGAATAAATGTTTCCCTCATAGCTGGATAAAACAGAACTATGGAGGCCAATAAGAATGGATTTTGCAATAGTGCCACAACTGTGTTAATTTTTGCTCTAGCTCTGTTTTCTTACTTACATTTTACCCACAGGAGGCAAAGCCAGTGCAAAGTCTCAATGGAGAAGAAGAGAAGAGTATTGCAGACAGGTATTGAACATTTCTATCCTATTTTTTTTTTTTTAATTTTTAAACATTATCTCATTTTATCTATTCAAAATGGTAAGAAAACATCTTCTGAGTTTCATAACTGAATAAGATTCGAATCCAAATCTGTTAGACATTACGTTATGGTGTCTCTTTCCAAATTGTTTCAAACTTATTTCACTGACAAATTTATTTTGGGGTTTTGCAAAATGAAAATCCTTTTTTTTTTTAGTTCTGATAGCATAGTCATGACAAATGGCTCTGTTTGTCTCTGCTGCTTCTTTAAGGTATTATTTTATTACTTTTATATTAAGATGTCAGTTCTGGGAGCTTCAACAAATACCAAATTATGAATAATCAGAAGCAGAGATAAATGGTTGTGGATTATATCAGTATGATTAGGATTGCTAAGACTGCTGTCCATAATGTCAGGAAGTAAAGAAATTCACTGGGTGATCTTGAGCCAGTCACTCTTTCTTGGCCTAGCTTCCCAAAGAGAGTTCACTTGCCATAAATAAAATAATCAATAATGGCTGAGGAATACATATTTACAAACATCTTGAGATGATACAGAAAAAAAAAACGGGGGCATTCTGTGTCTGATGTTTCAGAATCAAAGATGATTCTTCCTCAAGTGATGAAGACCATCGAACTAAAAGTGAAACCACTCACCTTCCACTGTTGTCTGGAATAAGTTATAAAAAGAGTCTTCGACTCAGTTCAGAACAGCTGGTAAGTAACATTTGTCATCAGGATTCCTCCCCATTATCATCAGGCAGAATCCATCTGTGATAATAAGAGGGTTCCCAGTATCAAATAAAGGATAACCTGGGGCATCACTTGCTTACAAGAGAAGAGGAGGTTATTGGTTGGTAGTCCAGCTGGTCCAGTTATGTCCATGGTAATGAGAGGAAGCCTGCTAATTGAACTGTAGCAGAGCAAAACAACATCAAATAACATCCATTAAGAACAGAGTAAAAGGGAACAAATTGACAGGTTGAGAAAAATCAGTAAAATGTATGGGACCCTTCATAAATAAATTTATTTTTCTGTCTATGGAGATTCTCAGTCATCCAGATCATGGTTGTCCTAAAGGTGCTGTTCAAAAAGCAACTGGAGTTTCTTGGGTTTTTTTCTTTGAAAACGTTTCACTTCTCATCCAAGAAGCGTCTTCAGTTCTGAAGAAGCTTCTTGGATAGAAGCAAAATGCTTTCAAGGAAAAAAAAATATCAAGAAAGTCCAGCTGCCTTTTGAACAGCACCTTTGGGGTTTCTTTCTCTGGGTCCTGGGAATTTGTTTTCTTTTTCTTTGAGGTGTGCTTCAGTGACATATCTTTACCATGGTGTGTAGAGTCTGTTCCCCTTCTTGAAAGAAAGCATACTGGTTTCTAGTGGCTGAGGTGCTAGCTTCAAAGATGCCACTTTGATCTTGCCAAGAATATGCTCTGTCACTGAGCCATGGACCCTTCTGCTTTTACCAAGTCATTGGAAGATTTTGTGTAGTCACCATGCCAAAAAATGGCACCTGAGCAAACTCTGAGGGATCATCTGTGGAATCTTTTGCCGCCTTGTGAAGCAAAATCTGGAATTTAAAGTAGAATAGAATTTTTTTATTGGCCAAGTGTGATTGGACACACACAAGGAATTTGCCTCCAGTACATAAGCTGTCAGTGTACGTGCAAGCAACAAGTAATAAATCATCATAATCATAAATAATTTAGGCCTGTCGGAATAATTTTTGTAAAAGGAGAAAAGAGAAGCTGAGTGTTTGCACTGTAATTCTGACTGACAAGAAGAGATTCTTGATTGGTGACGGACATGGGGCATAACTTTTAGAAAGAAGTCCAGTTTCAGTCTTCACATCTTTTTGGCTAAAGGGGCTTCTTTGATAACATAACATTTCATTCTATAGGCTCAGCATTGAATACAAGCGAAGGAGGCATCTTGCTTTAACCAAAGTTAATGTTTAAGTGTCTATAAAATTATTTTGGAAAAGCTTAACATGATTACTGTCTGCATATGCCAAAATTACCTATAGCATTAATGAGATTTTCCTAAGGGATTTTATCTGTCATGGCTTTGTACACTAGTGGACTTCCCCCTTGTAGGTTTTCTTAAGGAATAATTCATTAGTTTGTGTGAAATGAAATATTTTCCTAACATTAAATCTATGAGCATAAATTGTTAGCTTGGAAGCTGTAAGTATAATTGCAACTTCATTTGAACTACAATTCCATATATATTTCCTTCAAATAAGTTTACATTCTAGACAGTGTGTGTGTATTTTTTTTTAACAGAAAAATCTCAACCTTAAAAATGGTCCCAATGATGTCACTTTTAGTGTCACAACACAATATCAAGGAACATGTCGCTGTGAAGGTACCATTTATTTATGGAACTGGGATGACAAAGTCATTATTTCTGACATTGATGGCACCATCACAAGGTGAGTTTTTAGCCAGACGCAGAATGACACATTTCTGTTCAGGGAATACTATGTTCTGCTCTCTGTGATAAGACAAACCAATAGTGATGTTTTTACTTTAAACTGAGCAGCAAATACTAAAAGGCTGGCTACTTCATGATTTGTGAAAGAGCAAACCCAAGTCCTACAGAAACAATGTTAAAGATTTCCTTTGAAGTATCCTTTCTGTTTAGTGTGGTGGAATTGTGTATACATTTCACTTAAGGACCAAACTACTCCAAGCAACACATTGATGGCACACAGTCTGTGCTTTACAGCATATAAAAGCACTGGGCCATTTTTAAACACTGCCATATCAAGACAAAGTGGGGATGCCAGCTATTTGTTTCTGTTATGTCAGTGATGGTGAACCTTTTAAAGACTGAGTGCCCAAACTGCAACCCAAAACCCACTTATGCATTGTCGAGTGCCGTGTGGATGTGGCCCATTGGGTGGGCGTGGCCCATTGGGTGGGCGTGGCTGCGGTGGTAATGGCAGACTGGGTGGGACTAAAAAGTTCAATCAATCATTTCCAACTTTGCAAGATCTTTTTTTTTCCCGCGAGAAGTTGAAATTGACTGAACCTTGTTGTTGTTTTTTTGCACACGGCGGCGGAGGCCTAAAAAGGTTTTATGAAACCCAGCTTGAAGGCCTAGGACTGGGGCGACGGCGCGCGTGCCCACAGAGAGGGCTCTGAGTGCCGCCTCTGGCACCCGTGCCATAGGTTCACCACCACTGTGTTATGTGATACAAGAGTGATACAAAAAGAATAATACTGGCTTTCTGCCGATCTGGCTGAAAGAGATAGGAGAACGTGCTTTCCTGTTCTTTTATGTGCCAGACAGTGGCCAGCTGCAGGAGATACTCATCCTGACCACAATATGGGTAAAATGTTGCAGGAGGTACAGGTAGGTGTTCCTTGGTCTTTCATAGCTCAGGAAGTCAGTGGTTGTAGTTGTTCTGTATCCTCTCATTTGGTTTGTTTACTTTTAGTAATCATTTTAAAGTGTTCTTTGATCATTCCTATACATGTGAATAATATTTATATGTTACTTATGTGTAAGGGTGTAGGTCTATACATACGTTGTATATAGTATGTTTTAAATGTGTTGTGTATGTGTACACTTTGAGAGAAAGCAACTAAATTTCATTTTTAATGTGTGCCATTGTGCCCACAGGAAAAAATGACAATAAAGGTTGTCTGTCTGTCTGTCTGTCTGTCTGTCTGTCTATCTATCATCTACAGTATCTATGTTTTTATTGCTGAAGCCAGAGATCTGATTTTTTTTGTCATGCTAAGCCACAGTTTGTATAAATGTGGCTTATTGAGTTAAGCACAATTAGCTGAATTGACACATCATGGTTTATAAATGGCAGTGGATAGGTTTATACAGTAGGCAAACAGAAATACCCCCTCCCCTCTCCAAAATGCCAAAATGTAGAATGACATATCTGGGAAGCGTGAACCCATTCCTGCTTTTTATAGCACGTCTTAACATAATGATTTTTTAAATCTACATTAACCTTAACTTTTATCGTACTGCAATTATCCATGCCACCCAAATCTCAGGTTGTGTCATTGTAATTCCAAAAACCTTATGTTTCTCAGCAGCGCCCACTCTTTCATCCAAACCAAGCAACAAGCTGCAAAATATAGTTTCTTCTTTTCTTTTGTACTTTGCAACACCTTATATTTAACTTGTACTTTTTCCCCCCATCACACAAATTTAGATATATTCTTCTGGATTGTTTAATTGGTGTATCAGTTGTCAAAACTGATGTTTTGTTTTGCCTGAAACAAAAACCATATTCTAGGCAAAACGTTCATCTTAATCACAGACATTCTCCCCAGCAATAACAATTGTGGTGCACCTCATTTTAACATATCTTTTCTAACTTCATTCTATGTCTTTAACATAGTTATTTGGAAGTAATATATAATCCGTATTTGCCATATGATGACAAATATTTTATCTTCTTCTCAATTTTAAACCTTTTATTCATCAATTCTGCTTTATCTTGCATTTTTCATATTTTTTGTTACTGTCTTTAGCTTCTGTTTATTAATCTTAAATCCTACTGATGCATCAAATTCTGCTAGACGTGCCATACTGAAAATATGGAATAGATACAAACCCAGGTTGTGCCCCAAACATCTTTGTTGCTATTAGAACAAAAGAAGCGTTTGGTGGATGTGCAATAGTAAGCAGACATAAATGGCTTACTTATCGTGAGTTATTAGAATTCTGTCAAGGGAAATGTAAAATAAAACCAACAGAAGAACTAGTGATAGAGGGATATACTTATCAGTGTTTTTTATTTACAATTATTATAAAGTTTTAAAGTAGACAAAAAGAATTCATGGTTCTGAACATTGTAGGACTGAGTTTGAAATAGAACTGTGTACAAATAGGAACACGTAATTGCTAAAATGTATAAACATTTATTGAAATTTGAAACGGAAAAGAGTGTATGATAAAGTGGCATAATAATAATAATAATAATAATAATAATAATAAAGTTGGAAGGGACCTTGGAGGTCATCAAGTCCAACCCCCTGCTCAGGCAGGAAACCCTATACCATTTCAGACAAATGGCTGTCCAGTCTCTTCTTAAAAACTTCCAGTGTTGGAGCATTCACTGCTTCTGGAGGCAGGTTGTTCCACTGGTTAGTTTCTCCTTAGTTCTAGGTTGCTTCTCTCCTTGATTAGTTTCCATCCGTTGCTTCTTGTCCTGCCTTCAGGCGCTTTGGAAAATAGCTTAAAATAACTGCTGCTTCTAATATATAATTTACTCATGGAAGGATATTGGTAACAATACTATTACCAAGTCAGTAGGGTCAAAATTAGAATATTTCCAACACTCCCACTGTAAAGTGAAGATAATTGTTTGGAAAAGAAAAAAAGTGAGTGATATTTCTAAATATATTTCTGCGTTGCTAGACATCATTAAAGTAATTGTTCTGACCAACAAGATGGAAAATAGTTAGTAAAATTATTTTACAGTAAATTAATGTTAACTGCCAAAAGTGTTTTCTGTATTCCACAAATACAGGTTGTTATTGTATATTTCTTCTTGGTTTCAAATATCTTCTGTTTTTTTCAGATCAGATACTTTAGGTCATATTTTGCCTACTCTTGGCAAGGACTGGACACATCAAGGCATTGCTAAATTGTATCACAAAGTGAGCCAGTAAGTATATTAACTATTCTGCAAAATCACCTTTCTTCCTTTTTAAATGTCAGTTTCCACTGCATATGAGTTGTCATATAAACACAAATGCCATTTATTAAGCTAAGAATATTTCTAACAGTGAGAACTGAGCATCCATCCTTCAGGAAGGATGGGCAGCTTTGGAATGATAAATAGCATGGCTGCCTAACAAGAGGCAGCTCTTAACCATTTTTGCCCTCTCCTGGAACATCCCTGAATGTGATCTTTCAGAAGTCATAGGGTAGCACAGGGGTCTCCAAATTTGGCAACTTTAAGACTTGTGGACTTCAATTCCCAGAATTCTTCAACCAGCCATGCCGACTAGGAAATTCTGGGAGTTGAAATCCACAACTCTGGAAGTTATTAAGTTAGCATAAAAAAGACATTTGTTTCAGTGGTCCACCCAACTTACCCAAGAGCCATTTTTTCTCCTCCTTTAATGAATATGCAGAACTCAGTGGACATGAACTATGCTAAATTTTCTTGCATATCTGTATTTGGACTTGTATACCTTTTGAGGTACAAAGGTAGTCCTCAATTCACAGCCACAATTGTAATCAGAATTTCCATTGCTAAACGAAGGGGTTGTTAAGTGAGTCGCACTCATTTTAATGGCCTTTCCCCCCCCCCGAAGTTGTTAAGTGAATTCCTGCAGTTGTTAAATGAATCATGTGATAGTTAAGCAAATCTGGCTTCTTCAATTGACTTTGCTTGGTGGCGTCTACTGCAACAAACTATTTTGTGTTAAATTTAGATTTTGCCGACAAAGAGTTAAAGGGAGACTAGTGTAGCTATTTCGAGCTATTTAGCTCTCATCAGCTAGCCATACCCTTCTGAGATTCGAACCTGGGCCACCTGCACGTTAGGTAGCTGTATTAACCTCTAGGCCACGGGTTCTCCTCGCTTTTGTCAGCGGCACCAGGGAGGAGAAATTAAGTGTTTTCCGGTGGAGCTGGTCTACCAGAACACCTGGTCTACGAAGCAATCTACTTATTGCTTTTTAGCCCCAATCTAGGAGCGTTTAACTCTTTGTCGGCAAAATCTAAAATTAACACAAAACAGTTTGTTGCAGTAGTATCTGCCTGTATGATAAAAAACGCTCCTATATAAAAACTGGCAGCTAAAAAACTGGTGATTTCATATTGTTGTGTACATAACTATAATAATCCCTGTAGGCTGCAAAAACGATTTAAATAAATGTGTGATGATGATGGCATGTTTTCTGTCTTCAAAACCGCAGAAATGGATATAAGTTCCTGTACTGTTCAGCCCGGGCTATTGGGATGGCAGATATGACTCGAGGTTACTTGCATTGGGTGAACGAGCGGGGAACGGTGTTACCGCAAGGGCCTGTGCTGTTGAGTCCCAGCAGTTTGTTCTCAGCTTTTCACAGGTATCAAAGCATTTGGTCTTGCCACTCTAGACCAGTGTTTCTCAGTTTGGGTCCTTTTTAAGAGGTGTGGATATCAACTCCCAGAATTGAGGAATTCTGGTAGTTGAAGCTCACACCTCTTAAAAGGGCCATGGCTGAGAAACCCTGCCGTAAACAGGGTGTAATTTTTTCCATCCCTGGAATGGTTCAAGGGTTAGACTTATTACCAATAAGATTAGGGTGTCAACAGTTATGTACGGTTGCAAAGGTATCATATATGAAACATTGTAGTAAAATATTGTGGTCCAGTAATGCATGTTTTTGCATTCAGTATTTATGGATCAACTCTAAAGAAAGGCAATTATGTGAGCCTGATGAAAAAGCAGTGAGATTTAAGCTATTTCTGGCAGAAATATGCTCGTATGGATTTGGGACCTGTACTCAGAATTTACCTTAGGCTTATGCACGAAATTGTTTTTTAATGGGAAATATTTAAAAGCAGAATATTCTCCCCACTAAATTATATTCTTAATCAACTTGCTTTTTGTTCACATTGAATAAAAATAAGCTAAAAGAAAAACTTTCGATCTTTATATTTCTAAAATATAGGAGGTTGAAAAGCTTTCCCATTCTGATTTGATGTTGTTGTCCATTGAGGGAGAGGAAATCAGATAACCATAAAATAATTAGAAGGCCCATATATTCATCAGTAAATTATACAGTTCTTTGAAGACAAAAGTTTATCCAAATGAACACAGCTCTCACATTGCCAAAATCAGCAGGCTTACGGCAATGCAGTTGGCCTTTTTTGTGTACATAGAATGAGTCTTCACATTTAATTTTAAACAGCCCTATGGAGCAGGAAATATTTCTGAAAACCTTGAGAGGTTATTAGTCAGAAGTCTTCATCAATTGAAACTGTTCACATAGCTGAAAGAAGTATAGTATGTACCGTTTACACATAAAAGCATTATCATCTAATATTTATCTTATTTTATTTTTTTACCTAATTTTATTTTCTTTTTTTATTTCAGGGAAGTGATAGAGAAAAAGCCAGAGAAATTTAAAGTTCAGTGTTTAACTGACATAAAAAACTTATTTCATCCTAACACAGAACCTTTTTATGCTGCCTTTGGCAACAGGCCTGCTGTAAGTACCAACTGGGATGATTATTCCCAAAGAGCTCTTCCACAGCATTGACACTGTGGATTTATTGTTCAGTTCAAAAGTATTCTCCAGATTCTGTTAAACTACAATTCCCACTGCCCCAGTTGGCCATGCTGTCTTGGGCCATTTCGATCTGTTTTTGACCACCCCAGACCTCTGATCTGGTTCAGAAGGATGCCATGGTTGGTCTCAGTGCTACATATTGGTTTGAGACTGGACTAAAGGAGTCCAAAGAACCTGTTTCTTCCAGGAGTGCCCATTGAAACTCTAACCTTCCAATGTTGCTGGATCCCGCAATGGTTTCTTGAGGCGGGATCAAACCATCTCCTCCAGAGTCAGTAGAACCATCCCCTCTCTCAAGGATGAGTTCACCACTACATAGATCCAACCATACCACCTCCTGAGAGAACTTGACCAACCTGAATGGACATAGATCTGAAACACAAGTGGCCACACTTACAGCCCCCCCCCCAAAAAAAAAAACCCTGGCCCTTATTTCAGAACTAACAGATTCAAACCCTTCCCAGATAATGGAACTAGACTGTGCCTCAATCACCTGCAAAGAACTTGCATGGCTGACATTCAGCTCAAAGTAGATCAGACCCAACAGATAATGAGAATAGCCCTCAATGACCTTGAAGGTATTCCACTGGTCCCCACTGGTCCCTCCCTAGGTATAATTGAATCAGCTTAAATTTGCAGGTGGACAATCAATAGACACAATAACAGCAGAGAAATGCACACACTGCTCTTATCTTCTCAAGATAACCCTTAACAAAGATTCTTATCTGTGCTCAGATACACCCTTCTATATTGCTTCCATTCCCTAAGCAGCCAGATCAAGCAGTCACTGAATGTTTGTGAAACTTTGCTGCTAGTTTTTAATGGTGGTGATGACTAGGAAAATTTTAAAATAATTGTTGTAAAACAACAGTGGCAAATCATTTCTGTGTTATTACTTTGAAAACTACTGTCCCAGAAGTTCTGGTCAACTTGAAAGAATCAGTACTTGGAATATATTTTTGTAACTTAAAATTCATGAAGTGCCTGTAATATATACACCTAAAACTATTTGTGGGTTATTTCGATGTGATTCATCTATTGTTGTTATTTTATCCAGGATGTGTACTCATACAAGCAAGTTGGAGTTTCACTAAACAGAATATTCACTGTTAATCCAAAAGGAGAACTAATTCAAGAGCATGCTAAGACCAACATTTCATCGTGAGTATCTTTCTGCTGCTTTATGTAGTGCTGATTTTCTTCTTAAGTCCTTGAAGTTGGAATTTATAACAGGAATTAAATGAATTGACTTGAAATAAAAATTCAGTGATATAATGCACTTTCCCAACATTTACTTTGGTTGTGTAGAGCAGGGCTTTCCACCCATTGGTACGGGTACCACCTGTAGTACATTGGCACCTGGCAGGTGGTACGCGACCATCCTAGAAAAGTGGTAGCGGGGGAGGGGAATGAGCTGAACCGGTGGCAGCACCGCACAAGCCTGAGCGAGAGATGGCTGGAGCTGCAGGGCTGTCAGAGCTCAGTGGAAGCGCCAGGATCAGCGCCAGGCTCCAGCTGGAGCTCGGCGCTGATCCTGGCACTTCTGCTGAGCCCAGAAGAAGCGCCAATCAGCTGGAATGTTGCAGCATCTCCAGGGTCTTGATTTACATTCAGATGCTTGGCAACTGATTCATATTTATGACGGTCACAGTGTCCCAGGGTCATGTGAAGTGACCAAAACCTACTGCAACCACCCAGCAGACGGGGAAAAAAAAACCAAACACCCCCCCACCCCACCCCCGCTGCCAATCCTCAACAGAAATGCTCACAACAATGAAAACCTCGGACAGGAGGAAGAACGCCGCCAGGCGCTGTCTTGCTCGGCTGTGGCTTGGGGGGCACTTTTTTGAGTGCCATTGTAACTTCAAACAGTCACTAAGCAAACTGCTGTAAGTCGAGAACTACCTGTACTTTATCACTTTTTTCCTTTTTTTTTGGTCATCAAGTTTTTGACACCTTGCTAGGTGACTGGTGGTACTCGGATGTTGCCATGTCCTAAAAGTGGTACAATGGGTGAAAAGGTTGAAAAGCCCTGGTGTAGAGATCAAAAAGTATTGGATTCAGCACTTTCTTTATTTAAACAATCTCTTTGTAAAAGGATACCCACTTTTGGTTTAAAAATACACTTGCAGGGATTTAAAAATGCCCTCTTAAGATTTCAATAAGATGAGGGTATTTTGTGCATACAACAGAATAATCAAGTAAACATCTCTAAGAAAGAATGACTGAGTCCTGTTGTAGGTAAAATCCATTAACAACTTCTCTCCTTTCCAAACTTTTGTTTTCTGCCATCTCATAAGCTGTCTGTATGTCTACCCTGGTGGTTGTGTTTGATAGGTTTTCTGAAGTTGAAATTCTGGTGGGAAAAAATATTTGGAAGTGATTATAGGGGGAAATGTAAAGCTTGGCTACAGATGGAGTTTCCCTAGAGTTAATAAATTTGATTAGGAAAAATAAGATCTTGTTTGCTTTCACCTAGATCTCTATCTTGCTCTTTCCAATCTCCAAAATCCGAAGGTCAGGATAATTTCAGTTTAGCCATTGAAAGCCTCACTCTTAAAAACACCTTACTTGTTCACCTGTTCATTTCCGTAAGCTGCAGGAAATGCTGTTGTATTTTTACTTCAGTGGGTTTTGTAAATCTATTATGGCTTATTTTCTTACAAGTCTTTTGCTGTAAGGCTGACTAACTGCTGTTTACAAATCTTCAGCAGCATCTCAACTCCTAGCACTATTTTAGAAAATCACACCACTATGCCTAATGTTCAGAGATAGGTTAAAAGGCTGTAGGGGTGTTATGTTTTTCTAATTATTTTGCCTGAGTTGTGTTCATGCAATTCATGACATTAGTAATGGTTTATTTTTCACCTTTTTACTGTTTTATGGGGGTGGCACGAGTGTGCGCATGATGCTGAGGGTGGGGCGAGCACCCGCACAATGCTGGGGATGTGGTGAGCGCTCATGCAAAGCTAGGGGCAGAGCAAGAGCCTGTGCGAAGCTGGGGGCAGGGCGAGCACCTGTGCGACGCTGGGAGCAGGGCTAACACCTGCGTGATGCTGAGCTCGGGGCTAGCACCTGTGCAATGGATGGGGCTAGTCCCCACGCGACACTCAGGACAGCGCTAGCGTGAGTGGGGGCACACACAGCATACGTGCATGCACTGGTCAGCCATTCACACGGCCCAGTGGCCAAGAGGCTGTGGCCCGGTAGTGGGCCGCGGCCCACATGTTGGGGACCCCTGGTTTAGATAATATCTCATATGTTTCTCTCTCTCTTCCCCCCCCCCCCATCCACCCATTCTCTCTTCCCTTACAGGTATGTGAGACTTTGCGAAGTGGTGGATCATGTATTTCCCTTGCTGAAAAGAAGGCATTCTTCAGACTTCCCCTGTTCTGACACCTACAGTCAGTTCACATATTGGAGGGAGCCACTGCCACCTTTTGAACATCAAGATGTTCATTCTAATTTACCATAACTCTTTTGAAACATCTTGACAGCATCTCAGCATCTCAGCTCTTCTGTGCTTTAGTTGTTCAACTGCATTTTGCACCTCAAACAGGATTTGGGATGTGGTGGTTTTAAAAAAAATCAGTTCAGAAATTACCGTTGTTCTTTAAAATAACATTTCTCAAGGTTGTCCATCCAGCTGTTCACCAGCACAATGCTTAAGAGGTACCCAATGCCATATATTCTTTTTAAAGGGACAGTTCTGGGTACCGTAGTAGTGGAAATTTCAAAATCGAAGTCCTCTACAGTCTTCAGTGTTTCCATGTGAGCTTTGAAAGCACAGTGTCATGTTTGCCCCTTGAACCACTACCGGAGCCATTCTATCTCCTACTTCTCAGGTAGAGGAAGAGGAAATAACTCTAAGGTGTAACACGTGCATTTTCTATACTCCCCCCAAAAACGGTCGTCGACAAAATACGTTGAGATCAAGTGAACAAAATTCAGTCGGTCGATAAGCTTAACACAGCATGGCTGTGATCACTAGCACTGTACTAGTTTGTACTGATAGGGGTATGATTCTAGCCTCCAATTCTGTCAATGTGTACCATTGCCAAATTGTTCTTTCAATTTCGTTTTATGATTATTACTATTTTTTTTAAGGAATTGAATGCACTTCGATTATCAGTTGCATGTGATTAGTTGGCTCTACTAAGTTTTGGACAAATCTTGAACCTGCTACTATTACTGTATGCTGTGTTTCATCTTAATCCTGCTAGAAGGTTTGGGGCCACCAGAGGTCCCACAGTGCAATATTTTTAGGGTCATAGCTAGAGGTTACTACTATGACATGCTTTTCAAATAGTGTGTCTTAGAAGGATACTTGGCAGTGGAGTCCTCTGCCTTTCCTGTTTTCCATGAAGAGTGTTGCCATTTAAATAGATGTGGCTCTTCCCATCTAACATAATACGCAAAGGTTTCTGCTTCCAACGGCAAGGGAAACATGTCTGGAAGTATTTTTAGTGAATTTTCTTGAATTGCTTTGTTGCTGGTTCAGCATATTTTATTTGCACTACGTGAAGTAGATGTGAAGGGTTAAGGAGCTGGCTGATTTTAAACCCTCTGAAGATATTTCTTTGGGTATTCTTCTTTTTATTTTGTCACACAATTTTGAGATTAATACGATTTGGGGTGCCCTATATTATAGACAGCCATTACTGAGAGTTTTTCCTTTACATTTCATATTTTTTCTTGATACAATTAGGAGAAATCATTATCTTCCCTTTTTGTTGTTGTTACATTTGACTGTCTTGAGGTTCAACATTATAAATGAACCTTTTAGATTGTTTTTGAGAGAAGCTGCTTTTTTACAAGTTGCTGGCCTTCTTTAAAATGCAGATTTCCATTGTTTACTGTACATCAAATAATCTTAACAAAACAAAATCCTTGCTTTTATAAAACTATTTCCTTTTAATATTTGTTGGAAGGTTGCTAGGTGATCAGTTTTAAGACTTAGACATAAAGACAATAGGTCTGAGGCCTGTTAAGTTTTTTTAAAGTGAGAGACTGGGCAAAATTAAATGCTGTTGAGATGGTTAGAACATATGTTAAAAGATCCTTCTCGCTATGTTAAAATTTAACTCTAGTATTTTTCTCTTGCTGATCTCTGAGTAAATAATACCCCTTAGAAGAAATTGTTTGGAATCCTTCTCATATCAATTTTAGATATACCTCACTTGCCATTATATAAATTCTACTTCTTTTAAAAGGGAACTTAGAATTCTGCCTATTTGCGTTTTCATAATTGCACTCTAGCAGCTCCCAAATACAGTGGCCAAAGTTAATTATAATAAAGTTAAATTAGTTTCAGTCCCAATAAAGTCATTGGGCCTAACTTCTGAAAAAATATAATGGATTGCTGTGTTAGTAACCTCTGCCTTTAACTGGATTAGGTCCAAAGCCATAAGCCAATTTTAAGTAAGATACAAACTATTTTAGGAAATTTGCCATTAAATCAGTGGCACTTTTACAACTGATAGTGAAAGTTACATTCAGTATGATAGCTTGTCACTCTTTATATTTAATGAATTAATTTCACACGCTGGCTCCTGTAATGCACATTCCGCCAAATAATTATGTCATTAGCTTTATAGTGCAACTGATAACACCTACTCAGAAATAAGCCCCATCAGTACAGTTGGATTTTGTCATACATTGTGTTTAAAATTTGCAATTTTAATTCTATAAGACACATGATTAAATCATATGTTCTCAACAATCTTTGGAATGAAGATCGATTCAAATCAGGACTGTGGGTGACAATAGCCATGGCCCAGCTAGAAATTGGTTTTAGGTTCACATTTAATTCCTTCTGTGCTGTTAATTTTTGTGTGAATACACAGCCCTTTCTGAAGCAGCATCACTGTTTCCTCTGATTACTGTTCTTGGCAGTCCAAAGTAGCATATATAAAATAATTCAAAATCAATTCAAAAGCTAAAGAGGAGCATGTAAAACCAAAACTGCTCAACCCCCAAAGTCATTTTGCTTGATAGGGAAGGAGAAATGGGGTTGAGATTTGAATCCATTTCTCTTTCAAACTCTTATTAATCAGCTTTTTGAAAAAACAAAAAAAAACAAAACTTCCCATGTCTAAAGCCCAAGCTGTTGAAATTGAAGAGGAATTATGTGTGCACAGCCATATTTCTACATGTTGTTTTGCTTTAACAGGCATACAAGCACGTTCTTTTGTATTCCAGTAGCTGAATTAGGGTATCGATATCTGTAAGGAATATCTATAATGAAACATTTATAATGCCTGTTGCTTACAATTGCAAAAAAAAAAAAGGACTAAATATTATGTCTCCAGTCTAAAGTTATGATGAAGATCCAGTAACTCAAATGAAAGTAATTTGCCATGGCAATTCTTGGTGCCCTTATCAGCAGGTAGTGGATAAAGATGGAGTTGGATGCGTAGGACTAGATCACACATTCCATTTCATTCCCTTGAAGGGGATTTTGCTATTTTCCTTGCCTGTGACATCCTATATATAGTACGATTGGACACCATACCTTACTGGGATTAGTAAAGTGTTTTTTTCTCCCCAATTATTTCTAAATGTACATTGATTCCTATATGTGGGCAATATCACGGGTACATAAAGAAATACAGGTACTGATCCAAAACCAGCATAATTCTAAGGTCTTTAAAATTACTAGTTGAACAACATGAAATCTACTTCTCAGGTCCAAGAACACGATTATGGATTTAGCAACATTTTATAATCCAAAGGTCTAGCATGGGGAATAGAAAGCCTTGGAAAAACTTGTTTCAATATTATCACTTTTTGGGGCATGTTTCTCTTACTGCAGAATGCTTCTCTTGCTCATTCCTCTTTCTTACGCACATTACAGCCAGGACATGTGTTTGCCATTTTGAATTTGTATTTGATTTCTCAGAACAAAATGTGCACGATCCAGCCAAGGTTAAACAATAGTGTTGTGTAGCACTTTGAATCTTGCTTTGGTGCAGCTGCTTTACAGTTGCAGAGAGATGTTATGCCTCCTGTTTTGCTCTGAACACATTTGGGGGTATTGAATGTAAAACTCTGCCCAGTCCTATTAAACAGGTTTCATTCCCGTTTACTTAAATTACAAGAACACAGCTAAAAATTAGTGGGATTCACTACTTGGCACATGCAGATTGTTTTCTTATTCTAGTTTTTAAAGGATGAAAAATTTGCCTTATAAACAGGAATTTTAAGGAATTGTTCATAAACCAACAGTAAATATTTTCAGGAATTGGACTGTCATCAAGGCTAAACTGAGAATTCTTGAGTGGGTCTGTCCTGATCACCCAACACATACTCTACTGCAATAATACTTGAGGCAAACTCTGCATTTCTATAGGAAAACGTGAAGCCATTTGAGAAACCATGGCCAATTTATTTTGTTCTTATTTGCTGATTTTAATGTACCGGGCATCAAATTTATTTTTTAAAAACTTGCCTAAGCTTTGTTAGAAATGCTATTGTAGTGTTGAATGGAGTTGCTGAGAGGATTGCAGCTGATATTTATGGCACTGGTAGGAAAGGAATATTTTTTTAAAGCAGTTTTAAGCTTTATTGTTAAAAATTAAAATTGGCGGCAGATATAGTTTCTAAATAGTTTTTAATTTGGCTAGGTAGTTCTGCATACATTAAAATGGCATTGTTGAATTTGCACAATAAACATGGAATGGATGAATTAATTCTTTCTGTGAAAGAAAAAAAAAAGACCTTCACTTCTGGTGTATTGATGGTTTTCTATTACAGAAAAGATACCTTTTCTAAATAGAAAGCCAATATATGTGCTGTTTATACGGTCTCCCATATATTAAACTAGAATATGCAAGGTGGATCCCTGTTTATTTTGATAACATTTTATGGCTATTCAGTTCCATATGTTGAAAATCAAATAACGGCGATGGAATTTGAGGGCAAGTGGGAGAATTATTAATGGGTATATATTTGAGGAAAATATTTTCTCTGTGTATGTATGCAGTAGTGCTGGGACTCTATTAAAAAAAATTCATTTTGATGGTCAACAAAATGCAAATAAATATATTGTAATAAATTCAATCCATTGGAAAATGTCATGTGGGTCGTGATTTCAAAAGATGCGCACAGAACAAATTTCAGCCCAAGATCAGCTCTTTAGAATGTTTCTGGAGGCTGGTAGGAAAGTTTAAGCACAGAGTGAAAGTCTCCTTGGGTTCAATCACAACATTTGACTCCGTAATCCTAACCGTGTCTATTCAAAAGTCCCGGAGTCATGGATAGTCCTCAGGAACCATCTTTAGGGTTGCATCGTAGCTCTAGCTGGCTTAGGTCCCCAGCTTAAGTTTCCTATTTTAAGCATTACGCTTGTGAGAAAGAAAGAACTGGGTATAAATAGCAGAAGAAGGAACACTGTGCTGATTGCATTGCCTGCCTAATGCAGAGGGGTCCAGCAAGGAGGGCATGAAACAACTCGTGGGGTTGATCCCACCGCACCATTGGTTCACTTCTCTGGTAGAGGAATCCTGAAACAATTTGATTTTTTTGGTGCTTCTCTTGATATCAACCTTTCCCCATTCCAGGGAAGCTGCCTCTGGCCTTTTCTATTCCAGAAACATTTACAATATTAATGGGATGGTTTGACCACATCCTCTGTGCCCCTTTATCCAAGTAGCTTTTAGCAGAACAATTGATCCGTTAAGTTAGCACAGGCAACAGCAACAACAATAAAAGCATGGAGAGGATTCCTCTTAATTCATTGGCAGCTCTCACCGGGCATAATGGAGAAGAATGGGGGAATGGGGGAGTCAGGAGCTGTCTGAAGTTCTCCAGGGACTGAGGTCAAGGTGTTTTAAAAGTCAGCTCCATGTTAACAAGAGCCTATTTATTGATTCAGGAAATCCATTTTCTCTGGCTATGATTAAGGCTTGCAAGCAAAACTTTTCAGTTGTATAGTACTTTCTAAATGGAACTTTTCTTTTGCCTTTTGTCTGCTAGAACCTTGAAAAGGGGAGTATTTTCTTTGGTGGTCAGAAAAGAAAGTAAATGGATTATAACAGTTCGAATTTTTTTTTAAACATCCTTCCCCCTTCAAGGCTTTTAAAAAGAACTGAAAGCTGAGATAGTATCAGATTGTGTTAGCTCTATATTCCAATTCTGAGCGCCAACTTAGTGTTGTGGATAAGGCATCAGGCTGGAAACTAGGAGACTGTGAATTCTAGTTTTGCCTTAGATGTGAAACCAGCTGGGTGACCTTCAGCTAGTCACTTTCTCTCAGCCCTAGGAAGGAGGCAACAGCAAATCATTTCTGAAAAACCTTGCTAAGGATAAAAGTCAATACAAACTACAGAAAAAAGAAAAAGGGAAGAGGGAAGAGGAGTGAAAAGGAAAGAAAACGGGAAAGAAAAAAGTAACTTCCTCCTTGTTGTTATAACAAGATAACAACATAACCTCCATTCTCCCTCAAGCTTATCTCTTAGGTAAAGAAAACAAAATCAAAATGCTGTGTCAATCAATCTTTGCCCCCTTTGCCCTCACAGGATCAAATTTAGGGGCTTGGTGACTAGCATGTATTTACAATGGTTGTAGCATCCCAGGTTCACATGATCGCCATTTATAACCTTCCCAGGAGACTTCTGACAAGCAAAATCAATGGAGGAAGCCGGATTTCCTTAATGACCGCTTGATTTACTTAACAACCATTGTGATTTGCTTAACAATCACAGCAAAAAAGGTCATAAAATTGGGCATGACTCTTCACATTTATTAGTAATGGCTGTAAACTGTGGACTGCTTGTAATTTCAAATGCCTCCGGCCCCTCAGTTTTCCAAAATCTATATTCCAAACGCCCTTACGCTGGATAGTCCATAAAAAAACTGCATATTTTTAAAATTTTCAATCAAATGCAAGTTGTCTTTTAAGGAGAAACTTGCCTGTTGATTACAGTAAAACTTTGCCAGTTCAAGGGGCCTTAATCTTTCCAATATGCAAATTATAAGTGGTTAATATGCAAGGCTCAGTTGAGTATAGTGTTCATAAATAGGCTGAGCTTGATATTAATTCCTACCCTCAGCCACTCCATTTATAAGTCAACCATAAAAACATCGAAGTCCCTACTCGACTTATGAAGAACAGCCATCCAGAATCATGTGGATGATTTCAGTGATCTTTCCTGTATTCTGGAGAGCTAATGCCAGGTTGGATCCAGCATCCGTCAGTGATTCTGCTTGCAAAATTGTCTTGCTAGCTTAACAAAAGCCAGCAAGTCATGCACTTGCCATGGCTCTTAGAAGATGCAAAATTGAATGGAAGAAAAAAAAATGCAATTTTAACTTTTCGATTGTTTTGATGACCCTATCTCATAAGGAGTAGATATGCATCAAATAAATGTTGAGCACCAATTTTAGATTTCTTTCCGATATGCATATTTTGCCAATAGCTCTGAATCTGATCATTTGGGGTGGAGTTGATTAATGTGGTCATCTGGGAATGAACTTCAGCGGGAAGTATTTCCCAGTCGATCCATTTTCAAAGGGGTTGCCTTTTCTTCTGGAGATTCCTGCAATGACCACACAACACACAGCACTGTATGTCACGTGGGTAATTCAAGAAAAGCTAACAAGGAAAGGATGTCCTTGTGTTTCCTGTGCAGAAAGCTTGGTTTTGCTGTTACTCTCCTGGACTTTCTAAAAAAGAAAACCAACTGGTAAAAAGCCTAAACACCTTGCATAATTTAAAAAGTAAGAACAATTTCTTTATTCTTTTGAAGCATTTTCTTTTGGGGAAGGGGAGGTTAACTAAATTGTGTTTTGAAGTAGTTCTTGCACAGATTCCTTGGAATTACAGATCCCAGATTTGATTCCAGAGAGATTGCACACTAACGTCTTTTGTATCCCTGGTGATAGAATTCTTTACTGGCCAAATGTGATTGGACACACACAAGGAATTTGTCTCCGCTGCATAAGCTCTCAGTGTACATTCAAGCAATAATCATGATAATCGTAATCTAAAAATACAATCATCCTAAATCATAGATACAACACTCAGTGATAGTCGTAGGATACTAAAGCAATCAACATAAATCATAATAGGATACTAATATGATTACAGCTTCCAGAATTCCCAGACCAGATTGGGAAAGGCCTGTTTTTAACATGCTTTGGGGAAAAAAATTACAAAAGATGTAACCATCTACATTGTCAAGCTTCATATTTTTCAAAACAATGCAGCCGGACAGGCTTTGTAGTAGCTCAGAAAAACTGGGTGCTGTTCATTACCTCAGCAGAGTTAACTTGCCAGGGAAAAAATAATAATAATAAAAGAAAGTGTAAAATAAAATACCCAGAGAGTCATATAAGCTCAAGCCAACAGGATGACTTAATTTGACTGCTTATGAACTTTACTTCATCCTAATCCAAGATTTTTCATTGCCAAGTGAGTAAAAATCTAAAAAGAGATTTGAATCAGCCAGGCTTCATTACTCGTTTGGCCATGATATTTGCTCCATGGAACATTTGCCAGCTGTTCCTGTGACTTGGCTTCCAAGGTTTTAAAATCCTTAAGCCTGTCATTTCTAAAAACAGATATCGGGCTTAATTCATCCCAATTGTATCTAGGAGAGAGGAAAGTGCTTTCAATCCCTCAGTCTTTCAGGACTGCTGTATTGGTTTCTCTAGCCAAAGAGGAAGAATGAAAGGGGGCATTTTAGACAACTACAACACCATCTGCATCCAAAGTGAGAGACGGTTACTCTGCGAGACAAAAGAGGGGATCATCAATCACATGAGCCTGGAGTTAAAATCATATTGGCTTCTTTGCAACAACACCAGGTGTTAGCAGCAAAGACAAACTTCTTGTGTTACAACGCTGGCTCAAAGCAACAAGTATGTGGCAGGCAGAGCAACGTGGAGTGGGATAAACCATTAACTATTGGGTGTCCATACCTATGTGGGAATGTAACTCACAATTCCTTGTCTATTTGAATAGATGCAAGTAAAGAGATATGGCTTGAGAATTTGGGTTGCAGACAGGAAATGGGAAGGCAAATGCTGATAGTTCACAATACTAAGCTAATGCTACCAAGAGATAGAATATTTGTAGGGTTGAACTGTGGGTTCCTTGATGCTCTCTGAGCTTGGTTGTTTTCTTGCAGACATTTCATTACCCAACTAAGTAACCTCATCAGTGCTAGAAGGTAGAGGAGATTTGCTTTTATTTTATTTGTTTATACTAGTGGCTTGCTCTATCAGTGTTAGTGGAAATGTTCTTGGTTCACCCAGCTCCAGTGGATTCTAGGTGATGTACAAAACTAGAAAAAAATATACAAACAGCTAAAACTGTTAAAGCAGACAGATAGCCAAGACTAAAATGATCTAATAAACAGTATTTTTGCCATATTAGGATTAAAAAAAATAATAATCCTGGAATTGGCATGTTCCTTCAACATTGCAGGCTAGTTATTTCCCAATCTGAGAAAGCATTTCTATATCATGGAACAGAGACTTCAACTGAGGAATTCTTTTATGTAAGAACATTCATAAGATTCTGCCTACTTCAAACATGTTCCAGAGAAATGTGGGTAAAGACCTCTTTGCTATTGAGTTAGGTCTGGGCAACAATCCCTATTCAAAAGATAAAAGGAGAGTTGAGGTCTGGGTGTACACTTTCCTTCTATTGGCTACACCTTAAAGAAGCTGCTTTTTCCTGGGCTCATGTTTTATTTTAAGGAGACTGCAGCCTACCGTTCCAGAGAGAAAACCCATCATTTTTAGGATTCTGTGCAAGACTGAAAAATAAAAGGCCCTGTTTAAGAGTAACTTCTTCTTCGTCTTGTGCCATATCCGTTATCGGACGTTGGCGATCATGTTGGCGATCCTGTTTTTATCAGCAGCCGCACGAAAAAGTGCTGCTGAGTTTTGTCCAAACCAGTCCCTTAGATTTTGAAGCCATGATGTTCTTCTTTTGCCTGGACCTCGTTTGCCTTCAATCTTTCCCTGGAGGATTAAATGGAGTATGCCGTATTTTTGTGGGTGTCGCATCGCATGTCCGAAATATTCTAACTTTCGTTTTTTAATTGTTTTGATGATTTCCCTTGGCTTTCCCAGGCGGCTTACAGTAACACTGACCTTAATCTGCAGAGTCCTTGAAGTAACAGCATTTCTCAGACTTAACGCACAACCTGAAAGCTCTTAAGCTGTTTTTATTAATGAGTGGAGAGGTATAAAACTTGCATATACACAAGCATCCAAAGCCCTTGTTCTGAATCATTTCTGAAGCACAGAAGGACTTTGACATTTCTATAGAAAATGACACCTTTCTCTCCTTATAGCTATCAAAAATATAGAAACTCCATCCTTCCCTGCAACTGGGTGCTCTCTTCATTGTCAAGAATAATACGGCACTGTGCCATTGACACTCGCAATAAAATATTACAGTCAAAAGCAGAGAGATGTGCATGAGAATACATTGATGTACTTTGGTCTGATCTTATACTAGATTGCTATTATTAGCATGTTCAACCAACATCTCCTGAACAGGCTTACTCTGTGGTTGTTTTTACATCTTCAAAAACCAACAGGATAATTTTCATTTCTACAGCATGCTAATATGGCTGTAAAGAATAACAGGACAAAAGAATAGAGTTGGAAGGGACCTTGGAGGTCTTCTAGTCCAACCCCTTGCTCAAGCAGGAGGCCCTATACTATTTCAGACAAATGCTTGTCCAATCTCTTCTTGTGAATAATAATTAACAATTGTTGATAAGAAAAACAAAAAACTATGGATACTGGATGCTGCAGTATTTGATGAGAGTGGAATAGAAGAGACAGAATGGGGGGGGGGATCACAAAATACAAAGACCTACAAACAGAAGTAGAATGACTGTGGCAAAAGAAAGCAAAGGCAGTACCAATAGCAATAGCTGCCTTGGGTGCAATTCCAAAACACCACTTGAACACCATTGGCATTGACGAAATAACCATCAGTCAGTTGCAAAAGGCAACATGGAACAGCTTACATCCCTCAATGATACCTTTAGCATCATCAGAGACCAACAGCTGCCTACCAAGTGGATAAAAGTGCCACATCCAGTCTGAAATTTGGCTGACTGTGCAGCCATCCATAATAGTACAGTACTGGTTTAATTTGCTGAGTAAATCTAAGAAGCAACGGCCATTTAAAGAACTTCAGGATTTCAAATCAAGGTGAAACACAAATAACTTAAGACAAGACTGTGCAGCAGATATTTCCTTTTTCCTCCCCCCAGCTCCCCTGGTTTCCTTTCCCTCTGCAGTCCATCTAGTAATGCCTCTCTAGCAACAAAGAACTATGGAACAATGGGCATTTTGTACACTCAGAAAACAGACTCATCCGCACTGGGAATATGACATGCAATTTTCTCTGCCTGGTTATAAGAACTTTTCCCTCTCACCACAGCTCAATCAAAATATTCTTCGAATATTCTGGAAGGGCTATTCTGAGGGTAGTGGGATGACTGGAAGGAAAAGACTCATGGTGATCATAGTCTTCCAGTTGCTTAATACCAGTTTTTACCTATGCTTACAAAAGAGGTACTCCACAATCCTCTGAAATATTTCTTCAGGTGTGTGTAAGATGAATAGATGTATCAAAAACATATTAAATTACAGGTAGTCCTCGACTGGTAACAGTTCATTTAGTGATTTTTTGAAGTTACAATGGCACTGAAGAAAGTGACTTATGACCATTTTTTTCACACTTGCAACTGTTGCAGCAACCCCTTGGCCACATGATCGAAATTCCGATGCTTGGCAACTGGTATGTACTTATGACGGTTGCAGTTTCCTGAGGTCATGTGATCATCTTTTGTGACCTTCTGACCAACAAAGTCAATGGGGAAAAATTCTCTTAGGAACCGTGTTACTAACTTAACAACTGTGGCAAGAAGGGTTGTAAAATGGGGCAAAACTCATTTATCAACTCTATCACTTAGTAATAGAAATGTTGGGCTCAATTGTAATCATAAGTCAAGGACTACCTGTACTTTGGTAAATGACAATTTAAATTATCTCTGGAACCGACTCCCTCACTACTAATGGAACAACAACAACTCTGATTGCACCAATAATGACTGAAGGGGTAGCACTTTATTAAGCAGCCATGCCATTTGCCCAAACCAATCTGTGCAATTGTTTGTATCACCTATTAACACTGAAGAATGGGGTCACATTAGTCATGGATTAATCAGCTCAAATACTCCACTAACATCAAAGCTTTTGTTATGAAATCTATTGCCTTAATTTTGTTCTTGCTCTCTTTATTTGGTTCTATATTTTTTTGTTTACTTCTTCTTTGTTTAGTCTCTGATTATTCATATTTTAATTAAAGTTACATTGTGAGCTGTCCAGAGTTGCCAGGAGTTGGGTGGCACCTAACATTAAATTAAACCAAATTAAAGTATTTCTGTATCACAAATTCTAAGATGAATGGGAACGTTTTCATGCATTGTACATTAGAACTATTTATTTGTCGGTTTCATTTAACCACTAGATGCCACTGCGTAACATTGAAAAACGGCATCATTTCTGTTCTCTGATTCAGCCAGCCTCCCAAGGTTTCAAACTGACTTATGTATCATTTTTTTTTTACACTTTTCTGACCATTGTTCCAATCTTCTTTTGACAATGATTTTTCAGGGTAATCTAAGGAAAAGGCAAACGAAGGAAAATTCATTTCTTTAAGGAGCCTCCCTGCCTGATACAATCTAACCAAGTGATGTCAGTTTAGGGAGAGTTTTGCAATTGCACTCTTCCAACATTGATTAAGTGGCTTCCATCACACATCCCTCCGGCTGGTGGACATGTGACAGGCCAGATGCTGTCACTTAATATGGAGTCATGCCTGGGAAAATCCACTTTGCTCCCATCCTGCTCTTTTTTCTCTCAGAGCTGAAGACCTTTGGTGGTTCTCACAGGCCTTTGGCCTGCTGGATGTTTGGTTTAAGTTTATTTTTTCCTGACTTCCTGATGTTAATTTGGATTTTGATATGAACTGCTGTTTCCTGCTGGCTGTGATACGTGTGCATGTATTTTAAAAATCACCTTTGGTTGTTGTTGTGAAGCCCTCGTAATTGCTTCTTTTGAGGCAGAATGGTGAACTATAATAAAATTTTAATAAAGACATGGATTGCAATGGAGTTTGGGCACTGCAACGTATACACAAAATGTGTAAACACACAGTGATGCCATTAGTGTATCAGTGTGTGGGAAGTCACCTAATCATTCAATCAATATATAATGACATTTGGCTGATCTTGTCTAGGATTGGAAGCTAAATAGGACTGGCACCAATTAGTATCTGGAAGGAAGATGATCCAAGAATCCCAGTGCTGTAAGATTGAGAATTTTTTTTTTTAAAAAAGCATCCCAGACGTCGTAGTAAGAGGGACGCAGGGGAAGCAGAACTCTGCCTCCCGCACCTGATTTCTTCCTGCTGGGGCCCTGAAAAGGGCCTGAAGTTGCCCCGGAGAGACGACGAAATAAAAGGGGACCCTTGTAGATCGCGGGGAGAAAGACTGGCTGCACCCAGATTATTTTCCTTCCTCTACAATTTTAAAACCTGTTCTTGGAAAAAAAGCGACCTGAAAGCAAGAAAACTCCCAGAACTAAAGGGAGGGGGGTTCTTTTTTTTTTTTTTACCCCTTCTCCCAGAATAAAAGCGGCTTTCTTGAGGGGAAAATAGAGAAGACTATAAAATTAATTTGGACACAACAGAGAGACTCAATGTTGGAAAAGGTTTGGGGAGTTATAATACTTTTAAATTTTTTTAGCTTCCTTGGAGAGTATCGTCATAAAGCTTTAAGAAAAAAATCTTGGCTGGAAAGTTACAAAACGGACCTAAAAACATCTAGTGGTGACAAAAAAGAACCACACTAAGTTTTGCTTATACCGTGTTTCCCCAAAAGTAAACCCGCCCCTGAAAGTAAGCCCCAGCTGATTTTCAGGGGGTGGGCCTAATATAAGCCCTCACCCCGAAAGTAAGCCCTACTTAAGGGCCTGCATGGACAGCCACTGATTCCATCTGGTTTCACCATAGACACAAGGTAAGGGGGGGGGGAAATCTGCCAGTGCCTCTGTGATGAGGCAAAGACAATGGGGGAGGGCGGATCTGACCCACAGTACGGTATACCGGTTCCTTACCGCCACCCGGCTTGTTCCGCGGCCTCATGGCAGCAGCATTGGGCACGACATGCAAGGCGGCAACAGCTGGTTTTGGCATGACGTGGCCGTTTGCCGCCGGCCATAGCTGTTTGCCGCCTCGCACGGTGCACCCAATGCCACTGCCATGAGGCCTGGTGGATCCTCCCCCCTTCTGACCCATGTGCCATTATACCGGTTTCTTACTGCCGCCTGGCTTGTTCCATGGCCTCATGGTAGTGGCATTGGGCAGGAGGCGGCAAACGGCTGGTTTTGGCACGATGCGGCCGTTTGTCGCCAGCCACGGCCATTTCCCATCTCGCGCATCGCGCCCAATGCTGCTGCCAGGCCTACCATACGTTAACTCTAACCCCCACTGCCCCTCAACCCTAATGGGAGATGGGAAGCCCTAGGGAAAAAAATGGGAAAACTTTGGTGCGAAAAA
Source organism: Azemiops feae (assembly GCA_023970755.1). Lineage (NCBI taxonomy): Eukaryota > Metazoa > Chordata > Lepidosauria > Squamata > Viperidae > Azemiops > Azemiops feae. Next base: position 596,279 of record JALGBA010000283.1, on the reverse strand, counting down.
AAACAGTTTTTCCCATTTGTTTCCAAAGCACAAGACAAGGATGTCCATTATCCCCATTATTATTTATATTAACACTGGAAGTATTGAATAGAAATATTAGGCAAGATTCAGAGATCAAAGGAATGGAGATAAAAGAAATACAAACTACAAGCATTCGCAGATGACTTGGTTTTTATATTAGAAGAGCCACTTGAGACAAGCCTCAAGCTTCTGAAAAAGATAGAAGAATTTGGAGAAGTGGCAGGACTGAAAATAGAGAAAAGACCAAAGAGATAAGCAAAAACCTTACAGATAAACAAAAAAATTAACTGTTAGAAAAAACAGATCTTCAAATAGTTAAGAAAGTTAAATACTTGGGGATACACTTAACAGCAAGATGTGCAACAATAAAAGAAGACAACTAAATACAATTATTAAAACAAATAAAACTAGACTTGGAAAAATGGAAAAATCTACAACTTTCAATGCTAGGGAGAATAGCAATGGTGAAGATGACTATTTTACCAAAATTACTCTTTTTATTTCAAACAATACCTATAAAACTAAAAAAAAAATTCTGTGATGAACTAAGTACATTGACCTTGAAATTTATTTGGCAAGGAAAAAATACCAGAATTAGATTGAAAATGCTACAAGAAGTGAAAGAAAATGGAGGATTTGGGCTGCCAGATTGGGCTTTATACTATCAAGCATCTATATTAACATGGTTAAAAGAATGGAAAACCCTTAGGCATAAAAGATTACTATACCTAGAAGGGCATGACTTACAACTTGGTTGGCATGCCTTCCTATGGTATGGGAAGAATAAAATACATAGATACTTTCAAAACCACTATATAAGAAACACACTTCTTCTAGAATGGGAAAAGGTAAAAGCAAAATTTTATATGAAAATACCTAGATGGCTTTCAACAATGGAAGCATTTGTTCACCCAAACCTAATTAACTATGAGAAAATTGTGACTTATAAAGACATTTTGAATATTGAAGGGAAACTAAAATCTAGACAAGAACTGGAAGAACAGGGCATTGATCTATCAAATTCAAACGAGATAGGAAAAAGATGCTAAAACATCTGGATTTTATAAAGAACAGACAGAATTTGACCAGATACTATTGATATCAGATGAAAAATTGATTAAGAAACTGTATAAGTATATGATAAGTTTAAAGATGGAAGAGGAACAAGTCAAAGAAACAATGATAATATGGGCAAAAACTTTGGGCATAACAGAGTTAGAAAACTGGCAAAGTCTTTGGGAAAGAAACTCTAAAATAAAAGAAAACCTATATAAAATGTTTTATAGATGGCACTTACCACCTGTGAGGTTAGCAAAAATGTTTAAAAATATGTCAAGCAATTGTTGGAAATACAGACAAAAACCAGGCACATATTATCATCTTTGGTGGATATGCCCTAAAGCCAAAAGATTTTGGTCAAGAATACATATATGGTTAGACAAAATGATAAAAAAAAACATGTAGATTTTAAGCCGGAATTATTTTTGTTCAGTATAATTGGAGGAAATTATGAGAAAGAATGTGTATCTTTAATGTTATATGTACTATTTGCTCAACATTGGAAAGATGAAGAATTACCAGTGGAGGAAGAGATAATCAAGAAAATTTTGGACTGTGCAGAAATGGACAGACTTACATTGAAAATGAAAGAGAAAGAAGATTCAGAATACTTCAGAACATGGGATACATTTTATCAATGGCTAGAAAAATGAGGTAGAGAGAAAGGAGTTTAACATGTATTAGTAAGCTAAATATTGGAACCCAGACAACATGTTGCTTATAAAATATTAAGGATTTGTGATTCTAAAAAATTAATAAAAGATTGTTTTAAAAAAAAGCAAATGGTATACCTAAAACAGCCATTAAAGTCCTTTTTGTTTGTTTGTTTACGAATGGTGCTTTTATTTCAAGTAACAGATCAACCTCTTGGGCTCTTTCAAATCATGCCTCCATATATTTTTTCCTCTTCTGTTGGAATTGCAGTTCCCTCCACTCAGCTCTGTTAATCCCTCTTGCCAGGAATAATAATATTTGCCAAACTACAGGAAAAGTTGCATTTGGATTCTTCAGGGTTACTTTTGTGAAGGTCATGCCAAGGTCTGATCTGCTGCTTAAAGATAGCTAAATATCCACTATTTATTTATTTTCAAGATTCAACATAGAGTTGGGTTTGTATTCCCATAAAAATCCTCACATAATTCCTCTCACAGGGCTATGCAAACAATTTGTGTTATGAGCTTGTTCTAGGAAAAGCGAGAATAAAAGGAAAGATCTGTTTGGGCCATGGTCTGTTGCCAAAGAAGGGAGGGAGGCAGGCAGGCAGGCAGGAAGGAAGATCTCTGCCCAAGTGCCTTCTAAATATAGAGGGTGAAGCATCATCTCAGGCAACAGAAGGGTTTGGCCCAATCATGGCTTCTCTTCGGTCCCTAGTTAGGCACCAGCCTAGAAAGCAGGAGATTGTGAGTTCAAGACCCACCTTAGCCATGAAATCCAGCTGGATGACTTTGGGCCAGTCAGTCTCCCTCAGTTGAACCCACTTCACAGGGTTGTTGTTGTGGGGAAAATAGGAGGAGGAAGGTATGTTGGAAATGTTCACCACCTTGAGTTATTTGTAAACATAACAAAAGCCGGGATACAGATAAATGAAATGAATGGGTCTGTGTTTGCTGGGCAGCCCAGAGCTGTTCCTCTAGCATTCCAGAAGATGGTGCTGTTGCTAAGGAAACACCCTGCAAGCAGCCGTCATTCCAGATCCCTGGCAGAAAGTCATACAGAGCGCTTTGTGTCTGTCAGCACATTCCTGGAAGGTCACAGCCAATGATGAATGCTCCGGTGTAGGAGCTGGAGAAAGAGAGAGGTTTTTTTTTTCCTCACGAGTTGCATCACTTGGCGGCCTTTTGGCTTCCTTCCCTCGATTCCTGCGGTTAGAAACCTTTCCCAATTGTTATTTGGCGGCTTCTTCCACAGACCTTCTGTGGCCAAAGCAGGATATTGATGACTGGCTGGCCCCGGGGAAGCTTGGAGAAGCTCCAGCTCTTTTTCATACCATGGTTGCTCTTTTTCCTCTCTGCTCTTCACGCCCCCCCCCCGCTCCCTCCCAAAAAAAGACTGAAATAGCCCGTGGTTCTGGTTAGCGCTCTCTCCGGATATGCCGCCACCGAAAGCATATGCATCATCAAGTGATACCTACGGCTCGTTCAGCATAGCTAATTATGACAGGGGCTTTATTTAGAAGGAGACAAGTGAAGCAGCTGGCTGTGGAGTCCAGCCGTTTCTTTGACTCGGTGCCTGGTTTCCCAAATGAAAAGAGAAGACTTCCTCTGACAATTGCTGCTCCTAAGCTTTGCATATGTTTAAATATCCTGAATTACAGCTTCGTCTTGCAAGTTTAATTGCTATTTCTCTAAGGCAGGGGTTCCCAGCGTTGGCAACTTTAAGACATGTGGGCTTTAACTCCCAGAATTCAGCTTCCCCCGAAGCTGGCTGGGGAATTCTGGGAGATGTGGTCTACGTGTCTTAAAGTTGCCAAAGTTGAGAAACTCTGCTCTAATGAGTTTATTTTTGGACCTTGTTGTGAGTTTGTCTGTCCTTTTCTTTTGGAGTGGACATAACTGAGTGAGAACTGGAAACTTCATTTCTTTTTTTATTAAAAAAAACTTCCTACTACCCTGTGTCCAGTTCTGATCCATCTGATTGTGCCATAGGTTAGATCTTATTTACACTTGGCAGGATACTTTCTCCTCTTTTTCAGAACTGCTTTGATTGATAGCAGAATTGCCTCTGTGTGTGTGTGTGTGTGTGTGTGTGTGTGCGCGCGCATATGTGTGTGTATGTGGTATGTGTGAGTGTGTGTGTCTTCACCTCATAGACTTCATTTTTTATTTCCTTCTAAATCCAGGCTAAATCGCCATACCATGTGCTTGAACTGTAGATGGCCACCTACCTGGATGGCCATAAATCTCTGGGCTCTCAAAGTTAAATGTTGGAATATTTCCAAGGAAACCCATTCTGAGAATCAGGAAGCATGTGCTCTTTCATCCAATAAATAAATTAATACATCTGAGAGTTTCTTTGTTTCTGCAGATCAGCCTGGTTTTTTGCTTAGGGATCTTTTACTCATGTTATTGCAATGAGATAAAGTAAGCTACCTGCACAATATTCCTTGAGACTAAATATCATCGTTTGAGGGTCTGCTTGAGACACTAGAAATGCTGTAATGAAAAGCATGTTGTGTAAAGAATGTGTCTCCTTCATTATGGATCTTTCATAATTATCATTTGATTTGCATTCCTGACAAGCTGTAAATTACTTAATGCTTTTGGTAGATTTTGCAGATTTCTGTTTAAGCCATATTTTCTATAGTTGTAGGAACAAATGTTATAGAATCAGACAGGAAAAACGTGTGTGTGTGTGTGTGTGTGTGTGTGTGTGTGTGTGAAGTGTCTGTGTAATTATACCCATCAAGCCAATATATCTCTAGAAAGAGTTTCAATAGCTGGAAGCCTGCATCTAAAGTACACATTTGATGTTCCTTCAAGCTCTCTGCCAAATATAACTTGTCCAAGACCTAAGTAAAAACACATGACATATATCCTGTTTACACTCCCACAATTATAATAATTTCAAACTCTGAAGAAGAATTATGAAACAGCCTTTCCATTTTAAGACTTTATATTCACACAGATACTGTTTGTCACTCCTTATTATTTACTGTGCCACCACTGTTACTAAATTGTACCATGTGTTCCTTTGATACTTGGAGGAGGATGCATCAAAGGCCATAAACAAAAGCTAGATCTAATGGCATACATGCCAACTAGTGGTTATAGAGGTAGTCCTTGACTTACAACAGTTTGTTTAGTGACTGCTCAAAGTTACAACGGCACTGAAAAGAGTGACTTATGACCGCTTTTCACACTTACGACCGTTGCGGCATCCCCGTGGTCACGTGATCAAAATTCAGACGCTTGGCAACTGACTCATGTTTATGACAGTCACAGTGTCCAGGGATCATGTGATCCCCTTTTGCGACCTTCTGACAAGCAAAGTCAATGGGGAAGCCAGATTCACTTAACAACCGCATTATGAACTTAACAACTCTAGTGATCCACTTAACAACTGTGGCAAGAAAAAGTCGTAAAATGGAGTAAAATTCACTTAACAAATGTCTCACTTAGCAGCAGAAATTTTGGGCTCAATTGTGGTCGTAAGTCGAGGACTACCTATACAGTGTTTGCTTTTCACATATATTGTTCAATCTCAGATGTTCAAGCAGAAAACAACAGCTCTGCTTGGGACTCTGGAGAGCTATTGACAGTTTGGGTTATTTTGCTCCTGTCTGAGTCTCCTCAGAGATGTTTTTCCCCTTTCTCTTTGTTATTTAAGGGCTTGGGGCTATGCAGTCTAACCAACTAGGGGATCATATAGTCATCCAGATTATTCATTTAATGAAACTTCAATATAACAGCAACGAGGAAGCAGTTATTATCAAATGGGGGGGGGGAAATAATATTTATTCATGGAAACATCCTTTTGAATCTATTTTTGCTTAAGCATATTTAAAATCTAGAAGGGTGGAATTTATGAACACAATTCTTTTACATCATGACTTACGATTTTTCTTCTACATTTCCTGAATAAACTTTCTGATAGATAGCAAGATAAATCTCCCAATACATACCAAAATTAATTCAACTCATTTTCCCTAGAATATATGAAGCCAGAATCCAACAAATGTCGCCATATTTTCTTGAAATCAAAAGGAGGTTCACTCTAAAACTAATCATTGTATCTATCTTAGAGACAAAGGAACTCCAACTATGGGCATCCGTGAGAATAGGACAACCTAAAGAAAGCTTCCTTCAATGCCATTAAAGTCTGAATCTAAAGTTAATCCACTGCATTTACTAATCTTGCAATAGTCCCATGCAAATTGTAATCTAGCTGAGTTGGGAGCAGATTCACATCCAATTCATAATGTCTATCATGGGTTCACATCCACTCAGAAAGTGAATTGAACTCTCCCATCCAGCCATAAAAAGCATTATGTCCTTCCATGAAGCCATTCCCAGATCTAGTGAAATGGAAAAGTAACCAACAATGCTATTGATTTATCTGAGGAGGGGCTCAATTCACTTTCTGAGTAATATAGATCTGGTAAATACCTTTTGTTATCATAGCTACACAATCTGTTATTTTCTTTGACAGAAAAAGTGAAATGTTAATCTTAGAGACAATTTAAAGAGGTGCGCCATACCTTGACACTGGTAATGAAGGAAGTATTTCCAGGGACTATATTATATATTGATTATATTCTGCCCTCATACACACAAACTTGCTTCTGTGTGTGTGTGTGTGTGTGTGTGTATGTGTATGTGTTAAATTTGGATTGCTAACAAAGAATTAAAGGGAAACTGGTATAGGCACACAACCTGCTGTGTTTCTGGTTTGAAAGCACAGGCAATTGAGTGAGTCAAAATATATTTTCAACACAAGTGTGTCCCTTTTACAGAGTACATGTTGGAGAACAACCATCCAGTCGAGAGGAGGGATCAAATGGGCAATTAGTATGGACTCCTTATGTAAACACAACAGGGCAAGATCTGACTCCCCCAGGATGCCTTTGAGCCTTGTCTTTCCCAGGCAAATCTGCCATCTGAGAAGATTCCTGTGAAATTGGCACAGAACAATAGTTTGAACTCTAGACATGTGAGCCTGGTTGTTGGTGCCTAACAGTATCCACACTTTCCAGTGTGTTGAAATAAGAGAGGAGCATTGGAGATATTTCAGGGTCACATTGTATCAGGCCCATAAATCGTTGTGTTATTTTATGAATCAGTTAGAATAAGTATGGCACTCAGGCTAGAGTAATATCAAGCTTACTTTGCCAAACTCTATATATTCCTTACCAGCTGTTTTGTGCTTCAGAGAACAAACTGTATTTCCTGCACTTGGTCATTTTTCTCATTTATTTCTTAAGGTTTCGCATTATTAGATCATCATGACTTAATACGAAGGGATAACTAATTCAAGAAAAGTACTGAATCCAATGAAACAACCCATTGTGCTACCAGAATAGCCACATTTCCTAAATGATATGTTTCAATAGCAGACTTTTGGGTTGTTGTTGGCATGGCAACTTATCGGGTCTGAACCAGATAAGCTCATATGCTTTTCCCTGCTTTTCTCTCCAAGGTATTCACAGCAGGAATTCCTGTTCCATAACTGAAAATGCACATTATTATTGATATGTAGTGTTGGTGCCAGTTTGGATTGCACTAACTAACACTACATTAGCATTTTGCAGCTAGAAGAATGAAAATGGGGATGATAGTTGTGCTCGAAATACATAATGACCCATTAGTGCTTGCTCATGTTGAAAAATGGCCACGCTGTTTCAAAACTAAAGACACTGCCTCCACAAAACTGACAGACACATTTATGATCAGCTACTGTGACAATAACCCCAATATTCCCCATTCTTTCTAGTGGGGTATTGCTTTGGAGGAATAAAAGCTCCACACATATCCACCATCAAAACTAAATAACTTTTCAGGTGACTTCCTGTGATCATGTATTATGCTAAACTGAGGCTGGCGGAATTACCTCAAAGGGACTGAATCAGATGAGTTCGTCCCAGATATTAGCTTGATTTTTTTTCCTCCTTGGGAGTTAGTCCAATCCTATCCTATACTTTGAAAATAAAATTGTGGCAAATCCTCTACTGGCTACCATATCTGGGCTGCAAAGATGATCATGACTAGAGAGATAGTTTTAACTTAGAGCTGCCATTCAGAGGTTGTGTGGATATTTGCAGTCCAGATTGGTAGACCTAAAAGAGTTGAGGTCAGAGGACTTGCTCTGAGAAGAGTCCATGGCAATGAGTCTCCTTACAAAAGCCCATAGTAAGATTAAAAAAAACAAACCACTAGATAGGTTGCAGTTAATTAAGTCCTATCAAAGTCTAGTTCAGTCATGGCAGCCTTACTGCTGACATATACAAGCAAGGCTCTTTGGCAGCTCCGTTACCTTGTAAAGTAAGACTATGGCTGCAAGCAAAGGCCTGCCTGTCAATATACAGCCTCACGTATTCCTTTCTTTTACCTCAGCTTTTCCTTTTTCTCTCTGCTGTGAGACATTTCATTCTGCCTCTTTAAGGGCCAAGTTGGGAAGCCCTGTTGGCAAAGACTGTGTGCTATAGAGGCCGAAGGAAGCCGTTGGTTTTTGATATACTGTAGGTTAGGTTCATACTAGCTAGTTTGGTTGCTGGTGGCTTTTTGTGTGAATCCAGCCAACTGTTATTTTGTAAACACTGCCGGTCATTGTGTGGTTTGAAGCCAATTGTAGTTAAAATAGCAAAGATTTGCCGTGACATGTTACTCCACAATCACATTTAGCAAGTTTGCATAATTTGTAATCCGCCAAGCTGAACAGAGTACCTCAGTCATCTGAGCACAAAAAGTCTTCTGCTTTACTTCTAGCCTGAGGAACCAGGATAGTAGGGAGCTTCTCATAAAGAGATCTCAGTCATGTCTAATCACAGGCAGTAATTTACTTATCAGAATCTACTGAAAGGGCAATGGATTACATTTGACTGGGAGTTATAGAAGCTGTTCAGAACTGTTTCAGTTACCACAGGGGTGCCAAACTGCCGGCCCACAGGCCGGATGCATCATAGCGAAACTGCACCCACCCCATTGCCGGCAATGGCAAAAAAGTCGCAATACATCGTGACACGACACGTGACGTTGCGAGTTTGACACCCCTGAGTTACCACATCACACTGGCTGTAGTTAGATCGCTCTGAAACTCTTTTTTCCCTCAGTATTTCACTTTCTAGGGATTTTATTTTTTGTTCCCAGTCTATAGCGAGTGTAGAGAATGGCCTTGAAGGATAATAGGAAGAGTCACTGGCAATGGAGTGGTCAGATAAGAGAGGCTTGAGCCTGTCCTAAGAAAATATCCTGAGAAAACATCTCAGATAAACCCTTCCCTAGTTCACATGAAGATAAAAGTGAGCAAAGGGAAACATATTGAGACTTGCAATTGAGACTATGTTAGACCGACTACATAGACCAGATTAAGAAACCAAGGCTATATAGGAGCAGTTATAAGTAACTGTAGAATCTTGCCAGTCTGCATGTTTGAAACACCCTGGAAATAAAAAAAAAGGAAAGAAAGAAAGAAAGAAAGAAAGAAAGAAAGAAAGAAAGAAAGAAAGAAAGAAAGAAAGAAAGAAAGACAGACAGACAGACTTGGGAAATGAAAAAGGTCAAATGGAAATAATCAATAATCTACTCTAATGCAATACAGTACACAAACAATTTGGGGATTCATCTCTACATTAATGCTTGCTCTTCTTGGCCGCCTTACTGAAAAGAAATATACCTGATTCTTCTGGTACATACCTAGTGTAATCCAGATACCTGGTGAAATAGAGATAAATCAACTATTTAAGCAGAAGTCAAGTTTTTCAAATGACTACAGATATGCTGGCCTTTAAAACATTCAAAAAGCATCTTCCATGGAGTGGAATGTCTCTGCATGGCACTTACATGCAACTGCACATTTATGAATATGCTTCTAAAACCAGCAACCAAAATCTGGCCTAGCCCAAGGTTTTGTATTCTACCAAAAATGCCTGACAGCAAAGATCCAGTAAGATTCTTTGGATTTAAACAGATATTCCATGTGGCACTAATATATATATGTATCGCATTTTGAACAATCCCTAATATATATAAATCTGCTGCCTTTAGGGATTGTTCAAAGTGCGATACAGGCTTAGCATGCTCCCGTGCACAGAAGCCTACATAGATCTACTGAGATGGATCGGCATTAAATATGTGTTCCATTTGATGTAGAAATTTCTCTAATTGCAGTTTGAGGTTAGTCCACTTTGCTGTTTCTTATTTTAACTATTTTTCTCTACCTTGGTGTTCAACAATACTTTGAATGCACTGACCTTCATGTCCCGAATACATCGTTTTCTGTAAGGTTCGAAAGAAGCATGGGATTGCTCAGACTTCAACAAACTAACTGATTTTGACAAGTAAATTTCCCCTTAAATATGTTTCAAACTTCCCCTATATATATCCCTGAGTCAGTCTGACAGGTTTAATTTGTCTTGAAAAATGAATGTGTTAAACTCATTAGCCATTCAGTTTGTAAAGATTGTAAGCAGTACATTGATTACTTTTCTGTGTGCCTGCTATATAGGACAGGCCTACAAAGGTAAGAAATACTTAGCCAGCAGAAATGCCTACCACTTAGGGGATGGGAAATTAACCTCAGATCAGCTTTCTTCTGCTGATTTGATGTTTCCTTGTTACCTAATTTGCTCAAAATGCCCATGTGAATCATGCTGATGCCCTGGGCACAACTCCTTCTTTTCGAACAAGAAAGTAAGCAATACATGAAAATTGTATTTCCTTGGTCCCTAAAGGATATTCCAGGAACTGTAGGGTATTTCAGTTCCCTGCTTTGAAACTGGAGGAAAAGCTCCAACTTCTGAGGGGAAAAATGTGATGTCTGAGACTGATTCTCACGTGAATCAGCTTCTAATTATTATTATTTTTTGTAATCCTCAGACTTAGAAAGACTTATTCCGCAGTGCTGAAAGACCAGGGGGAGGGGGCATGATGGCAGAGTTTTATATCCACTAGACCCAAAGGGCTCTTTCCCCCTCTGAAATTCTCACTAATCAGTAGGTTTCTATCCTAGCCATAAAGGTTCACTTCAGTGAGGGAAGATTTTCGTTTTGAAAAACCAAGTATCCAGCGTGGGAGGAAAACAGTACAGCAAACATTTCTCTCTCTCATGTCTACCTTGACAGCAGAATCAAATGTTTGCTTTCCGCATTATGTGCTGTACTTTCACGCTTTCTGCCAAGGCAGGTTTATTATAGAGAACCATAGGGCCAGAGGGGACCTTAGCAGTCCAGGCCAGGTGTCTGGTGTTCCCAGAATTAAAGATTTTAATTGTCTAAACTTATGTTCTCCCCTTGTCTGGGAGCATGGATTTACCATCTCCCAAAATCTGTCTGAGCTGCTTGAAAAGATGGCAAGCCTGTGCCAAGATCATTTGCATGGATGCTACTGTATTGAGGACCTCCTTTCTGCAAAATGGTTCCTATGTATTTAAGGCCCCACCAGAAACAGATCTTTCTGGCTTAGATCTTCTCCTTCTAAAAGCACAAAAATGAATGAAAGAGATTGGACTTGAATGAACCTCATTGGTCGGATCTGGTGCTGCGTTAATCCTGTACTTCAAGCCAAGCAACTGTGCCAATGAACTGAAGACTTATAATACAAGAGGGGGCCTCAAAGTATGGAATTTAGAAAAGATTACTCATTTAATACAGTTTGTATTGAACACAGCCTTGAGATATTTCACAAAGTTTTCTGCCACATTGATATAGTGGTAATTGGAGACTTGGCACTGTTTAATTGGTGTATCCTGTGGTATAAATAATGGGGAAGAAGAATATCTACTTAGAAATTATGGAAGGATTTGGGCTCTTATTATGGCAAAGTGGTTTGCCTGTGGCATGTACAGGACGATTTTATAATATGAACAATGTACAAATACACAGATACCCTAATAATTCTATTCAGGGCTTGGTAAAGTGAAAGGAGAAAAATATTTCAGCATCACTGCTCAGGAAATGTTGAAATACTTGTTATGGAAACTTTTAAAACTTCAGTCTATTTAGAATTTCTAAGGGAGGAAGGTCAGAGGAGGGAAACCATAATTAGAGGAGTTTCTCACAATATTAAATCAAGATAAATGGTGGTCTTTTGTGCAATAAAGAATGGAAAATATTTTCCTCCCAAAAGACATTCCTGGAGAAAAATATTCACATATGGAAATGATTTCCTAAACATTTTGCAATATGAAACAAAGGACATGCTGAACACTTTGATACCGGAGATAAAATTCCAACTGATCACCCTGGCAATCCCACTTGATGGAAATTTCATTTGACCAACGGTACCTTAATCTGGGGACCTGCAAATTTGTTTTTTCACCCCATCATTGATTGTAGTTTATAATCCTAATGGCGATACAGAGAAGAACGACAAATTGTAATTGCTTATATAGTGCATAATATTCAACAGAGCAAGCACTGGGCAAAAACTAAATCAGGCAGGCCTCCAACAGACTTGCTTATAATGTTATATGGAGAGATAAGCTGGAAGGGAAAGCATGTGGTTTGTAGAGAAGAGATTGAAGGTTTGTTGCCCACAATCTCTAGGGAAGATTGGGAACCGCTTGAGAGACATCCTGAAGAACCACTACAATTCATAAAGACACAACAGAGCTACCTTGGCTCTATAGCAGTGATGGCGAACCTTTTAGAGACCGAGTGCCCAAACTGCAACCCCAAACTCACTTATTTATCGCCAGGTGCCAGGTGGGCATGGCCCACTGGATGGGTGTGGCTGTGGTCATGGCAGATTGGGTGGGTGTGGCCAAGGTGGGCATGATCACCTCAATGTTGCTCGTGGGGAGGGACGCCTGTGGGGGGTGGGCAGGGTTGGGGGAGATCCAGGGGGTCTCTGGCAGGTGCGGTGGTAGGCAGGAGGCTCGTCCTGTGGGGTGAGGTGAGGCAGGGCGGGGGTGCCATTGCTATGGGGCAAGGCAAGGGCCAGGGCGGCTGCTGCCTGACACCATCGGCCCCCGCACACAGAGGCCAGCGAGAGCATGGGGGCCAATGGTGTCCATCAGCAGCCACAGCCTGCCGGCCCCTCGACCGGTGCACTCTGGGGCTCTGCAGCCCGCTGCCAGCAGTTCAAAGAAACCGCCTCTGAGCTGGATGGCTGGCCGACAGCTGAGGAGGCGATGCAGTGGGCCATGCCCGGGAAAAGGAGAGCATGCGAGGCCAGGAGGGATGGGACGGGGGGGGGAGGGAAACCAGCCGTGCCAGGATGCATCCAGCCACATGGGACCTCAGTGAGTTAGTGTTGCCATCTCTGGGGCTCTGAGTGCCGCCTCTGGCACGCGTGCCATAGGTTCGCCACCACTGCTCTAAAGTTTCTTTCATTTTCTTTGTGTATTAACTCTGTAGAGGCAGAGCCTTTGGTGACTGAGGTACTCCTTGGCCATATTATGTGGGACTCCTTTGGGCTTCTAAACTGAATGAAAATAGATAGGGGCTGTACTAGCCATTGAGAGAACAGGTAGAGAGGTAACCACTTGGATCCAGGATGATTATTCAGAAGCTACAACTGGTCCAAAATACAGTGGACTGATTACTCACTGACATTTGATGTTGGGATATTGTCAATACCTCTGCAGAAGGGGAAATTACTAGCAGTCTTTTTTAAAAAAAACATTTTATTAAGATGTAAAGTAAAATACAAAACACAAAGCAGATAGTAGGACACAATGGGGAGGAAAAAGGGAGAAGAAAGTGAGGAAAAGAAAAAAAAGGAGATTGACTTCCGACTTCCCCTGTTGCAGTAGAATAGAGCATTAACGTTGAGCCTCAACTTTTTACTTTTTCACAATAGTAAAAACTAGCCATTTCTGAAAACAGCAAATCAATCTAATCAGTGGAACCCAAAATCAAAGTTTCATTTTTTTCCCACCGCAAGCACAAAGTCCAGAAGCGGTCTCCATGTAGAAACGAAGGTACTTGTATTCTTTTCTTTAATCAAAACAGTCAATTTTGCCATCTCTGCCAACTCCATTAGCTTCTGTAACCATTTGTCCACAGTGGGAATTGAAATGTCCTTCCATTTTTGTGCATACAATAGTCTTGCTGCCGTCAACATATACAGGATCAAAGTTCCGAATTTCCCCCCCAAGTCTTTTCCCATTAAACCCAAAAGAAAAGTTTCTGGTTTCATGTTTATTTTTACTTTAAGGATTTTTGGTATCAAAATGTGAATCCCTCTCCAATATTTCTTTGCTTTATCACATGTCCACTATAAATGACAAAAAGTCCCTTCTTTACATTTCCATTTCCAACATTCATTTGAAATACCTTTATACACTCTAATCTAGATAACTTGTCTGGTGTTAAATAGCAGCGATACATCATCTTGTAGAAATTTTCTTTTAAGTTGTAATTCAATGTAAATTTTTAACTTTTCATCTTACATGTTCACTTTTCAAATTCAATTTCAATTGCATTTTATAAGCCTTAGCAATAATATGTTTGTCACTGCTGTTCTGTTCGCACAGCAGACATGGAGACGAGGCAGTTGATCCAAAAGATGTTTCTTTATTGGTACATTCACTGAACAGAAGCAAGTGAACAATGGCAACAAGCCCTTTTATACTCCCCTTGCAAAGGGGATGCTCAACCAATGAATGCAGGCTATTCTCCCACCTCGCGCATGCGCGCGAGGCTGGAGACAGCCTGTCTGGGTCCCGGGCAGACACGTGGTCTGCCCGGGTCTCTGCAACCGGTCCCAGGCAAACACGTGGTCTGCCCAGGTCTCTGCAACCACCTGCAGAGTTCCCGAGCCTTGCTGAATGACTCAGCAAGGCCCAGGACACAACAACTGCCACACAATTCATTTTTAATGAAGTCAAACCCAAAACACTTTTTATCTAGTTTAAATCTTTCTTTCAGTTGTTGGTATGTAAACCAATGACAAACATAACCCTCTGATTCTCACTCTTTCCTTGATTTAAGAATAGGGTCCTCTGAGTTAAAAAATATTATTTTACCATAGGTCCACCAGTCCGGTTTCACAACCATTTCTTTTCTTAAAAAAAGCTTCCTGTGAGGATACCCAAAGAGGCAACTTTGTGGAGATTCTTGTTTTGTACTTGTTCCATACTCGTAATATGGCACGTCTAACAAAGTGATTATTAAAATAAACATTAACTTTAACTTTATCATACCATAAATAACCATGCCATCCAAACCTTAGTTCATGACCTTCCAAATCAAGTAGCCTCTTATTCTGGAGGTTCACCCACTCTTTTAACCAGGCCAGGCAACGTGCATCAAAATACAGTTTCAAATCTGGTAAACCCAAACCCCCCTCTTTCCTTAGCATCTTGCAATAACTTATATCTAATTCTTGGTTTCTTCCCTTGCCATATGAACTTGGAAATATCCCTTTGCCACTGTTTGAATGGGACATCAGTTGCAAGTATTGGTAATGTCTGGAACAGAAAAAGCATGTTTGGTAAAACATTCATCTTGATTACAGAGATCCTTCCCAATAACGATAGATGTAATTTATCCCATCTTTGTAAATCCTTTTTGATATCATTCCAAAGAGGCACATAGTTATTTTGAAACAATTTTATATTTGTAACAGTCTTGATGGAGACTTTGGGCAGGGTACCTTCTGAAGAGGTCATCCCAGGATCCAGCAGTTTTCATTAATTATAATCCAGTCTTTAACCTGCCTTTTTTTTTTAATGGAGGCTTGTTGAAAAGTGAAGGTGGACTAACCCCAGAAGAAGTGGATTATTTGGATATTTTTCAATCAGAGTTCAGATCCAACTATAGGACAGGGGTGGTCTTAGTCATTCTCTTGGGGGAACCTGTGTAGGGACCTGAATAAGGGTAGTATGCTCCTTCTGGTCCTGTTGGACCTCTCAGCTTGGGGCATCATCTCTGGGGAAGATGGTCCCAGTCAGATCGAGCCCAGAGTGGTCACCACAGATGGCTGCTTCTTCTCTTCTGCCCAGTGAGGCCACTACCAATATCTGCCTAGTCCCTGCTTGTCCAAGAGGACATTTCCCCTTTATGACAAGTGAACTGAGCCAAGCCATGGCATGGATTAACTTTGCAAGAGTAAAAAAAGGATTTTTAGGAGACTTAATGACATCGATTTTCTGTGCTCACTAAAACCGTGAATCCATTGGCTTTCTAGATAATAAAATGTTGGATGTTCAAGTTGCTTTCATTACAGCATGTGTCTTAATTTTGAAAACAGTATTAATATTTGCTTAATTTGCTGATCAAAACAATACCTTCCATATGGAGCAGGGGGGGTGAATGGAGGGAGTTCTTCTGCTTTAATTGTTATTTAAGAGTAAAGCAAGGTCTGCTGCTTGAGTGAAACGTGTCCAAAAGGCATCAGAACTGACAGGAATAGGTCTGTCTCTTAATCTGTGTTTATGAAAGCAGTGTCGGTTAATGGAAGATGCTAACCAGGCATTTCCTATTGGTACCTTAAAAAGAGGACAGAGGTCATCTTCCCCTTCTCTCCTACCCTCTTTCCCTCCCCATATCCTCACAGCAAACAGAAAGCAGATGCATCTAAAATATGACCAGATGAGTTTTTGTTTTGCCTTGTTCGAAA
The DNA here is from genome assembly GCA_023970755.1 of Azemiops feae. Classification (NCBI taxonomy): domain Eukaryota; kingdom Metazoa; phylum Chordata; class Lepidosauria; order Squamata; family Viperidae; genus Azemiops; species Azemiops feae. The sequence goes on along the minus strand of JALGBA010000283.1, from coordinate 579,981 downwards.
GAAGGATGAACACAGCCAAGCTAATGCACACTTCCTCTTCAGCTGGCCACCAGCTAAGTCATCTTGATGATACAGTGGTTTCCTGTTCTAACACTGACAATGAAAAGCCAGTTTTAGGGAGCACTTCTCTTCAAATGGGGAAAGTAATAGGAAAGAGGAGCTAGGAAGGAACAATCCTCAAATGATTTGCTGGGTTGCAAAACATCCCAGCTTGAGGACAACTTTATGTGTTGCTGAAATGTAATTCTGGATTTGCTGTTGCTAAGGGAGCATTTAAGATTAGGAGTAAGGAGAGTGTCTTGATACCTCATCAGCATATTTATCCACTTCGTTGATGCAATCCTAAGTAACTCTTCTTCAAACAGAGCTTGCCCTGTTCCTAGCAGAGGGAAGCTTCAGCTGTTTCAGCAGGAGGGTTCCTCTCCTCCCCAAAAGATGTGTGCCTCCACCCTGCATGTGACTAAGTAACTTGGCTAGATGGGTACTCTATACTTAACCTGGGTGGGCAATGGTGAGGGTGGAGACATTAATTACTGCATCTCATGATGCCGCGTTTCTGAGGTAACTCTGTTGTTAGATATACCATAATACAGGGCTTTTCAACCTTTTCACCCATTGTACCACTTTTAGGATAAGGCAATATCCGAGTACCACCAGTCGCCCAGCAAGATGTCAAAAACTTGATCCCAAACAAAGGGAAAAAATGAAAGTACAGTAGTCCTCAACTTACAACAATTCGCTTAGTGACTGTTCGAAGTTACAATGGCACTGAAAAAAGTGACTTATGACCATTTTTCACACTTATGACTGTTGCAGCATCCCCAGGGTCATATGATTTACATTCGGATGCTTGGCAACTGATTCATACTTATGACGTTCACGGTGTCCCAGGGTCACATGATCAATGGCTGGAGGGGCATGGCCAGCTCATCACTCAGGTTGCGGGGTGCCTGTGGGCGGGAATCCGTGGGTCTCTGGTGGAGGGGGATGGGACTGGGGTGGGTGCCTTCCTTACGTCCCTCTCTCTCATTGTCCCTTCCTTCCTTCCTTTCCTTCCCTCCCTCTTTGTCCCTTCCTCCTTCCCTCCCTCCCTCTAATTGTTCCTTCCTTCCTTCCTTCCTTCCTTCCTTCCTTCCTTCCTTCCTTCCTTCCTTCCTTCCTTCCTTTTCTTTCTTTCTTCCTTCCCTCTTTGTCCCTTCCTCCTTTCCTCCCTTCCTTCCATTGTCCCTCCCTCCCTCTCACTGTCCTTCCCTTCCTTCCTTCCTTCCTTCCTTCCTTCCTTCCTTCCTTCCTTCCTTCCTTCCTTCCTTCCTTCCTTCCTTCCTTCCCTCTTTGTCCCTTCTTTTCTTCCCTCCCTCCCTTCCATTGTCCTGCGCTACACCGTTCAGATCCCAGCCTGGTTTTGGCAGGCAGCGGTGCATTCTCACCACATGGAGCGGCCGGTGAGGTGAACCGGCGACATCACGGCCCTGCCTGTGCATGCGCAGAGGCAGAGGAGAGCGCATGGGCCTCAGCCTCTGCGAGTGCACAGGCAGGGTCAGGATGTCACTGGTTCACTTTGCCAGCCGCTCCGTGTGGTGAGAATGCACCAGGCTCAGTGTGTGCAGCTACAGCTGAGCTCTGCTCAGAAACCACCCGTGCTCAGCAGCCGCCCGGCGCTCAGCAGCTGCCCGGCGCTCGGAAGCCGCCCGGTGCGTGGGGCGCTCGGAAGCCGCCTGCCGCATGGGGCGCTCGGAAGCTGCGGGGCGCTCGGAAGCCGCCCGGCGCTCAGAAGCTTCCCCTTCACTCCGGCCAGCGAGCCACATGGGCAGGGGCGCAAATCGGCCTGTGCTCAGGAACGCCGATTCCGCGCCCCTGCCCAGCTCGCTCGCTTGCCAGCGCCCACAATCTGCCCGGCCTCCCCTCTGCCTGCTTTCTGCAGCTCCTCCTGGGCCCCCTGCGCCCGCCGTTAACCCTTCCGCCACCATGCAGGTAAGGTTGGCACCCCTGTCCCCACCCAGATGCCCTCGCCTCCCCCAAGCATTTTTTTACTCACCTGCTTTCAGCTGCACTCCCTTTCTCCTTTTGCTTCTCTGCCTTTGCCACGTGTTTGGGGTAAAAAAGAAAAAAAGTTCCATGAGACTTTCTAACTTCTTGCAAGAAGTTAGAAAGTCTCATGGAACTTTTGTTTTTTGTCTCACAAACACATGACGAAGGCCGAGAAGGACAGGAGAAAGGGAATGCTGCTGAAAGCAGGTGAGTAAAAAGAAAACGCTTGGGGGAGGTGAGGGCATCTGGGCGAGGGTGGGGGCGGGGGCGGGGTGTGTGTGCAGGCAATGCGTTGCACAGCTCCAGCAGAATCTCCCCTGAAGACTGCGTGAGGCTGCCTGCTACCCCCAAGGCCGCCGCCAATCAACTGGAGCTGCGGGCTTTGATCCTGGGCTCTCAGTAGGACTCAGGCAACGTGCAGTTCCAGCTGACTTTGCCACAAGCCTCTGCGGCGCTGCTGCCGCTTCACCTCATCCACTTTTATACTTTTTTTTTTACATTTTTTTTTACATTTTTTTTCAACCTGTCCTATGCGTACCACCAGCCATGTCCTCGCGTACCACTGGTGGTACGCGTACCACGGGTTGAAAAGCCCTGCCATAATACATCTGCAAAAGAAAAAATATCCAGGTGACTGATAGATAGTAGGAAAGAATGACTAGTTCTACCTCTTTTGTTCCCATCTAACAACTGTCTGGAGTTTTGCTGCCCTGATATCTATGCTTAGTGTTTGTAAGCAATAATAAGAGGTGAATGGGAGGTTAGGTAGAACTAAGAGAGATTCTTGCTTGGACCCCTAAAGAACTAAGGAGAAATGTCTTGACAGTGAAAACAATTAACCAGTAGAACAGCTTGCCCTCAGAAGTTGTGGGTGCTCCATCATTGGAGGCTTTCAGAAAGAGAATGGACAGTGGACAACTATTTGTTTGAAATAGTATAGGGTATCCTGCTTGAGCAGGGGGTTGAACTGGAAGACCTCCAAGGACCCTTCTAATTCTGTTATTCTGTTAGCTTTCTCTTAGCATTATGATTTGATGAGGCTTACCAGAACTGGGTTGCAAATATACAAATGGCCACCGGATGGCAGCAAAGAAGTATGAAAAATATCAAGTCTTCTGCATTCCCCCCCCCCGCCAGCCCTACCCCCACTCCCCGTTCAGGTAGACCAGGGGTAGGCAACCTCGGCTCTTTTATGACTCATGGACTTTAACTCCCAGAATTCCTGAGTCATAAAAGAGCCGAGGTTGCCTACCCCTGAGGTAGACCTTGCTTAACCTTTAGATGAGGTACCAAATTTCCAGAAGTCAACGGAGCAACCTTTGGAAAGAAACAGGAATTCTTCTGAGGATGTGGTAAGGACACCGGAATAGACAGGGTCCACTTCTTAAGCTTTTGGGATGTGTTAAGGGTAGGGATGGAAACGGGAGATTGTAGAGGCAAAAGACACCCATTTCCAGTCTTACGATGGGCAAAATGTAATAGTAATATGGCATAATTCTGGCAGGGGTGGATGGAACATAATAAAAGTGAAAATCTGAGTAAATACAGAAGCTTTCCAGAGGTTTTTTTTTTGTTCTATTCACACTGCTATTGATTTGGGGTTTTTTTGTAGAGGAGGGGGGGAAGAAGAATAAAATTGTACCAACAAAATTAAGTATTTTGCTAATATGTTTCAGCAGTGCAATCTCAAGATGTTGGTGGATGGCAAATGAAATGCCAGGGCCCATGCCAACCATAATTTGAAGGGTCTTTGGTACTCTCTGAGCTTGGTTTTTTTCCTGCAGGCATTTCATTATCCAACCTAGGTAACATCATCAGTGCATCAGAGAGCACCAAGGACTCCTCATTTCAACCCGGAGGTACAAATATTCTCCTTTATTCAACCACGGTTTTTCCATATCGGATGCTGATGGATGTGGCTTCTAGTGTTTCTAGAAAAAATACAACAGTAACAGAGGTGAAGAATTCATATTGAGCAATTTCTCCCCAATATTTTGACCACTACATGAAACCAATCATTTAAGAGGCAGAATGTTTTTTCCCCCCAAAATAAAAAAAATATATTTGGAGTACTAGTCATATCTATCCTTCAGTAAGAAGTAGATACCTACGTGCTAATTTTATCTTTAAAATCTTGTTCGGTATAGACAGTAAAAGCCTTTGAGTGGGAGCAGGATAGACAGATAATAGGTTATTTCCCAGTTGCCAAGCCAACACATGTGACAAAAATACACGTTCCCTTTTAAAAGTTTCAAAACTGTTCTGTTTCTTTAGGATAGTCTTTAATACCAAGTTTTGTGTGTATCATAAGAAGCAAAATAATTAGTGTAGTCTGTATAAATGCCTTGATAATTCTAGGTCTTGATAATTCTAATGTTATGCTTGATGCCATTAACATAATGCTTAATTAGATAAGTGTTCATGCTTTTATGCAAATATGGCCAGTCAAGAAACACTTTGCCAAAGAAATGAATATATAAGTTTGATGAGGAATTTGTGAGTGACATATTCTGAACTGGAAATAAACATGAAGACACTCTCCGTATGCAAATGTGAGCCATTAATTTCAGTAGCCATGTCCATGTCCAAATGAGAAGAAAATATGATTTTCAGAACGAAGCAATTGGATAATCAGTAGTCTTATTAGACTGCCACTTTAAAATTTAATGATTCAAAAAGCATGATAGATTCCTTGTTCAATTACAGCGGAGATCAGCCTCTCCCCTTACAGTGAAATGTGCATGAAAAAGAACGAAAAGCAGAGCATCTACTTTGCCTTGGAAGGAAAAGTATTTTAGACTCTTTCTTTGAATCAGGTCTAGGACAATTTGCCCTGGCCAACTTGCCACAGCCAACTCGCCCTGGCCGACTTGCCATAGTCAACTTGCCGCAGCCAACTCAGCATGGGACAACTCTCAATGGCCAACTTGCCCTTGGACAACTGGCCATGGGCAGTGGTGGGATTCAAATATATGAACAACCGGTTCTCTGTGTGGATGCCACTTCCGGAAGTCCATTCTGGGCCTGGGCAACAAAAAATTAGCTACCGGTTCTGCCGAAGTGGTGCGAACCGGCTGAATCCCACCACTGGCCATGGGACAAGAGTTACACTAATATAGAAGAAATGGGGGGATAGAATCATTAAAGAAAGGATGCCGAAGGAGGGACAAAATGAAATGCGAATGGCAAAAATTAAAATAAATTTTTAATTATTTTAAATTAAATTGAAGTATTGAATTATCCTGCGGTGAGTTGTCCTGCGGCAAGTTGTCCCGTGGTGAGTTGGCCATGGTGATTTGGCTGCAACGAGGTGGCTGTGGCGAGTTGGCCATCGCCAGTTGTCCCATTCCACTTTGAATCAGGGAGAAGCAACCTGTAATTCCATAAATACTACTGAATCAGCAGTCCCAGCAACACCGGCCAGCATGGGCAGTAACAAAAAATGCTGGGAACTATCATGTATTCATCAACCCCAGGAGATGCATGTCTTCTCATTTTATATGCTAAAACTTTTTTTTATCTGGTTCCTTCTAGTATCATTTGGCATGGCAGGTCTTCCCAAGCTGATGCCGTTCATGTATAAAGATCTACACCTCAAAGAAGGTCTAGCAGTCCATTCAATATGCAAGGGATCCTAGGATTTTGAGAAGCTATCAAGAAAGGAAAGTTGAAGGATGAGCTTGTGTAGCTAAAGAAAATAATAGATTTTTTAAAATTGAAGAATGCATTGGATTGAAAATGAGGGGTTGATTCTTATTTAGTACATTTGAAGGAGAGACCCATAACTCACTTTTCTAAGGAATTCAAAGTATTCACTTCATCAAAACTCTTGTGTAACATTTCTAACGTAGCCCAGAGAGCTCCCTGTATTTTCTTAAATGCATGTTAAACCCTTCCAGATTTCATTCTCTTTTCTTCTTTCCTGCTCTAATATCATCTATCCATGATAATCAGAGCACAAGGACCAATTAAGCACAGCATGGGCCAGCAGAGAGAGGCCACGAACGGATAAATGGCAGCTATTAAAGCAGTGAGTAAATTTAAATCAAGTGACAGCTTGTGGGATGTGGTTAGCTTCATACTGACAATTGAATATGTATCAAATGTATTGGGGACTGTAAATGCATGTTTATTGGGAATACAATAGCAATTTATTTTCAACATGAGATTTTTGCCAAAAAATGCTTTTAAAATCTTCAGGGGAATCTTTTCAAGAGAATCAGTCTTGGTGGGACATTTAAATTAGTTATCCAGTTCAAACAATTTCTTCCTAGATTTAAATGCCATCAATTCGGGAGGAATATATTTTAAAATAAATATGCTTGATTGTTGCTTAACCTTTCCATCCTGTTCTGTTTTTTTATTGAGGTGATTAAGAGATCTTCCAGACAACCCCCTTGTTTATTGACATTTAAAGTGGTGTAATTGGTTTTGTTGTTTCCCCAACATGAGTTTTAACAATTGTAATGTTATCTGCCTGTTTTTTTCTTGCTGTGCTGTTGTTTTAAACCTAACAATTTATGCATTGTAAGTTACCTACTGTGATGCTGCTTTTGCAGTAGAGGTAGTCCGCTCAATTGATAAAGTAAAATATAACATTTTACCACGTCCTACAATTCCACATTTGCACAGAACTGATTGGCTGTTCTGATCATGCCGATGTCATTCAGCACTGCTGTTTATATATGTTCTTTATATGTGCAAAACCATCTAGAGATAAATTATAAAATATGTGGCCCCCAAAACTGTTCTCTCCCTACATGTTCCAGATGACTTTTAGTTACACGGCATATGCTTCTTTAACTTTACCCCAATCTGGTTTTTCCAGCTACTTTTCCTCCACTAGAATCATGGTACTTAAAATAGAAAACTAAGAGGATAGAGGCAAGGAAAGTGTTCTGTGTAGCTATGGGAAGATGTCAACAAACCATCATTCAAAGAGGCTTCCTTTTCAATGTGACCTTGATGGCATAGTAGTAAGCCTGCAAACATAAATTCTTCTCAGGAGTAGCGGTGGTTGAGGTGAATGAGAATGAGTACTTAGTAAAAAGCCCTCACAGACAGCAGTCCACGATTAAGACATTAAACCTCTATTGGGCAGGGAAAGGGGACAATAGAAAAAGAGGCCTGCCTGGTTTCAGATGAAAATGGAACTGGAAGGAGGGGAGACTGCAGAGATGGGAGGAGAGGAGTCTGGGTCCAGAAATCCCTCTCATTGAAAATTGCTTGCCTTATGGGCTGAAAAAGTATAGCTGAGATTCCTGAAATAAAAGTAGTGCTGGCACCGTAATTTTGCTTTGGAAAAAGGGAGGAGGGAACCTACACTGACCTCAATGGAGGAAGATTTATGTGTCATGAAAACTACCAATAAGTGAAACAATTTCTAAAAGGCATCTTGAAATGTCCTTCATTGCAGGCCAGCAGTGCAATCCCACACTTGCATATTCAAAAAAACTCCAGCAAGATCCATTGGATATATATTCCTTCACCAGATGGGTTTAGGTTTAGACCCAGCATCACTTTTAAATGGAAATTAAGACAGGAGTCCTTTGCATACTTTCCAGAGATTTCCACTCATCTGTTTATGATTTATTTCTTAACTGGCATGTATGAGATTGTCTTGTTGGTCTTCTTGAACTTCAACGGCAGGTCCTTACAGATAAGTGCTTGTTTAGCAACCACAATTCAAACCAATTTGGTCATTAAGAGAAGCAGTCACTAATGGAAACAGCGGCTGTCCTTATGAATTTACTCCAGCTTTCCTTTGCTTTATAGATTTGTGAAGATTGTAAATGAGAGGATTGGTTGTTAAGATTACTTTTTCATCACTGTCATAATTGCAAATAGTCACTAAATGAGGCAGTTGCTAAACAAGGACTACCTGTATTTCTGGTAATCTAATATACTCTGTGTGCTGTATAAAATGCTCTTCTAGATTTTAGTTGACCCTCTACATATGTTAACTTCTTAAACCCAGAATTCAATTAATGTAGAAGTGATAGAAGTCTGAAAGAAGGCAAATTGCTTCCATACTTTAAAAAAATCCTATGGTCCATGAATTCACCGGATGTAAAGCTTCATTTAAAGAAGTCTTCATCATTGTGATTCTCTTGGCAAAAGAGCTGTGGTGGTGCAGTGGTTAGAATGCAGTATTGCAGGCTGACTCTGCCCACTGCCTGCAGTTCGATCCTGATCAAGGTCAGTAAAATGAGGACCCAGATTGTTTGGGGCAATATGCTGACATTGTAAACCATTTACAGAGGGCTGTAAAGCAGGGGTCCCCAACACCCGGTCTGTGGACTGGTATCAGTCTGTGGCATGCAAGAAACTGGGCCATGCAAATCAGTGAAACCCCATCCACAGAATGCAGGCAGCACATGAAACCACACCCCCTCTGGTCTGCAGAAAAACCTCTCTCCATGGAACCAGTCCCTGGTGCCCAAAAGGCTGGGGGCCTCTGCTGTAAAGCACCACGGAGCAGTATACAAGTCTAAGTGCTGTTGCTATTGCTAAAAAATGGGGCACATCAGGATGAGATTTGAAGGCTCTGGATTGTCATTTAGACAGTACCCTCCTTCTCTAGTCATTATCTCAAGGGGGGAGAGAGGGAGGAATAATAATAATAATAATAATCCATCATTTATTAATACTGTAACTTGCAATAAGATAAAATAGGTGATAGGTGTAATATTTGTTCCTTCCTTTTTATGCACTAGTTTGTGTGAGCCTGCAAGTAGCAATTCTTTCATTACAAATTCTCTTTTTTCTCAAATCCCATAGCAAGATTACGTTGCTTGGATGGCTTGTGCTTGAATATTCTGGTGCTAGCTTATATTCCACTAGCTCCATACTTTAAACTCCATTAGGTCTCCCAGACACACAGGGGATTGAAAGCGACTTAGTGATTCATACATAAGTTGATGCTAATCAGGGAGGAGCCTGAATGCAGTCTGCACCCACTGCTTTATTGCAACTGGAGCAAGTAAAAATGAAGTAATAAAGGACTGACTCCTATAGATAAAAATGATAGGAAAAAGATTCTGGAGAACAGAAGGAAAATCATAATTCAGATTTACGTAGTCTAAAACACTAGGTTGCAAGCTGTCGCTCCGTGAATAGTAACAAATAAAGGCTTTGGAATAATTGTGCTAGATCCTATGAATGTAGATTATGATGTTGCGCTGAATAGTTTTCAGTTATAAAAAAATAAGACAACAGGGCATCAAATCCAGAAGAGTCTTATTAAACACAATGTGGAGAATGAAATGGACTGCCTGATCAGACACCTGGATCCAATAAGTGTAACAACCACAATAGCAACTGAAATCATTATTGCTATTATTCATACACAGTGTACAAGCAACACAATCATCTTTGAGAATTGACTGAGGGAAGAAATTGGAGGCAAGGCATGGAGGGAGGGAACGATATGATGAAATCATTCCTGTGTAGTCTTGCTCCCTGTGTTTACTCTGATTGTGTGTTTTATTCACTGTGCCCATTAGCACTGCAGTGGCAATCAGAAAGTGGACATGGTTTCCATCTATCATCCTGATTCAACAAGAAAAGGAAGCAGACCATTTTAGTTACAGCGCATTAATGATCATTACTCCTCTAATGAAGATTTGTGTTGCTTTTTCAGGAACCTTGAAGCTAATTTGTAACTTATTTGTGGCAATACAAATTATTCCAGAGCTTCTGCCTGCTTGAATTTAGCTCATAGAATTGCTCATGCTAAATCCTAGGGGGAAAAAAATCCATGTGTGATGGATCAACAGATATACATATAGATTCACATATAGACACTGTACTTCAGTATTTCTCAACCTTGACAATTTTAAGATGTGTGGGCTTCAACTCCCAGAATTCCCCAGCCAGCATGGCTGGCTGGGGAATTCTGGGAGATGAAGTCCACATATCTTAAGGTTGCCAAGGTTGAGAAACATTGCTCTTTTCCATCCAATGGAGCTAGCAGAATTGACAAAGGATGGGTATGTGTTCAAACTATGCAATATTCATATGTGCACTTAGCATCATATTGAATGGGCATGCTGTTGCTTCCTACAAATATTACTGGGATTTTTTTTTAAAATAAATAAATAAATAACAGTCTAAACTTTCAAACCTTCCATTTAGCCCTTCCCAGAACAAACGGTGTTTAACCTTAAACCTTTTGGTTTTTCATTCTGAATTGTGTTCTTCCTTAATTGTTTGCTAATGGCTAGTTATTATAATTGAGAAATAGGATGTCAGATGGCATACCATAAGAAAGGAGAAGGAAAAAGAAGCAGTTTATTTTGGTATAAAAACTGGGTTGAGGCCTAGAAGAAGGTGTGTAGCCCCTGTTTTATAGGACCACTAAAATCACATCTGAGTGTAATTTTTGAACATTTATAGCCTATTTTCCAGTATTTTGAGGTGGTAATAGTACAATCACTAGATTTCCATGCCACAGTTATAAAATACACTGCCCTTCTTCCAAAATCCTAATTTTACACATACAGGTGATATTGTCCAACTTGCTTGGCAGACTTCAGCTTTCCTAAAATTTCTAAGCATTACCCTTGTTCACCCAAAGTTTGCTCACTCAGAGGCTAAAGTTTTTACCTATAGCTAATCATGAGGGCTGCATTGTGAGCTCAACATTTCTACAAAAATTCTCCCTACCTGTTTCAAGCATCTCTAGGAGAATCTTTTTTTTACAGATGTTAACATCATAGTACTCAGAGGAATAAGTGGTAATAATGCAAAACGTTTATAAAAAGAAAAGAGAAGAAATGGGCAAAAGTCATGCCGTTCTGGTAAATGCTACGTTCCTAGCGTACTAATTCTTACCTGTTCTCTTTTACTTGCTCTGTGTGTCTGGGGAAAGAGGTTGAAGTAGTTCATATACTGGTGAGTTTTTCCAAGAAGCACAAATCCAGTTCTAAGATAATTTTATATTGGTTGTAATAAAATATATGACTGAACATTACACTGTGCTGTTTTACTTTGCAATATACATCTTTTTCTTTAAGTAATTCTTTGCCTTCCTTTCCTAATTATACCATTGTACATTGTGTAGTAACACCTTACTAATTATTTTGATCTAAGTTAATCTTTGTAAAACCTGACGTTTCAACAGCATTACTGTTTGAGCATTATTTTTGTATTTCTTATTTATGTATATTCATCTGCAGTGGAAGTTATCCGTTTTATTTCATGATAATTATTATTGTAGGGACTAGCAGTCACAGGGAATCAAAATGGACTTGAAAGCACCAAAAGAACAACAACAACAATAACCAGTCATTATTAAAGAGAAACCTCATGTTCAACCAGGAAAACATTTTTTTAAAAACAATCAATTGATGCCTGTGGGGTTTTTTGGTCAAAAATGTTTAACAATTTCCTGTGTTCTGGAAAGAAAGAAAGAGGAGGATCCAAAAATAAATACCGAAGGTAAGCCAATATACTTTGTTGTGGCAGCTTTAAAAGCATTTAGCCATAGCTTCTTGAAATTTAAGGAGCCATTTAGACTTGGAACAAGCCTTACAAAACAGCTCTCTTCTTGAAAGATGTAACAAAATACCCTGTGCTTCCATCAGCCTCAAGGAAGAGATGAATTCCGGACCAAACTGTGTTTTGACTCAAGTCTATTCTCTTGATGGAAATCATGGTTTTAGACGTGCAGAGATACATGATGTCTTCGTTCAGGGGAAAGGGAAGAAAAAAAAATCTCTGCAACGTCTTGAGAAATCAAGAGTACTTGATTTCATTTTTGTTTTGCAGCATTTTCTCCCTCACTCTGGCTCTTAAGCAAAACAGAGGCTGGCAGCCAAGTGCAGCTTCTGCATCGATGGCTCAACCTTGGGGCTGATGCTTTGAAAAACACATAGGAGTTTGTTGCTGGCTGGAAGAAAGATTGCAAGCTCTGCTTTTGGAGGGAGGGCTGATGCTCACTGCTAGATGACTTAAAGCTGGCATAGCTACATACCGCTGGCTTGCTAACTTAAACTCAGGCTCTTAAGCTAGAATTGCTCATCCAATTCTAGTTTATGGATCTATTTCTGAAGAGTAGAGAGCTGCATAAGCTCTTTGAATTCTAACAAAGGAGAATATTTGTAGCTCAGGGTTGGTGCTCTCTGAGCTTGCTTGTTTTCTTGCAGACGTTTTCTTGCACTGATGATGTTACCTAGTTAGAGTAATGAAATGTCTGCAAGAAAACAAGCAAGCTCAGAGAGCACCAAGGACCCCTCTTTGAATTTTGCCCAGCAACCCTGGTATTTGCTAAGATTCCACAGGCAGTTTGTGTTCTGGTAGCAATAGCACTTAGACTTATATCCCGCTTCACAGTGCTTTACAGCCCTCTCTAAGCAGTTTACCGAGTCAGCATATTGCCCCCAACAATCTGGGTCCTCATTTTCCTGACCTCGGAAGAATGGAAGGCTGAGCCAACTTTGAGCCGGTCAGGATCGAACTCCTGGCACTGGCCAGAGTTAGCCTGCAATACTCCATTCCAACCATTGCACCACCACAGGACCATGGTAAATAGAATTGCTTTAACTTTCCAGGGTTCTTTCTTTGGCAAAGCAAGCCAACAGGAGTTTCTCACAACTTCATGAAAAGGGGATGGCAGAAGATTTAGACTCAGAGCCTAACCTTACTCAATTAGCATTTCAGATCTAAGTTTTGGGGAAGTCTTAGCAGATGAAATATTATTTGCATTCCTCCAAATGATGCACTGAGAATTCAGCAGTAAAATATATGATTGTTTAGTGATATGACTAAGAAAAGAAGTAGGGATGGACATGTCATAGATTTGGGGAGATGAACCACTTCTATACTTAATGCCCTTCAGTCCTCAAAATTGTCAAACATTTTGAGGTTTGGTGACACATTTCCAAGCTTTTTGCAAGGGATGATTGAAAGATTTTAAAAGACAGAAATTTATTCTATTTTTTTGAGGTTTTGCTCCTCTCCTTCTAAAAGGTCTAACGAACACCAACAATGGCCTGAAATGTTGGTGTCCTAGTTCTTTCCCTTCTATCCTTCCGAGGTTGGTAAAATGAGGACCTAGATTGTTGGGGGCAATATGCTGACTCTGTAAATTGCTTAAAGAAGGCTATAAAGCTCTATGAAGTGGTAAAGAAGTCTAAGTTCTATGGCTATTATAGGATCTAGGAAGCATGCCTTTTTGATGCCAGCCCCTGCCCTGTGGAACTCCTTTCCCTTGAAATTCAGCAGACACCCCCCCCACCTTAGTCTTCTGAAAAGCACTTAAGATATTGCTATTTTCCCCAGCACTGAATAGGGTGAGGTGGATGAGAGGCTTTAACGAGGAAGTTGGAAGGCTAACTTTGTTGCCAAGTTTTTAATGTTTATGTTTTTTTTTTTTAGATTTATGTATTATGGTGTTTTTATTGATATTTTATTGCTGAATTGGAGCCATCCAGAATTTGACATAAGATGGGCAGCTATATAAATGTTTTCAATAAATAAAATCACCATCCTTCTGGAGACATCATCTGTGGCCTTCAGCTTATTGGGGAGCAAGGTGTGGACTGATTATAGGAGCTGGCTTTGGGCTCACTGGGTGTATGTGCCATGAATCTCTTTCCTCATTGTAATTCTAAATGGAGCATGTTTTCAGTTGCTTTGAATATGAGAAGCACAGTATAATTTGCCTCTGTTGAGCAGTAATATAGATTATATTGTGCAGTTAATCAGTCACTAAAAAGACAGGCCAGAGGAAAAGTAAAGCAAAACTTGGTATCAGTTGCACTCTCCCCATTCCTCCCAAAATACCTCTGATTAACACTAGACCAACAATCAAGCAGTAAATAACACTCCAGTCAAGGAACTACCAGCTCAGACAAACAATTAAACAGCAAACCTCAGCCTAATCAAGGAACCACCAAGGACACTTCCACAACACAACATTTCCACCACATTGAAATGCAAGCCACTTATACATAAACAGAGAGAACTCCCCTCTAGCACTGATGAGGTTACCTAGCTGGGTATTGAAACATCTGCAAGAAAACAACAAAGCTCAGAGAGAACCAAGAACTCCACAATTCATCCCTGAGCTATAAATATTCTTCTTTTTAAAAAAAATACACACACAACAACAACCGGTAGCTGAGCTACAAAACAGCTTCCCTAATCTCTTCCAGCTATTCTACTTGCATTGGTGTTGATGGAGACAGAAACCTCAGCTACTCTTCAAACTGCTACAGTAGTTGCGACTTCAAGTTGATGCCAGGCATCTTTTCAAAGTGAATCATGTCACTTGTGCATCATGACGAGGCGAGGCCAGGTGCTTTGTGTGAATCTGCTTTTGCTTACCATGATGATCTGTAATGGAATCTCTACTGGAAGATCATTTGAAGAAGGCTTCTCGGAGATTTTGAATGGCTTATATAAATAATATGGCTCTTTTCCAGGCCAATGGCTCAGATCTAGTCTACGGTAATAACCACTGCCAAGTTTTAAAAACCATGACCTAGGGCTATACTGCTTGACTTCCTTGCTGAAGCCTACTGCAGAATTTAACCTATAACTTTTTTAAAAATTCTACAGATAATGATAAAATAATTGTCCATGCATCCAGGGGTTAATGGGGGCTTCAAATGTCACTTTTAGACCTGAATCCAGTGAAAGAGTGATGAGATATTACTAGGACCATAAAGGTGACAAACATTTGTCCATACAGACACAAGAAATTGAACCCAGCTTGATGGGCTCAAAGTTACTCTCTGACATACAGATGTTTTTATAAATAATATCACGGTATATGCAAGTGGTTTTTAATCACTATGTTTTCTTCTTTGCTTTTCAATTATTTTGCTATTACAGACAAGCAGACATACTAAGTGAGAGAAAAAGGAGAAAGCAATTGACCGCATTTGGGGAACTTATATAAATGTTCACATGGAAAGAGCTTCTTCCCACTTCTTCTGGGGCTGCATGTAAGCCTCAAGAGGCATCTGATCAGATCGGTAGTCCTACTACCTGCTGCACCTTTTCTGAGATCCAGTTGCACATTTAGCAACCAATATCTCACAAAAACAGAAAGTAGCAAGTGCTACCATGCTTAGCAAATCAAGAATCAGGGAGAAATGCACATTTGCAGATATGTAAAACATAAAAAAGTGTTCAAAAACACTCCAGTTATCATTTGAACAATTTCCAAAATATGGCCATATCATGAAAGTTACAGTTGGGAACAGGAATTGGAAGGAATGAGGCAAGAGGTTAGATTACTATATTCCCCTAATAGCAGAAACAGGCAAGGGAGTCAGAAACAGGGGTGTGTGGGAAAACATATTCAAGAGAGGAATTTATAATCCTCTTTTATAAAAAAAACAAAAACCTGTTTCTAGTGTAAAGGTATAGACTTTCTTGAGACAAGTTTGATTCCTGATGTCTACATTTATGCAATTTTCTTGGCAATATTGCAAAAGCGAATTGTCCTTGCTTTTTGTCAGGATGTTTTTTGACTTCCCGCTCTGTTCTACAGTCCTGGGATTTCTTGGTGCTGTCCTATCCAAGAACTAATCAGGCTTCTCTGTGCTTAGCTTTTTCCAAGAAAAATCAAGGTCAGCTAGGCGTTGCTACTTATTGGAGCATTTCTGATACAGAAAAGCAAAATGCATGATTGAATTTAATATGGCTCTTAATGCATCCTTTCTGGTATGTGCATAATAAAAATAATATTTGAAAACATCACCCACCCTTCTGTAAATGCAATATTGACATTCAGGATACATGGATTCAAAGTATTTACAATTCCTTTGTGAGTTTACTGTTTATAATGCATATTAGCATAAATCCCAGCTCTGCTAGTTCTGAAGCATTAGCTTTGAACTTTGAGAGTGGACTGATATTTTGTTTAAGCTCTTCAATAATAAATAATAAAACTGAAGTCTTAGATCCAAAAATCCTGAAGGGAAACAGATTCTCTTGAAAGATTATAAATGTAAAGTTTCAAATGGAAGGTGGAGAGCCAATTTGGTTTAATGGTTAACTCCGAGCAGGGGTGTCAAACTGCCGGCCCGCGGGCCGGATGCATCATGCGGAAGCCGCGCCCATCCCATTGCCGGCAATGGTAAAACTCTCCCGATACGTTGTGCAACGTCACGTGACCTCGCGAGTTTGACATGTCTGGATTAAGGCATCAGGCTAGAAACCAGGAGATTGTGAGTTCTATTTTAGACACAAAACCAGCTGGGTGGCCTTGGGCCAGTTAGTTTCTCTCAGCCCTAGGAAGCAGGCAATGGCAAACCATTTCTGAAAAACCTTGCCAAGAAAACTCTAGGGAGGCAGTATCCAAGAATTAGACATTGAACAGAAAGAAAGAAACGAAAGGAAGGCAGTTGAAGGTGCTTGTTCTGCATGACTCTGACAACATGTTGTTTGGAAAGCATTTACCGATGTGTGCCACAAGATATAGTTTTTTTCAGTAGAAATGGAAAATGAAATCAAGTGCTCTGATGGAGCATGAGTCATGCAGAAATACGAGCTTCAGTAGACTTTGGCCTTCCAAGAATTGTTATCTTCTTAAATGCATTACTTGGAAGTAAGTTCCACTTGCCTGTAATTGTCCTGACTTAACTTTCCTGTGTGCATAAGGGATGTCTTTAAAAATTGGGAAATATTACAGTTTCATTATATTGGAGAGCAACTTCTTACACACACAAAAAAGAAGAAACACAAGGCAACCAGTGTGTTCATAGGAGCTCTACAGAGAAAGAGAAGTTTCCTCTCTGAATACTACAAGAATGAAAAATCTCTGGAATTCCCTTAACAATACTTGAATAAATAGCAGCAAAAGGGGCTTGTATCCTATGTTAAAGGAGAACTTTCCCACCTCATTGCAGGCTGAGAGACATCTGAAACAACCTCAGAAAAACACATGGGAGGTACAGTGGAGGAGTATCAGGAGACTTTGGCAAAAGTGAAAATACTTTTGAACCCAAAGCACTTATCACATTATCCATTAATTACTGAATACTGAAAATGGATTAATATTATTAATCATGATAGCAAGGTTTTTTTTTTAATGAAACAGTGCTGAACCTTGAAGGAAGTACAGTTTTAAAAAAAACTATTAAACTATTCATTTTAAATTAGAATCTCTCTTAACGATAGATTTTAAGCTTATGCAATGAAACAAATTATCAGTGTATTGGGACAAAAAAATAAGGTAGCATTTCTTTGCCAAATGTCTAATTAATTGAAAGAATCTGCTTCTGGAAGCAATGGTTCTAATCTACAGATTGATGCAGGATAAGTCTGTCAGTCAATATCAATTACAGATAGTCCTTGACTTTTGACCACAACTGAGCCCAAAATTTCTGTTGCTAAATTAGACATTTGTTCCATTTTACGACCTTTCTTGCCACAGTTGTTAAGTGAATCATTGCAGTTATTAAATTAATAACATGGTTATTAAATGAATCTGGCTTCCCCATTGACTGCTTGTCAGAAGGTCGCAAAAGGTGATCACATGACTCTGGGAAATGGCAAGCGCCAGAAATATGAGTCAGTTGCCAAAAATCTGAATTTTGATCACGTAACCATGGGGATGCTGCAAAATGTGAAAAATGGTTATAAGTCACTTTCTTCAGTGCTGTTTTGAACAGTCATTAAACAGACAGTTGTAAGTCAAAGATTACCTGTATTAATCTTGTTGCCTTAACTGAGCTTCCATCGTCAAAGGCAGGAATCCTTTGGAATGCAGTGCCGTCACAAACACTGGAGAAAGCCTCTTACTGGCACGCCATGTTTATGAAAAATGGGAACCAGAGATTTCCCCCCACACTTTGTCTCCTCCATCAATTGTTCATTTTCTCTGTCTAATATCTCCAGCGGATGATAGTGTGTGGGCAGGGCAAGGGAGAAAATTGATGTGGCTGAAACCAAAAGGAGGCAGGACCACAGCAAAGCCCACACCAATCTATTGTTTTCTCTAAATTGTTTTCCCTCTTTGATTTAAAGCTTTGATGGATTTTAAGCAACCAGAAATCTGAAAAGGGGACTGCAGACTGACAGAAGGACAGGGGGATTCTATGCTTGTATAGTTGGTCTACTCCAGGGGTCTTCAAACTTGGCCCTTTTATGACTTGTGGACTTCAACTCCCAGAATTCCTCAGCCAGGCACGCTGGCTGAAGAATTCTGGGAGTTGAAGTCTACGTCATAAAAGGGCCAAGTTGAAGACTGCTGGCCTACTCATATAGTTAGCCTACTTTTATGTAAGAGGCATGACTTTTGTGTTGGATATTTCACGTCCAGATGAATCATTAAGTCTTTAGGCTGAAGAGAGATGAGGTATCAGAGGTTTTTGACTTGGGAAGAAGTGGCTTCCTTTGACTAAAAATTTGTTAACAGGGCCTGGACAGCCACGTGTGGTGAAAGCTAATTTGGAGTCCTCTGGAATGAGTTGCTGGATTAATGGCCCAAATGGACGAATAGCCTTTCAACAATTCTACAATTCCCTTGGGAATAATATACACTGGAATCCAAAAGACACCAAACAAGGACCTGAAATACTTCAATAGGCGTGGAGAAAGTCATAAAAGTGGGCAGCTCTCCATGGTAGATAGATCTGCTGCCATCAAGAGAAAGAATATGAAATGCAGTTGGCCCCACTGTTGTTTTGCAGGGACAAGCATTGGGAGGTCTCTTAGGACAGGGGTCCCCAACCTCCAGGCTGTGGCCCATTCAGAACTGGGCTGCGAAAGCAGAGGGCAAGTGGGCAAGCATGTACAGCTCCATCTGTGCGAGCGGTGGGCTCTTGTGCTTGCACAGGAAGCTCCATTTCTGCGAGTGGCAGGTGCTGAACCATCCCCTCTTCTCCCCCTCTGTTCCGCAAAGTTGGAAAGGCTGGAGACCCCTGTCTTAGGAAGCTTAATAGATGCCTGAAGATGCAGACTTCTAAAGTCAGTGTTTGCAGCAGGTATCACTTCAGAGGTTCCCTCAACCCTCAAGGGTGGTTTGTAGTAGGGATGGTACAGTGGTGGGATTCAGCCAGTTCACACCACTTCAGCAGAACGGGTAGCTAATTTTTTGTTGCCCAGGCCCAGAATGGACTTCCAGAAAAGGCAACCACACAGAGAACTGGTTGTTCACATATTAGAATCCCACCACTGATGATAATACATAGCACAAAAGTCTGTGCACAATCCTTTCTCTTTTGGCTGAAAGAAAATACATCTGCCTCCAGGAATGAAGCGAAGAATAGTTATACTAGCCATTCAGATAATTGATTTGCTGCCTCAAGGACACTGCTCGTCAGGCCCCTAAAGTCATTAAAGCTGCACAACTTCCTTGTCCTGGATATCCTTTCTAGACATAGATATTGCTGCCAATCTTCCATTCATCATTTATTTACAGGCTGCCCTAATCCACGGATTTTACAATCAAGAACGTTTAAAAGATGAAATGAAGGCATTTGTTATGCTGACAACATCGTGCAGCAGTTAAAACACAGGAAGATAAAGATCAATAGCAAATTTTATCTGTCATCTTGAAAGTTCTCCTCACATCCGCTCTGTTGGCTTAATATATCTGCAAAAATCTCTATCATCATAACAAGCAAAGCAGTTTCACCATAGAATCACAGGGCTGGAAGGGACCCTAGAGGTCTTCTAGTCCAACCCCTTGCCCAAAGCAGGAGTTCTTATACCATCCTGGACAAATGGATGTCTAATCTTTTCTTGAAAACCTCTAGCAATGGAGCATCCACAGTTCTGGGAAGCAAGCTGTTCCATGATTTTATTATGATCTCTGTTAGGCTGGCCCAATGATGGCAGATAATAGCAATTCTTGTACATTTATTCTGCGACCTGCATATTTGGTAAAATATGCAGTATGCAAGAGACATGCATACCAACCTGATTTCAAATGAGTGAAGTTTAATCATTTATATTTAAAGATTTTGACAAAGTTTATTTTTGACAGAAATTGTGAATATTTATTAATATTTAACTTCAGGATTCCAAGTATATGAAGAAGTGGAAGAAATTAGCTTTTTGGATTTGTTGTAATACAGGTAGTTCTCAACTTACAACTACAATTGAGCCAGAAATTTCTGTTGTTAAGCGAAACATTTGTTAAGTGAATTTTGCCCCTTTTTACAACTTTTCTTGCCACAGTGGTTAATTGAATCATTGAAATTGTTAAGTTAGTAACACGTTTGTTAAGTGAATCTGGCTTCCCCACTGACTTTACTTGTCAGAAGGTCACAGAAGGTGATCACGTGACCCCAGGACACGGCAGCTGTCATAAATAGGAGTCAGTGACTGAGCATCCGAATTTTGATCACATGACCACGGGGATGCTGCAATGGTCATAAGTTTGAAAAACGGTCATAAGTCACTTTTTTCAATCCCGTTGTAACTTGAAATGGTCACTGATGAACTGTTGTAAGTCAAGGACTACCTACATTGTCTTTCTTTTTAATTCTGTATTATTACTGATATTTTACCTATTTTTGTTTTTGCCTTTCCTTGCCAAAAAGACACAATTTGACTAACAGCTGTTAGCGTGGGAAATAGTTTTTTGAAGTCTTGTTAGCTTCCTTATGTAGATCTTTATTTCCAATATGAAATTATTCTAAGCAATAAAATAATATAAATTATGTCTGCAACCTGTAGAATAGTGCCTGAATGTCCTATCCTAATAAACCAATGGAGAATCACTTTAAATAAAGTTGAATTGATTTTCTAGCATTTTAAAATAAAACTAATAAAAGCGACAATTTTGTTTTGCATATATTGGATACCTCCGAGAATATTTAATAAGGGTTGGTGACAATCTTTTTGTTGCTGAAGAAACAACTCATAAGCTACAGCATTAATTCCCAAGGTCTGGACTATAATTCACATTTTAGACCAGCGGTCTTCAAACTTGGCAACTTTAAGACTTGTGGACCTCAACTCCCAGAATTCCTCAGCCAGCCAGGGCTGGCTGAGGAATTCTGGGAGTTGAAGTCCACAAGTATAAAGTTGCCAAGTTTGAAGACTCCTGTTTTAGACAAATCAACAGGATTGTTAAAATGACTTTTGATCAATCTCTATGTTCTTTGGACTTTCGATTCCTTTATATTTGGAATTTATGAACATATTTGTGGGCCTGGGGCCTGGTTCATAATAGAACATGCAATATCAGACAGAGATATCAATACCTAGTTTATGGCACTGGATTGTTGCTGTGTTCTTTGTCAAAATTTGAGTAAGATTTTTTTTCTTTGACAAAAGGGCAAGGGAAAAAGGTTTTCAAGCAATCACAACTGAGTTGTTGCTTGTTTGTTTTTATTAATTTATTCATTTATATAAACATTTGTACGCTTCTCCATCAAAATATTCTAGGCAGTTTATCATTCATAAAAACAACACAACCCTGCAATAAACTCACATCTGTACATGACATTATCATAGAAATTACAGCCAGCCATCATCAAACTCCTCATCTTATTACAGATGCCTCTGGCACTATCTTCAAAACAATATCATAACAGCCTTTCCTCAATATTAACATAATTATGACATTTCCTCTTTCTTTTTTTAATTATAATTAATTTTGAGGTTACATTGCATGAATGTGTATGTAAGTGTATGTGTATGCATTAATGCTATCATTTTATCTTCTCTTTCTCTCTCTCTTCTAGCTACCTATCTGAGATGCAATGGCTCAGTGGCTTAAAAGATGCTGGAGAAGATCTATGCTCTAATGATTTGAGCCCTACCTCAGCATGATAGAATGAACTCCTGTCATTCACCTCAGCTCCTGCCAACCTAGCAGTTTGAAAACATGTAAATGTGAGTAGATAAATAGGTACCACTTTAGTGGGAAGGTAAGAACATTCCAGGTTTCACTATACACTCTGCGCTGCAGCGTGTTGTCATGCTGGCCATATGATTGCGGAAAAGTGTTTCGATAGGACGGGCTCAATGACTTAAAGACACAGAGATGAGCACTGCCTCCTAAAGTCAATTACAACTAGCAGTGTAAAACCCTCAGGGACACCTTTTTTTAAATCAATCTACCTACCTACCTACCTACCTACCTATCATCCATCCATCCATTCATCCATCTCAACTATTTGCAAATCTTTTGGGGGAGCTAGATTCATTCCTTTTTGCCCAAACTCTAGGGCTGTGGAATTTGATCTTAATTTCTCAGTCCGGCCCACTATACAAATACAGAGAGAAGCTAGAGAAGTCTCCAGCTTGCTTACAAATCTCTGCCAAATAAAATTATGATGATGTCTCTGACCCTCCCTCTCTTCCCAAATACAGTATAAGGAAAGGGCTAAAAGAATTGGAGTTATTCTCAGTCTGTACTGAATTGCCTCTGCCCTGTTAGTCCTTAGCTAGACCAGGGCTTTTCAACCGGTGGTACGGGTACCACTTGTGGTACATTAATGAGTGGCAGGTGGTACGCAGCCCTGCCTAGCCAAGTGTAGTGGGGGAGGGAAAGAGCCAGCGCAGGCAAGGACTTACTGTGAGAGAGTCCTCTGGAACTGCAAAGTGGCTGAGGAGAGGCAAAGGCCCCAGGCTCACTTCTGCTCACCCTCCCCCATGAGAAAGGAGGAGGAGGGGGGCGGAGACAGGAGAGGCTATAAAAGAAGGCAGTTTGGGCTGGAGAGGGAGAGAGAAAAAAAGCAGCAGCCTTGGGAGGAGGCGGAGTCAGCTCTAGCTGCACCGAAGGGAAAGAAGAAGAAGGAGGAGGGTGGGGGGAGAGGAGAGGAGATCAAGCAGGCCGGACATGAGCCAATCTACAACTGCTGTGGCAGCCACCTGTGCTGGCAGCACCAAACAGACAAGAAATGCAGTGGGGGAGGGGTCGCCCTCCAAGAGGAATGAAAAAATGCAGCAATAGCTGGAGGTGAGGAGGGAGGGAGGGAGATGGAGAGTGGAAGGATTCTTAGGTGCTTTTGTGACTTTGAAGTTCTGGACTATAATTCACATTTTAGACCAGCGGTCTTCAAAGAATGGCAACTTTAAGACTTGTGGACCAAAATGGCAGGGACCTAACAGAGGCAGAAGAGATTAAGAAGAGGTGGCAAAATTACATTCTTTGGCATTGCCTTTTTTTGGAATTGGAATGTAAACTGACCTTTTCCAATCCTGTGGCCACTGTTGAGTTTTCCAAATTTGCTGGCAAATTGAGTGTAGTACTTTTACTGCATCATCTTTTAAGATTTTGAATAGCTCAGCTGGAATGCTGTTACCTCCACTAGCTTTGTTGTTGCTCAGCTTTCCTAAGGCCCATTTCACTTCACATTCTAGGATGTCTGGCTCGAGGGCAGTGACCACCCCATCGTGGTTATCAGGGATGCTAAGCTCGTTCTTGTATAGTTCTTCTGTGTAATTTTGCCACCTCTTCTTAATCTCTTCTGTCTCTGTTAGGTCCCTGCCATTTTGGTCCTTTATCATGCCCATCTTTGCATGAAACGTTCCCTTCATATCTCCATTTTCTTGAAGAGATCTCTGGTTCTCCCTATTCTATTGTTCTCTTCTATTTCTTTGCACTGTTCATTTAAGAAGGCATTCTTATCTCTTCTAGCTATTCTCTGGAATTCTGCATTCAATTGGGTGTATCTTTCTCTTTCTCCCTTGCCTTTTGCTTCCCTTCTTTCCTCAGCTATTTGCAAAGCTTCCTCAGACAGCCATTTTGCTTTCTTGCATTTCTTTTTCTTTGGGATGGTTTTAGTTGCTACCTCTTGTACAATGTTGCGAACCTCCGTCCATAGTTCTTCAGGCACTCTGTCTATCAGATCTAATTCCTTAAATCTATTTGTCACCTCTACTGTATATTCATCAGGGATATGATTTAGTTCATACTTGAGTGGCCTAGTGTTTTTCCCTACTTTCTTCAATTTAAGCCTAAATTTTGCAACGAGAAGCTCATGATCTGAGCCACAGTCAGCTCCTGGTCTTGTTTTTACTGACTGTATAGAGCTTCTCCATCTTTGGCTGCAGAGCACATAGTCAATCTGGTTTCTGTGTTGACCGTCTGGTGATGTCCATGTGTAGAGACGTCTTTTGGGTTGTTGGAAAAGAGTGTTTGCTATGACCATCGTATTCTCTTCACAAAATTCTATCAGCCTGTGCCCTGCTTCATTTTGTACTCCAAGGCCAAACTTGCCTGTTATTCCGTTTATCTTTTGGTTTCCTACTTTAGCATTCCAATCCCCCATGATGATAAGGACATCATTTTTTGGTGTTGATTCTATAAGGTGCTGTAGGGATTCATAGAACCGGTCAATTTCATCCTCTTCAGCACCAGTGGTTGGGGCATAGACTTGGATTACTGTGATAGTGAATGGCTTGCCTTGGATTCGCACTGAGATCATTCTGTCATTTTGGGGATTGTATCCCAGTATTGCTTTTCCTACTCTTTTATTGACTATGAAGGCTACTCCATTTCTTCTGAGGGATTCTTGCCGCAGTAGTATACCTGATGGTCCTCTGAATTAAATTCACCCATTCCTGTCCATTTTAGTTCGCTGATTCCTAAGATGTCGATGTTCAGTCTTGTCATCTCTTGTTTGACCACCCAGTTTGCCTTGATTCATGGATCTTACGTTCCAGGTTCCTATGGAGAAAAAATCTTTACAGCATCGGACTTTCCTTTCACCACCAGATGCATCCACAGCTGAGCGTCCTTTCGGCTTTGGCCCAGTCGCTTCACTCTTCTGGCGCTACTAGTACTAGCCCTCTGCTCTTCCCCAGTAGCATATTGGACACCTTCCGACCTGAGGGGCTCATCTTCCAGCGTCATATCTTTTTGCCTTTTAGTACTGTCCATGGGGTTTTCATGGCAAAGATACTGGAGTGGGTTGCCATTTCCTTCTCCAGTGGATCACATTTTGTCAGAACTCTCTGCTATGACCTGTCCGTCTTGGGTGGCCCTGCACGGCATAGCTCATAACTTCATTGAGTTACGCAAGCCCCTTCGCCACGACAAGGCAGTAATCCATGAAGGAGATAATCTTAATAGGTACACATTTAGAACATTTTTCATTTCACAATTCCAAACTATATTCTAACCAATAATTTCATCTCAATTGTAAATCTGAATCCTAAATACTAAATCAATCCCAACATCCATTCCGTTATTTTCATTCCATTACAAAATAGATATACCTATGATAAACATATTATCTCCATAAAAAAGGATAAAAAATAGAAATAAAATAAAAGAGAAAATATATACCTTCTTACTCTATTTCAACCATATATAATCAAGATAGGAATACATTTAAAACATTTTTCATTTCAAAATTCCAAATTATAATCTACAATAATTCCCTCACAGTTATAAATCTAAGTCCTAAGCTAAATCAGTCCCAGTTTTATTTTTCATCTCAGTTACTATTAATTCAGACCATATCTCTAAAAAAAACCTTTTTTAGCCATCAAGTATAGATTTAAGTCCCATTTTTAAATCTGACTCTAGCTTTCTTTTTCTGCCAGGCCGGTTTCCATAAAAGGGCCACTATGTCAATAGATCTCGTTGTTTTGTTTATGATATTCATCCTCAATTCAATCTGGTCTTGTGTCTGTTGTCCTTCTTCCATTGTCATCTGGGTGACGTAGTCAATTTTATCTAGTGTTATAGTTATTAGTTGGTTGTCCAGGATATCATAGTTCTGATATTCAATGGATTGTAGATAGAATTGTCTGGAATCCTCTTTGATAGTGGTAAATTCTTGTTCTGTTGATTTTTGGTTTATGAAGAAATCAGCTGAAGTCCGGGTGTCAATTTGTGATTTTGAGGCAAAGGCTTTTTCGTAATTAAGTTGTAAATACAGTTCCTCGGTCTCATGTTGTACATAGGGTTGAACACAAACCTCTATGGTATTGATCTGTTCCTCAGTTTGTAGTTCTGGGGAGTCATCTTTAGTTTCCCTCCTGAAGTATATATTCTCAGTAAATTCCAAGATTTTTTCCAAGTTTTTCCTTGATTTATTTTTTTAGCTGCGTTCTGGATTCTACCAGAGACAGTTTACATAAGCAAAACCAAATTCGGTTGAATGATATGTATTTTTCTTTCCCTGAGTATTTTGGAATAGTACCACATGCATTTATATGTAAAACTTTTAAATTTAAAAGAACCATGTGCTTGGAATTCTAATGATTAACTTTGGCCTAGACTTTTAAGTGGGATTGTAGCATTGGAAAGTGAATGGATTTCCCAAGATTACTCATTAGCCTTTGTGAATTTCTTCCTTAATGTCACCACCGTAGGCTTAATTAAAAGCAGACACTGATAGAAAACTAAATTGGAAGAAACTATAAAGCAAGATATGGGTTGAGCTGGCAGAGAAAATACGAAGTAAATCTCACATTGCTCAAATGCAATCCAGGTGAGACTTATGATTTACGAGGCTTCTGTCCACTGTAAAACAGTGAATAACAGAAGTGCAGATAAGGATGGTCTTTGGTCTTCTTTTTCCTCTCAAGGACACTTCCTCTTGCTCTCATAAGGGGATCTGCACATCCTATCTGTATTTGCTTCCCTTTTTTGTTCATTTGATAGATCTTGCTGGATGGTCCATATGAATTCCTTCTGGCAACTGAATGCCTTATTTGGCTGATAACATGGGGAGCTGTGACTTAAGCTGGAGCCTTTAAACCCGGCTGATCCCACTACATCTGCAGTATCTGAGCAAGGAGAAAAAAATAGATACATGGTTCAGATCACCTTTCCCTTTAAAAAAATCGCTACCTATATATTTACAAAAATCTGGGGGGGGGCATTTTATCCATGTGTACAATGTAACCAATGTAAAAAAAATGAATTCTAAATATATGCTGAGAATAGGTCACTAACAAGTATAGATGTGTCAGATAAGAGAACAAGGAATACCAATGATAAAGTAATGCAACACTTCGTACTTGGGAAATGGGATGTGATATTTGGTTGAGTCACATCCAATGTTTCATCGGACTGCAATTTTTAAGGTTTATTAGTTAGAGACCAAATTACTTCTTAGATGTTTACTGTTCAGACAAAAATGGCATTGTTTTATCAAAAGTGTTTTAGGCTGTCCCACATGCACATTATTCCTAGAAGATATGTGGAATATTACAATGCAATCTCACATTACGTAGTGATACGATATTTGGTTCTTGACACGCTATTTTCCATCTGAACTCCCAATGTATTTATTTGGAAAGAAGAACAGCCCAAGGCATCTCATAGGAAGACTTTGCATCACTTTCAAATCAGGTCAGATGATACAGGCTTGTTTTGAGAACTGGCATTTTTCTGGCTCTCTTGTCAGCCAAAAATCAGCACAAAGGTGACCTTTTCTTATGCAAAGCTGATACTTGTGAGACTCTGTTTTCCAAGCAGTGGGAACGCTTGCCTTTCTCAACATGCCACCCTTGGCAAGGCAATAAATCTCTTGAACACTCATGAGTTTAGCAGCAGAAGATTCCAAGATGAAGCTTAGATGAGTTACTTTTCTTGTATATGCAAAAGAAATTCTTCATAAAGATGATCAGCTGCTGCAAACTCTAGGGATCTAACCGTCATTGTATGTCAGCTTCAGGTTTTAGATTCTGCATTTCTTTCTCCTACCCTTATATTGGAACAGTTTTCTTGCTACCTGTGTCTCAGCCTTGGCTGTTGAGAGCATCTTCATAGTGCTTTGATAACTGCCTGTTTTGGTCCCTGATTCTTAACTTCGAGCCTTGCTAACTTTAGCTTTTAGACCCTCTACTGGCGCCTGGACTCCATCAAGCCATTCTGTGTCAAAACAGTGTGTGTGTGTGTGTGTGTGTGTGTGTGTGTGAGAGAGAGAGAGAGAGAGAGAGACCAAACAGACAGCATAATGCCTGAGGAGACACAGACAGCACTTTGTAAGTTGTCTACTTATTGTGCGTATGTACAGTATATGCATATGGGAAGAATTGCAAAGATCAGCAGTCAAGAAGCCACATCAACTCCAGTTGAGTCTCAGTGTGGAATTTGAGGAGCTTGTCCGGATTGTTTAATATTTCTTTCTGACTCTCCCTAACTCCTCCCATTATAGTAGGAGACAACTTCAGTTGAAAGATACTAGAAAAAGCAGGTGAACATGAAGTTACCTGCAAGGTATCAAAAGTTAATGATGACGCAATACAGTGAGAGTCACAAGGTAATAGGATGTTTCCTTTTTTTTTCTTTTTAAACAATTGTCCATTGTGTTACTCCCTATTGTAGAACTTGTGATTTTGTGTGGTAGCAATTACTTTTATTTCCTTAATCATTCCTTGAGATTTTTTTTCAGGGAGTAAGGAGAGGGAAATTTTTGTTGTTGTTGTTTCTCCATGTCTGTTCAGAAGAGACGGCACTGATGGAATGATGGTATTTTTACCTAGGTGGAAAAAAAATCAGTATAACTTACGGTGACCCACTGTGTTCTCTGTGTCCAAGGCAACCTAGTGAAGATAATTCTGGGGTTAGTTTTAGCTGTGTCGGAGGGATTTGGGGAATGAAAATGATGGTAGGGCAGAAGTGTCATGAACAAGAACATAATTCAAAGCAGGAACATAGTATTCATGGAAATAAGGCAAAAGCTTATTGTTCATTATGCATTAAACCAGAATAGAAAATATTTTAATATGGAAAGAACATTTATCCTATATTCCTTTTAAGGGGCAGAGCTTCATTATAAGCGCCCATTCCTTAGTGGGCACACACTAATGGACTAATGTGTTACTTATTCCTGTGTTCAAGTGGAAATAACTGAAGGAATACATGCAAGCTGGGCACAACAAGCTTTTATGAATCAACTGAAGCAAAATTTAAAAAAAGCTAATGAAACTCCACCCAACAATGCAGGTCTTTCAAATTACATGAGTTGCAATGAGGGCCCAAAGGGTGTTTAATAATAGACACGTAATACTTACACATAGCACAAAGGACCATATTTATTCCACATAAAATGCTGCCAAGAAACAACCAATATGTTGCAGCATTTCATACATTATTTCCTCTATTGTACTGAACATATTTTCAAGACAACTTCGGATCAAATTAATATTTCAGATGGTTTCCGTAACGGATTCTCCTAAAGTCAAGTCCTGTTCTGAAAATCCCTTACCACCTTAATTACTGTATTGTCCTAAGAGTGGGTTGCAGGCATGTGTCACATAATAAGAATTGTGAAAAACAACTTTATTATCTGGGAGTTCACCATGACTTTTCTTGGCTAGCATATTCAGGTGGATTGCAAAAGAGACTTTTGTAAAATGCTTATACATTAAAAAAATAAATGTAATGAGAAATCTTCATACAACCCAGTTTTGGTTAACCCCAATCATAATGGCCTATCCTAGAACCTTTTTCCCATGATGAACAGAGGTCCCAACTACCCACCACTGAATTGCTAGAAATCCATTGCTGATCTCTCTTCAGCCTGTTTCAATTCACCTGGCATTTTTGTCGAGAAAAATGCCAAAGCTTAATAGATTTTGCACACTGTTTGACTACCATTGGATGGCGACAGAATTGGGCGTGGGAGGAATTCCACATTAACAGTGCTAAAGCTAAAGACCACTTAAACCTGTATTAACATGTGTTAGATGAAAAGATGAAGGCAGAAAAAAAGATGTTGGGAAGAAGAATGAGTACACAAACTGGAATGTGGAAAAAAAGGTCGCTGTTTTGTTTCCTTTTTCTTACTGTTTTCTTTGTTCAGTTTTATTAAATAAAGCCAAGAGAGAGCGATAACATCTTATTGTGTCAACTTTGAGACTGTGAACCTGAGGAAGTAGACAGGATCACGTGTGCAACAGGTTATTACATTTATGTCTCTTCTGACTAATACAGTATATGCAGCCAGGGAGGGGGTGGCAGCATAGGTAATGAAAGTGATAATTACTTTGGCTGATCCACTTTTCTGCAGCAGGAGGCTGTGAAGGCAGAGATTCATACCCTTATCTTCGTCTTGTTTATTTGTTTGTTGCCTTTGAGTGAGTCTTGATTCTTGATGACTGCATTTATTTATTAATTAAATTTATATGCTGCCCATTTCACCGCTGCAGCGACTGAGTGGCTTACATAATGATAAAAAGGTAATTCAGAATGATTAAAAATTAAGAAAGATTAAATGAAGACTAAAAACCAAGAATATAGGCGACATCAGGATGGGGTTCTTCTCTCTATCCCATCAGCCACCCCCAGTATAGAGACCCCTATTGGAGTCCCAGGCCAGCAATCAGTTTTAAGACTCTTCCAGGAGGATAAGGAGGATAAGGGCCTTGTAAATGTACAAGTCCATGTGGTTTTCTTGGCAACATTTTTGGGAAGTGGCTTAGTATTACCTTCTTCCTAGGGCTGAGTCTACTCAATTTGCCCTCCATGGGGTTATCCTTGAGGATAACCTGAAAACTTCAGCTGGCAAATAATGTAATGGCCTACTGCCTGACTAGTGTATCAAAACCAGTGTATCAAAACAACTTCCATTTTGTGGCAGCTGTACTGCCTGCCAGTAGACTTTCCAGGTCTAAATCAGTCTGCCGGTAATTACTTATTAAATCCTATTGAACTCTTACTATCTTCTGGACCATTCTTCCAAGTGGAACCACCCCACCTGGTGCAGTCTACTAGTTGGGCACATAGGTCTGATCCTCTGAAATAAGATCTGTGGGACAGAGGTTCATAGGACAGTATCTTAGTAGCAGTCCCCTGCTTACAGAATATTCTATTTCCTGAGGTCAGGATGTCCTTAACTAGGAAGAATATGAAAGTCTTTTTCACAGAGACTTTGAAATGGGGATTCCCAGCAGTGGTAACCAGTGGAGGAAGATGGGGTTGTTTGCATGTGGTTTTAGTGTCACATTGTGCTTTTATGCTTTTAGTACAGTAATCTGGCTAATGTGCAATGAATGGGTGGCTTACAAGTTTACAGTCTATCAGTGAGTCAATCAAACACATTTTAAAGTCATTATTGTAACCACCTAGTCATTAGCTTATGTCCTCTACAATGCTCCAGACTCCATTTCACTCTAATGAGAGCCAGTTTAGTCAAGTGGTTAGGGTGCTGCCTTAGAAACTAGGAGACTGTGAGTTCTAGTCCCCACTTAGACCTGAAAGTCAGCTGGGTGACTTTGAGCCAGTCACTCTCTCTCGGTCCAACCCACCTCACAAGGTTGTTGTTGTGAGGAATATAGGAGGAGGAAGGAGTACTATGTATATTTGCTGCCTTGAGTTATTTATAAAGTAATAAAGGTGGGATGAAAATATAATAAATTTAAAAAGTGGTAACTCTTTCTTTTTCCTTTCTTCTGGATTCCAAGGTTCAAAAGGGCCAGGCTTCTGGGCTTTCCTTCCTTCCTTCCTTCCTTCCTTCCTTCCTTCCTTCCTTCCTTCCTTCCTTCCTTCCTTCCTTCCTTCCTTCCTTCCTTCCCTCCCTCCCTTTTTCATGGAATTGTGATTGGGGGAATTATTTGTTGCAGGATCATAGTGGCTCAGGGACAGCAGTGATTTTTTCCCCTCTTTGTTCTCAGAATTGTATGTTGACAGGAGTGTAGACAATTGCTGATTGCTGTCAGACGGAGCAGTTTAGGGAGTGTGAATGGTGGCAGTATGGAAATGGCCAGAAAAACATTTTAGGTCATTGTGGGCTGGGCTGAAGGGCGGGGGTGGATAAACGTCTGTGGCCATGAAAGAAAGGAAAGAAGTGCCTTGTTATTTTTCTCTGCGATTAAGCAATGAAGCATTTGAGAAATGTTCTCAGAAAAATATCTTCTGAGAAATTTCAATTCAGCTCGGCTCAAATTGGCTCTGGGCAAAAAAAAAAAAAAAAAAGAGACTATAGGAAAAAATGATGGCACTCTTCAGCAATTTCTCAATCTGCTAACATGCTGAACTTGGAAAGCTGGCTGGAGAAACCAGTCCTTGGACAGGCCCGTTTTGACAGTGGGGACTTTCAGCAACATGAAACTTGGTAATGCTGCAAGGGCAATAATATAAAGATTTGATTTATAGGCTGTTTCTCCCGGCCATAATCTGTTCCATTCCTTTATTGCTTGTGCTTGAGGTTCTGTTTTTCCACCTCATTATTGTTTCAACAAGCTGATTTTTTTATGTAAGTAGACAACAATATTCCTAACAAATTTAATTGATGGTGGGTAGATGAAAACAACCCCAGAAGTTGTGGTTTCCTTTCTGTTTTGAGAAACAGTGTCTGGCCTGCTTATTCCTGTCTTTTACAAGATGGCAGCTGAAGCACAGATCATAAACCTCCAGGTTGAGAGGTTTAAGCTGGAAGGTTAATTAATAAACAAGTTGGTAATTTCTATATTCTGTTGCAGGACCAGAGTGCCACCACCCAAAAAAGACGGTGTAGTGGTTATGGTACTGGCCTAGAACCAGTTTGCTCTAGTGGTTAACTAAAATGACCTTTTTTGCCACAGTTGTTAAGTGAATCACTGCAGTTGTTAAGTGAATCGTGCAGCTGTTAAACAAATCTGGCTTCCCCACTGACTTTGCTTGTTGGAAGCCTGCTGGGAAGGTTACAAATGGTGACCACATGACCCTGGGACAGTGCAACTGTCATAAAATATATGCTAATTGCCAAGTACCTGAATTTTGATCACATGACCATGGGGATGTTGCAGCAGTCATAAGTAGGAAAACAGTCATAAGTCTCTTTTTTCGGTGCCATTTGAATGATTACTAAATGAATGATTGTAATCAAGGACTAACTGTACTCATCCAATCCCACCCACTTGAAGTTAAGAATTGTCATTGGTGGCTGTTTTTCTCACTGGCAGGTAAGCTAAGATGGAAAACAAAGCCAAGAAATTCCACCAAGATCTTTCCTTAGCTAATCTCACATTAAAATGGAAAAGATACCATCCCCATCTTTGATCTTGTTACAGTACTGAAGCAGAATAAGGCTGGGCCACAATGGCAGCAGTGCCATTGTGCCAATGTTCCAGTCTGCTGACTCAAGCCCTGGAGAAATGCACTTTAACATTGCTTGGAATGCACAAATGAGTGCACAATTTTAAATATTTCAACAGGCCGCTGAATGGAAAAGCTATCGTTCACGCTGCAAACAACCTTACTGGAGGGGAAGGACAGTGCAAACCCGATGGCAATATTTTAAGAAAACTCTGTTTTCATGGGACATTTATTAGCAACTCATTCTTCCCTGTCCCCATCATAAGGAGGCTTAGAAACTAAACAAGGAAGATGAAATCATAGGAAAATAAACAATCCTTGCAATGAGGCTTTGCTAAGCTTCCAAATCTAAACCTTCAACTTGCTTTTCTGAGTAGCACTTCTGAATGCCCTAAAGATGAAAAAAAATAGAAACCACAGGGGGGAAAAATGAACAGCGGGATGCTGATGCAAAAAACAGGCCTAAGTCATCACCTTTAAACAAAAGCTAACAAAGAATTGGGGAAAAGTCTTCATCATGTTGCTTCAACCCTCAAAAGAAAATCACAGGTGTATCTACAAAAGAAACATCTGAAGTGTCAATGCAGATTTTATTCAGGTGCACTAAGAGAAAATACAGCAATTCGCTCATATTATTGAAAGCTCCAGATCTGGGCTGAAAAGCAGACTAGCTTATTCTGCTTCTTCGTGGCTTTTTGGAATCAAAAGATACAAATTAGTTCAATTCTGGGGTTCAACTTTGAAATGACACCATAATCTTTGACTAGGTATAATTTCAGAAAATATCAATTAAAGTACTATAATTTATTAAGTTACATGATTATGGCTATGAGGACTGCAACACTGGAAAAAAGGCATAGTACTGATGATAGATGATTGGAATAATATGCAGTAATGGCAAAATTAAAAGTATATACACACAACCCTAAGCCTAAATTTAACCAAGAATGGCTTCCATATATACTATACATTACAAGATAAGATAAATACAAGCACTTAAGATATGGTTTCTAAGGGTTACACTTATAGGTGCTGTAAATTGGTTGGAATGTAAGGAAGGGGGAAGTAATGTAAATTAAATATTTATATTATTTTAGTATTTTGTTAACATTTATAAACAATAAAAATCTTGATTTCAGCATTAACCTCAAAAATTTATACTTTTATATAATTAAACAACTGTACGTTGCTTAGTATTCTTTATCTTTTATGAATGTTATATTGAGCATTAATTGTGTAACTTCACTAATTCTTTGTCCTTTTATCGGTATTACCTTTTTTTTAAATGTATTTTTGTTTGAAATAAAATAGGAAAAAAAGATGCAAATTAGTCCAAAATCATTTGAGGGGATCCTTCCTAACACACACACCGAGGTTAATCATACTGCAAGCTCTTACAAAATAATAAGGGCACGCTCAATAGATGGTACTTACCCAGTTATGTTTGCTTGGCTTTACAATTTCAAATTTAAGGAACTACTTTTATAAGTAGTTCATAAAAATATATAACACAAAGTCAAAGAACTAAAAATCCAAATCTGTCAAGATAGAAGAACATAATTTTTACTGATCATGAGCCTCTTAAAGGACAATGGGATCCTCTGTTAATGGTATTTTCCTTGCAAAATATTAATGTGAGGGAAAGGTGGATCCTTTTCTGCATCAAATTCCAGCCAAGGCCCAAAGCTGCCAATTCTGACGACCCATTAAAGTGCTAGGTCATTAGTTATTCAGAATGTGCCTTCTTATTTCTGTCCTCATCCCCAACTACTGGGCGCAAAGCCAAAGAACAGTATCATGACTTAGTGTGGTGGAGATCAATTTCAGTATCTGTACTAAATGTCCATGTATGACCTAAGATCTTCTTTGAAAATATATTCCTGTTATAGACTCCTATTTTTGGTAGAACAAATAGGTCTTTGTAAAGTTCTGATGGGGTGGTGAGCTGATTTAAAGGTGATTCACTTGAGCCCATCTGCAAAGTGAAAGAAGCACTAAGATCAGAACAGCTGCATCGCTTCACTTCAGCTTCCTGTGCTTCAGTGAACTTCAGAGTATTTGCAGAAATATGTAATAGCCACCTGCTACTCCAAGTAAAGTCAGCAACTTCTATATAACAAACCAAAGTGATGCCAAAGCAATGATACATCTGGAACAACATTATGGAGATGATATGATTATATATGTGCAGTGGGGCTTTTGATGCCAATATTTGTTGCAACCTTTGCATGATGACATCAACATGCCCATGTCATCATTCCCTTCCAAGGAGTTTTCCAGACATGGCCATTTCACTGGAGAGGACCTTTTAAAAAACTTTAATAGGGTTGCTTGATTTCTCTGCCTGGGACATCAGCTGCCTTTTGCCTCAATATACAGCCTGAATGCTAATCAGTCCCCAAATACTAGGCTAACTGTTCCATTTTACACAGGTAAAGTTCCTATTATCTAGACCACAGATGTCAAACTTGACTGCATCATGTGATATATCATGACATATCGTGATTTTCTTTGCCTTTGTGGAGCCGGGGTGGGCGTGGCCTGCACGTGATGCATCCGGCCCATGGGCCACCAGTTTGACACCCCTGATCTAGACCCTTGTGAAAGGCCAAATTTCGGGCTTAACTGGAGGGCTATGACAGATACCAAAATGTAAGGGAGCAAGCCACTGAAGGAAAAATTCATCACCTAGGGCTTCACAGCTTCTAAGACAGAAATTATACTTTTTATTCTCATAAGTAAAACGCCTCATTTTGAGTACATTATGTTTAAATTTCAGATTCTGTGTGGCAGTGGATAAAGAACAGCATAATAAAATGATGCACAGTTTCTGCTCAGTCCTTGTATATGCTACAAATAATGATAAATGACCAGATTTTGAAGTTACCTTCTTGGAGACATAATCCATTGTTAGCTGATATTAAAAAAAAAGGAGAAAAAAGGGGAATTAAACCAGGATTGTAAAAAAAATATTATATAGCCATACAAATCTACCCGCTGTATCGATTTTGCTCTCTGAATTCATGGAGATGTAACCCTAAGCCTAAGTGGATTTTCTCCCTAGGGGATTTCCCCAAGTATTTTACAAGGAAATGTAGAAAATTCAATGTCCTTCTAGGCATTCTGATGTGCTACGGATGTATTGGTGATGTCTGTTTTGCTTTCTGAATTCATGGAGACCTATCACTAAGTGGATTTGTCCCCCCAATGGGATTTCCCCCCGGAATTTACCAAGAAATGTAGATAAGGCGCACTTGAAAAGTCAGTGCCCTTCTAAGCATACAGACCTTTTACGAATGCATTGTTGATGTGTGTTTTGCTCTCCGAACTCCTGGAGACCTAACCATAACCCTAAGTGAATTTTCCCCCTACGGGATTTTCTCATATATTTTAATGTAGATAAATATAGATAAGAAGTCTCTAACAGTGAGCACTCTCCTAAGCATACCAGCCGTCTACAAATCCATTGGTAATGTTAATTTTGCACTCCAAATTCATGGAGACCTCAGCCTAACCATAAATGGATTGCCCCTATGTTTTTTTTCACATGTATTTTATCAGGAAATGTAGATAGGGTGTGCTTGAAAAATCATTGCTCACCTAAGCCATACTGACCTGCTATGAATCCATTGGCGATGTCCATTTTGCTGTCCAAATTCATGGAGACCTAACCTTAACCCTAAATGGATTTGCCCTCCAAGTGGGATTTTTCCATGCATTTTACCAGGAAAGGTAGATAAGGTGGACTCAAAAAGTAAGCTCCCATTCATGATGTCTATTTTGCTCTCTGAATTCATAGAGACTTAACCCTAACCCTATTTGCCCCCAAATGAGACTTTCACATGTATTTTACTACAAGGCCATGGAACTCAAAGAGGATGTACTTTCTTTTTCACATGATTGTATCAGTTTTACTCAAAAACTAATGACTTTTTCAGTCTTTCCAAATTTGTATCCCTAATGAAAATAAGGTTTGATAAATATATAGGTAAATAGTGTAAAAACACATGCTATAACGAGCATGTTAGTAATGTGTTTAGACATTCAGCTTATAATCATGCATTCATATTAAATCCTGTAAAGAGGCAAGGCTTTCAAAATTAGTCAGGATCTGATCAACACTGGCATTAGAGCAGGGGTGGGGAACAACAGCCCTTTCATG
Source organism: Azemiops feae (assembly GCA_023970755.1). Taxonomy (NCBI): domain Eukaryota; kingdom Metazoa; phylum Chordata; class Lepidosauria; order Squamata; family Viperidae; genus Azemiops; species Azemiops feae. Next base: position 542,893 of record JALGBA010000283.1, on the reverse strand, counting down.
ACTTGTGGCCTTCAACATGGCTGGCTCAGGAATTCTGGGAGTTGAAGTCCTCAAGACATAAAAGAGCCATCGTTCCCCACCCCTGCATTAAAGGGATGTAAGAATATTGTTAATAACATCATTCCACACATATTACATTTCAAACCATGTTTTAAACAGGTGCATCCTGTCGTAATGCATTTTTTTTTGTACCCAGACATCACTAGCTGCAGGGAGTGGGCCCAGAAGACATATTTGTGCAAACATTACTCCCTTTTTCCACACAAAGGAATGCTCATGGATAACACTATCTGTAAACATAAGCATCAGAATATTGCCAGCCTCAATCTTTTCACACGTACCAAACCAGGTTTCATTGGAAGTAATGCATAGAGTGTAGCTTTAAGATTCTTTAAATTGCCTTCGTCTTTCAGGGCAACCAGGCATTTCAGATCCTGTGACTTGTCGTACTCCAAAGCCTTTCAGAAGTTGATCATTGATTGATCATTCAGTATGAAACCAAAGCTTCCATTGTGTTGCTTGAAGATTTGATTTGTTCTTAAAGCTGTATGATTATTTTTAAGGACATTGACACAAAATCATGAAACTGACATAAAAAACCCCCAAACTCATAAATCTATTTTAATAATACATTGAGTGAGAAATTGCTGAAGTCACATACATCAAAAGGTGTCAGGCCATCTCTGAAGGTCTCAACAAGCAGGAGTTTTTAACATAATTGTTAATTAATAAGGTGAATTTTAATCTGTAACCTACAATTCTCCCTTCTCCCAACTCACCCCAATTTAAATCCCACATCACTCTAGCCACTCTAAACTGATCTGCAGCTCATAAAAGCTTATGCCTTTTGATAAAATTTATGAGAAAAGATGCTATCAGACTGCTGGGTTTTTTGTTTTGCTTCCATCACATGGTGTCTTGAGTTGATACATATTCACATATCCAGGAGGCATCCAAGCCAACTTTCTGTATATGCCAGTTCATTGACTGTGGATATAATATGGTGGCTTTGCCATAATTTGGGGGAATAGGAGTAGGATTATAACTTCCACCTTCTCCATTCAAGACAAACTATTACTACTACAGGTACAACAGTTCGTTTAGTGACCGTTCAAAGTTACGGCACTGAAAAAAGTGACTTAGGACAGTTTTTCACTGTGGCAGCATCCCCATGCTCACGTGATCAAAATTTGGACGCTTGACAATTGGTTCATAGTTATGACCTTTGCCATGTCCGAGGGTCATGTGATCAGCTTTTGCGACCTTCTGACAAGCAAAGTCAATGGGAAAGCTAGATTCACTTAACAGCCATGTTACTAACTTAACAACTGCAATGATTCACTCAACAACTGTGGCAAGAAAGGTCGTAAGATGGGGCAAAACCCACTTAGCAAATGTCTCACTTAACACCGTACATTTTGGGCTCAACTGTGGTTGTAAAAACTCGAGGACTACCTGTATTCTGTTTCACTGCTTACCTTACTTAGAGTGTACTGTAATGCATGCTGAAATGGCATAGGAAGCTGCATTAACTTACCTTTGCTGACATTAATTAGCAATAGTTCTGCAGGAAAATCAGCAGATTTTTTCCCCCCAGCCCTGTCTGCAAATACCTGGGATTGAACCTTTGAACTTCTGCAAACAGATCTGCTGTGTGTCATTGAGCTATGGTTCATCCCCTTTATTACAGTGAGAACTCTTAAGAATTTTCTTCAAAGCAGCTCATACTGAGAAATGATATATGACCTTGAAAGTTATCTGCAGTGTTAGTTTGGATGATGGCATCCACCCTCACCCCCATCTTTATTATCGCTTTATGTACTATGATCCAAGTGTTTTGGAGACAAACACACAAGGGTGGTATGAATCAAAAAGTAAAATTGGGCCTAGCCAAGTAGTATATCTCAGATCCCCTTCCCCATTTTGTTGTAATCTGAACAATCCGCATTTAGACACTGATGAAAAAGGAATCTTTTTTTTTCTTTTTTTTACTTTCCATTCGCCATGGAAGCCAAGGGCAAGAGGAAGTAATGCAGCTCAGGAAACATTCGGCTTCTCACCGCACATAACATTTGTGTTGGAAAAGTTACCATATGGCAGAGGATGTGGGAAAGCAGTTCAGTATAAAGAAACCCACAAAAATAAGTAGTTCCTTTTATTCTACTTCTATAATTATAGCCTGAAATGTACACACTTCCTAAACTACACAATATATATCATTTTACATCAACCTCACAGGTTTAAAATGGGAAGCAAAGCAAGATATGCAGGCATTTGTTCAAGTGTGTTTTTAGGCTATTTGCATTTAGAAATGGAAAAATCTGCCTTCAAAATCACACAGGGAGAAACTTTTGAAGAGTATGTATTTTTTGCTTTAGAGCTGTTGTCATGAGTTGGTATCAATGAACATCTGTCAAGACCCAGATCTTATGGAAGGACCTGTCTAAGCACAGAAGGTGTGCACAGTGATCTTCCTACAACACTGGTTGCCCACTTGCGCATCCTTTTGCACTTCCAGAAGAACACCCATGTGCAGCTTCAGATGCTGTCTGTCTGTCTGTCTGTCTATCTATCATCTGTGTATCATCTCTGTTGTCTGGGATGCTACACATCCTCTTCATGACCTGTTTTCCTTGTTATCTTCTGGGAGGAGGCTTCCTGTATATGAAGCAGAACATCGAAATTCAGTCACTGTTTTGTTCTCAACCTTGAGAACTCTGGTTTCCTCTTTCTGCTATCTATTCAAAATGTACAATGAGAGAGATATATAAAAATTTCATTTTTAATGTGTGCCAGTGTGCTCACAGTAAAAATGACAATAAAGGTTATCTTACCTTATCTTACCTTATCTTATCTTATCTTATCTTATCTTAGCTTAGCTTAGCTTAGCTTGCCTTATTATCCTATCCTATCCTATCCTATCCTATCCTATCCTATCCTATCCTATCCTATCCTATCCTATCCTATCCCATCCCACCCACCCCACCCACCCACCCACCACCCACCCACCCACCAATGGATCATTGAACAAATCAACCTAGAGTTCTCACTTGAGGCACAAATCACCAGGCTCAAAATAGTCTGGTTTGGACCCATTATGCAAAGACTCACTTCTCTGGAGAAGGCTCTAATGCTGGGAAAAGAAGAAGGAAGAGGAAGAGGACAACCAACAGCAAGATGGATGGACTTGGTTTCAGGGGTGTTTGGTGGACTGCTGAAAGACCTGAAAGAGCAGTTTAGGGAAACTTTGTCATAGAGAAAATCTATTTATATGGTCAAATTAATGGCACATAATCAATTAATCAAACAATCTACTCAAATATTTTCAAGCCATGTGACTACACATAGAGGCAAAAATAGTAATGGGGAAGGATACTAGAAGGGAATCCAGATCCATTCAGAGAAAAATGCCTCAGTACATCCTGGACATAACAAGACAAAGTTTTTGTGTATGGGGATGTGTTACACTGTATATGGAAACAGGAGCCAAATCAACCATCCATGCCCCACTTTCCTCATCATGCCAAATTACTCAAGAGGAAAATTTGCAATCTTTTGTCAACCTTTTTCTGTGTCTGCAAGTTCACATTTCATTTGCAATGCCATAGAGAACAAGTGGAGGAAAAAAATGGAGTTTTTCACCCAAGAAGGAACATCTAAATTACTACAGAATTGGGAGTGGTCTTTTTTCCTTGAAACACATGAAACATTCATAAATAAGAGGGTGCATTTTCATTTACCTAAAACAGCCTGTTCAACTTCCCTTTCTATCTAGTCCAACCCCCAGCTCAAGCAGGAGACTTATACCATTTTAGACAGGTGGCTGTCCGGTCTTTTCTTAAAAACCTCCAGTGATGAGGCAAGCTGAAGGCAAGCTGTTCCACTGGTTATTCTCTCACATCACATCTAGAATTTGGCTGAAAGACTTTGTATATTTAGCTTTCAATTTTAAATCCTGCATGGTGGAAGATTTTAATGTGTGTGTGTCTCTCTCTCTCTCTCTCTGTGTGTTTTAAATTATATCCTGCTTGAGCTACTTATGAATGCAATTTATTACTTTTTACACTTTTTAATATCCATCCAAATAACACTGAGGTTTGGATAATGCTAGATCAGGGGTGTCAAACTGCCGGCCCGTGGGCCGGACATGTCACGTGGAAGCCGTGCCCACCCCATTGCCGGCAATGGCAAAACAGTCCTGATACATCGCGTGATGTCATGTGACGTTGCGAGTTTGACATGTCTGTGCTAGATGAAGTGATGATGAAGTTAATAAGGCTGATGATCACTACCAAAGTGTCTTCCTAGAATTTTTATTTGAGTGTTGCTACATAGAAGTCATTTTCACCATCAAGAAGAAGTTTCATGTGATCTATGAAGGATGTGAATTCCTTGGAGGAAAATGCCTTGGAGATGTAGGGTGTGAAGTTAAATTCACATGATGTAAAATGTGCAGAAAGCAAATAACATTAGATATTTTTTTTTAAGAAAGGACCCTCTACCAGCTGGTATTTTATCTTTAAGCTGATTTGTCTTTTTTCAGCTTTTATCTTTGTTCCCCAACTGCTCCATTTGTTCTTGCATGTTCAGCCCTCAAACACTTCACATCACCCTGAAATGCATGATTTTTCAATCTCCATTCAGAAATTCTCAATATTCTCAGCTGTCACCTAGGAACGAGCTCTATCAAGAGAGCTGAACTGCAACTCTTGAGACAATAAAAAGCAATCAGACTATTTGATCTACATACGCAGAGGCTTTCCAGGCATTTCATTAAGATACCCTTTCACAACAGTTTCTTCAAACTGATATTCCCTGGATTCTCTGTCACTTGAGCATTTTTCTGAGCATATCATTTTGGCATTTCTTTACTGGTGACACTCATCTACTTGCATCTACCAGACAATAAACGTTGTCAAATTGACAAAGCTAGAGAGATTCTGCATTGCTTTGTGACTGGCAGGTCCTAAAACCTTGGAAAGTTTAACTTTGTTTATATACTTAAAACGTTTTAGTTCAACAAATAAAATCAAGGGCGTGTATGTGCGTGCATGCATGCATGTGTGTATATAATAAAATTAACTTTGGGAAGCTGAAAAAATTAGCATATTAACCTGGAAGAGGGCAATGGCAAAATTACTTCCATTGCTACTAAGAAAAGTGCATGGATGCATTTCTCTTTCCCTCTCCCTCTCCCTCCCTCTCTCTCTCTCTCTCTTTCATCTCCTAAAAGATTATTTTGCTAAGTAAGTACACACCGTGACTACAATCTCTTTTGTTAGAAAATAAAAGTCAGATTGATTGCTATGCTAAGAAAATTGAGCCATTAGCATTCTTCTTAGGCTGTTGGAAGTGGAGAATAGGGTTGATCCTCCCTCAGCTATCCTGGCCTCTTTTCTGTCCCACCAATTGCTTCTAGGAAGAAGCCCAGTGGAAAGGGTTTGGCTCCCCCATGGATGAAACCTGGCCCTGCTGAGTTAACTGGAGATCTCTCGATCTTAGCCTGACTCCTGATTTCTTTGAATTGCTGTTAGGTTGTCATATTCTGTGTTTGCCCGTATTTGCTTGTTAACAATTCATCACTAATGTAGTTGGCAAAATGTTTCAAAAGAATTTATTAATGAATTTAACTATAACTAGTCATCCTTTCATAAACATTAAATAATTCAGGCCCTGCTTAAATGCTAACAGTCTGCTGCAAACCCGCAAGCTGAAATGGCTACATTCAAGAAGATTAGGCTTTCATCTTTCACCAAAGAGAAAGCAAGCAAGCACTCATTTGTTACATTGCTACTCAGTGATGTGAGAGATGGGAATGGAAAGTTAATTTATTTTAAACCTAATCCTCTAAGTAGACAATCATCTCAATTTATGCATCCCAAATCATTTCCCTAAAATAGTAAGGGAAACACATTAAGGGCTTTGCAATGCACAACCAAACCGACATGGAATGCACAGGAGTTTGTTCTCTTTCAAGCAGTGCACTCTTTTGCAAAATTTATTTATTTATTTATTTGCATTTTAGCAGTCTGCATAGCGATCTTATCCCTGTGTTCACACATGTTTTGAAACTTCAATTTGAAAAATTTCCTGGCACACAGGCCCCTGGGAAGAGGCTTCCTGTGTCAATAAGGGGCTAGGTCAGGCATGTCAAACTGCCAGCCCACGGGCCTGCGTCATACCGGCAACGGGAAAAAAGTTGCCATACATCGCGCGACGTCGTGTGACATTGTGAGTTTGACATGCCTGGGCTAGGTGATTAACTGGATGGGGATTCCTGAAAAAGCACAACAATACATGGTAAATTACTCTGAGCCAGGTGGACCAATAGTTAATCTGCGATAAGGCAGATTCCTATAATATGGAAAATACAGATAGTCCTCGTCTTGAACCGCTCAAAGTTACAACGGCACTGAAAAAAAGTGTCTTATGACCGTTTTTCACACAACTGTCATGGCGTCCCCCATGGTCACGTGATCAAAATTTGGATGCTCGGCAATTGGTTCATATTTATGACGGCTGCAGCATCCCGGGGACATGTGATCCCCTTTTGCGATTTTTCTGACAAGCAAAATCAATGGGGTAAGCCAGATTCACTTAACCACCATATTGCTAACTTAACAACTGCAGTGGTTCACTTAACTTTGGCAAGATAGGTTGTAAAATTCACTTGAGAAATCTCTGGCTTAGCAACAGAAATTTTGGGCTCAGTTGTGGTGGTAGGTCAAGGACAGGGGTCTTCAACCTTGGCAACTTTAAGACTTGTGGACTTCAACTCCCAGAATTCCTCAGCCAGCAAGGGCTGGCTGAGGAATTCTGGGAGCTGAAGTCCAGAAGACTTAAAGTTGCCAAGGTTGAAGACCCCTGGTCAAGGACTACCTATAATCTAGAAGGTAGACCAGTCTGAATTGGATCAAAGGATTTCTTCAGTTATATACATTTTGCGTATTTATAAAGCAATACAGCCAGTGGTGGTATTCAAATATGTGAACAACTGGTTCTCTGTGTGGATGCCGCTTCCGGAAGTCCATTCTAGGCCTGGGCAACAAAAAATTAGCTACCGGTTCTGCCGAAGTGGTACAAACCGGCTGAAACCCACCACTGAATACAGCTCTACTTCATATAAGAATGGCAATTGTACATGTTCTGGTGAACAGGAATGATCCACCAGCATCACCATTAGTAAAATTTCACGTTATACTACTGCTAATTACCTCGCTCCAAGATTTTCAGTGCAACTAGCATTCATGATGAAGTGTTATTAAACAAGTTCTTTAAAATGTGTTTTACTAATGCTCAGATTATTTATAAACACTGCATACCATAGTGATTTATCCTTTATTAAATCAATGAAAGGTTAAAAAGTCAAGAAAGGAAAAGGCACAAAGTTTTTTTTCTTTCCTTCCTTAGACCTAAATAAGATATTCCAGGTAAGAGATGAAATAATATAGTGATTTTCCTCTCTTTTTTTTCCTTTTCTGATAGTAATAATAGGAAGTTGTTGTACTGTTGACATTTGGTGACAGGCTCAAAGATGCTAAGCATATTTTCTAGGCAAAGTAGGAATTTAAACTTGAATCTCCTAATTTTATTCTAGTACAGCTAAGAGGCAGTTTGGTGTAGTGGTTAATGCACCAAGCTAGAAAGTAGGAGACTGTGAGTTCTAGTTCTGCTGTAGACACAAAGCATGCTGGGTGACCGAGGGTCAGTCATTGGCTTTCAGCCCTGGGAAGGCGGCAACGGCAAACCACTTCTGAAACCTTGCCAAGGAAATTTCAACGACTTGTTCAGGCAGTCACTAGGAGTCAAGACTGACTTGAAGCCACTCACTCCCTCCACACCCCATCCAATAACTGCTATATCACACTGAGGGCTATTCTCCAGTTGCACTTAATTACAGCAAAAACATTGCCTGGCAAGATCTGCCTTCTGTTATATCCCATAGCATCACCATGGTGGCACAGTGATTAGAATGTAGTTATTGCAGCCCAACTTTGCCCACAGCCAGGTGTTTGATCTTCACTGGCTCAAGGTTCCAGCCTTCTGAGATTGGTAAAATTAGGACCCAGATTGTTGGGGGCAATATGTTGACTCTGTAAACTGCTTAGAGAAGGCTGTAAAGCACTGTGAGGTGGTATTTATATCTAAGTGCTATTGCTATTGACATCACCATGGTGGTGCTGTGATTAGAATGTAGTTATTGCAGCCCAACTTTGCCCACAGCCAGGTGTTTGATCTTCACTGGCTCAAGGTTCCAGCCTTCTGAGATTGGTAAAATTAGGACCCAGATTGCTGGGGGCAATATGTTGACTCTGTAAACCGCTTAGAGAAGGCTGTAAAACACTGTGAAGCGGTATATAAGTCTAAGTGCTATTGCTATTGCCTTCATTTTATTTCCCCCATCCCCTTCATTAGGCTTAAGTCGTCGTCGTCGTCATCATCATCATCATCATCATCATCATCATCATCATCATCATCATCATCATCATCATCATCATCATCATCGTTGGAAGTCTTCTAATCCAACCCCCTGCTCAAGGGAGCAACCCTATACCATTTCAGACAAATGGATGTCCGGTCTCTTCTTAAAAGCCTCCAATGATGGAGCATCATCAATAGCTAAAGTACAATCTTTATTTGGGCACCCTGAAAATATTGCCTCCAGGTGTGTCAACTCTATTAGGCTTTTCCACTGTGTAAGAGGGAAGCAGGTGACCAGGATGAGAAGGAGGGCAAAGATCAACAATAGGGACAGCCAACTTCAAGCTGGTACAGTTTTCTATTGATGCAGGGATTTATGGAGCAATTCAACTGATTGAGAAATCAATTGAGCAATGCAAAACAGCCCTGATCCCTGCTCATAGTTATTCATGGCTTGCTGTACTCTATGGGGGGGGGATTTCTGAGCTCTTTACAGAGTTAAACTCAACTTCCACATCAAAAATCAAACAGAAGTGAGCAGCCACTTTTTTTTTTTGTATGCATGCATGGCATGCATTTTCCCTTTGGCTACAGGGAACCTGCTTCTTTGTGGAGCAAATTTAATAACTACTGTATCAATTTGATTTTTATTACAAGAGATGAATGCCAAGAGGGTGGCCTGTTGGTCTATAACTGAGAAGGTAGAAATTAAATAGCAGACCTAGTGGTGATTAATCTGCCATTTTTAACTAAAATCAGATTTTTGTTTCCAGTTTAAGGAGTCTTTCCCCACTAGCAACCTCTCTCTTCACGCATGCACACATATTCATGCGCATGTGTGCACGTGCACCTCCGCACGCGCACGCACGCGCACACAGAGTTTCATATCAGACACGAGCGACTGATTTCGGTTGCTGTTCATTTGAGTGTTAAAATTCAATTTACAGTTCCACAGATGTTCTAGGATCATTTGAATTCAATGAAGATGATTCCGAGGGATGAAAATGGACTTGGAGACCTCTAATGCCTTTGGAGATCAATGGGTTCTGGATGAAACCCATCCAGCTTGATCACAGCTTTGATTATGGCTCTTCCATTATCTTCTTTGCCCTCCTTGTTTGTTTTGCTGCGTGAAACGCAGCACATGTCAGAAACCAGGAGGGGAGGGACTGGGGGAAGTGGAGGGGGGGAATGTTTTCCAGGAATATTTGCCTTCATTCACCGCAAAGCATTCACCTTGCTTTGTTTCTGAATTGCACAGTAAATGCACGCTACATTTCATGGCACCTTTTTGAAAATATTTAATCAGCAGAAAAGAAACAGGATGCTTTTTTGATTCCCATTACTGGCTGCAGATTAGAAATATTGGTGAGGCAGGAATCATCATAATCTTTTTAACAACAACAAACACCTGGTCTTAAAAGTAGAACCAGGCCTGGGTATCTTTCAACATTGTCTGCTGAAAATGGCTGGATGAGTTCTGCCAGTTTTTATAAGGGCAGGGGGAAGAATTTTCCAACCATTTCTCAAGGACAAGATTAATTCACCCTTAAGAGAGAGCATAACGCTGCCATTGAAAAGGCCCCAGCAGAATTGCATCTCTTGATGCCTTCTTTGGTGATTTAACTGAGGCTGGAGAGCCAAGGAGATTGAAGAGCTGATTGTATACAGGTTGTCCTTGTTTAGTGACCACAATTGGGACCAGCAGCCTGGCCGTTAAGTGGAAATTTTGCTAAGTGAAACTATGACTGTACTTAAAATCTTACTTCAGTTTTCCTTTGCTTTACAAATCTGCGAAGGTCATAAATGTGACGATTAATCGTGAAGTTAGTTTTTCATCACCACTGTAACTGCAAACCCAGGCAGTTGCTAAAGAAGGACAATCTGTAATGAAGACAGAACATTCACATACATTCCTTGGCCATCTTGTACAGGTAGTCCTCAGGTTATGACAGCAATTGGGACTGGGATGTCTGACATTAAGTGATATGGTCATAAAGTGCACTGTCATGTGACTGCATTACTTAGCAACACTAACCCTGGAAGTCCTGGTTGCCATCATGATCCCAGGACTATGCGGGTCTAAATGGGAAGAGGTGGGAGTCCCAGGCAAGGAGCAGGGGAGGAGGAGGGGTAAACTGGTTCTGTGGGGAAGGGGACTGCTGTGACCAGGTACCATAGTGTGTGGAGGGTGCATGGATCCCGAGGGGTTTTTTAACAGGCAGGCATTATGGAATGTGGACAGTTTGATGGGAGCCATGGGACGGGACACACAGGTTAGTGGGGACAATGGATAGGTGCTTCTCAGTATGGGTAGGCCAGTAGGCTACGCAGGTCTGTGGGGGCCACAGGCAGGTGCTACAGAGTGTGGGTGGGTCACTATGGCTCATGGGTGAGTGGGGGTGCTGTGGAGTACAGAGCTCCTTGGGAGCCCATAATAGGACTCTTTGGAAGAAAAAGTGGTAGGAATGTCTTATGGAAACAATTTGTGACCTTCTCTGTTGGCTTCCCTATTCACCCACTTTGTGGGAAGCCAGCAAGGAAGGTTGCAAATGTGTAGGAGAAGGAGACGCAGAATCTGGGGTAGGAGTCAAAAGAGGAGTCAGCCTGGAGTCATTACGTTCCCACAAGAAGTCCAAGTCCAGCCCCTCTTGAATTCTGTTAACTGTTATCTAGTGCCAATTTAGTGCTGACCGTTAATTGACTAGGTTCTTGTGTATAGACAAGAGCAATAAATTGACTTGGCTGTAACTCTATGGTCCTGATTCTTCGCACCTGGCAAAATGTCACTCATGTAACCATGGCTTGATGTGACATTGTAGCTGTGAGCTGGGCCTACCTAAGTACCTCTATTGAGATCACATGACCATAGGGATGGTACAATGGCCACAACTTTATGGACCGGTCATAAGTCACCCTCTTTCAGCACCATCATAATTTTGAACAGTCACTGAACCAATGTTGAGGGCTACCTGTAAGGAAACATACACCATAGATTCATGCAGTCATGCAAATTTCTCTTCAATCCTAATATTTTTAAAGAAAAATGAGAAACAGACAAGCTTTCATCGGAGTGAATGAGAACTAGTAAAGAAGGCAAGAACATTTACTTTCCAGGCTAATGATATAAGCCATACTCAAAAATACAGCGTTCCTCATATGTTTCTTGTCATACAAAGATGTCTGCCTTCTGTCAGTCTTTAAGCATTCTATTTTGAGCATCTTCTACTTCTAGTCAGGATCTCCCAACTAAGAGAGGGTGACTGGTTGAGCTGGGAGAACTGCAGGCAGCAATTACCTACACGGCAACATCTGAGTCTCCCAGATGGAAAAAAAAAAAAGCTTCCCCAGTGCTGACAGATGTTTTGGTCCCCACACCTGAGAGTCATCTGATTAAGAAATACATGTAATTCCTGAAGAAATACATAACGCTATATATTTTTTTCCAAGCTACAACTCCTTTTTTTAAAAAAAAAGAAAAGGAAAAAGACAGGCTTGGACAATGGAATTGCAGCTCTTTTTTTAAAAAAAGCATATCTGTTATTTGAAACGCTGAGATATACAGAACTTTTCTGGCTCCCTAAGTTTCATCCCCGCATTAAGTGAAATACGTGTTGTCAGCCATGGCCATATTACAAGAAAGCTGCTTCTTTATTACGTTTTCACCAAAAGATAATTGTTTCCCATGTCCCCAGTTTCCATCTCTTTTTCTCCATGCCTGCATTCTTCAGGCCCAGCATGCTATTCATTCTAAAAAAACAGAAAACCCCCGAATCTGGCGCTGAATGGATTTTAGCTTCAGGTCGGTGAAACATTTATTGATATTCCATTCAGTTTTTACTGCATTCATTGTCACTGAAATGTGTGAGAGAAAAAAAGCAGGAGATATCCATTGAATATACAAAGAGAAAGCTTTCTAGGGGTGCTGTTTTCTTAAAAAATAAAAAAAAGGTTAGGGATCGGGCCCTCTCCAGCTCCCTGCTGAAATAATAAAAGAATATTTGACTTTGGAATGACGGTGGTGTTTTTTTTTTGTATTGGTTTCTCTACAATTATCTTTCTGAAATGGCCGCCCTCAGCTCCATTATAATTCAAGTGGAATAACCTCCAATCAACATAGTCAATAAACAGCCTGGTTGAACGTGTAGGAAGGAGAAGCCTTCCCTATAGCGAGTTTTCAAACTTTGTGGTGCTGTGGCTTCCTAAAAAGATAAGTATTCATCGGGGTAAGGAGTCAGCAAGGAATAAATGGACCAGTTTTTTTTTTTTAATAATTAAATGTTAATTTATATGTCAAATAAAACAAAGGACCTTGCAACTTTATACACACAAAACTTTTTCACAGGAAATAATAACATTATATTTAAAGCTATAAATGTTTGAAGGGGAAGGATGATCTTGGTTTATTTTACAACATTTGTGAAATTGAGAGGGGTGATTGAGACAATCACATTCATTTTCTGTTCAATATTTAGCTTCGATGATATTTACTTTTTATAGTGGCAATTGTAGAAAACCCTAACCTTGCCACTGACTTTTCCAGGCAAAGCAGCAGCAAATTCTTTTAGGGTAGGGCACCCAAGCTGGAACCCTGTTAAGACTGGAATATAGTTTCACAGAGCAACATCATTATTGGATGTCATTCCTGTTCTGCCTGGACAAGATGTCCTGGATAGCTAGCTCATCCAGACAGAATGGGAGTAAGTTCTAATAGTAATCCTGCAATAATTTGCATGGATTCTTCTTTGCCCAAAAAGTAGCAGGTGAATAGAATAGAAACAGAACTCATGGCGTGAGGAACCAGGAAGAAAACAATAATGGAAAAAAAAAAGTCAAGACACAACATGGAATCCTTCTATGTTGCCACTCTGGCCAGTATACATAAAGCTCCTTAAGAAGTCCCTATCCACCTGTCCCCACTCCCCCATTTAGGATGCCAGTCACATTTTTTTATTGCAATCTACTAAGGATAGCAACTTGGTTTATTACCCTTCAAAATTCAAGCACAGTGAAGCTGCCATTAAACAATCCAAATAAAGGCCAAAAAAGCAACTCCTGGGGAAGCAGGGAAAGGCAGTCAATTCCTGAATTTGAATGCCTTTCTTCCTTCTTTTCCCATTGCCCTTTCTTTCTTTCTTTCTTTCTTTCTTTCTTTCTTTCTTTCTTTCTTTCTTTCTTTCTTTCTTTCTTTCTTTCTTTCTTTCTTTCTTTCTTTCTTTCTTTCTTTCTTTCTTTCTTTCTTTCTTTCTTTCTTTCTTTCTTTCTTTTCTTTCTTTCTTTCTTTCTTTCTTTCTTTCTTTCTTTCTTTCTTTCTTTCTTTCTTTCTTTCTTTCTTTCTTTCTTTCTTTCCTTCTTTCTCTCTCTCTCTCTCTCTCTCTTTCTTTCTTTCTTTCCTTTCCTCCTCCTCCACCACCTCCTCCTCCACCTCCTCCTTCTTCTTCTCTCTCTCTCTTTCTCTCTCCCTCCCTCCCTCCTTCCCTCCCTTCCTTGACTCCCTGGTGTGTGTGAGAGATTTGCAATATTTACCTCTTATGAGTTAATGGTGGTGACCTTGGGGAGTGGGATTGTTTGAGGAAATGTGTGTGGAATGTTTGTGTGAAGAAATGAGGAACTTGCAATATCTAGAGGAGATTCTCTTCCTTAGTTAATTTGCTGGTATTTGCCAATTTTGCCTGTGTAAAGATGGTGCTTTGTTAGCTTTAGCCTAGGTGTTAAAACTCTTAAGCAGTCTTTTGTTTTACTATTCTGGGTTCATTGGAAGGTAAAGTAAGGAGCATAGTAAAGATGGGATGGTCTTCTTACCAAATAATCCTGTTTTGAAATTATTTAGATATCCACTGCTGTGGCAAGCAGTAACCAAAGCCCATAAGAAAATGCTGTGGCCATTGAAGATTTATGGGTCTTGAAGGACAAATGTTTCCATTCTGGGACCTGGATTTTCAAAAGGAAGAGATGTGAAATGTGTCATAGGCTACCAACAAGGGTTGCTTCTCACAAGAATTTGAGCAGAGCTGCTTCTGATTCTTGTTTCTCACCTCCGCTGAGATGCCATATGCAGGAAGGAAAAAGTAGGGGAAAAGAACCCTCTGTTGGTTACTGGCCCATGGATGATGGGAAGTGTATCCCAATATTTGAGGGACTGAACAAAGAAGAAGGGGGCCAACCTATTTTTCAAAGCACCTGAAGGCAGGACAAAAAGCAATGGATGGAAACTAATCAAGGAGAGAACCAACCTAGAACTAAGGAGAGATTTCCTGACAGAACAATTAACAGACATTGTGCATGCTCCATCACTGGGGGTTTTAAGAAGAGATTGGGCAACCATTTGTCTGAAATGGTATAGTGCCTCCTGCTGGAGCTGGGGGTTGGACTAGAAGACCTCTAAGATCCTTTCCAACTCTGTTATTCTTCTGATCTACATAAGACATACCCAAACATTAGGTACATAAATATGTCTGTTTCACTTATTTCTTCTTGTTTTTCTTTTGCTTGTGGTCTCTTGAACTAGCCTTTTCTTTAAAAACATCTACAACAAGCTCTTGGTGCCATATTGCTTTGCATGTCTTTGATTTACTGGCCCTGTTAAGTTGGAGGAGAGGGAATGGGACCCAGTTATGTCAGCTGTTATGAGGAAGAATCATTCATGTTAGAGCAAAGCAAAATGTTTTGAACTGGAAGCGTTTCAAATTTAAAATGTCCTATTCAGAATGCCAAGTGGGCTGTTTTGATCGTTTAGGAAATGATTCGAACTCCAAACATTTCCCACATGATTAAGGCAACCTATTTTGCACTTGAAATAGGATATTTCCAACTCCAAAGGGGGTGTTTTGAATTCATGATGGTTCGAATTCAAAACGTTTTGCAAAACCTCTAGTTAATACTTACCATGTCCTCACTGCTGAAAATAGGGCCTATAATGGTCCCAGAGGTGATGGTAGGGAGATGAAAGATAACTTTCATCTGTAGCTGGAAGTTATTTTCTTCAGAGACCATGGCTTCAGAGCATACCTGCAATATATAAATGAAGGAATTTAACATCATCCCCCTCAGCCCCACCCCTGACCTCAATCTATGTGGACACTGTGCAGGTGTACAAAAAGATTCAATATCACAAAGAAATATTTTTCTTAATTCCTAAATAATATTATTAGCACTAGCACGTAGCAATAGCATTTAGACTTATATACCACTTCACAGTGCTTTGCAGCCCTCTCTAAGTGGTTTACAGAATCAGCATATTGCCCCCAACAATCTGGGCCCTCATTTTACCGACCTCGGAAGGATGGAAGTCTGAGTCAACCAAGTGAAGACAGTTGCAGAATGGTTTTAAAGTGCTTGGCCAGAGATTGGAAGGTGGACATCTTGCATGTGGAAATGTTCGGAGGGCAAATTCACACTCTAGGGCAGGGGTCCTCAACCTTGGCAACTTTAAGACTTGTGGACTTCAACTCCCAGAATTCCTCAGCCAGCTGGCTGAGGAATTCTGGGAGTTGAAGTCCACAAGTCTTAAAGTTGCCAAGGTTGAGGACCCCTGCTCTAGGGAATAAGGATAAATTGTTGAATTGTGACATCTCCAAGTGACAAAATGGTGGCAATTCTCTATACCCTTCTAAGTGAGGATTGCACAGGTTAATGTTTGTGTTGTTCTCTCATATACTGCAGTTCTGTTTTCCTACACTGAAAGTTTCCACCTTTACTGATCCCGATTCTTTTCAGATTAGGTATTTCTCATGCTACTCCATTGATATTTTTTTTACTTAAGCTATATAAATACAATAGAATATTCAGCTACCTAGGTACATACCATAAATATCTGTTTTCTGAAGAAGAATTAGTTGGTGGGGTTTTATAAAGTAGAGTTACTGTAATGTTTTAGTAATTACATTCAAAAATTGTATTTTAAAAAAAGTGCTTCAAATGTGACTGAATAGTGTTGAAAGCTGATGTTGAATTATACATTTAATCTCAGTCTTGGGCAGCATTCATCTTTTTGTGCTGAAAACACCGTATAAAGAAAGTTGACATATTTTGGATATGTCTTCTACAGGAAGACTATTTCTATACTGTAAAGAATGGCTGGATTCTAAAACCTTCAAGAAAAAGAGGTAATTCCTAGCCTGCATTTTACACAATCATAGTATTTTCTGAGAGAGCTATACAGTACATGAAAGGGGGGGCTTCCTCCTTCCCCTGCTCTATTTTAATTCTTCATACACACACACACACAGTTGTTGTTGTTGTTGTTAGTTGCGAAGTCATGTCCGACCCATCGCGACCCCATGGACAACGTTCTTCCAGGCCTTCCTGTCCTCTACCATCTTCTGGAGTCCATTTAAGCTCATGCCTACTGCTTCAGTGACTCCATCCAGCCACCTCATTCTCTGTCGTCCCCTTCGTTTATTGCCCTCAATCTTTCCCAGCATTATGCTCTTCTCCAGTGGGTCCTTCCTTCTCATTAGGTGGCCAAAGTACTTGAGTTTCAACTTCAGGATCTGGCCTTCTAAAGAGCAATCAGGGTTGATCTCCTCTAGGACTGACCAGTTTGATCGCCTTGCAGTCCAAGGGACTCGCAGGAGTCTTCTCCAGCACCATAGTTCAAAGGCCTCAATTCTTTTGCGCTCAGCCTTTCTTATGGTCCAACTTTCACAGCCATACATTGCAACTGGGAAAACCATGGCCTGGACTATACGTACTTTTGTTGGCAGGGTGATGTCTCTGCTTTTTAGTATGCTGTCTAGATTTGCCATAGCTTTCCTCCCCAGGAGCAAGCGTCTTTTAATTTCTTGGCTGCAGTCCCCATCTGTGGTGATCTTGGAGCCCAGGAAGATAAAATCTGTCACTACCTCCATTCTTCCCCATCTATTTGCCAGGAATTGAGAGGGCCGGACGCCATGATCTTTGGTTTTCTTAATGTTGAGTTTCAAGCCAACTTTGCACTCTCCTTCTTCACCCGCATCAAGAGGCTCTTTAGTTCCTCTTCACTTTCTGCCATTAGAGTGGTATCATCTGCATATCTTAGGTTGTTGATATTTCTCCCGGCAATCTTAATTCCAACTTTTGATTCATCTAGCCATGCCTTTCTCATGATGTGCTCTGCATATAAGTTAAATAGGCAGGGCGACAGAATACAGCCTTGCCGGACTCCTTTCCCAATTTTGAACCAATCAGTGGTTCCGTGTCCAGTTCTCACTGTTGCTTCTTGACCCGCATATAGGTTTCTCAAGAGACAAATAAGATGGTCTGATATTCCCATCTCTTTAAGAACTTGTCACAATTTGTTGTGATCCACACAATCAAAGGCTTTAGCATAGTCAATGAAGCAGAAGTAGATGTTTTTCTGGAACTCCCTAGCTTTCTCTGTGATCCAGTGTATGTTGGCAATTTGATCTCTAGTTCCTCTGCCTCTTTGAAATCCTGCCTGTACTTCTGGAAGTTCTCGATCCACATACAGTACTGCTGGAGTCTAGCTTGTAGGATTTTAAGCATAACTTTACTAGCATGTGAAATGAGTGCAATGGTGCGATAGTTTGAACATTCTTTGACACACACACAGAGAGACACAAACACACGCACACCCTCACCCTCACCCTCATCTTCACCCTCACTCTCACTTTACAGCTTGGCTTTCTTTTATATTTCTCCCACTTCCAAGTATTATCTCTAAATAGTCAGCATTTTTCAGAAGGAAGAGGGCTTCAGCATAAGAACTCTGCTCCAAGCTGAAGCAGCTGTGCTCCTCTGATCCGAAGAAATTGGCTATGTTTGAGAATGGAGACAATTTATTTCTGGCTCAACTTCACGTATTTGAAATAATGGTGCTGTAAAAGATTAAGGAACAAAAATTTCCTTTATTCGACCATTTTGTAAGCTGTCCAGCGCTGTAGGAGATTGGAGCAGCCACCCACTTTGTGAGTGGCCCATTTCCCCAATTACAAGAGCTCTTTCCTTACTTCCAGGAAAGGTGACTTGACAGCTTTTTAGCAATTCCTGCTGGGAACCAGTCAGATTGTGCACGTGTGAACCACCAAACAAATGCATACAACTTGAAGTAAGGACATGGCTGAGGAGATACATGCATTTTTTTCCCATTTTCCCTTTTATATGGAATGAGGATTTGTTCCAGAACTTTATGCACCTCAGGAGAGGGCAATGATTTTTTTTTGTTCCTTGATCTTGGTGTTTGGAAGATAGTCATGGACTGTGTTCAAACTACCTCTGAGAGAGAGGAAGCAGTGGCCTGTGGAAATGTCCAACAATTACTGATTTGCTGGCCACTGATGACCCAGTGGCTTATATAAACAAATAAGGAAATAGCAAACAGAAATTTATTTCTCTCTGCTTCAGGCAAAACATCCTATGGGACTATTCCTGGGAATCCATGTAAAAGGAGATTTTTTTCATAGATACTCTAAAACAACTTTCCCTTTCCTTTCATTCTTCTGATACCACCTTTCCTGCCATCCCAAGACAATGGTTGAAAGTAAAAAGATAAATAGATTCCCAAGAGAGGAGGCATCTGGAAGAGATTTTAGATCATGGTAAAGAAATCTTAATCAACCCAGAGATGTCATTTGAGGTACACATGATCAGGCTCAAATTACCCTATATGGACACATTATGTGAAGACATAGCTCTCTAGAGAAGTCTCTAATCCTGAGAAAGGTGGAAGGGAAGAGAAGAAGAGGACAACCAGCAACAAAATGGATGGACTCACTTACAGTAGCAATGCATGCATCACTGGAAGGCCTGATGGACCACTTTAGGAATAGATCGTCATGGAGAAACCTGTATCTATGTGGTTGCTAAGAGTTGACAATGATTTGATGATCCTGACTGACTGACTGACTGACTGACTGACTGACTCAATCAATCAATCAATCAATCAAAAAAATTAAAATGGGCTTCCGGTCTTGGAACGCGGCACGCGCAGTCGCACGGAGAGAGCCGTCTCTCCCACCGGCTGCTTTCCCTTCGCCGGTAGACCCTTAACCGGGTCGAAAGTCGCCCCGTAGAGGCGACCACCGCTTGAGGAGGCTCCTGCTTGACTGGGGAAGAGCGGCAGCTCTCCTCAGTTCAAGCTTTTCTCCTTAGGGCCGTCGGAGGAAAAGATCGCCCAGTAAAATGGACGATCACTTCGTCGCACCAGCTGAAAGCCAGAAGAACAACTAAGCGTAAAGAACCCCCGTGGAGAACCCGGGTGAGACCTTTCCTACCCCTTCTTTCCCTAATTACTCTCCTGTCAAAAGCTTTTGTGTTTAAATTACTTCCCTGCTGTGAGGGAGCAGCGTTTGGGCATTCGGGAAAAACAGCTTTGGAAGAAAAGAAAAAAAAAACCAGTTAATTTGTATGGACTATTTAAATTTTGGAATACTGAGGGGACCTGAAAACATTTTATTCTTGATTATCATTGCTATAATTACGCATCTATTACTCTGAGAGGCATTTCTTTCTTCATTTTTTTCAACACGAAAAATAAAAAATCTATTAATTTGGAAACAAAGAAAAAAGATTTGATGGTCTGCTGAGGACATCTGGTGTCGAAAAGTGGTACTGCAACTGTATATATATTTTTTTTATTATTATGGCTGGGAATGGCTATATAAGCATAAGGATAAGATAACTGACACAGCTGGTATTGAAAATTGGAGCTGAACATTTGTTTGATTTCTACGAAATAGAGCCTTCTCTAAAAGATTAAAAAATCTTTCTATTACTGATATGGAACCTAACACACAGCTGGACTATGAGCTCATATTGGAAAAGATTCTGGAAGCCACAGAGGATATGAACTCTTACTTTCAAACTTGGACAGATCAAATTATAAACCGAAAGACAGCACAGAAGAAGCAACAATATGAACAACCTAAAGAGGAACCATGTCAACAACTCAACTATGAAACTACACTGAGAGAAACTGTGGAAACCAAAGAACAAACTAACTTTATACAACTCCAAACGCAATCTATGGAGAAGCCTGAGGATCAAAGAATAATTTTAACGGAGATGTCTGAAGCATTAACATCAACAGAGACTGATACTCAGATACAAGTTATTGAAAATCGTGAAAAGGTGGATAAACAACTGGCAAATATAACATGGAATAAAACGGCTTTTACCATCCAAAGACTACTAAAAGAAAGGAAAGAGAACTTTGACCAATTTGAAGCGTTAAAGAATATGGACCCTTTAACATTGTGGTTTGATGATACAGGAATTTTATTATGGAAACCATTATGGCATAGAAGGAAACCTAGAATTAGATTTAAAAATGTATTTTAAAGCTTTACTTAATGGGTTTAAAAAGGCTTTGATTCTTTGACTGAGTTAATAACTAATGGAACATGTGAAATTTCTAAGAGGATACCCTTTGTAACAATACTTTGTTTTAGACATGAGAATTACTGGAGAAGTAAACTTTATTTACTGGTTTAAAAAGATTTTTATAGATATAGATGAACTGATAGAATATATACTTAAATTAGATAGAAATTTATTTGTTTATTTGTTGGTTTGATATTTTTACTTTAAGATAATTAGTTTGAAATAGAAGGAGAACAAGAGGGATGGGTGACAAGAGAAGAAATGGTATTAATGAAGAAAATATAAGAATATTACTGCAGAAATAATATACCAGATATAATTACTATCTAAAAAAAAAAAAGGATACCCAAAGTGTTAATAATATGTCTATTTAAGGCCAATTGGAATATGGTAATTGTAAGTTAGTAAAGCTTAAAACAGGACTTGGATTTTTAGAATTGAAATGTGAGTGATATTTGATAGGATTCTTTGAAGCTTATATAGAAATGTATTAATTTGAATATGCAAGACTAAATGAGGGAATTAGGGAATTTTAAATGATTTGATTTGGGCTATATATTTGTGATTGTTTTTCTCTTTTTTTGGATGTTCAATATACCCACCTCCACGGTGGTTCCTAAGCACTTTGATGTAACCCCTTTACCCTTATAAAATCTAATAAAATATATATTTAAAAAAAAAAAATTAAAATGAATGAACCTATCTTCTTATACCTACCATCTATCAACAATGTGTGCTCAAGCAGGATCTTGCTGAAAGACAGATCTGTGCTGCCTACTAAAGGCTGGAGCTTAAAGTCTCTTCCTTGCCATAAATAACATCAGGGGAAATCAAGTGCAACTTCCTGATAAACCAGTAAATGTTGTGTAAAAGACAGGCACTTGCTTGTTTGCTCAAAATATTAAGCTGTCAAATGACATGGATGTTTGTTCTTGCAGGTTTGCTTCCAGTGATTGATATAGGTCATGCCTTTGTTGGAGAAAGCCCTGGGTTAGTCAGTCACAGGAAAGTGCTCTTTACAGTTGCCTCTTTGAAATCAGTGTGAGAGGTCAGTAAGGAAAAAATGAGTCGCAACACACTTAGCCTGCAATTATTTCTGCATCTCTCTTTTAGAGCAGCTCCATTTAAAAGGAAAGAAG
The DNA here is from genome assembly GCA_023970755.1 of Azemiops feae. Lineage (NCBI taxonomy): Eukaryota > Metazoa > Chordata > Lepidosauria > Squamata > Viperidae > Azemiops > Azemiops feae. The sequence continues at coordinate 521,012 of JALGBA010000283.1, read as the reverse complement.
TCTGCCAAGGTAGAAATATAAATGCACACAGCATGCCTCTGAACACATACAACTAGAATATCAAGCAAAATACTACAGCTTAGGTTTTCTGCCCATAAATATTCTAACATCACTTTCTTTTCTAGATGAAGACTTTTTACCAAGCAGATAATAATTCCAAATTTCCCTCAAGGTGGCTTACATCCTGTTGAATTTCTAAAAAAAACAAGCTCCAATTTTTAGCCACATCCAATCCTTGATAGAAGAGCCACGTGCAGGAATTCTTTGTCAAACATTGCAAGGAATAAGCCTAAAAAGCTTCAAAGTACTCAATGTCTTTGGAGATTCTCAGTCATCCAGGTCACGGTTGTCCCAAAGGTGTTTTTTCAAAAGGCAACTGGACTTCCTTGGTTTTTCCTTGAAGACATTTCACTTCTCATCCCGTCAGAACTGAAGAAGCTTCTTGGATGAGAAGTGAAATGTCTTCGAGGAGAAACAAAGAAAGTTCAGTTGCCTTTTGAAAAAGCACCTTTGGGATTCTGAAGGACTCCTTTGCTTTGATAACATTTCAAAAGAGGTATCCTTTGAAGCTTTGTGAAGCAGCACCGCCTTCCTGCTTCCGAAGAGGCAACTGAGACTGCTGGATTGTTTCTGGGACTACTCCAGAAGTTGCAGGAGATGGAGAAGGCCCTCGGGGTGAAGCAAAGGACATGGATCAGCCACTGCTGCATCTCAACAAGGCAAGTGGCATCATAACAGTAAGGCAGAGGCCAGCCCCCTTGCCTAGATGAAGGTGGAGCTGTAATGCTTATATGGAATCTAAAGGAATCATGTCTACCTTTAATTGCATGACCAAGAATCATGAAAAATGAGGACACGCAATGGGGCAGAAGGGTAAAAGCCAGCTAAAGAGAGGTTGGTCATATTAATAAATCATATTAATAAATCATTTTCAGAGCTGAGAGAAAAAAATTCTGTGTCATTTACAAGAATGAAATAGATGGGAAGCTATTTTGTCCATTCTATAGATCCCAAAGTTTCTCAAAGTTATGAAGGGAGCAGTTCCTTGTGACTTTTCCTGTCCCGGCCAGTGATTGCAAAATTTCTTATAGGACCCATTTGCCCCTCCTTCCTTGATTTCCCTTGCAACTTCCAAAAATCACTGCAGGGAAGATCAAATGCACAAAAGATTTTTCCTTTGAAATGGTGTAATAAAAGCACCATTCGTGGGATGGATTACGTTTAGATCCCTTTAGGACAGATGTCTGTCCAATTGGTGAACTGCAGCTTTCGGCATCCTACCCCATACCAGCTGAGCTGTAGCATCTGGGGGATCCCACATTTCCCATCTGGCCCTAGGAGGCGACAGGGACAGCAGTGGTGAACTGAAGAAGACTCTGTGAAAACCTTGGCACAAAGAGAAGCTGGTGAATGGATCAACATCTTGGAACTTCTCTCCAGATTAAAGAAAGGACAAGGATCAGCCATGTTTGCTCTATGCAGAATGTTCCAGTGAAGAGATGGTAAATTCAGCCATCTCCAGTGGGTTTGAGAGTTCTGGGAGCCAGGAGGAAAACCACCTTGCCTAAGCTGTGGTTTGGCACTTTCCAATTGGGCATTGAGTTTACCCGTTTCCTCTCTTAACTACTTTGGAAAGCTGCTCATGATTTCTTTTCTATATGATAAAAACTTCTGAAGGGCAGGTTTCATTACACCAGGAGAATCTCCCTCTGCCCTGGGTTAAAGAAGTTTCATGTAAGGGTAAGAACTGAAAAGAAAGTTTGATTTTTTTGAGAAACAGTAAAAGAGGACTAGAATGTTGATTTTGGAAAGTTAAGAGACACTAGATGGACTTGAAAGAACATTTCCTGTGGGGCCTTTAACATTTTATAAAAGAATATATGAAGATTTTGAAATTAACTGTAAGAAATCCTCTAGTGGGAAAGTTTTGTGGATTGGAAAATAAACAGATGATAAGAGGGGACTTTGAAGGTTGACTAGAGGGAGCCAGAAACAACAAAGGATCACAATTAAAGGAGAAGTGACTCATTAATACAATGGAGCAATATAGTACAATTTGACTATAGAAGAAATTAAGATTGTTTGGGAACTATGTACTCAGAAATTACAAGATTATCTGATAGTGTAACAGGTGATATAAAAGAAAACAGATTTTATTGCCTAAAACAGGGACTGATGCTGATTGGAATACAGACTTGGATTTTTTAAAAAATGCTATCTTATAAAAGTGATATGGAAAAAAATGCTGTGGATCTGAAAATCGATTTTAAAATGCTGCAATGTAAGAATGATGTGGAAAAATATGCCACAGTGGATTTACAAATGAAATGAATAACTAAAGGAGTCATACAAATAATAAATCAGAAGAGTGACTTGAAAGCTTTCTTATCTTAAATTTACAAAAGGGACATAGTAAATTAATGAAATTGTTCCTGAGAGGAGACAAAGTGTGTGTGTGTGTGTGTGTATGTATGTATGTATGTATGTATGTATGTATGTATGTATGTATCTTGTGGGGCATTATTTAATAGGATTAAAGTTCAAGAAAGTAAACAAGGAATTCAAAGTGGGCTTATTTGATTAGAGTTAATATTTAGAGAGTGTAGTTTCTGATAGCTGTTAATGGAATTTCTTTTAGGTTTAAAGATCTGTTTATAAATGCGGAGGGAATACTTTTGCTTTATTTCTTAGAGAAAGTGATACATTGGAATAGAAAATGGATTGGTTATATTAATATTAAAATATACATGCCACTATTTCTGGTAGCTCTTAATAAACCTTTGCTGATTAGGATGGAATGATGTGTTTTTATAATTTGATTATTGATAAGGGATGTGATATGGGAAGAAGAGGTTTTTTTATTGTAATATTAGAAAAGGTGTTAAGTTACAGACGTTGTTTATACTTGCCTGGAGAAATGGGGGAGTAATCTCAAATTTATTTCTTTTTCTTTTTCTATCTCTTTGCACTTCAATTTTTCTTTCTTTTTTATATTTTCCTTACTTGTATCAGTCTTTTATCTTTGTATTTGTAAACTCCAATAAAATAATTACAAAAAGAAAAGGAGGTGATTGTCCTGGCTGCAGTGGGGCACAGGGGAAAAGAAGCAAAAAGCCATTACTGCTTCAGTGACAACAATAACTGCCTCTGAGATTGAAAACCAATTTTGTACTTTGAATCACACCTTTTTCATCTCCCCGTTTCACCTTACCCCTCCCTATTTGAATTGATCCTTTGCGAATCAAATCTATAGTTCAGACACACTTCAAGTCAACACCTGCTTCTTGAGCATTATCACTTCTCTCTACTTTGTGTGGCTGTTTTTTTGTGTTGCTATAGTTTCTACGCCCATCTTTTTTGTTTTTAGCATTTAAGGCATGCTGATTCCTGGAATCTCAATGGTCTATTGAGGTCACCGCAATATGTCACAGAGCACCTTGACCCACATTTCAATTGTTCATTAGTGAACAATTTGGGGGCTGCAATTCTATGAATACCCACATAGGAATAAGCCCCACCGAACCAAACGGAACAGCACTGTTAACATGTATTCTGTGTCTTTGGTGAATTCAAAAGGCTTTGCATATATTACCTGACTATATTAGTATTCTTGCATTGCAGCTGAGACAGAGGACAGCACAGGCCTGGGATTATACATTGCCACTTTGCAGCTGAAATAAAATGTGAAGGGTAGCTTCTCAGCTTATCAATGTTATAGCCTTACATTTATTTAATCTTCACTCCCTTTCCTCAGGAAACCATTGAAACTGTAAATAGAGAGAAAGATGATCCAGCAAAAGATTGCCAACCTTCTCTTAAGCCAGTGGTGGCGAACCTATGGCACGGGTGCCAGAGGCGGCACTCAGAGCCCTCTCTGTGGGCACGCACGACGTTGCCCAAGTCCTAGGCCTTCAGCTGGGTTTTATAAAACCTTTTCGCTTTAGGCCTCCGCCGCCGTGTGCAAAAAAAAAAAAGGTTCAATCAGTCCATTTCAACTTCTCGCGGGAAAAAAAAAAGATCTTGCAAAATTGGAATTGATTGATTGAACTTTTTAGTCCCACCCAGTCTGCCGTTACCACTGCAGCCACGCCCACCCAATGGGCCACGCCCACCCAATTGGCCACACCCAGCCAATGGGCCACACCCACCCGGCACTCGACGATGCATACGTGGGTTTTGGGTTGCAGTTCAGTCTCTAAAAGATTCGCCATCACTGTCTTAAGCCCTCATTTGGGGAGAAGCTATGGCAGCTAACATGAAGAGTATAGCAGCCCCCTCCAGATCATTGCCTTCCAGAAATGTTGGAACTACAATTTCCAGAATTCCCAGCCAATGAAGTCAAAGACTGCAACTTTTATGCTGATTGAGAATTCTGGTTCTGACCAGTTCTGAGAAAGATGTTTCACAGGATGGCTATATATATGTACATTGAATCAGTAGGGAAAGGGAAAGACTTCTTCAGGCTAAAGTTAACTTCTGATGAACACATGGAAATCAATGTGTTGTTTTGTTGGTGACAATGTGAAAGTGGATTTTGGTCATCACCCCCTAGGTAGGCCAGACCACAAAATCAACTCCACAGGAAGACTAGAACTATACTTTCTAGAGATTGAGTGTAAAAATAGGATCTTGCAACTTGATTGTGCTCTCCCTTCTCCTCCTTATAATTATGTGGAATCAGAGAGGAACCTGCCTTGCTTCTGAAGGCTATTTTGCTTCTCAGAATTTACAGGATGTTCCAGCCCTTCTTGCTCATGTAATGGTTCTTGTATATTTCTCTCAAGATTGTCTCCCTTATTGTCTATGTTTTTTATTGTCTTTTTCTGGGATTTCTTCCCCCAGTGTCCTACTCCACAAACTTCACAAAGTTCCTCATCCCAATAGTTACCAAATCAAACCAGACTTAGCTTTTTCAAGGTGTTCGTTAAATACTGCCAATTGCCATGACAATACTATAGGAATATTCTTTATTGGCCAAATATGATTAGACACACAAGGAATTTGTCTCTGGTGCATAAGTTCTCAGTGTACAACAAAGTGATAAGTCATAGATCACAAATCATAAGATACAATCATAAATCATAAGATACAAACAAATGCTAAATCATAAGATGCCAATAGAAGAGGGTAGTAGGAAAGATGAGAAGATGAGAAGATGAGAACATGAGAAGGATAATAGCAATAAAGCCCTACTACATTAAATAAGAAAAACAATTACCTAAAAAGAGGCACCCAATCTGAGATTACCCCAGGATTTCCAAAATGTGCCCTTTAGAAACCTCTAAAAGTAGTTATCAGATTAGAACTTGTAATATGACAGAAAAGGACAATACTTCAATAAAGACTGGAGAATCATCACATGAACTATAGTTGATTTTTAACTAAAGTCAACTATAGTTCATATGATAATTCTCCAGTCTTTGATTTTCATATGAAAAAGTAATTTTTTTATGAAAATGAAATAAAAAGTAATTGTCTGTTTTGGAGTGTGGCCCTCAAATTCCAAGTAAAATCTTTAGCCCAGAAAATATTCTCAACTGCTTTCAGTTCATAGAAGCTTCCAACCCTATGAACTTTTACAAACCTACTTCTGGATATTGTCCAACTGTATCCTGGAAGAGGTTCTTCATGATTGAGAGGACGAATGAAATGTTCCAGAGTTCTCCAGAAAGTTCTACTCATAAGTCAGTGAGTTTTGCAGATGCCTATGCTGTTGTCATCATCATCGCCATTTAGCTATGTCTGACCCTTGGCCACTCAATGGAATCAGCACTCTCCATGCCCAAAATATGAGAGCCTCTGTTTGGCGATCTTGGCTTTGAGTCATATTTTTGGTGAGGTTCCAGAGCTTGTCATGGTTAACACAATCAAAGGCTTTTGTGTAGTCAATGAAGCAAATACAGAGGTCTTTTTCCACCATCCAACGTAGATTAGCAATATCATCACGTGTTCCACTTCCTTTCCAAAATCCTGCTTGTACATCAGATAGTTCCCTATTGACAGCTGGATTCAAATGTTGCTGGATTATCTTCAAGAGAATTTTACTCACATGTGATATCAAAGCTATGGTTTGGTGGTTGGAACAGTCTTTCATATCATCTTTCTTTGGTACTGGGAGATATAACTCACATTTGGTAGGTATTGGATCATATTCAAATCAGCTGGTTCACAACATAAGTTTCCACTGGTATTATTCCTAAGAGAAAAGGCATCGTAAAAGACCAATCAGATTCATGAGTGTGTGTGCATTTCCTGGGTCAATGTCACCCAACGGGTCTCTCCAACTTGACTGCAATGAGGGAAAAATGACATTCTATTCCAGGTCTCCTTTGGCTCCTTTGACATTCCTTGGCTTTATATAGAATTGTTTCCAAAAGAGTGACATCATAAAAGCTGAAATTCTATCACTGTCTTTAAAAATAATCAGGCTGAATAAATGAATTCTTTCTAAAGCTCTGTGCCGCCTCAGAGGAAAAAAAGTATAGATCCATCAAGAAGTTTCAGAGCTGCCGATAGGACGGAAGCAATTGGAGGGAAGCAGCTGTTTTGGGATTCCCAGATGTGAAGTTCAGTTGGTATTAGAATAAAATGTCTTGCTTAAGTAAAATTTGATCAATCTCTGGTTTTAAAATTGAGTGGACCACATCTGGAAGGATGGAAGCAGAATTTAATATTTTCTTAAGAGGGAGAAGGTTGGAGAGAGATGGGTTTTTGTTTGTTTTCAAACCTTTCCAGAGTTTAGGAAGAGAAAATTTGTTTTCTTTTTCTTGTCAGTGATGATACGTACTTTAAGGCTTACATTACTGTTGTTAAGCTTCTTACCTCAAAATCGTTGGACATCTGCTATCAATGTCCACTGGATATGGTATGAAGGGAATCAAAGGGCTGCAGGAAAAACAAGAGAATTGGAGACTCCATTCAGCCTTAGAGTTTGGATTTCCCACTCAACTTTAAACAATTATTTCAAGGCTGCTTGGGTGGATAATGGTTCTCAAACAATAGTTCTGAAACAATAATATACTCTTTTAGAGGAACCCCCCTTAGAAAGACTAGGTGTTTCGGCTGAATTCCTCTTTCACTCTTCTCATTGTTATTTGCCTACTTATTATGAGGATTTTCTAAAATAGAGAAGGTCTGAAAAGAGAAAGCTCTCAAATGTATCACTGCTAGAATGGAATGTCTTCCAGTTCCCTGATGTGGATCAACAAGTGTCAGCCTTGTGAGGTACTCAAGAAGCACACCCAGAAATACTAGCTCTAATTTTATTGTAAAGTTATATTAACAAAATCTTGCAAGTCTGAAAGTATCTCTCCCCGCTCACCTTTATAGTCCAAGAAACTAGGGAAGGACCAGTGGTGGGATTCAAATTTGTGAACAACCGGTTCTCTGTGTGGATGCTGCTTCCGGAAGTCCATTCTGGGCCTGGGCAACAAAAAATTAGCTATCGGTTCTGCCGAAGTGGTTTGAACTGGCTGAATCCCATCACTGGGAAGGACCCTTGTAAGAAGTCTGCTATGCTCCCATTCCTTCTTTGCCTCTCACCATTGTCTAGTCTGCAGCTCTTTCTCCTGACTCCAGAGGTTAGTCCCACATAAATTACATTGGAAGACATATCTCTGTCTTGTCTTGTCTGTCTGTCTCTCTCTTTCTCTCTCTCATCTCTATATACCCGTATATATATATTCTCTTAAAATGTGGGGTTGATTTTTAAAAGAATTCTATGGAGCCTGAAAAGTTTTCCTTCCTCTTCACATCATTTGCCTCTTGGCTCTTATTCTATTTTAGGCAATATGTGTAAAATAAATTAAAATGACCTCTTAACAAATTTATCCCAGTCAGCTACTAACTCAGTCCAATTTCCATACTGTGATTCTGGCAGCCCCCTAACACGTCAAAAAGGATCATTTTAGGAATATAGAAACCCCACCAACTTTCTCCAAAAAGTACCTGCTATCCCACCATCCCCTACATTAGGCACATATTGGCAAGGCTTTGGGACCTCACTCGCCATTTCTCCACTGACCAGTCAAGTAGACCTGGCTTGATCACTGCAGGCAATTGGTGCTTGGGTAGTGTCTGTCTGACTTTGTCAATGAGATCTACACAGAGATGTCTGCTGTTTCAGTCGCTCTCTTTCCTTGGCAATTTACTAAGTATACAAAATTTGAGTGTAGGTGATCCCCTACTGTGACTGATTGAGTGGAGCTAATTTAACCCTGTGCATGGTGGATCTGTGCTCTTTTCAATTTTTGTTATTAGTTGCGAAGTCATGTCCGACCCATCGCGACCCCATGGACAACATTCCTCCAGGCCTTCCTGTCCTCTACCATCTTCTGGAGTCCATTTAAGCTCATGCCTACTGCTTCAGTGACTCCATCCAGCCACCTCATTCTCTGTCGTCCCCTTCTTCTATTGCCCTCAATCTTTCCCAGCATTAGGCTCTTCTCCAGTGAGTCCTTCCTTCTCATTAGGTGGCCAAAGTACTTGAGTTTCAACTTCAGGATCTGGCCTTCTAAAGAGCAGTCAGGGTTGATCTCCTCTAGGACTGACCGGTTTGATCACCTTGCAGTCCAGGGGACTCGCAGGAGTCTTCTCCAGCACCATAGTTCAAAGGCCTCAGTACTTTTGCGCTCAGCCTTTCTTATGGTCCAACTTTCACAGCCATACATTGCAACTGGGAAAACCATGGCCTTGACTATACGTACTTTTGTTGGCAGGGTGATGTCTCTGCTTTTTAGTATGCTGTCTCTTTTCAATTTAGCATCCTAATCAATTCATTACCAGTCTCCCGTTCACCTAGTGAAGGTGGTTGTGGGACCAGAATGGCAGTTTAGTACTTAAGATGTAGAGCAGTATGTTACTGGCCTGAAGAAATTGGATAGAGGAAATAAACATGGGGACTTACTGTTTTGCATCATTAACTAAGAAATGGGACAGATTAGTCTTTTTATTTTTAAGCAACAAAAATTAGAAAACCATATTCTTTTCTATCCTTTTCCTAGAGGCAATGGCTCTTCTAATGGCTGCCCTGATATGAGGCATCTCCATCTCCCAATGTCATCTGAGTAGTTCATTTATTTCCAAGAAGAAATAAAGTATTAATGTCAGGTTTTAATCAGGGGTACTTTAGAATATTAGCATTACACCATACTAGGTACACCAAGCCAAGATCTGTTCTGCAGTTTTTTTAAAAGGTTGGAGCAGCTAGAAACATTACATCAAGTCAAATCTAAGTGAAGAGTCAAGGTGTCACTTTGTCACACTGGCCTTTTCTGTAACGAGAGATCCATATAGTTTACATTCCAGCATAAAAATCTTTTCTATAGAAATTGAATGAATGAATGAATGAATGAATGAATGAATGAATGAATGAATGAATGAATGAATGAATGAATGCTTCCTTTTTTGTTAATCCTGTGTGCCAACTTTCATCTCCCCTGACCTCTGGTTGCTATTGGTTCAGCCAGATGAATCTTCACAATCTTTAAATTTACCACATTGTATTTGAATTTCCTCATCTAAATTTATTTTATTGTTATAACATAGCCTGCCTACTCCTATCTAAAATGTTTAGAAACACTACAAACATGCTTAGTTATTACTCCCAAGTGAACACTGAAATTTGTCCAAGAGTATTTGATCTCAAGTCACTCTGATCATCCAATATGAATGTAATGAAGGATATTCAAAGAGTTTCATATGGTTATTTGGCTATTTTGATATTAAACAGGTCTTTATTTTCGTTATGCTAGTACTGTTGACATGCTTGGATTGCAGTAACTATTGGATCTGAAGCAAAAATCAATGTTACTAAGTGGCATTTGATGAGCTGTTTAATTTTTTATTTTAATTATGAATATATTAAATATTTGCCAACTATTGCAAACTTGACATGTAGTTATCTTTTGAAACCCCTAGGCCTAAGAAGAATTCTGCCAGATCAAAAGAGAGGGCTCTGTTATATAGGTAGAGTCCAGATTCCTACTGAAGCCAATTAGATGCTTGTAGGAAGCCCACAAGTAAGGTACAAAAGAAAAGGTACTCTGCTACTCATGCTCCCTAGAAAATATTGTAAGATTATATTTGTTCTGACAATGGTATATAGCCATCACGACTAGAACCTTTTGGTAAGGCATTATGTCTCATGAATTTTCCTATTTTTTTGTGGGGGGTTTTATGAGTTCTTTTAGGCTGGTGGCCGTCACTGCATCTTATGATAGAACATTCCATAGTTTAGTTGATATGGATATCATTGGGTATGAAGCAAAATCAATATGGTCAAGTAGTGTTTGATGAGCTCTCTAATTTTTCATTAAAATTATGAATGGATTAAGTATTTGCCTATCGTAAAGCCATCTATTGTAAATTATACTGTCAAAAGAGAACTTAAATTACATTGTTTATGGAAGAGCCTCCTTTGGGGAGTCTTGAAATATTCTATAACTCAGCTTGGTTAGACGATTCTGAGTTCAAAGATCAATCAATCAATCCAATCCAATTCATAAGATTATGAGAAAAGAACAAAAATACTTAAAAAAAATATTTTATTAATTTTCTAGTTTTGCAATCATAAGTACTTAATAAACAACATGTTGTCTGGGTCCATTAGTAATTCAGTGGTACATATTAACTTCCTCAATCTAGATCCAATACTACACTCACTTCTTCCGGTGGTATACATTTTTCCACACTAGGCAAATACAATTCTTATTGCTGTTAATACATATACAATTGAATATCAACATCTTTATCACATTTTTCTAATATTATACATATCAATAGTATCAGTTTAAAATATCTTTTCTAACCAAAACATCTCAATTGCATTTGCACTTAAAATCCATTTGTTCAATCAATATCCTGTTTTCCCCGCTTTTTAAAAATTTTGATTTCCCATCAATGTTCAAAGTGTCTCTATAGCTTATAATTTTCTCATAATAAATTATATTTGGGTAACCAAAAGCTTCCCTTATTCAGATCCTCTTAGCATTTTCATATTTCCCTTCTCATACCAAAATATAGTATTCTAGTTGCAGATCCTATCTTTCTAGTTATGATAATACTTTTATTTCTAACAATTATCTATTCTCTTAGCCATGTTCAAACATCTATTTAATAATATAATATCCCATCTAATGGGTCAAAATCTCTATTTTCTTCAGTCTTACTCCAGCTTTCTTCCTTTGCCAACTAACTTTCCAAGTCAATGCATTTGAATCATCAAGTAGTTCTTCCTCTATTTTTGTGTATATTGTTTGGAATAAGAAAGACAATTTGATTAAAGTATTTTTGGAAGAAAATTTATATTTATTAAACAGCCTCCCTCCTTCTCCAATTTTCCACAATTCTCCTAACAGCTTTATCTTCCATTCGATCAGCTCTTCTTCCTTATCCTCAAATGTGTTCTGAGATCTTGATGAGTAAGGTATCTTTTCCTTTTCCGGTATTATCGCTACATCTTCTAATTCTTCATTTATCTGAGTCTGTCTGTTGATTCCTTCCTTTAGGTCCTCCATCTTTGGATCTGCTTCCTCTAATTTTCCTTCTATTTTCTGAGTTACTAGTTCCTTCTTTGTAGTCATTTTCTGAATTTGTAGGTTTAGATTAGAAAATTGTTCTTTTATCTCCTTTGTGTTATTTTTAGTCTCATCATGAGCTAAGGCAATTGTCTCTTGATTTCAACATAGAAAGAATTTCTTTCTGAGATTCATCAACATTTTCTTGTTGGTATGTTAAGCTGGGGGCTTTGAAGACAAGTGATAGGGATGTTTTTTAACCATTTAAGGCTAAGTATGGAACATCCATTTTGTTTTTGTATGTGGTCTTTATAGTCCAATCTATTTAGGGATTTAAAAAGTTTCAGTCAATTGTCATTTGAACTCCAAATTATCAAGCCAGCCTTTCAGTCTGTCCTTAAGCCTCCCCTAAACAAATATAAGCAAAATTCAAGTTTTTCTGTCCAATGAAAAACATATCCTTTCTGTCCAGAGAGAAAAAAGCAATTAAAAGTTGTTAATCAATCAAAGGTTTATAATCCAAAGTATTCCATCATCTCAATCAGTAATGCATGTTTCTTCTACTGGGAAATAGCTCCACAACATAGCTCTAAAAGTCAGTTAGTATTTGTATTCGTAATCCAGGCAGGCCAGTTTCAAAATAGTTTATTGTCTCTGCCACACAGCTAAGTAGCCGAAGAGAGTTTTTTCCCTTTTCCCAGCTGCAATCTTCAAAAGTGAAAGTTTCCAAGGACAACAAAAGTCTTATCTGAGTTTGGGCTTCAAGCCAAGTTTCCTTTAAGCATAATAAATTGTAGTGCCATAGTTTGCCACTAGATGTCATTAACGCCGTCTTCCAGCTTTTTAAATCCAAACTTTTATTGCAAGCTTTTCAAGTCTCTTTTCTAAAAAAAGTCTCAAAAGCACTTTTGGTCCCCAAATTTCAAAGCTATATATCTGTATTGATTCAAAATTAATCTTGTAATTTTCTCTGTTTTTCTCCCAAGCAATTAGTTCGCCGCTTTTCTTTTCCTGAGGGAATGGGGCGGAAATTCCCCTTTCCTCTCTCATCGGGGGGGGGGGGATTCTTTGCTTTGGGCAGTTTTTTCCAGGAAAAAGTCTTAAAGTCATAAAGAGAGGACAAAGTCTCCAGTTCCATCCACGTTGCTCAAAAGTTGCTTCTTAGTGCTTATTTTCTTCGGTTGTCAGCAGCTTCTGACTGGCCATATGAATGTGGCCAGGCTTTCCCCTACTGGTTTGGAGAGCTTCCTCGGATCAAATGGAAGGGCCACTGCCTCTCCGCGATCAACGAGGGTCCCCTCCTTCTTCGTCGCCTCTCTGGGGTGACTTTCAACCCTTTTTAGGGTCCTCAGCGGGGCAAAATCGAACGTGGAAGACAGAGCCCCATCTTCCTGCACTTGTTACACCGTGATGCCTAACCAGAAACCCAGAACAAAAATACTTTTTAATATCCACAACCTTCATACCTTGGGAATAAAAAAAAAACCAATCAAATAAAACTTCCCACTTTGCATTAGAAAGAAAGCCCACATCTAATATTTATTTTCCCTCAATTAATGATATATTTCAATTGCAAACTATTCAAAAGTAATTGTGAAAATATTTTTTTTATTAATGAAGCTTCAGAGCAAATATGAGGATGTTCTATTTGAAATTGACTTAACATTCTCCAGTTCTTTTTCTTTCTTTCCTGTGGATCTTAGTTTCACACAAAGCTTTCCCGAGATATCTCTGAAGTAATAATTTAAATAATAAAAAAAAAATCAGGGAGGATGCCAGGATGCCTTTCACAATCCCTGAATTCCTCATTACAAATGAAAATGTGATCTTTTCTTAGAAATCCTGCTGATTGACATTGGACATATTTCTGTGAAATACAAATTTGTGTAACATTTGAGTGATTTATTATTTCAAATGGTAGTGTCCAGCAATTTTAAGATTTAACTCATCTATAGATTTGGTCTTTGTGAGAGGCAAAATGAACCTGTCATCTCAGATGGATGAACATACCTCATAGGTGACATAGAGGTTCTTCAGAGATACCTATATATTCTTGCCTGGCACTGCCTGTCTATCATGGAATGCCAGTGCCTGCTGACCAATAGTCTTATCCTTTCAGAAGGATCCCTGAAAACAAAAACATCTGGTTGCTCAAGCAAACAGTGATGGGTACTTTCCGGCAGATAGAGTGCCACTATTGAAAAGTGATTGATTGGCAGTACAATGGGTGCCCAGAAGAGCCCCAAGGATAGTCTTCTTGCTTGATGCAAACTGAGCAGGATAGTAGCTAGTAAGTTTCTTGTCGTGAGAAAGAACTCCTTGGAGCAAATATTGATGGGTGAGACTGCTTTTGGCTGTGGGATCAAAAAATTAAAATCCAAAGCAATAAGAAGAGCAGGAAGAAAATATTTGTCTTCCCAATACTGGCTGTGAAATACCTTGTATCCACCAATATGCAGTGCAAAGACTGGGAAATCATTAAGTGTTTTTAAAAAATATTTTCTTAATGAAAAGGAGCCTGTCATTTTGGATGGAAACATTGGTGTTGGCAAGGCCAGTCCTTTCCCTAGTTACAGGACTGTTCTCTTCCTCACTATCTGCAGCCGATGTGAACTGATGTCACCTCTTGAGCCATTGACACATTCTTTTGTGTGGCTTGAATGAAGAAGTAAATTGATCCCAGCGGAGACTCACTGCACTCAGAAGGAGCAGAAGCCTACTGCTCAGCCAGCTTAGAGAGGGCATTAGCTATCCTTTGCTATTGCACACTTCTTGACATCCAAATCATTAACAGCCAGGAGTTGTTCACACCCAGCAAGATTTCTTTTCCTCTTGACTCGGTGCCCTGAGGCCTTTTAAATTAGCAGCTAAACATTAATTAAGAACATTGATAAAACCAATATTTTCTCAAGGAAGCTCAAAAGAATTGTGCAGAGATTGGAAAATCGCTGTAGTTTCAAAACACAGAAGGGCATTTTTTTCATTGATGAAAGAAGAAAAGAAATCCTGCATAGTCATTGGAGGATGTGGAGCAAAGATTTTGGTACAACTGAGTGAGAATGCAATTGCCAGTTTCCATTATTGCCTGTCTATTTAAGCTGTTTTTTTCTTAGTCTATCAACAATGCTGTTTAGAAAGATTGGGGATGCTTGAAGTTCCTGGTAGTCACTGATAAGATGATTCTCTGGACCAGTGTTTCTCATAGCTTCTTATAAGAAGTCCACACATCTGAAAGTTGCTGAGGGTGAGAATCACTGCTCTGGACATTAATCAGCTGTCAAGACAGCAGCAAAGTGGGAATTTGGGGCCCAATACCTTGTTGATACATACTACAAAATATGGGCAGGACTGTTTATCCATCAGGGGGTAATAACAAGACTCCAGAGCACGGGTGTCAAACTTGATCACGTTATGTGACATATCGTGATGCATCGTGACATTTTTTGCCTTTGCAGAGCAGGGGTGGGCGTGGCCTGTGCATGATGCATCCGGCCCACGGGCCACCAGTTTGACACCTCTGCCCTAGAGCATACACACAATACACAAAACCCACAAGGCCTGGAATGCAATACCTCTGGAACTGAGCAAAAGTTGTTAAGAGGAAACTTACTAATTACACGAAGAATGTGACACTAATAAGCATTTAACTGAAATGCAAAACATTTTGATGCTGACACCACTCATTTCAAAGGTCCTGAATATGACAGTGTGAATAGGAACAGATGCATTTCCAGTACACCATGTAACACCACTACTGTATGAACTGCACTTGTTACCAGTGCTCTTTCAGGTGCAATTCAAAGGGCCAGTGGTCATTTGTAAAATTCCTCCTGGCACAAGACTTGGATATTTGGAGGACCATGGACCTCCAATTGCCTGCCCTACAAGAACAGACAGGCATGTTCTATGTCCCATTAAACATTAATTTTATGGAATCCAGAAGATGTGTCTTCTCTTTGCATGACTTGCCCTGTGGGACAGTGTTTGAGATTCAGATAGCCTTGATTCGAAGAAGAAGAAGAAGAAGAAGAAGAAGAAGAAGAAGAAGAAGAAGAAGGAGAAGGAAAAGAAGGAGAAGGAGAGGAGGAGGAGGAGGAGGAGGAGGAGAAGGAGGAGGAGAAGGAGAAGGAGAAGGAGAAGGAGAAGGAGAAGGAGAAGGAGAAGGAGAAGGAGAAGGAGAAGACTTTGCTTTACAGAATTTGTTCAACTTGGTTTATGGACTTTTAGGGGGATGCATAAGACACTAAGCTAATAAAATGGGCTTGGTTGGCACAATGTACTCAGCTTCCAAAGTTAATGAACTTAGCTTTAACCAAGTTTAGCATGTTGTATGCTACACCTGCTTGGCCTTCTCCTGATTTTGAGAAGTGTGCTACTGTATATGAATACAACCACTATGTTGTCTGTGGAGAGTGGCTTTCTCACTTGTTAGAATCCCTTTTCTTCAATGTACTTGAGGTATATTGGTTTATTTATTTATTTGGTTTCCTCCCTTTGCTCCCAATATAATTCACTCTTGGGAGGTGGGGAGATGGCATAACACTGTACATGGAAGGATGTGTTCCCTTTCTTAAACACATTCATGTCAGTATGGCATTATCAATTTTGCTCAATATCAGAACAGCCAAATGAATTTTGAAAGAGAGCAAATCTTTCCATTAAACTCTTCTTAATGAAAAAGTGATTGGTTTGTCTGAATTAATTTAATCACAGCAAAATATTTCTTTTTGTTTCCCTGGCCATATAACACGAGGACCCTTTGGTGGAAAAGAACACACCAGTTCAGTCTTTAAAAAGAGTTTATCAGTGACCACAGAAGGATTGTTTTTAGAGAAGTAATCATATTAATCTATTGTCACAAAAGAACCTTGTAGCACTTTAAAGACTACCAGATCTATTAGGATATAATTTTTCATGTTCTACAATCTATCCATCATTGTGGTTTTTAATAACACCATGTTCTTTTGTATGGTAATTACTCCCAGCTTTCTGTTGGCATGCTATTTATCTAATACACCTCTGGAAAACCTAATACAGTAAGAGGCTGTTTCTCTCATTGCAATGTTTGACATAATTTGTGGGAAACTTAAAGCTGTCACTAACTATCAGAAAGCTTATACTAGATTTCACAATAAGGATGATAGAGATGATGGGTCAGAGACAAAGGAATGTGGCTGAGAACCAAATCTGCCAGCAGAAGGACTAATGAAAAGGTATAGACCATAATTTTGATTTCTTACTATTAAAAGCAGGAAGGCAATCCAAAAGATTACAAAAACATAGAATATTTTACTGCCTTAATCGAAAGAGCAACTTTCCTTCTTAATCAAGAACACTGATAAGAACTTAAAGATTTATAAAAGCCTTTAATCTAGCATAATTAAGACACTGAAAACCAACACTAAAATGACTGGGAATATCCTTCCATGGCATTTGGAAAATTTCCCCAAGAAAATATTTTTTTCCAGATGCAATGAGTGACAATGCTGATAATTCTGCAACTGAAATTCCATAGCAAAATAGTTTACAAACAATTAACTCCTGAGGCCCAATTTGTTTGAACATTGCAAATAGGCAATTTAAGAAGCTTTCCCAGCTTTGGGTCCAATTTGGGTTGTATCTGGCCAGTTGCATACTTTACTTTTCATCTGCATTCTGATCCAAATGCTGATCTATAGGCTAAAGCCCTGAATGCAGTTGCATTATTCTCAGCATGTGATGTTTCTTTTTCATTCCCATGGGTTGATGCCTGTTTTTGCAACTTTCCTTCTTTGTCTGAGTTTGGGATTGGCTGTAGTTGCCTGTAGTTGGTGAGAAACATGCAAAGGGTTTTGGCTTTGCAGGAGATTACATAACCTCTAAAGTATTGTGAGCTTCCAACCAGTCTCAAATCAATTAGTAGTTCTGTCACTGTCAGAAACAATAAAAATGCACAGAAGTGTAGCAGAAGTAAACATGAATAAGGCAAAAGACTAATAAAAAAAAATAAGAGCCAATTTGGTCTATTGGTTAAAGCACCAGACTAGAAACCAGGAGACAGTGAATTCTAGTCTCACCCTAGATATGAAAGCCAGCTGGATGACCTTGGATTAGTCACTCATTCACAGCCCAACTCACCTCACAGGGTTGTTGTTGTGGGGAAAATAAGAGGAGAAAGGTGTGTTGAATATGTTTGCCACTTTGAGTTATTTGTAAAAACAATACAGGCGGGATACAAATTAGTTAACTGATTAGTTCACTAAAATAAAAGACCAATTTTCTACACCATTACAAATGACCCTGGATTCATTGCTGCTGTGAAAATTAATCCTGATTCATGGCCACAGAGGGAACTAATATTGATCTAAATGCCCATATTGGTAACAACCAACAAGGCTGGGGAAATGTCCTGGCAAATTTGGTGCTGGAAAGATGAATGACAGTGGCCTGTGTCTGGCATCATTTGCAAGAACAAATGTGCTAACACATGGAAACAGCTTATTTCAATATCCACTAAAACATTAATTAACATGGTGTTTATGCTGACGAAAGGGCACAGCAGTCCTCAACTATTTCTTAATTGCAGTAATTTCTGAACATCCCTCATGGATGTCAGATTAATGAGAGGCACCAACTGTGGTTCTGACCATCATTTTGTAAGTGGAATCCCTGAACTCTCATTGAAATGAATTGCTTGTAGTGTAGCCTCACTGAACTACTACGGATGGATGAAGTTACAAGGCTTTGCTTGCAAATAACAGATCCAATTGATGCTCATCAACCAATATGCTGTCCTCAAATATCTGGAAAATATAAATGATTAAATGCTACAATTCTCAGAAATAATTAACAAATGTGATAAGGAAATTTGTCCTGTAGCATGATGGAGAACACAGCCCTGGATTGTGTTCGCCATCTGTGGTAAATGAATGAAGACAGTGCAGACTCAAACATGTAATACAGTTAACATGTGTTAATATCTTAAGTCCATATTCATGTCAGAGCAAAATGGAATGTCTACAGCATTGGAGTAGCATTGCAAAAGAGCTTGAAGAAGCTACAAGTTGTCAAAAATATCTCAGCCTCATTACTATCTCAGAGATAACTTTCAATACAGAAAGGCAGATGGCACTTTTGTATGATCTGGAATGGAATAACTTTTTTTTTTTGCCGCAAGTATTTCCATCTTTTTTTTTTACAACTATCTTTTTCTTGGAAGACAATAGAATCACCAGTTGTCAATAGCCCAGATGGAACTGTTGAAGAATGTGAGCCCAGGATCTCTGAAACAATAGCTGCTATCTGTCAGTTAAAAAGTGGGAAAACTGCTGGGATAGATAAGATCATTGCAGAAGCACTTAAGAATATATTGCAAGCTCCATTCCTTCAAATAATCTGACAGTCTGAGAAAATATCAAATTCATGGAAACTGTCAATAATAAGTACCAATTTTCAAGAAAGGAAACAATCATGACTGAAGAATTACCATAGGATTAGCCTGCTGTCAACTATGTGCAAGGTATTTATTTATTTAGAGATTAAATAAATTAAACTTTCCAGTTGAGACTCTGGAAAGAGTGCAGAGAAGAGTAACAAAAATGATTAGGGGGCTGGAGGCTAAAACATATGAAGAACAGTTACAGGAATTGGGTATGTCTAGTCTAATGAAAAGAAGAACAAGGGGTGACATGATAGCACTATTCCAAAACTTGAGGCGCTCCTACAAAAATGAGGGGGGTCAAACTATTTCCCAAAACACCAAAAGGCAAGACAAGAAACAATAATTGTAAACTAACCAAGGAGAGAAGCAACCTAGAACTAAGGAGAAATTTCCTAACGGTGAGAGCAATAAACCAATGGAACAGCTTGCCTTCAGGAGTTGGCATCACCACCAGTGCTCAAACTGGGAATCCTGAGTCCTACTGGCTGAGAAAGAAATCCACCTCCTGAAGCAGAGAGGTCGCCCCACAAAGGAGTACGTCTGCGAATTCAGGAGAGTTGCAAACCAGCTGGGGCAGTGGCCTGAGCGGTCGCTGATCAACTACTTCAAACAGGGGTTAGATCACGATTTGCTTCAAGCCTGCATCATTCGAGGTCTTCCCAACCTGTTGTGTGAGTGGTACTGTATGGCAGTGATGCTGGACATCGAGCTGGACCACCCCCGAAAGTCAAGCCCCGTGTCCCAGCCAAGTTTGTTGCCATGACCTCTGGATGCCAGTACTGGAGTCCAGCCCAGAGAAGTCCAGAGAGTGGTTCAGCCACATCTCCAGGACCAGCAAGCCGCCCTAGCCCAGCAGCAGGTGCAGGTGGCTCCACTGAGGTTCGAGCTGCCTCCCATCAAGTCCACCTTTGATGGGGTTTCCCCGTGCAGGTTTGGGGACAGGACCCCTCCCACCTGACACTGACAATAAAACAAAGACACTGGCCATCTGCGAGATGCAAGGGGAGCCCCGTGAAACCTTAAAGATTGTAGCCAAAAAGCTGCCGGGATTCAACTTGTCCCCACTGAGTACCATGATTTGGCAGAAGCATTAAATGAGAAGGAATGTGACATCCTCCCCCCACACCGGGCTATGGACTGTGCTATTGAAATTCTGATCAGTGCCAAGCTCCCTAAACCAAGGATGTATTCTATGACACCCAAAGAGATGAAAGAACTGAGAGAGTACATCAATAAAAAGTTAGCTAGGGGTTTCATTCAGCCAGCCAAATCACTCGTGGCTGCTCCCATGCTTTTCAAGGAAAAGAAAGATGCTCTCTTAGATTATGCATGGATTTTAAATCCCTCAAAGCTGTCAGCATGGGAAATATGTACCTCCTCCCCCTGTTGAAGGACATGTTAGCCCACCTGGCTAAAGGAAAAATCTTTACCAAGCTGGATTTAAGAGAGGCTTATTACCAGATCCGGATTAAGGAGAGGGATGAGTGGAAAACAGTGTTCAATTGCCCATTGGGAAGTTTTCAATTGAAAGTGATGCTTTTCGGACTGCAGCCCCCCCCCCCCGCTGTGTTTATGCAATTGATAAATCAAATGCTCCATGATCATTTATACAAGGGGTTTTTGGTTTATCTTGATGACATCCTTATTTACTCTGAACACATCAAAATGGTCCGTGAGGTGTTAAAGAGACTGTTGAAAGCTAAACTGTATGCAAAGCTGTCAAAGTGTGAATTTCACCAGACCCACTTAGATTATCTAGGGTATCGGATTTTGAATGAGGGGGTAGCGATGGACCCTGCCAAAGTTAAAGAAATTCTAGAATGGCAACCCCCGCCCACCAGCAAGCAGTTTCAAAGTTTTCTGGGGTTTGCCAACTTTTATCATCAATTTATTCCCTCTTTTGCAAAGATAGCCATGCCAATCACCGATTTACTCAAAACAGGCAAAGGAGGGGGAAAACCCTGACCTTGTCAGCCATTGCAATGGTCATTAGAGTGTCAGGCAGCGTTTGAAAAACTAAAGAGACTCTTTGCAGCTGAACCAGTTCTTAAACACCCTGACCCCGGACAACAATTCATCATTCCAGCTGATGCAAGTGACATGGCCATGGGGGCTGTTCTACAAAAAATCACAGAAGGGAGTTACAATCTTGTGCTTATACTTCTCGGAAATTAACTGACACTGAAAGGAGGTGGGCTGTTTGGGAGAAAGAGGCTTTTGCAGTTCGTTGGGCTTTGCTGACATGGCGTCATTTCTTGGAAGGAACTTCCAAGACTGATCACAAAAATTTGGAGGCTCTCAAGACCCCCTGTAAATTATCCCCCAAGCAAGTTGGGTGGGCTCAGTACTTCAACCGTTTTAATTTCACTTTAAAATATTTTCCTGGAGGCAAGAACTTTTTGGCTGATGCCTTGTCTAGAATTCCCCAGTTCAAGAGCAACCGAGAAGAAGTAATTAACTCCATTATTCCTCCACCGCAATCCACTTCTCAAATAACAACCAGATCACACACAGAGAGACCCCCTGCTGATCCTGACGATCGCTCGCTAAAGGAATTAAAGGAGAAGTTAGAGACTGATCCTGATTTAAGATAACAAATCTATATTAACCTTAAGGGGAGAGCTAGCTTGGAAGGGTTCTAAGTTATACCTCCCAGATGGCCTCAGGCTCCAGGCATTGCAATAGAGTCATGATGTTAAGCAAGTGGGTCACTTTGGCTTTTTAAAGACATTGCATCTGGTGCGAAGGCAATTTTGGTGGCCAAGAATGAAAAAGGACATTGAGAGTTATGTTAAGAGTTGTGCCACTTGTGCTGCCATGAAGAGGCATCCTGGAAAACCACCAGGTTTATTGAAGCAGGTGTCCGATCCCGCTCAACCTTGGGAGGAGATAGCCATGGATTTTATAGTGGAATTACCTGAGAGCAAGGAAAACACTGTAATATGGACTGTGATTGATCTATTTTCCAAATAGGCATATTTCATCGCTTGCTCGGGACTTCCCTCTGCCCAGAAGCTAAGCAAACTATTTTTGAAGCACATATACCGACTCCATGGTACCCCAAAGCAGATTATCTCTAACAGAGGAGTACAGTTTACTGCAAAATTTTGGAGGGAGTTTGTTAAAATGATTGGGTCCTCCTAGGGGCTATCATCAGCTTTTCATCTGAATACTAATGGAGCTGCTGAGAAGGCTAACGCAATGGTGGAACAGTACCTCAGATACTATGTAGATTACCAGCAGGCTAATTGGGCTGACCTCCTGCCTTTCGCAGAGGTAGCCTACAACAATACGGTGCACAGTAGCACTGGACTCACCCCATTTAAAGTAGTAACGGGTCAAGATTTTGTGCCCATGCCTTCGTTTGTCTGCTTGCTCTTTATAAACCATGGTAGCTTTGGTCAATGCCTTCTTCACATTCACCCAACCCCCCTGGAAGGATGTTACCCATTGGTCCAGAGTCTGGGAAGTAGGAGGCTCCTGCCTCATGGCCTCCTGCCTCACAGCCTCCTGCCGCAGTGAAAAGATGATTAAGGATAAATGACACAGCCGATGATGCTCAGATAAAAATGAAGAAAATTGCAATTGAGGATGCCAATCAAGAAGCAATATGGAAATATCTTAAATAACAGTATTATTGTTTTTTGTCAAGTATTAGTTAATATTTTTTCATTAATATTTAAAACTCTTATAACATAATCTAGTTTTGTGTACCTCTTTTATTTTTCTTATTTAAGTATTAAATGCATGAAATAATAAACTACCTTTGGTACATCATTTTTTAATACTTAAAACGGTCATTAGGGCAGAGAACCGGTTGTTAAATTATTTGGCTCCCACCACTGCCTGTACCCACCCCTGGCAATTATTTTATGAAAGTAATCCAACAAAGACTTCACTGACCCAAAAAGAACAGGCCAGTTTCTGATCTGGAAGATAGTACTGTGACTAAATATTAGTGTTAAGAAACACCTCAGCTGTGGAAAGACGTTGACGTTGACATTGACGTTGCAGCAGTATTTGACAGGATGGGGCCAACACTCTGAAAGGAACTCACTGAAGATGTGCCTGTTAAAATAGTATCCTTTCTGTATGCAAGTTTATGAGGAATCACAACATTCTGCTTCTGTTATTGGTGGGATGTCGAAATGTAGATACTGGTGTGAGATAAGGCTGCATTATCTTTCACTTGCTATGCAACATTGTGATGGATGCAGTCATGCAGAAAGTTGGCACAGTGTCAAATTTGGATATGCTTGCTGATGGCAGGGTGATTTTTGTAGATAATGAAAGAGACATCCTATTTAAAGTTATAATTTAAAAAACAACAGCACATAATTAGAACAGAAAATAGCTACCTCAACCAATATCAATAATCACACTGGCCAAGCTGTTGCAGTTTTTGGAGTTATGAGCATTTTGCCCTTGGCGAAAAAGGCAGCATAAGCACATATGTACATCTATTAAAACTACTGATCTTACTGTACGATACATAATTTTGGGCCTTCTTCAAAATAATTTGAAAAAGCTCAATATTTTCTAAACGGGTTGCCTACCCAAATATTAGAATTTCAGTCTATGAGAAATGAATGAAGCGATTAAATAGTGATGCTGTGATCAACCAATGGCAGCCGATGAAATTCAGAAGCATCATGTTTCAGTCATTTGGACACATTTCTCACATAGCCCCATCCTGACTTCAATTGCTCTGCAAATCACAACCTGTAGGTTGGAAAATATACTGATCAGCTTCCCGAAACTTGGCTAGGCCTGACAATACCAGTACAATTGCACTATTTGAAAATACCTCATGTCTAATTAACTACAGTTTATATGCTTGCTTGTAGGTGTATTTGGTGTTTTCACCTGAGAATATTACTTAATATGTCCTTGTGTGTTTGACCACATCTCTACAGTCTCTTAAAGCTGTGGAGATTTTAATCTATGTCCTGACTGACTAAAGGAACAGACCTGGATCTTGCCATCCACATGGGAGAGAAGGGAGAAAGATGCTCCCCCCCCAAGGATATTTCTTTAATATGATTTAATTTTATATATGTTCTTCCCTCTCTTAGCATTTCCCCAAATTAAACAAAAATCTGATTCTGTTCCCCACTGAAATTTGCAGTGTTAACAGTGCTCTACTTACATTGGGTCTCTTAACCACAACCCATCACGAGATCAGTCTGTTCTCTATGAGAAAAATGTATCACTGCAGTTCACAGATTGTAAAAAGGCCATAGTCCCCCATCCCTGCTCTATAGGTATGTTCAGCTTCTGAATTTCATTTCTGTCTGAAACCAGGCCTTGATGGAAGGCCAATTCTGATGACTATGCACATTTGGCCCCAGTATGAGGTGCTGATGATTACAAACAGCAACAAGATCTTGCAACCAGATTAATAAAGGGATCCTGTACTCGTGAATGAATCTATCTGTACCCAATGGCTATAGAAGGCCTGCTTAGTGTTGGCTAAATCTGTTAGATTAGCAGTTATACAAGCATAGAGCCTCTTTCCATGAGGGCTCCATCTTTAGGGAATTCTCAGCCAGGAGGTAGGAGTAACACCACTTCCTTGGCGGCCTTGAAATAGACATTAAGTGTATGACTGCTTTACTTTTTCTTGAAATGTGTATTCATGTTATTCTATAAATTTAGCTTTTAATGTGGCTGTTCCTTTGTTGCTGTTTTAGTCACTTGCGTTTAAATATATATCTTGTAGACAGCTTCAAGGAGGCTTTGCCTTGAAAAAATAGTGTAAAAATAGTTCAACTAAATAAACCACCAACTAAATATGAAGAAAATGACTCATTAGTTGAGATATTTCGTGTAAACACACCCTTGATAATATTTAACAATTATTCTGACCAGCTGGAAATTATGGACATTGGATTAAAATAGGCATTCATAAAGATGTCAGCGATATTTTTGCTACATTTTCATGTGCAGATGTCTCTGGCTTTAGTTCCGTGCTGGTTTGTGAGTTATTTCCACATTCCTTGATAATCACTTCTCCAGAAAACTGGAAAGAAGCAAAAGAGGATAAGAAGCATTCATGATTATTTCTTTCTAAGTGCTTCTCCGTGCAACCTCTTCCTTGCATGGCTAGTTTCAATCCTGAATGCAAATCAGGAGTCATCTGGGGCAAGAGATGGAGAAATCGTCACAAAATGTGAATTTGAGCAAAACCTGTATTTTCATACCCTGAAAAAGGAAAGAAGGGAAGGAACATCAAATGGCAGAAAGGCTATCCATCTGCATTATTCTATTCTGCTCTGTTCCGTTCCGTTCTGTTCCGTCCCATCCCTTCCTATTCTATCCTAACTTGATTTCCTAGGACACTATGAAAGGAGAGTATATAGCAGGCATAACCAAACTGTTGTCCCTCAGACATTTTGGATTATATTCCCATTCCCCATATTCCCTGACCGGAGGTTTAGTTTTGTAATTCTCTGTTGCAAGAAAAATATGGGTTATATCCAAGAATGCTCCTTCATCAGTGGAAAGCACATTTTTCACAAAATGCGTCCCTCTTTCCCTTCTTGGTAGCCAATCTTCTACAAAAAAGTGGGGGAGTTGGCACATGAAATTTGGATGGTGTGGCATGGAATTTTATCTATTTATTTATTTGTATCCTGTCTTTATTATTTTTAAAAATAATTCAAGGCCGCGAACATAGCCAATACATCTTCTTCCTCCTATTTTCCCTACAACAACCCTATGAGATGAGATGGGCTGAGAGAGTGACTGGCCCAAAGTCACCTAGGCAGCTTTCATGCCTAAGGTGGGACTAGAACTCACAATCTCCTGGTTTCTAGTCTGGTGCCTTAACCAATACCCATATCACAAGGAAGGAAAGATGAATGAATATTGATCTCATGTCATTCCTTTGTCTTTTGCACATTATGTTGCAAATATGTCCTTCCATCAGTGAAACGTACTGTCCCTCCCTTCTATAGCTGTAAAATGTAAAGTGATAGTTTCACACAATTACAATAAACCTATTATAATGTTCAAAAAAATCTGGGTGCTTAGAAACCTCCAACCTTATCTTGCAGGTCATTGGTTCACA
This sequence comes from Azemiops feae, assembly GCA_023970755.1. Taxonomy (NCBI): domain Eukaryota; kingdom Metazoa; phylum Chordata; class Lepidosauria; order Squamata; family Viperidae; genus Azemiops; species Azemiops feae. The sequence continues at coordinate 495,004 of JALGBA010000283.1, read as the reverse complement.
TTGTTCCAATAAGAATGTTGTGATACTCCTAGCTTCTGAGACTGTCTCCTTTTTTTTACAAATATAGAAATAATTTGCAGTATCAAAGGAATATTTAAAGATTAATTTTACTCTAAAAGTGGAAGGCATCTTTGGAAAGGGCAAGAACTGATTATGGATTTTTACACCATCTGTTTCCTGCAAGGATCTTTCTAGCTCCAAATTGACCCTCTGATATCTATTCACAGTACTCATGAGTCATTCATTAGAGCATTTGAGTCACAGGCAATATCAATTTCAAAGAAACATTAGTATCCCAACTGTATATGCTATATATATAAAGAATGAAAATAGCAGAGGAAAAATAGAATTACTTTGGCAAAAATACTCCTATTTTCCTGCTCCTTTTGGGTCAAATTGGACATGGATATTCATTATGGAGACATGCCATGTTTTCTGCAAGCCTTATTTTGATTTGATGTTACAGGGAAGAAAATCATATATATTCATCTATATTCTACTGTAACTGGAACAGATGTACTTTTATGCTTCAGAAAGGCTGTGCTGAATAGTTAAATGAGGAAGGGCTGAACTCTTTTATCTGTAGTGGGATTACTTCAACAGGATTGTTCTGAAAAAAAAAGACCTTTAGGATAGAGTTAGAAGCAGAAATAAGGGCACTCAATGTGATCTAATTGGGCCCGCCTAATCTATTAATAGATCTATAAGCACAATTATTTTAATAGGATAGCTAATTTCAAATGTGTTATATTATACAGATAAAACTAATATGATCTACATAGGATATAAATAAACATTATTTTATAATAATGTGTTTTTCTAAAAAAAAACAATTCCCACATACTCTCAAACATAGTTGTAACTATTTCTTGCTTAGTATGCCATTCACTATCACATATAAGTTTACAAATTGAAAAAAAATGTTTTCTCCCTCGATTCTGAAAAATACACAGACTGGTTTTCACAAAAATAAAACCAAGAATTTTCTTTGCAGGGATTTATAGTGCAAAAAATATGACACAGGATGGGGAGGGGGGGATAAGAGCTACCAAAGAAAATTGGATAAAGGGCCAGTATATTTAGTTCCACTTCTACCCCTGCTTTCCCCAGTTTTAGTCTTCAAATCCTCCAATACATCTTAACTAAACCAAAAGACTGAAGCCAAGGAGAAAAAACAGGAGTCATCTACATTCCACAATATATAATACAAGGAACATAACAGCCACTATGACAGGCAGAAAACTGGCACTGTACATGCCAAATAGCAGTCAAAAGATATGATGAAAACTCCTTAATCTCACAACACATGGGCAGACTTAACCACAGTTTTAACAGGGAAACTATCAGCGTATCAAAATAAATAAATAAATAAAAATGCTAGGGAATTCCTGAAAGCTTAGCATTCAGATAAATCAGCCTTCAATAGACACATAGAAATAAGCCACATTTACCTACCATTAAAAAGAGACAATAAAAAAAAACCTAAGAAAGAAACAAAAAGTCTAGAACACATCCTCTCCAGAAACCAACACTCAGATAAACAGGGATTAACACCCTGCAAACAAACTGGCAGAAAACAATCTGCCTATTCAAGGAGGCAATTCAAGGAGGCCTCTTCAATTTCCAAGGAGGAAATCACAATCCCATTAAAACTGGCAAGTCAAGTCACTATATATAAGCAGGCAGCAAACCTCACACTCACTTGCACTGATAATGCTACCTTATGGAGTAATGAAATGTCTGCAACAAACAACCACACATAGAGAGTACCAAGAAACTCCACTGTAAACCTTTCCTGTGCTCATAGGCTCTGATAAAACAGGATTTGGATTGCCAGAAAAAGTTCTAAATGCTTTTCTAAGAAAATGTGGGTAGAATTCCCTTGGAGACCATGGTTTTCATGCAGCATGGTTTTCATTAGAGGACTGGCATGCATAAATCACAAGGGTGCTGGTGTAGAAGGTTATCTGGCCCCATCTGTTTCACCCAATTTTAGCCCTTCCTAAATGCCCAAAGAGGGTTTATGAATAAGCCTACTGCAATCCTTGAGCCAATTTGTCTCTTAATAGTTGAGGTAATTGAATTAATTTCAATAGCCTTCTTTAAGCATGACTAAGGCTGAGAAGCCTTCATTTCCCTTTAGTAAGAGATAATAGAACCATGTACTAAAGAAATATTACAGTAACTCACATTAGAATTTCTTATGCATGTTTATTTAGAAGAAACATTCATTTTGTTCATATGGCACTTATTTTAAAACATTTACAGGATGGTAGGCGCTGGCTCTAATCATCCACATTCAAAAGTAAAGTCCATTTAGTTCAGGAAGTTCATTTCTGAATAAACATTTATAAGATTGCTCAATAGCATGCCACACTCAGAAAGTGTTTGGGGGTAAAAGAATGTGCAAAATAGTTTGTTATTTATTTATGGTCATGTACATGTTAACCCTGTGAAGAACAGCTCCACAACACAGTCCTTTCAGCAGTTCCAAGAAAGCTACACTCACAGTTGCACTACTCCAGTGACCCTGAGGACACAGACAAACTTCCAAGTGGCCTCAGCAACTCTCTAAAAGAATGCAAATGACCAGCTGTCTACAAGGAATATAAATCCTTCCATTCCCGACCGTCCAGTCAGAGCTAAAGAAGCTTCTTGGATGAGAAGCGAAACATCTTCAAAGAAAAACAAGGAAGTCCAGTTGCCTCTTGAAAAAGCACTTTTGGGACATATAAGGACAAATGAATCAGAACGGGACAACTTGCCACCACAAACTCACCGTGACCAACTCGCTACAAGACAACTCACTGTAGGACAATTCAACAGATACAAAAGTTAAATTAATTTCAACAGAACCGTGGTCAATAATAATAAAATAAGGAAAGCCAATCCAGAAATACAAGAGTTACAACAATTTTGACAAAAACATGGTCACCAATAATAAAAGTAATTGAATGAAATGATTAATATAGCATTTAATTGTCCTGTGATGAGTTATCCCATGGCAAGTTGGATGCGGTGAGTTGGCCGTGGCAAGTTGTCCTAGACCTCAAATGAATACCCTGATAATTGGTTGGCAGTGACAGTATAGTATGGCTTGCTTTAATCCTAAATACAATTATATATTGGTTGCTTAAGAAATGAGCCACAGTGGAAGCTGATTTGGCTGTGTGCTATCAAATTGGTGTCAGCTTTTAGTGACCAAATAGGTCATGACGATCTCTCCCTAACCTGGTCTTTCAGGTCTTCCAATTATGTATTCATCACCATTGTAGCTGAGTCTACACACTTTGTTGTTGGTTGTCCTCTTTTCTTCTGATATAAGTTAGAAAATAATTATTGAGCAACAATTGCACCTAATCCTATAATCCTATATTCTGCATAGAACATTATGAGATCAGCTTCTAAGAGGCCTAAGATAATATACAGCTCTATTTTAAATAAAGAATAACCAGTCCAGCAACCTTAGAATTTATTTAAAGCTACTAACTAAATTGGAGGAAGGAGTGCTGCATAAATTACTCTGAGCTCCTGGAGAAAAAATGGGATACAAACAAATGTACAAAACTTTATAGCTTACTGAACAGTAAAGGCCAAAACAGGTCTATGTGTTAATTTTAAAAATTTTGAATTATACATTTTGGACAGAAGCAATAAGGTTAATTGTCTCAAAGTTCTCTCAAAGATAACCACAGACTAAATTCTCCCCACATCAATGGGATTATAATGGCAGTGGGCTAGCAAAAAATCAGTGGAAGCAGGAGCAATTTCCAGCTTCCTGTCAGCTTCTCCATTCCTAGTGGGAAGTTGGCAGTGAGCATTGGATATCTCCCTTCCCTTCCCTCCCCTCCCCTCCCCTCCCCTTCCCTTCAGAACATATAATAAAGATCTTTCTCAGTGTTGGAATAACTAATACTTTCCTTATTAAAATGAACATTTATTATTAAAATGAAAAGGCAAAGTTTCACCTTTGCACTTCTGGGGAAGAAGTGCAGTTCTGAAAGTGCAGGACTGAAAGCAGTTCCACAAAATTTGTCATTTGTGTTTTAGTTTTAAGCAAAGGTAATAAAAGTTGCTAAAATTGTTTATAATTGTTATTAGGAAGGGGAAAGTCACTTCTTTACATTTTTTTGTTTTTTTTTACTTTTTCTTTTCTATTTTTTTTTTCCTGCATCTTCTATTTTGTCTTTTTCTTTTGTTTGTATTAGTTTGTATTGCTGAACCTTTAATAAAATCACTATATATATAAAGAAAAGCATGACTTTCACTTCTAGAAAATAGTAGACAAACTCCCAATATATTACCGATACCAATTCACTGAAAACATTTAGGAATCCTCTCTGATTTCATAGTAATACCTTATTGAAGCTAAAGAAGTAAACTAAAATTACTAACATGGTTCTATGCTGAATATGGCAAATCCACTTCCTATAAAATCATTATCTGTTGCTGAAGAATAGCTACCATACATCTCTATAATTAAACTCAAAGCAGTGTTTGGTAATAAATCTGGAAGTATAAATCTTTATACTTATTAATTGTATCCCAAATAGATGGTACAATATTGCATTATTTAATTTATATAGGTCAAAAGTCTAATAACTTCTGCCGCTCAGGCAGAAGGAACAAGCTTCTGAACCATCCGCCAGGGACTTTTGGCTGGTGGGGGCCAGTAGAAGAATATTTTTTGTGGTGGCCTCTGAAATATTGTCTCTCTTGAGCTCAGATTGGTCCCATCACTGTTCTTCCGTAAGGCTCTGAAAACTTAATTCTGTGCTTGAGCCTGTCTCCTGGTTATGTTCCCTGCTGCTGGTTGTTTATGATTCTCACCTGCTATGGGTTTTATGTTTTTAAATGTTTTTATTATTTTATGTTGTAAGCTTCCCAGAATTATTTACTTGAGATGGGTGGCTATATAAATCTATCAAGCAAACAAATAAAATCACTAAATCTCTCTCTCTTCCCCCCCCCCCTCCTCCAGTATTGTTGCCTTGTGCAATGTAGTAAAAATCCTGTTTTGGAAGCATAAATAAATAATACAATAAATAAAGTTCACATTTAGCACAAAATATCATGATTGGCAGATACAAGAGATAACAATAATTTGTTCACCTCCTCTATAATGTAACATTAACTATATATTTTTAATAGAAAGTATATGCAACAATGTGACCCAGAATAAATGATTTATAAGTATTACATACCATAGGTATTGCTGTAGCAAAGTCCCTGTTAATAACAACAACAACAACAACAACACAACTATTTCCTGCCCCATCTGGTTAACAAAATCCTTATCATTCAGCAAAGAAAGATTCAAGGACCATTTAAAAATATATTTCAGTCTATATCAAATAAAACAGTAAGCTTCACAGGAACGTGGTCTGAAATTGTAATAGCAGCTGTATCATGCACTTTTGTTATAGATATGAGGAAACACTCTGCCAAAACAAACTCCTATTGTAGAGGAAATAAGAAAATGACCTAAAATAGAAAATATTGGGAACTAGAGATTTATAGTACAATGTCAGTAATCAAGTGTTTCATTGATACTGAATCCTGTTTTTTTTTTTTAATAAATTAAGATTTGGCTTTTGCGTGGATATTCAGATCTTCTCAGTACATCCAAAGAACTGAAGTCTAATACTGTCACAATAAAAGTAACTGGTATAATCTAATTCTTAATTTGTGTGTAAACTCTTCAGTGCACAAAATCCACACCTAAGTATCCCCACTGATATAATGTATATAAGAAAATAATTTATTTTAGTGAGGTTTGGATTACTTCAAATCCATCTCTTATAAACAGATGACCCTGGTCCAGTGAATGTTAATAATTAAGTTCCATAAAATAATAATAAAAACTAAAATAAATTAGCACATACTGAAGTTTGAACATGCCTTTCTCGAGATTGTGGTGTTAAACACTTAATATAAGATTACAAGATAATACTCCAAAAACAAATTACTGTATTATAAGCAGTGTCTATATCATGTGAATTACTCTATGCAACAGAAACTGCTTTTTAGAATTTGAGTAATTATTCTAACAATTTTTCCCTGCTATATATGTGAATTTGAAAATTCACATACTTTTAATGAATAATTAAGGTAATAAAATAACTTCTTACTACACTTCCAATAACAATATGTAAATGATTTGACAACTTCCCTCCCTCCCTTCCATTTTATATTTGCCTTTCTGTAACTAATCATCAATATTAGCTGTAATACGCTATCAAGAAAAACAAATAATTAACATCCTTTAGGCCATGCACATTTACCTGTCAGCAATATAAATAAAAAATTAGTAGACCATGCTTAACTTGGTAGTTTGAAACTGGATTATTTACAAATAATCAGTGTTTATATCCATGACATTCAACCAATGTTTAAAAAGAGGTAAATATTTAATCAATTGCCTCAATTGTATCGATGATTGCCCTTTTTGTTTCATTAAGGTCTGGATTTTATAAAAAAGAGAAAGTGAGTTCAGTTGATTCAGATTGACGTAAATCAAATCCAAACAAATCAACCAGGTTGAAGTGAAGTGCTGGCTAGATGTTTCAAATATAAAGGTGTGGTTCAGTTAGATAAATCTGATTAAAATCTGTCAAGCTGAGGTAAATCAGAGATCCTCTCATAAAAGTTTTGATATGCCCCTTCAGCTAGTTCCCTGGCCCACCTAGGTTTAAAATAAATATTTTAATCAAAACAGAAAGTTGATAGTAACTTGTAAGGCACTGACCTCCAGCAACATTCCCCCCCCCCAAGCTTTAAATGATACCATGAACTTTAAAAAAAATAAAAACGAAAGATTACAGCTCAGGGTTTGGTTTTGAGGTGTAACACTTTTCTAGGAAAGAGTCAAACATCAGCAGCCAATTTCTGGCTACACAAGTCTCCTCATGCAGGGCAGCTACCTTTTCTACAGCACTCCCCAAATACCTTTGACCATTTAGATTGCCCAGCAGCCCAAAAGAGCTGAGCTGCTAAATCAAGGAATTCTAAATCAGAAGCCTATTTATTATGCATGATCATACTTCTTTAACACATGGGTATGCTGCTTTGTAGGTTGAAATAGCTGGAGGACATTTACAATAAAAAGAGCCATAAAGTAATAAAGCCCTAACTAAAAGGACATTATACAACTCTATAAAGTAGTCAATAAAAATTAAAACAAGGTGGAGGGAAGGGGAAATAAAAAAAGATTCATATTGGGAAGAGCCCTACCCAAATTCCAGAGAGCGTATTCTTCCTGGTAATTAGCCAAACTTGTTTTATTCTTGTCTGTAAGCATTTTAATATAATATATTAAGGCAAGCCTTCCTATACCATATAGAAGGGGTCCCCAACCTGCGGGCTGCGGACTGGTACCAGGCCATGGCCCGTGGGGAATCTGGCTGCACAAGTGGCAGGCGAGTGTGTGAAGTTTCATTTACACATACACAAGAGCTTGGTTGCATGTGCAAAACCATCCCCTTGCCCCCACTGCCGCCACCGCAGCTGCTGCTTGCCAGTCCATGGAATCAGAAAGGTTAGGGACTGCTGCTATATAGTTTTTAGTTAACAGGACAAGCCCAACTTGGAATAGAAGTTTGTGGGATCCGGTTTGAAACAATGGGAATGATTCTAGTCCCCATCCCCTGCTTTAAGTCTTTTGCATTTTGTACAATTATACCCCACTGCAACAATGGCTAGTTGTTAAAAATGCCAATCAGATTATGCTTTTATTTATCTTTTTTAAAATATATTTTCTACTTTATTGTACCTGCATCTCTCATAAAGCATCGTTACCATGTTTCCCCCCAAATAAGACCGGGTCTTATATTAATTTTTGCTCCAAAAGATGCATTAGGGCTTATTTTCTGGTTAGGGCTTATATTCAGGGAAATATGGTACTAAATGCGTCTGTCTGGCTGTCTGGCTGACAATCTTAATGGGCTAATTTTGGGGGTGAGGAGCGTCCTGAAAAATCATGCTAGGACTTATTTTCCAGTTGGCTCTTATTTTGGGGAAATACGGTATTTATAGAGACGCAACATGTACTGAGCTGTTTGGCTTATAGCAATAACATTATAAATTCAGTTGCAACCTTTTATTTCTCTCTCTCTCTCTCTCTCTCTCTCTCTCTCTCTCTCTCTCTCTCTCTCTCTCCCTCTCTCTCTCTCTCTCCACATAGATTTTTTTCTTTGATTTTTCTTCTCTCTCTCTCTCTTTGCATAGAGATAGAATACTTGGCCTTAAAGTGCTCAGAAGCAGCTGATTCCGAAGTTCATACCATCTGTTTTTGGAAAATCCATATTATTGGTATGTCTTCTTTCTGATGAGAAGAGACTGTAGTGCTACAGCCTCAATAAATCAAGTAAGACTATAAAGCCATACATAAAATACTTGCGAGGAGGGAGAGAAACATGACCTTAGAGCCTAACTTGTTTTCATTCAGCAATTGGCCTCTGCTTGACCTTATGTCCAAATCATCAGCAAAGGAGCTAATTTCCCTTAAAGACACAAAAGCTGCACATTGTAACGGCTGTTTGTATTTATTTTTCATCCCACCTTTATTATTACTTTTTAATATAAAGAATTCAAGGCGGTGAACATACCTAACATTCCTTCCTCCTCCTATTTTCCTCACAACAACCACCTTGTGAGATGAGTTGGGCTGAAAGAGAATGACTGGTGGCCCAAAGTCACTCAGCTGACTTTCATGCCTAAGGTGGGACTAGAACTCACAATCTCCCAGTTTCTAGAATGGTGCCTTAACCACTAGACCAAATTGGCTCTCCTACTGTTCTTATTAATCTTTTATTGCTCTTGGTGGTGCACCAAATTGTACATAAGGATACTCACAGCAGAGCATTTTCCCCCCTCTGCTCCTGGGTTGACACTGATATTATTTCTTTTGTTTATTTCTGGATTGGTTCCAATTAGAACATAGGCTCTATAGTGGATGCTTACAAAGCTTTTACTTCCAGACTCTGCCTCCATTAGTTCATCTTCTGTTGGCTTTCCTTCCTAGGTGGCACGGTATGTATCCAGTTTCAGCTATGCCCAGCCTTCACACATTGGCATCTGCAGGTGATCAGGGTAAATAAGTATGATGTCTTGATGTCTTTGTACAAGTAACATATAAGGCATGCAATATCATTTCAATGCCATCAAAGCTTCTACTGGTTGTCTGTATTTCCATAACATCTCTTTTCCATATACATTAAAGAATAGTATACTGTGTATATAAGATCCATATATTTATGCGTCGGTGTTATACTTCATCTTTATCCCAATCTTCATGCAATTTCAGCCTCACTCTATCAATCTGAATCTCTATTCAATTTCTGTCTTCTATCAACTGGTTACTGTAATGTTCTTATCTCATAGTTCTTCTCTGACATTCTCTCGGCCTGCAAATTGTGTGCTGCGACAACCTCCATCCCACCCAGAGCTACGTGTTTCCACCTAGTTTGACACTATTAATCCCATATTCAGCTGTCCAATTCTTAGGTCACAGTGTTCTTACCTCCTGAAAAGAAAATAATGGTGGCTAGAAAAAGGGGCTTTTCAGGGGTTACTTCACGACAATGCAAGCTACGCATTTTTTTTTCTCAGAAGCTTAACCAGGTAAGCACATTTTTCAACTCTGAAAGTTTTCAATTGTTGATTTTATTGTACGTTCCTGTTTTAATCTTGCAGTTTTCACTGACACTGTGAATTACTCTGGAATTAAAGTGGTGTAAAAATGTAGAGAATGAATGCTCAAATGAATAAAATATATAAATGCAACGCAGCAGGATTGTCTGCCATCTCAGATTGGCATAGAAATACTGTACATCCACTTTCCATCTCTGCAAAATGTGGATCTATTTCATTCTGGGTAACTTTCAGAACCAAAATAAAAAAATCCCTTGGAGAGAAAGGGGGGGAAATCCCAGTCCCCATGAAATAGCTTTTCAGTGCAGTGACTGGAGATGTGATTTGTTCTGACATAATTTAATCTGACCTTCAGCAATAGATACAGGATCTTCTGAGGAGCTACAGAAGATTGTTAGGTTTCTATATGGAAAGCCTGTCCTGCTGTTCACAGTTATTATCCTTGAACCAAAAAAGTTGTCAGTTGAAATTCAGCAGAGGTTCAGGGCAGGCTGATTTGGTATTTATTTTTTTCACCTTAACCGAAGCCTCTCAGTTTCTAAACGCTTGCTATAGCAGAAACTGAAGATAACTTTCAGCAAAAAGCTTTCAATTACCACCAGGTAATTTCAGGATTAATTACGCCACTTTCCCCCTTTTCGTTTCTTTTCTTCTTTTCTCTGCTTTCAGCCCTGGCATTTTCAATGAAAAGGTAATTGATTTTTCCCTGAAATGGGGAGAAAAAAAATCCAAGGGGAAAAGTCAGAATTTTATAATGAGAATATTATTCAAAGGTTTATGCAATGTTTGAGACATTGCATAATGTTGAACAATGCACAAACTGTTCTACATGGATTCATAGACAACACACACACAGAGTATAGGCAATATATGTATATTGCAGGACAGGTGGAAAATAATCTTTGTCTCTGTCTCTGTCTCCCTCTCCCTCTTCCCCTCCCCCTCCCCCTTATCCCCCTCCCCCCTCCCCCTCCTCCTCCCCCCTCCTCCTTCTTCTTTTCTCTTTCTCTCTCTCTGTATGTGTATGGTTTGAGAAGTGGTCAAGGAAAAGGAAAAAGCCAATGCTATCCTCTGTCTCATTATCTTTGATTTTCAGTATCTAAAGTTGGACAATATAGAACACACTTCATTATCTGCATTAAAAAAATTCACATATCTATAGTTTTAAATGTACTTGCAATGTGTACACATAAGCAAAATGGCAGGTGGATTTTTACACATTCATGATATTTTTTCACTGTCTCATTATTCATGGTCTCATTATCTGCTGCAGTTTGGCTGGAACAGAACCTTGCAAATAGCAATATCTGTTGCCAGCTTCCCATCCCTAAATCATCCTTGTTTTCTGCTACTGAACATTTTCCTGTTGTCTAAAGCAGGGGGTCTCCAACCCCCGGTCCGTGGAACGGCACAGGGTTGCGGCTTACCAGCAACCGGGTCGTGCAAACAAGTGAAGCCCCATTCACTGGATGCAGGCAGCACATGAAACCACGCCCCCTCTGGTCCGTGGAAAAATCTTTCTCCACAGAACCGGTCACTGGTGCCCAAAAGGTTGGGGGCCTCTGGTCTAAAGGCATACACATATTCCCACATCCCAGGAACTCATGGCATCAGATTTCTTACAGCTAAAACAGCACTGATGAATTGATACCAGGTCATTACAGTACTCTGAAATACTATAAATCATAATATTTGGGAAAGGGAAGTGTAGCTTACAGCAGCTTTTCATAACCTGGGGAACCTCCAGAAGTATGGATTTAACTCCCAGAATTCTCAGCAATGAACTTACTGGCTGAGAATGAGGGGAGTTGAAGTATGTACCCAGATTCAGAAAGGGTGGCTTATACATGATGATGTATTCTGGCTTGTTCAACAAACCATGGTTAAAACTATGGCTTAGGATGAGGTCGGACAATCTGAGATCACAGGGTCACATTTGGCAAGTCCATTAGGTAGACCAGACTTGGAGATCCCAGGAGGGCTAAAATGACTTTTTTGTCAAGATTGGATAATAATAAAAAAACTCTTTCAAGTCAGATTGTGCTGAACCTCTTCCTCGTCTTTCTTATAGTTCACTGAATTAAGGAAGCATCTACTCTTCTCAGTGTCATCTTGTAGTTCTGTGACTGTCTTCTGGAATGAATTAAAACTGCCATCACCTCTGACATAATACAGTTTGGTACATTATTTTCATTAATAAATATTTTTCATATGCATTCGGTCATAATATATACATAATACTTGTTCACTCTTTGTTTTCTTGAATAGTTATCCCAAAACTCAGAGAATGCCAGCTTTAGAAAGATAACTCAGTTCAGATTTTAAAATGTGGAAAATTAGGGAAGTCAGCAGTAAATTATGAACAGAAATAAAACTTCCCTTTTCTTCCATAGCAGTGAATTTGATCCATTTTGGAGCAGGTAAAAACTTTTTTCTTTGCAAGAACGTTTAGAATCTATCTGTTGTTGTTTTTTTAACAAAATTAGAATTGGTTCTGCTTTTTTTTATTTCAGTGCTACGCTATTGTGGGACTAAATAACATGAATTCCAGGAGCTCTTGGAGGTTGAAGAATGTGGTACTATTAACAATACATACATACATACATACATACATACATACATACATACATATTGTATTCTTAAGATATTTATTTTGTACGGTCACAGTCTCAAATAGACATCTTAACAATAGATATATAAGAACAAGAAAATACATTTTTCCCTATTTCTACAAATTATTTTGAATTAAAATAAATTTAGATAGTCTTACATGCCTGTAAAATGTCTGCATATAGTGAAAGCCAATTTTTCTTGTATGTTAGTTAAACTAGATCCATAATATCCTAAGGCAACAAAAATTGTGCATCTCCCAGAGTTGAATCGTGAGTGAGATGGGTGGTATCTAAATTTGATAAATAAATAAAAATACAATTAATGTCTCCTTTACCTTGATCTCAATTTCTAAGGATTTAATGGGCATGTCCATATCAGGGTCTTATGGCAATAGTATGAAAGTGGCTTTGCCAATGCAAAGGATGATGTTCAACTTCCCATTCTAATTAAGAACCATTGCCCACCTTTGCCAATCTTGAGTCTAGAAGCTACTAGCAAGCTGACAATCAACCTTCGATCAGTCTTTCAAAATGAAAATATGTTTTTGCCATCAAATAAGACAGGATGTTCATGGAATGTAGCTGTAGTAATGAGAGATATTGATGCTGTCACCTTGAAGTGAAAAACTGATTAAGGAAAAAAGAAATAAAATCTTATGTCTGACAGTTAATGATAGGTTAAACCCCAACCAACTTTATCTCTTTGTGCTACAGGTATCACACAGAGTTCACCTTGATATAGCCACACTTGGTTATTTTCACTGAATGAGAGTTGGATGGAATAAGGGCAGGTGATAAAATCCTCTCCTGATAAACTTGAGTGGGATTTAAGCATTAACTGAGATTGCTTTAGTTTTAGTTTAGTTTTAGTTTCTGGGCAAGATCTGTTTAATTTGTACATATTTAATCTTGTATTTTATGTTTTAAATTTTATGTCTTATAGTATGCCTTATTTTAATTATGATTCTTCTGGCATGAATAAACAAACAGATTGTTTTGAAGAAGATGAATAATATAGTATTTCATCATTTTGTTCTTTGAAAAACATTTAGATCCACACTGCATGAGTTCTGACATTAGGACACAAATGAAAGTAAAGTTGTTAAATAAGTGGATCGTTAATACCTTGTATCTGAGCAAATATAGACTTTGAACACGCTTTAATCAATGATCTAAATTGGGGACAGACAGGAAGAATGATTTTGCTTGATTCAGGCTGCAGTTCTATGATTGCTGTAGGGCATTGTAAATATCTTGTTTTTGTCTCTAGTTACCTCTAAGATCAGAAATGGCACTCCAGCTTTTGAGGATGATAGAATTGCCTTCCAGTTCTTTTGAAAGAGTTTTCTGAAATGGTTCTTTTCAAATTGGAATTTGATCACTGGAAAGAAAAACAAAAGTAACATGCTAATGGTGGGCAATATTTGAACCTATGTGTAGTTGCTGTTTAGCAACCACAATTGGGACTGAGTCTCAGTCACTAAGTGATGCATTGGTAAGTGAAACTGCATCTTTTCTCTGCTTTACAGGTTTAGAAGGTTGTAAATGTGAGGATTAGTTGCAAAGTTACTTTTTTCATCACCATTGTCACTGTGAACAGTCACTAAATGAGGACTATCTATATTGAATCCAAAGCCATACTGGCTGCTCTGCGCTCCTTCAAAAATAGTGTGTTACCCTCGCATATGAACTGCATTTTAAACAAGATATTTTTATTAGTAGTATAGTGGGATTCAAGGGAAAAAAGCTTCTGTTAATGACAACAGAAAAAACAAGAACAACTGTTGTAGTCCTCGACTTACAACAGTTCATTTAGTGACCATTCAAAGTTACAACAGCACTGAAAAAAGTGACTTATAACCATTTTTCACACTTATAACCGTTTCAGCATCCCCTTAGTCACACGATCAAAATTGGGATGCTTGGCAATTGGTTCATATTTATGATGGTTGCAGTCTCTTGGGGTCATGCAATCATGTGACTTTTTGTGACCTTTTGACAAGCAAAGGCAGTGAGAAAGCCAGATTCACTTAACAGTCATGTTACTAATTTAACAACTGCAGTGATTCACATAACAATGGTGGCAAGAAAGGTCATAAAATGGGGCAAAACTCACTTAACAAATGTTTCACTTAGCAACAGAAATGTTGGGTTCAGTTGTGGTCATAAGTCGAGGACTACCTGTACTAAATATAAATAAAAACATTGTGGGAAAAGTTCAACTGCTGACACATTCTCCTTTTGTGTGTTTTCCCAACTACTGACCACAACCTAGGTTATTATACTTTACATTGTACATTGAAGATTATTGCTGGTATCTGTCTAAGTCCATTAACCTATTATTGATGATTGCTCTCATAACATTTTTTAGGTCATATTTCAAATGTCTACGTTTGTGATGATGTGTAATGTGCAGTATATAGGGGAGCTATTCTTGCCTAAATTTGGCTAGACCTCAAATTCCAACTCTATGATGCTATAACACACACAGAGAGAGAGAGAGAGAGAGAGAGAGAGAGTTATATATTTGATATTTGCATGCAGTTTTCCCAATATATGTCTCTTGGGGATGCATTTTCTCAATTATATGCACTGCATCCCTTCCTGACTGTCCATTTTGCCTTTGAGTCCTTTTTGGCAAAACATGTGAATTCTGTTGTAGTGAAACCCTGAAACCCACACTGGGATTTTTTGGCATCTCTCTTAGAAATGGGCTATAAACCTCCTTCAGATTAAGGGTATATTACATTAACTGGCTTAATTAGGCCAAAGTTCCAGCATATCTGCATGTAAATTAGCAGTTCCGTATATCCTGTTGCAACAAGTGATAAATTGCAAATACAGGGACTATATATAAGGACGGGCATGCCTGCACAAGAGAGACATGCACTCTACTTTATAGCAGATATGACACCATTTCAAATGAAGTGTCTGGACAATTATGCCTTCAAGACTGCAGATGAGCTTCCATGAATGTAGAATCTTATGCTACATTCTTCTGCTGCTTATTGTCACGGTCTCCTTGTGACTATTTCTTGTGGTGGAACGTAGTCTGGAGTCACAGGAGGGAGGGACTGTTTCCCAGAGAGCAAAGAGACAGTAGAAATTGGAATGTCTGATGATCAGGAAGAGGGTGAAGGATGACCCTCCCTAGAAATTCACAGAATATATCTAATATACTTATGCAGATTGTTTTAATCTGGAAAGATTTTGTGTATAGGTGAACAATAATAATAAAAAACCCTATTCAGCAGTAAGCCCTCATGCCATTCTTGGTTTTTTGGGCCTGACATTACTAAGAATATCCTGTCTTAACTGAATACACCAGTACAATGCAATACATTCCTTTCAGCCTGAGAGCACTAGGTTAAAATTTGTTAGTGGTGATGAGGAAAAAAAAAACCCGATAGCATTTTGAGCCATAATACCACCTGAGGAAACTTTAAAACAAATAGCATTGCAAAATGAGTATTTATACCCATTGAAAAATAATTGAGTGTGTCATGCCAGCAGAACAGCATTTTAATTATTAGAGGAAAAATGGATCGCGTTTCCTGTGGCATGAACTCATTTTATGCCTAAGATTTATTTTGGTGAGAAATTAATGAGGATCCAACTTCCAGAGAGAATTTGTATCATTTTCTTTTTTAAATAGCTTTCAGGAATATTTCTGAAGACCTTGGTCATCATGAACGATGATGTTAATTTTCAAAGACAAAGGAACTAAAAGACAATTTATATGCAGATCAAACATATCAACAGAATGTGAAAAAAATGAACCATAAGGTTAAAAAAGCAACAAAGGGGATGTGATATTCAGGTGGGTAATATATTCTTCATATTTAATTATTTGAACATTTTATTTCTTTTGAACGGTTGTCCCTTATGCTCTCTGTTCTAAATATGTGAGAAATTAAAATTATAAATGAACAACATGTGCACCCTGTTGATTTTCTCAAGAAAAGTAATTTCTTAAATTTAATAGGAAATAGTTTCTGAAGCTTCTTTTAAATGCAGTTGGGGTTGGGTTATACTTCAGAGCTGAACAGAAATAAGTGCTTTGAAGAGCACTAGAACAAGATGATAGCAACTGCTCTTTAAAGCAGCTGTGTCATTTCCTGGGATGTGTGGCTGTCTGCTACAGCTCTCATATTGATTCTAGGTTAATAAAAAAAAAGAGTGGCTGCTTTGAGGAGTTCAAAACCTGCATGTTGTCAATCAAATCCAAAGCTGCCCTAATGCAACTATTCCCAGTAGGTTTTTAGATAACGCTTCCTATATGAAAGGTTTCATAATACAGCTGGGAATGTGAAAGTCTTTCGCCTGAAAACTAGGATGAATACAACTGTTTAAAGCTAGACAGAGCAATGAACTGATTTCGTATAAAGCAACTTCCTCTACAAGGAAGGATAGTCTGGTGATAACTGAAAAACTCAGGCAAAAGGCTAAGGGTATGATTCTGTATTTGAGTTTGGATGGGGTTGACCGAAGAGGCTGGTTGCTTTTGACTGAGAAACAGGAAAATTGTTTTAATGGAAGATAGGGATCCATATCCTTGTGAAATTCTTAATGAACTTAGATCTTCAGAAGAAAAATGTACGTCATCATTTCATAATATGCCTAGAAATTTATTCTTCACCTCAGGGATAACTCTTGATTTCCAAAATGAATGTGCCTTTCACCACCTTCTCTGAATTGCACGATCTTTTATGTTTGATTTGGATTTCTTTTGCAGGAGGGTATGGCTAGTCTAGAGAAAAGAAGGACTAGGGGCAACATGATAGCAGTATTCCAGTATTTGAGAGGTTGCCAGAAAGAGGAGAGGGTCAACTTATTTTCCAAAGCAGACAAGACAAGAAACAACGGATGGACACTAATCAAGGAGAGAAGCAACCTAGAACTAAGGAGAAACTTCCTAACAGTGAGGACAATTAACCAGTGGAACAGCTTTTGCCTTCAGAAGTTGTAGGTGCTTCATCACTGGAGGTTTTTAAAAAGAGACTGGACAGTCACTTGTCTGAAATGGTGTAGGGTCTCCTGCTTGAGCAAAGGGATTGGATTAGAAGACCTCCAAGGTCCCTTCCAACTCTATTCTGATTGATTGATATGCAGAACTATCATGGAATTCATTCTGAATTCCCCTCTCATTCTCTCTCCTCTACATGTACCCTTACCCCATAGTGAAGATGACATTTGCTTACCTGTGATGTGTCACAGTTGCAGGGCTGTGCTAAATGTAAATGATAAATGCTACGCTTTGTGCAATGTGCAAAGACATCATTTGATCTATCCTTGCCCTCTATGTCTATGAATATTGGTGGAAGTAAATAATAATAATGGTCTTTATCCAATGGAACAGTCCACCACTTATAGAGTCAATGGGAAATTGGCTCTCAATGGCTCTCAATAGCGAGCTGTTTAACATGAAAATATAGATAGACGACAGCAGGAAATTCTCTATACCCTTTTATGGGCACTTTATGGGTAATATTTGGAGTTTTATGGATGGAGAGGAGAGGGGAAGGGGAAGACATATAAAGAGAAAAGAATAAAAGGCATAGCAGCTTCTACTGCAATCCATATGGGTACTTCTAATCCAATTAGTAGCAGACATGTGATGTATCATTGGTACTTAATGCCCAAAATACTGTCAATATGTATAAAGGTGTTTCAAATGTATGTTGGAAATGTAATTGTAAAGAATTACATTTATTTTTAGCATCTTTGGTGGACTTGTGATAAAAAAAATCCCTTTTTATAACCCTGTAATCCCTTAATTTGGGGTAGAATTAGGGCGGCTGAATGGAGCTGAGTATTTACTGGCTGGATACCCTTCCTGACACCTACACAGGGTTCTCAGCAGGTATTTTTTCTTTGTACCCTAGGAGAGAAACATCTGTCACTACCTAGGATTGAACCCTCAACCTTCTGGGTGGGAGATAAGCGTCTTCACCACTAGTCCACCACACCACTGTTTGATGGACTTGTGATAAAACAAAGAAAAATTGGGGCCATGTTTTTGTCTTAATTCACAAGATTTTATTTTAAAAAACAAATATAAAATTGAAAGCAGAAGTTTTCCTTTTAGGGCTACTGGATAAAGAACTTGAAAGAAAGTTTGGAAGTTTATTATATACATTGACTGCACTGAGAACCCTTTATGTGCAAAAATGGAAAGTCCTATTAATTCCCACAATGGAAAAATGGATGGAAAAACTGATGGAGTTGGCAAAGCTTACCTCTTTCACAGCTGTAGTGATTGGCATAACAACCGTGGGAAGAAAGGTAGTAAAACTGAGCATGTTTCAGTTATCAACCCGCTTGGAAATTCTGGTCCCAATTGTGGTTGTAACATGAGGGCTACCTGTAGTTAGATCTATTGCTTCCTGGCCATAAGATAATTACCAACGACAGTGATTGAGTTCTTTTCTCAAATCCATCAACACTCATATTGACCTATGCATTAACTTTTAATCTCTGAAAATCTTGAATAATATGTCATCAGGATTTTTCCCCACAAAGTAAACAAAGGGGCCCATTTGACCTGAAGGTATTTACGTTCACTTATATTTCTAAATGTTGAGCTCTTTTACTTTATTTTATATATTTTATTGTATTGCTTTTCTGTTCATTGAAAGAATTTTATTCTGTGATTCATCTTCAATCAAGTTGGAATAACATGAATTTTCTTTTATATCTCACTTTGATTCACTTGCAAGAACCATATAAAAGAAATGACAAAAGCATCCAACTTACCTAACAAACTGGCTGAATGCAAGGAACCTAAAAATGGAGAATACACATTTTATGAAATCACAGATGGGATTATGAGAATCTTCTGCAGAAATGTATGAATTTCTTTATGTGTGTGTATGCCTGTATGTTCCTGAAATGATGCTTTGTACCACATAATCATAGCTATAAAACAGACAAAAAAGCGCATTCTTCTATTGTCTCACTTTTGCTCTGGTGATTTTAATTGGAAAACAAATTTGGATGTTAGGCAATGCTGACTTCAACAAGACAAATGTGTTACATTTATTGCGAAAAAGGAAGGAAGCATTTATCTTTATATAAAGCAGTAAGCAGTTACAATAAGAGTGAAGTAGTGTGCTGACAAAAATAATCAATTGATTCATAGTCTCTTTGAAGTTATTCTTTGTCTTGCTAACATTAATTCAGCATTACAAAATGAACTATATGATGTATTCATTTATTGTTCAGCCTCAAGGAGCCGTAATAATTAGTCAGTTCTTATTGAGTTGCACCCCTGATATGTTTTAATCTTTCTATTTTTAATAGATATTTACTATTATGCCTGGTTAGAGAATTGAGGGGCCTTGGCAAAATACCATTTATGGTGGCCCTGGTTGGCTTGATTTGGAAGTGGTTGTGGGAAGTGGGAATAAGAGCACTGTATGACATGACCAGGCAAAGCCTGAGGGAGGGGGTGAAACGCATCCTCAGTCTCTAGTTCCCAATAAGAGAACTAAATCCAGCTCACGTTGAATTCCATTGACTCTTATCTAGCGCCAACTCGCTTTGACCATTAATAGTTCAGATTCTTATACAGAACTTTAGCATATAATAAACCTAAATAGTCATTTGAACTGCCTGGACTCCTGATTTCCTGCACTTGACAAGTACTTGTTGATTGGGCAGGAAAACACGAGAGCTGCTAGTTTTGCAATAGCCCAAAGGTCATCATGGTATTGGAGTATAAAAACAGAATTTCCTGACCAAGATAATCTTGTTCTGATTTATGTATGTATGCATGCATGCGTGTTTGTGTTTGTGTGTATTTACTCAGGGCAGGCATTAGCAGTATAGTCTGTGGTACTTACAGAATTAATGATTAATTGATAATTACTTGATTTGATTGATGATGTACCATTAAGTTCATGTTGACTCTTAGCAACCACATAGATAGAGCTGGGAAGATTTGCTCTAACTTGGTCCTTCAGGTCTGCCAATAGTGCACCCTTTGTCACTATCCCTGAGTCCATCCATATTGCTATAGCTTGTTCTTCTCTTCTCTTTTCTTCTACCTTTTCCAGCATTATACACTTCTCCAGAGAGCTACGTCTGTTCATGTGTTTGAAAATTTGAGCCTGGCCATCAGTGCCTCAAGTGAGAACTCTGGATTGATGATCCATGTATTTGATTTTTGGGGGGCTGCCCATGGTATTCTTTGGAATCTTCTCTAACATAACATTTCAAAAGTATCGACATTTTTTCTGTCCTGCCTCTTTAAAATTAAACTGTTGCTTCCATAGAGTATTTAGATTTATTTATATGTCAAATTTAGAGACCACCATCTCAGTTGCAGAATGGCTCTCTAAAGTATAACGGGGAACATTACTGCCTGCATAATTCTGATATTTTTGGATGTAGACACGGTTCAGCATCTGAATATCTTTTTCCAAGGCTTCCATGGCTATTCTTCCAAATTTAGTTTGCAGCATATTGCGTGACTGCTGGATCCTTTACTGTTGATGGTTGATCCCAAAAGGCAGTAGCTATCCACCACTTCAATACATTCATTATCAATTCAAACGCTGGTTGCTGTCCCTGTGGTTATTAGTTTGGTTTTCTTTATCTTTAATATAAATTTGATTGAACTTTAATCATAAAAACTGCAAATCTATCTGCAAATATGTGTCAGTGCACAGCATTTAATGACTGAAATAAAAGGAAGAAAAATAAACACTCTGTGGGGAGAGAGAGAGAGAGAGAGAGAGAGAGAGAGAGAGAGAGAGAGAGAGAGAGAGAGAGAGAGAGAGAGGAGCGGTGTTGCAGATTTAAATGAAGGTGACTGAAAATTGCTCTCAGGACTGGCACTTAGCACTGGAAGGTTAAAACGTGCTCACCAGAAACAGAAAGGGTAGGTGTGATGCATTGTACATTAAAAAAAATAGACATGCACAGAAATGCAAGAATCATAACATGGAACTCTTTTGGGTAAGAGAAAAGTGATATTATGGAACATTATCACAGACTGGATAGACAGAAAAGTGAGGTCTTTCAGATGAAGATACAAGCAATAGTGACACTGGGAAAATGCAGTTATTTATTTATGCAAAGGTGGATGAAAGAGCAATGGAATCCACAATCCTGGTTATAAACCTCACCAACAAGGAGAAATTGCTTGAAGAAGGACAGGTGATAGGGAGATATTGGTCACGTTACCCAGTTCCTACTGAGAAGTGTCAGACCTGTAGGCCAGAGTTCAGAAAATATAATTTTGATGAATTTTGAGGGATGGTAGGTTAGCTTGAAATATCCAAAGAGAAAGGGACATTCTACAAAAAAAGACACTGAAGGCACAACCAGCATTCCTACAAGAAAGATAAAGGAATCTAGAGACTAGTCTGGCTATGCAAAGAACTGTCTAAACAGTGAAAAGAAAAAGGGACATAAATAAGAAATAGGAGAAGCCATAACTGAAGGATATATGGTGACCTCTATAAACTGCAGGAACTGTGTCAGGAAAGCTAAAGCTCAAGATGAGCTGGGTCAGAAAGGTTTCTGTCGCTTTTGTTTCTAACATACTCAAAGAGCAGATAGGTAGCAATATTAGCAAGCATTTCTATTATTGTGGTTGATAGGATTCTTTCCTCAAACACATCAATGGTATAATCTAATATTGAGAAAAATTATAGATCATTAAAATTTACATGCTTCATACAGTTCTGGGGGAGGAACCTACACCAACTGCTTATTTTTTGGCACAAATAATGTATTTTGTAAATTAGTTTTCTTCATTGTAATGAGTTATTTGCTCAGAGGAAATATTTCAAGGAACTTCACTGAACCACAGACTGTGAAATCAGAACAATATTTCAGAGCTACAAATTGAGAATACTGATATACTTATAAAGTGATACCTTCCTGTTTCCTACCACCATGTAATCACAGGGGAAGTATCCTCAGTTGAGTAAGGTCAGAGGTATACCTGTATTCAATTACATTTTGTGTGTGTGTCTAGCTCTACAATATTCATTTGTATCTCCAGGTGCCGGTCTGAGAATGTCATTCAAGACGCTATGCCTTGAATGGCAACCAAGGATTGTACAAAGGATATAACAACAATTAAATACTTTGAGCAAAGGCTCACTCACCATGCTATTGTTCAGGAAGTTGGTCCAACTAGGTAAAAAGTAAAAAAAACGAATGTTTAAAGTGTTGCACAGTTTGGGATTGAAACATTGTGGGAATATTTGATTCTCATCCGTTTTCCTCTGTTTTGAAGGAAAATGGATACCTTCTCCCATGTATGCCTTTCTCAGCTTTTAAATGAGATTTAAAGAATAGCAAATACTGTATCACATCCTTTAGCTGTCAGGCAAATAATTTCTTTTTCCCCCCACACAGTATCGTGTTTATAGTGTGTAACACTTTCTTGCATTTCTTCTTTGCTTTCCTTTGTTTCTGCTACTTTATTCCTGATTATCTTAACCAATCTTCCACTTTGTTTCACTGCTGTTCTGAGAGTATCATACAGAACAGCATATAAACACAGATACAAATATGAGCTTTTAAAATGTAATCTTTTTTTTTAAAAGAGCAGTTTTTATTGTTTGTACAGCAGAAAATGGTTACTGATACACAAGTCATTTCACAATTGAGCTAAGCCATGATCTGCTTTAACCATGGCTAGCTGACATAGGTATCAAGCATTAGCCATGCTTTATAAATCATGGCAAAAAAAAAAAAGGTCGTAAAATCTTGCAGACTCACTTAAAAACCACCTTGTTTAGCAATTTGGTCCCACTTGTGGCTCTAAGGACTACCTGTTCACAGCTTTGCTTCTGACTAAGGATTCAAGTCTGTAGGAGCCAGTGTTGCCCAAGAATTCCCCTTCAACCAACTCCGGAGAATACCTCGATCTTTCAAACCACATCAGGGATGAGTTTCAGGCTTGGATTTTGAAACAGAGACATCATTAACCAAAAGCTGAATGCCTGGAGCTTTGTCAGTGGGAATGTTTGCTGATGATGTGAGAAACAGAAGAAAAGAATAGGCGAATATCATCAGAAATATTGATACAAGTCCCCCCCCCCCAGTGTTGCAGTGGCTGTTGGAGGTTGTTCTGTGTCTGATAGTACGAGGGCTATGAGCTGAATCAAAGAGAGCATCAGATGGCAGAGAAGGAAGAAGACAAGACCCATCAAATGCAAAGTGCACGGACAAGTGACAATTCCTCCCTTTGCAGACTGATGCATGACTTGGCCCAGACATTCAAACTGTTCAGTATTACTTGAGGCAAGTTTAGCCTGACATTACTCCCGCGAAAAGTGAGGCTGCTTAGGCATTAATTCAGAGGAGATGAGTGGAGAGGCAAAGTGACGATCTGGATTATTTAGGAAATGTATGCCTCTCTCTGTATAATGGAACTTGGCAGAGACGTTTCTTGGCTCTCCTGGGTTTTCCTGTCACACCAAGCAGAGTGATCACTCTTGGATCCACTGGAATTTATTCATGAGACGTGAGAGGGCAGATTATTGAGACAATTTTGCCTTAATTATTAGGGGCTCAAGTCTGTTATCTATCATGACAGTGAACACGATCACTAGTTTTGTGAAATCAACACTTCAACTTGGTTTTAAAAAGCCCAGTGACAGAGACAGATAAAGAGATAGTGTGTTGGACAGACAGATCGATCTTTGGAAAGTTAACTGTAACCTGTATTATTAAAAATTGTCTGGTTCTTTAATGTTGCCTCCTTGCTCAACTTAGTCAATTAAAACTTTTTGGCTGATTAGTCTACTAAATTACACCAGTGTACAACACAATCCTAGATATTTTCTTTCAAGAGAAGAAGTCCCATTATGTGTTTAGTAAGACTTAATTCTTACTAGATGAGTAAAACACAATAAAATGCAAATGTTAAAAAGATCTTATGTTCAAATACCTATGTCTAGGCCATTTGACTCCGTGTTGACTCCTGATGACTGCCTGGAGAAGTTTCTACAGTTTTCTTGGCAACATTTTTGGAAGTAGTTTGCCCTTGCCTCCTTCCTAAGTGTGAGAGGGAGTGACTGGCCTAAGGTCATCCAGCTGGCTTCATGGCTAAGACAGGACTGGAACTCAGAGTCTCTCCATTTGTAACCTGGCACCTTAACCACTACACCAAACTGGTTCTCATATGTATCTAGGTACCAACTTATAAGGGGCTTTATAAGTCTTAAGAAGCACTTAAAGCTCTTACTTCTTTACTTCATCCTATATACTGAGAATTCTAAGTGCCACATTTAGAATGTTTTAAGTTTTACTAGAGTTTGAAATATCTTTTCTGTGAGTATTTCTACTTCTTGAAAAGCCTGTTTTCATTGTATTTCATTATAATGAAATAAATATATTTCATATTTTATATATATTTCATTAATTTTCATTAATTTTTATTAGCTCTGTTACATGTGATACTGCACTAAATCCAGTATTTTATTTTGAAGTACTCCAATTTGCAGAGCTTCTGAGTAGCCCATTCTCCTATTGGCCACTCAAAGTCCACCTTTTCTTTTTCCAACTTCTTTTTCTCACTGTTGAATTGTTCCCTTTGTTTTAAGAGACTACTATGGTAACACTATCAAGGGACGTGCCCAAAGTTATTCCTACCTGATTTTTCAGAGATTATGAATTGACATGCAGTTCACTCATGCAGTAGTAGAAGAAGCCAAAATTCCTGGCTTATTATTATGTAATGATATGGCTGAAGTAGAAAACTGGTTCTGGATATCTGATATTTTACATAGAAATAATATGGGTTTTAAGATTGGGCCATATAATTTGAGGAAATCTGCTTATTAGGTACTTTGTTGTACAGTAGTAAATGTTTTTGTCATTATATTCCTATATTTTATAGCATAAAGAAAAGTAAAGGAATAGGTAATATATGACCTGGAATGCAGGAAACCCAAGGGAGTTACTGTAAAATTATTCTGTAAAGACTATATTTATTCTGCTAGCCCATGTCAAAAGCCATTATATGCTACTGCTGTAAAATTCAAAATCATTTTCCAGAACCTGCAATACGTTTTACATCTGTAGGCATTTAATGTGATTCAAAGCCATAACTCTGACCGTGGTAGAATTTTTCCATTCAAATTTATCATACCATTATACAGAAAATTTGGAAGCTGGATTTTCTCCAATAATGCCAAACTAGAGGACTTTATCTTCCTGGCAGTGTATATGCATCTGTAGTTACTTCAATTTTATATATGTGATTGTATTAGTAGATAAATCGGATCTTAAAAAATAAGATAAAAAAATAAAAAAAATAAAAAAAATAAACCAAGTTTCTGTTATGCCAACTATGTCATACCCTCCCTCATGTACTATTGTTTCTAGTTCACCCTGTTTGTTCTCCAAGCTTTGAGCATTGGTATATAAGCATTTCTTTTATGCCTGTCCATGGGTGCGTTTCCTGCATCTCCTGATTGTTGTTTGAGGGTTTTTTTCCATCACTGCCTATCTCATTATTTGATTTGTTTTCTTGGGATTTGGGTTCTAGACATTCTAGAGATTGGTCACCCTCCCCCCTCAGTTTTAGTTTAAAGCCCTCCTGATGAGTTGGGCCAGTCTTTTTCCAAGTACATTTTCCCCTGTTCTCGTTAGGTGTAGCCTATCCCTTGCCAAGAGTCCTTCATGTAGGAAATCATGGACTCATGGAAAATCATGGGAAATTAGATGAGGGAATTGAAGGGGAACTCATCAAATTTGCAGATGACACCAAACTGACAGGAGTAGCCAACACCCCAGAAGACAAACTCAGGATCCAAAAAGATCTTGATAAACTTGAACAATGGACCCTATCCAATAAAATGAGTTTCAATGTGGAGAAAAGCAAAGTCTTACATTTAGACAGGAAAAACCAAAGGTACAAATATAGATCGGGTGAGACCTGGCTTA
This sequence comes from Azemiops feae, assembly GCA_023970755.1. Taxonomy (NCBI): domain Eukaryota; kingdom Metazoa; phylum Chordata; class Lepidosauria; order Squamata; family Viperidae; genus Azemiops; species Azemiops feae. The sequence continues at coordinate 468,827 of JALGBA010000283.1, read as the reverse complement.
AAAACAGTAACTGTGAGAGGGACCTTGGAGTCCTAGTGGACGATCACTTGACTATGAGCCAGCAGTGTGCAGCAGCAACCAAAAAAGCTAATACAATCCTGGGTTGTATAAACAGAGGCATAGAATCAAGATCATGTGAAGTATTAGTACTGCTTTATAAAACCCTAGTAAGACCACCCCTAGAATACTGCAGCCAATTTTGGTCACCATATCACAAAAAAGATGTTGAGAGTTTGGAAAAAATTCAGAGAAGAGCAATTAAGATGATCAAAGGCCTGGAGATTAAAACATACAAAGAACGGCTACAGGACTTGGGTTTGGCTAGTCTAAAGAAAAGAAGAAATAAGGGAGACATGATAGCAGTGTTCCAATATCTGAGAGCTGCCACAAGGCAGAGGGGGCCAGGTTGCTCACCAAAGCACCAGAGGGAAGGACGAGAAACAATGGTTGGAAACTGATCAAAGAGAGAAGCAACCTGGAATTAAGGAGAAACTTCCTGACAGTGAGGACAATCAACCAGTGGAACAGCTTACCCCCAGAAATCGTGGGCGCTCCATCACTGGAGATTTTCAAGAAGAGACTAGACATTCACCTGTCTGAGACGGTATAGGTTCTCCTGCTTGAGCACCGGGGCTGGACTAGAAAACCTCCAAAGTCCCTTCCAGCTCTATTCTATTCTAAAGTGTCAAAAGCTGAGGGAAAACTCTCTTAAACATTTTATACTTTTCATCTAAAGAAAAATGTGGAAGCTTATTCAAAAATTTGTCAGATTTGCAACCACACAGAACCTCAAAACTTATGAGCGATTCAAATAGCACAGATAAAAGCTGCTGAGCCATATTTTAGAGAAATTGTTCGAGCCAGGAACCATATTTCCTTTCCTGATGAAGTTGCCAAAACCATCTGGGTGTCATTATTATTATTTTAAGGATAAAAACCAGTCTAGAGCAAAGGAAGTTATTGTTTACTTCGGTGTCAATGCATCTCAGATGCCTTATTATTTATGATAGCAAATGACACAAAAGTGTGACCTTGAGTGTATATGTATTCTTCAATAAAAGGTGCTATTCAAATGGCAAAGTTCATTCAAGGCAGACACAGTGCAGGATACTTTAATGATATATAATGAATTTGGATTGGCTTATGCAAAAGCTTTTTCCATCCTGAGTAGGTGTGTTTCCCACAGAATAATTTCAGAGTGATTATAAGCAGTAGATCTTTAAGTGCCTTGCAAATGTACAGCTATCTCTTTGTACAATTTTGCCTAGCAACTCCATGTATATTTGACTTACAAATAAGTATGTTACAGTAGTCTGACATCATCCTCTGAAGTTTTGCTTGAGGAGCAAGGCTAAGACTGATAATGCAACCTCACAGATGGGAACTGAAACTACAGTACTTATACATTGAGTTTTATTTCCTTCCCAAACCTGTTAGGGTTGCAAGCTGTTCCCAACAGAGAGTAAATCCAGCCTCCTTTTCTTTCATCCTACTTTCACTTGAGGAACTTGATAAAATGAAGCTTTGTAAAATGGAAGCACGCCATCCCCATGGTCACGTGACCAAAATTTGGGTGCTTGGCAATTGATTCATGTTTATAATGGTTGCAGTGTCCCGGAGTCACGTGATTGCCATTTGCAACCTGACAAGCAAAGTCAATGGGGAAGTCAGATTCACTTTGCAACCATGTTACTAACTTAACGACTGTGGGCAGGAAAGGTCGTAAAATAAGGCAAAACTCACTCAACTGTCTCGCTTAGCAACGTGAATTTTGGACTCCATTGTTCAATGAGTTCTGTTCTCAGAGCTAAACTAAATATGCAAGATGATCTTAATTATTGCTATAAAATAAACATAGAAGTGTAGTTAAGGAATTATCTGCTTTTGCCTTTGCCAGGCGAGAAAGTCAACTATTTTCAAATCCTTGTTTTTTTGCACCGGTTCGCAACAGTTACTGCAAGACTCCCTCCTCTTTCCTCTGAGCTAACCTGCAATTTAACAGAAGAAAAAGGAAAAAGAAATGCACTAGACTAGACCAACTAAGGACACAAGACAGGTTATTTATGTGTGAGAAATAAAGAATGTTCAATTAATTCTTTGTTATTCATCTATCAGCCACTATTTCAAAATAGAATATTTTGCACATTTAACTTTGGATTTATTTATTTTTAGCCCTTTTCTTTCAGGAGACTTCAAGCTCTCCTCTTTCTGATGCAGCAATGATCAATTGTTGTAAGAGTGTGTTATGAAGGAGAAAGGATAGGTTTTCCAAAGGTCTCAACTAGGGCTTTAATACTGCTGTTAAACCCTTAATTTCATTTATTTAACAGGGCTGAGGTAGTCCTTGTTCATTTAGCGGCAATTCAAAGTTACATCAATACTGAAAAAAGTCCATTTTTATGACCATTTTTCACACTTGCTGTTGTGTCCTGGGCCTTGCTGAGTCAATCAGCAAGGCTCAGGAAACCTGCAGGACAACTGCAGAGACCCGGGCAGACCACGTGTTTGCCCGGGACCGGTTGTAGAGACCCGGGCAGACCACATGTCTGCCCGGGACCCAGACAGGCTGTCTCCAGCCTCGTGCGCATGCGCGAGGTGGGAGAATAGCCTGCATTCATTGGTTGAGCCTCCCCTTGCCGGGGAAGTATAAAAGGGCATGTTGCCATTTTCTCCGTTGCTTCTGTTCAGTGCATGTACACAATAAAGATCATCTTTTGCACCAATCTGCCTCGTCTTCATGTCTGCGTTGCGAACAGAACATTGGCGACGAAGGTGGGATCCGCCGTTTGGGATCCCGAGGAAACAGAAGTAGGCCTACTCACCTAGGCCGGGAAAAGAAGAGAAGCGCGGCGTCCAGGAGGAGCAGTCGCCGGCCAGCATACATACGCTGGAGGCGGGCTTGGCTTCGTCAGACCCCTTCTCAATTCCTTACGGCGAGAGGCGTGGACGAGGCCATCGAGGAAGAAGATGTCCAAGCTGGGCCATCTCGGCGAATTCAACATCACGCATCCTGAACGCTGGAGCTCGGATGCAGCTCACGTTGAAAACTATTTCAGACTGAATAAAGTTCAGGAAGACAGCCTGAAAGCGGCTACCTTGCTTTGTGTCTGTGGGCAAGAGACCTTTGAAATAGCTGAGAATCTTGTTGCCCCGGCACCATTGGAATCAATCGCATACGCCAATTTGAAGAAGATGCTGCGAGAACACTTCGAGCCCAAGCTCTCCATTATAGCTTGGAGGCATCAGTTCGAGCAAAGGGACCAGCGGCCCGGCAAATCAGCTGCGGATTTCATCACGGCCTTGAGGCAGGCCGCACGCCCATGTGCGTTTCAAGACTTGGAGGAAAGGCTCCGAGATAGACTGGTGTGCGGGTTGCGAAGCTGCGAAGTACAGCAGAAACTGTTTGCAAGGACGGACGTCACTTTTCAAGATGCCTTATGAGAAATCGCAGCAGAAGAAGCAGCCGGAGGCACGGTGAAGGCCTTGCGGTCTACAAAGAGTCATCCAGTGACCGTCCCGATCCACCAGGAGGCCGCGCGTGAGGCCTCTGGAGAAGACTCCGAGGAGGAAGAGGTGGACAAGATCCAGCCATCGGCGGAGAGACGACTGCCGGATCGGAGAGGGCCACCGCATGCATCCCTTCGCTGTTTCGGCTGTGGGGGTCGCCACAGGAGGGCCAACTGCCGATTCCGATCTGCTGTCTGTCGAGCGTGCGGAAGGCAAGGCCATATAGCATCGGCCTGCATGGGTCGTCCAAAGAACAGGTCCCCTGAATTGCCTCTGAAAGGTCCCCAGGTCCCCAGCCAAAACAGGGTGGGTTTTTGCGCATCCAGGAGGGGGGTGTTCAAGACAGGAACCCATAGGCCCCTTAAGAAAAAGCTGTGCATAGATGTGAAGCTGCAGGGAGTTCCCCTGGCTATGGAGCTGGACACAGGGTCCGCTCTTTCTATCATTTCTGTGGACACGTTCAATAAGATTTGCTTTCAGAGTGGCTCAAGAGTTAGGCTCAGACCCTCCAATCTTGTCCTCACAGATTTCCAGAACACGCAAGTAAGCATAAAGGGAGAAGCCACGCTCAGAGTGCAGCGAAAGGGCTTCAATGGATTATTGGATGTAGTAGTTGTTGGGGGTGATAGAACGAGTCTCATAGGACTCGATTGGTTCGAGGCACTTGGGATCCAAGTGACTGGTCTGAACCAGCTGCAAACAGCTAGCCTTGCAGGAGTGTGTAAGGAGTTTGCAGATGTGTTCAGCTCAGAACTTGGATCGTATAAGGGGCCTCCCATTGCATTAAAATTGGATCCAGGCATTACACCCATAAGGGTCAAGCCAAGGAGGGTGCCTTTTGCCTTAAAGAGCAAAATTGATGCCGAGTTAGACAAGTTGCTCCAACAAGGCATTCTGGAACCTGTGGACTCTGGTCCATAGGAAACCCCCATAGTAACTCCCCTAAAATCCAATGGGGAAGTCCGTATCTGTGCGGACTATAAATGCACGTTGAATAAGGCTTTACAGCAGCATGCATATCCTGTGCCCATGGTGAGCCACATTCTGGCCTCACTGAAAGGAGGGAAGTACTTTGCCAAGCTTAATTTGGCCCAAGCATATCAACAGTTACCTGTTGATGAGGCGACTGCTGAAGCCCAAACCATAGTCACGCACAGAGGTGCGTTCAAAGTAAAGAGGTTGCAGTTTGGGGTCAATGTAGCCCCTGGCATTTTCCAAGGGGTGATGGAGCGAACACTCAGAGGGATTCCCGGGGTCTGCCCCTATTTTGATGACATCCTCATTGCAGGAGAATCATCAGGAAACTTGGCCGAAAGGCTGAGAGCTGTCTTGCTGCGTTTCCGCCAAGCTGGGCTGAAGCTACAGCAGGACAAGTGTAAAATCGGTGTGTCATCCACCGAGTTCTTGGGGTTCCACATTGATGCAGATGGCATCCACCCCACAGAGTCCAAATTCAAGGCCATCCAACTGGCCCCTAGTCCCCAGTCAAAAACTGAACTTCAGGCTTTTTTGGGTCTCTTGAACTTTTACCATTCTTTTCTCCCAAACAAAGCTGCTGTGGCTGAGCCGCTTCACAGGCTCTTAGACAAACAGGCTCCATGGGCATGGACAAAAGTCCATGAGGAGGCCTTTACAAAGGTCAAAGCCTTATTATCCTCAAATGCTGTACTGGCTCACTTCAATGAGCAGTTGCCAGTGTGCATCACATGTGATGCTTCCCCTTATGGGGTAGGAGCAGTGCTAAGCCATCTCAAGGAAGATGGAACACAGGTCGCTGTGGCCTATTATTCTAGGACCCTCTCATCTGCAGAGCGAAATTACGCACAGATTGACAGGGAAGCCTTGGCAATAATTTCAGGCATCAAGAAATTTCATGATTTCTTGTATGGACGCCATTTCAGTCTATACTGACCACAAGCCTTTGCTAGGGTTGTTTACCACCAACAAACAAACTCCTCAGATTATATCTCCAAGGATGCTGAGGTAGTCTATCTTCTTAGCAGCTTATGATTACACCCTGGTTCACAAACCAGGTACTGAGATGGGCCATGCTGATGGCCTATGTAGGTTACCTCTTAAGCAAATAGAGGCAGAACCTGCCCCTGCTGTGCATATTCTGTCTATTCAGGACTTACCAGAATCTCCCCTCAATGCTAGGGATGTGGCTGCTGAGACAGCCACTGATCACACGCTTGCACGCGTGCTGACATGTGTGTTGTCAGGATGGCCTGACACGTGTCCTGGTACTGATTTCCAGAGCTTCTGGCGCAGGAAGCACGAATTGTCCACATTCAAAGGGTGCATCCTGTGGGGCAACAGAGTAGTCATCCCGGCCTCATTGAGGACTAGAGTCTTGCTCTCTCTTTATGAGGGACATCCGGGAATAGTAAGGATGAAGGTGCTTGCGCGCAGCCATCTTTGGTGGCCTGGCCTTGATAGGGACATCAAGGCCCAGGTTCAGGGATGTCAAGTGTGCCAGCAATCACGGCCAGAAATGCCCCAAGCCCCTGTACATAGGTGGGAGGAGACACTCACTCCTTGGTCACGTGTCCATATAGATTATGTTGGGCCCTTTCAGGGGCAATTCTTCCTCCTCCTTGTGGATAGCCATTCCAAGTGGCTAGAGGTCATTCCTGTGTCCTCTATTACTACTGCCAGGACCATCCAGGTGCTCAGAGGAATCTTCGCTTCCCATGGCCTTCCTGATGTTTTAGTTTCAGACAATGGTCCACAATTTACCTATTCTGAGTTTCAGGCATTTCTACAAGCCAACATGATCCGGCATGCCACATCTGCTCCTTTTCATCCTGCCACCAACGGTCAGGCTGAACGCATGGTGCACACCACGAAAGACGCATCAAAGAGAATCACTCAAGGACCCTGGCATCACAGGTTAGCTGATTTTCTTCTCATACACCGCACCACACCATGCACAGCTACTGGAAAGAGCCCAGCTGAACTCCGCTGGGGTCACAGACTTATCACAAAGCTGGACAGGCTTCACCCAGACCGGGTGACTTCACAGGTGTCGCAGCCGTGGGCACCTAGGAGACTTCAAGTGGGTGATCCGGTTTGGACCAGGAACTATGGGCAGGGGCATCTCTGGGTACCTGCTGTAATCTCTAAAGTCTCTGGGCCTCTGTCATACGAAGTGGTCTTGGATGATGGGCGTGTCCTCTGGCACCACATAGACCAGCTGCATTGGCGGCTGCTAGGCCGGCATTCCTCCCCTGACTCCGCTCTCGGGGGGGAGGGGGACCCCAATTACGATTGTGGATCACAGTCTCTCCAAGCAGGGGGGTCGTCAAATGCCCCAGAGGAGGGTCTTGCCATGGAGGCGGATCCTGACTCTGGCATAGATGCAGAGGGGTCTGCCATGGAGGCGGCTCCTGACTCTGGCAGAGGTCCCCAGTTGAGGGCAAATGGCCGTAAATCGGCTACTCAGGGCACCCCTGCTGCTGGCCTTGGGCCTGAAGGACATTGCTCCCAAGGGGAATTCCAAGGGTTTTCGGGGAACTCCACCCCACCAAGGAACTCGGGGAACTCCACCCCACCAAGGAAATCTGGTTTGGGTTTAGCAGATCCAGCCAGTCAGCAGTTAGGGGGAACCCCTGAGTCTTCTGGGCGACAAAGTCCTGGTTTGTTGTGCGCAAACCGGGAGCCAGCACTCCAGGCACCCAATTCACTTCCCCCAAATGTCATCACACCCGTCCCTACCATGGATCCGCGAAGATTGGGGCAGATTAAGGCCCCGCCTAAATATTTGCAGGAGTATGTGCGGTCCCTGCGGGGTGATTGTTGTCAAAAAGTGAAAGAACGTGGATTAACTTGAATCCCACTGGAACCAGGTTACAAGGGGTACGGGGAATAGCCAGGTTGCAATTTGGACTAAATGTTACGTGGTACTGGTTATTGGTGGGGACGGCATTGTCCAAGCCAAGGGGGGAGGGGTGTTGTGTCCTGGGCCTTGCTGAGCCAATCAGCAAGGCTCAGGAAACCTGCAGGACAACTGCAGAGACCCAGGCAGACCACGTGTTTGCCCGGGACTGGTTGTAGAGACCCGGGCAGACCACATGTCTGCCCGGGACCCAGACAGGCTGTCTCCAGCCTCGTGCGCATGTGCGAGGCGGAAGAATAGCCTGCATTCATTGGTTGAGCCTCCCCTTGCAGGGGAAGTATAAAAGAACATGTTGCCATTTTCTCCTTTGCTTCTGTTCAGTGCATGTACACAATAAAGATCATCTTTTGCACCAATCTGCCTCGTCTTCATGTCTGCGTTGCGAACAGAACACTTGCGACCATTGCAGCACCCCTATGGTCACACGACCAAAATTCAAATGTTTGGCAACTGACTCATATTTATGACGGTTGCAGGGTCCTGGGGTCCTTCTGACAAGCAAGTCCAATGGGGAAGCCAGATTTACTTAACAAGTGTATTACTAACTTAACAACTGCAGTGATTCACTTAACAGCTGTGGCAAGAAAGGTCGTAGAATGGGGCAAAACTCACTTAACAAAAATTTTACTTAGCAACAGAAATTTTGGGCTCAATTGTGGTTGTAAGTTGAGGACTACCAGTACTCTGCCTTTATATTATAACACAGTATCTTAGGCTGCACTCTTCTACACACAACAAAATTAAATTTGATATGATTTGATATGATATGATTTTATATGATATGATAAGACATGATAGCAGTCTTCCGGTATGTGAAGGGCTGCCACAAAGAAAGAGGGGGGTCAACTTATTTTCCAAAGCACCAGGAGGCAAGACAAAAAACAATGGATGGAAACTAATCAAGGAGAGAAGCAAACTGGAATTAAGGAGAAAATTCCTAACAGTTAAGACAATTAGCCAGTGAAAAAAATTGCCTTTGGAAGTTGTGGGTGTCCCATCGCTGGAGGTTTTTAAGAAGAGACTGGACAGCCATTTATAATAAATAGTATAATTCTCCTATCCCAAAGGTGCTTTTTCACGAGGCAACTGGACTTTCTTGGTTTTCTTTGAAGACGTTTCGCTTCTCATCCAAGAAACGACTTCAAAGAAAAACCAGAAAGTCCAGTTGCCTCATGAAAAAGCACCTTTGGCATAACTATGACTTGGATGACTGAGAATCTCCGTAGACATTATAGGTCTCCTGCAAGACCACAGGGGTTGGACTAAATGACCTCCAAGGTCCCTTCCAACTCTGTTACTGTTACTGATCCCTTGCAACCTACACTATGCATGTTCTATTTTAGGAAGTGGGCAATATTCTGAACATAATCCGTGAATCAAAGCTCACAGGCCGTTGTTTTTTTAGAACCCCTGGCTAAAAGCAAGAGGTAATTATTTCAATATTAGCACAGCAGACGGTTGCTCAGATGAAATGCCACCCCCCCCCTTGCTCCAGGAAGACCTGCCGTGTCATGGTTTAAAGGGAAGTGAAGAAAACTCTGGAGTGTATTTTGCGCCGTCGAAAGGAAGTAATTCCACATAAATAAGCTAATTTGATAAACCGGTCTATAATTTGTGACAGGTCAAGAGACAACAGGCAACAGCAAGGAGAAAAACAGAGTTTCCTCAAAGTTGCTTTTACTGGGAACTAATGTTGATTACAAAAATAGGAGTCATGAAAGCAGGGATGGAAAACATCTGGCTCCGTGGCAGATGGGAAATTCAGTTATCAACACATCCAACTGTTAAGTGAATGGGCTGATTTAATGCTGAAAGTATGGCTTTCCCACTCTCATTCATGCGCTGATTGTTAAAATACTCGTTCCAATAAAACAGAGCTTTTCAACAGTTTGACATCCTTTGTGTTCGCTTGGTCGATCCTCTCTTCCTCCTCCTCTCGAGAGCATACCTGCCCTATGCATTGTTCCAGCATTGCAGCTAAAACAAAGAGGTGAGTCACGGTTAAGGAAGGCAGAACAGTAGCACAGTCGTGTGGGTTTTCCATTAAAGCACCATCAAGGCAAAATGCAGGCTTTGAATAATTCACCTGGTTTCTATAGAGCTGCACGGGAAATGTTCTGGGAACCACGATGTGAAATACAAAAGGAAATAATAGCACGCAACAATGGCTTAGAGTGATAGAATCACAAAGAAAGGATAGAACTCGCATAGAATGCTACTGTTCAGGATTTGAACCCATAGAGATAAATGGAAATGGGTTAGCTTTTAGGAAGAGAAAAAAAAATCGGTAAAAGTAGCAATTGTCAAACAAGCGCCAAAAGTCTTTTTGAACTCCTATAGCCAGACTAGAGCTTTCTATAGTTCTTTTTCTACACACACACACACACACACACACACACACACACAGAGAGAGAGAGAGAGAGAGAGAGAATATCTGGCTAAATTCTGCCTTTTGTTAAGCTTGAAATGAGAAGGGATGACCCTGACTTTTTGACAGTTTGATAAACCACAGGTAGTTATTATGTCTCTGCAGATTATTCTATCTAAATGGTTCTGTTATGAGCCATTTTAATAGGTTTTTTTTTTGGAAGCCACAGTATAAAGTAAAATACGTTGTCTCCCTGCCTTCCATTTTTGCAGTGAATGACATTTGATTCTATAATACTAGGCTAAGGGTTAGTGCAATGCCCTTTGATCATTGGATCTTTAATTGTGAAAAATATTTGTGTAATTTATAACAATGTATACATACATACATAAAATTGAGTTTTGAAAGTGTAAGGAGAGCCCTGTTGGATTAAATGAAAAGGGGTTCTCTGATTTTAAGCAGTACTGAAAAAACAGCAGAGTCATGGATCAAAGTGTTAAAAAGGGCACTGAGTGGACCACGCAGAAATGGATCAGACCTTTTTTAAATCCTGCCTTTATTGTTTTTATAAATATCTCAAGGTAGTGAACATACTTCATACTACTTCCTCCTCCTATTTTCCCCACAACATCAACCCTGTGAGGTAGGCTGAGCTAAAAAAAAAATGAGTGACTGGCCCAGACTCACCCAACTGGCTTTCATGCCTGAGGCAGCATTAAAACTCAAAGTCTCCTGGTTTTTAGTCAGTGATCTTAACCACTAAACCAAACTGTCTAGACCTGTGTCCATAGAATCTCTCCAGTTATCAGTTCCAGGTTCTAAAAATAATTAATATTGGAGAATATCACCCTCCTGACCTTGAGATAGACTATGAATTCATCTCCAAAAGAAATAAGAATAATACAGAGGGCCTTTAATTGCTTTTGCATAAATGAAAACGGTGACTAAGATGTTATTCTGTTCAACAATACATAAAATGGATGCTTGCTTAAAAATATCCAGATCTGCCTTATGAAACATCATCGCACTGATAGTGTAGAGTATCAATGTAAGCTGCAGGTCTTGAAATTAAAAGAGCTTTGGTGGTTAATGACAAATCTAGGAAGCATTCAAATAATGCCTGAAGGCAATAGTCATTCTGTGTTATGTATCTTATGATATAATACTGAACTATCAACTTCCCTCTGAATAGGGAAACTCTAGGGGAACTCATTTGGAGTTGGACTCTAACTGGACAGGACCTACTGAGTTGACCATGATGAGGTCTGGTTTGAGCCTACAATCTTCAGAATGTGCAATTGTTAGTGCCACCCCCTGTGTGTTAGATCTTTGGTCATTGCCACTAGAAGGGGACTTGCACGCAAATACAGGTGGTGGTAATTTCATGCTTGTGTAAGAGAATGGCTCCATCTGCCCTGAAGGCCTCCTCAGTAAGTTATCCCTGGACTTAGTGATGTTGGGTAATTTCTGGCTAGTTTCCAACTTTCTCCCCAAAGTGATGGAGAAAGTAATAGGGTTGCAAGTCCAGAGGACCTGCAAAAAGCAACCGAAGAGGCTAGAATTTAACTTATAAAGCTCTTCAGAGCTTGGGGCTTTGATGCATATGGGACCACCTTTATCCAATTGTTTTTGTCCATCTGGTAAACTCTAGCAGGCTTGACATGCTCTAGGTCACATCAGCAAATCATTGCTATTCTCTGGAACCCCAAAGACATGCCTGCTGCATGACTGTCCCCTTCCTTCTTATGGCCCAGACCCTTGCTTCCATTAGGAAAGCAGTGAAGTCACAGCTTTTCAATGGGTCCTGGGACAGGCTGTGATCTGTGATCATGCTGGAATATGTTGCTTGTGTTGCTCTTTTCCAATATTCACTAAGTTTAATCTGCTTTAAACTGATCTTTTATTTTTGCACATTGCCTGCAGTTGTTTCATCAATTGAAGCAAAGTAGTGAAGGCTGGGAAATACTGGAAAAGAAATGGGGCATCCACAAAGGGGATTAAAACAGTCAAGATAATAGACGTGCTACAGACAGATTCTCTCATCTGGGTTTATTTAATATAGTATTTTTTTTTAATAAGGATGGGAAGTCATCATTATTTGTAAGGGGAGAGAACTTATCAGTTTTTTAAATTTATTTTTCAGCATCCAGCAGAGGTGGATTTTTTGTAATTAATGTCGGATATATTCGACATTGTGCCCCCCCCCCTTTTTTTTGCACACAAATAATTTTTTCTCCTTTTTTTTCTTTGTTAATGTTGAATGTTTGTTTTTTTCTGTTGTTAATTTTACTCTTGTTGTTAAACGAAAATAAATGCCAAAATAATAATAAAATTGCTATATGTAAAAAGAGGAGGGGTTTCAATTGTGCAGGTGTAGCTACCGTATTTATCTTCATATCCCCCCCCAAATATGGGTGTCCCTGATTAAAAGCATCAAGATGGAACTAGTCTCCTGAACAAAAACTGATTTTTGTTGAGTGAAACTGCTTGAAAATGAGGGGAAATTGCTTCTCTTCAAAAGAAGACAATTTTTTTCAAAGCAAAACACCTTTTCAAAACTCTGCATAACTCTATTCAATTGTTCTGATTCATTATTGATTGCTATATTTTATATTGCCTGTCTATTTAAAGCATATGTAATGTAATATTTATAGAATAATCCAATTTATGAGGGGAGCCCCATTGAGTTCAGTAATGTGTGAGTAGGACACACAGAGAAACATACTGTAAGAAGAAAAATATGGTCTATTTTAATGCCACTGTGGCACATATTACTAAAACTATTATTATCATGATCTTTAACTGGATGAAACAGTGCATCATAGGGCAACTGGTTTTGAAGGGAGGGAGAGAGGGAGGGAGGGAGGGAGGGAGGGAGGGAGGGAGGGAAGGAAGGAAGGAAGGAAGGAAGGAAGGAAGGAAGGAAGGAAGGAAGGAAGGAAGGAAGGAAGGAAGGAAGGAAGGAAATTTCTGATGCTCCCTACCAGCTTTCCACAAGGAAACCCAGTGGGGAAGCCAGCAGGAACTCAGAAGTCACTCCTGCTCCCACTCTTTTTTTGCCCACTTGTGGTCATTTGTTTCTCCTTTTAGATAAGGAAATATCTCTGAAATGATGATCCAACAGGTCATGGTTGTGTACTCATCTATATAACTGTGTGTGATCAGAAACCTTTTTCTTTTTGTAAGCAGAAAGTTATCATTGATTTTTGGACTTAGCATGGATCTGGAGTGGAGGAGCCTGGAAAATCTGAGGCTAATTCAGCTTTGGAAAATGTTCCTATGACAGGAAATTATGTTTATGTTTTTGTCTTACATGATGAATTTATCAAGACTGAGAGCATTGCTGAAGCAGCTTAGATAAACAGGCTTTGGCAAGATTGCCAACCACATAGATCACAAAAACAGTGAAGAAATAGAAACCCCAAAACATGCTGCATGCCTGGATTGTGTTGCCTCAGTCTGAAAAGCAACATGAGTCCTCTGTCAAAACATAACACAATACAGAAAGGTAACCATGTAATCATGTAGACCAAGATCTGAGTCAGTCTCAAATGTGACCTTCCTAATTGCTGCCTGTGACAAAACTGGACAAATAAGATCAATTGGGAAGACATTTATGTTCTGTGGATCACTTTTTCTTTTTAGAAAAAAAGATTGTGTTTTTTTATTTATACAACAAAATCCATGTTTTTTTAAAGCACTAATACGAGGGCTGTGTTCTCAAGCTTGTGTCCCCAAGACTGGTTGCAACTGTACTCATCACTTCAGCTCTCAGTCTGTGGAATAGCTCTTTTGAGGACTTGTGTTTGCTTAACAATCTTTCTGCTGTTAGAAAGCACTTCAAATGATTATCTCTTTAATGTGGCGTTCTGTTTGTTTGGAAGATGATTTTGTTGCAGGTTTTTTTTGTCTTTTTAGTCATGCTTTTAATTGTATGGTTTTAATTAGGTCTATGGGTGTGTGTGATGGCTCAGTGGTCAAAAAAGCTAAGCTTGTCAGCTAGAAAGTTGACAACCTGGGTTCAAGACCCAAGTGCCGTGCAATGGAGTGAGCTCCTGCTACTTGCCCCAGCTCCTGCCCATCTAGCAGTTCAAAGCTTACTTAAATTAGTTCAAAAGCATGCAAATGCGAGTAGATAAATAGGTACCACTTTAATGAGAAAGGTAACAGTGTTCCATGCACCTTGGTGTATAGTCATGCTGGCCACATAACCATGGAATTGTTTTCAGACAATGCTGGCACTCTTGGCCATGAAATGGAAATAAACACTGCCCCTAGAGTTGGATACAATTGGTCAGGGGAAAAGTTTATCTTTACCTAATTTGGTCTAATTTTTTTTGTTTTATTCTTAATTGCTTTTTCAATTGGAAATGTCATATATAAAACCAGCTAGCCTTTGGCCTAGTTTCAAAATCAGATCTGTGAAAAATAGTATATAATTTATAGCTGGAGCTCTCAAATCCTGACAGAAGTACTGAAAAAGTTGTGCATGCATGTATTTTTGTAATTCAGTTTCTAGAAGTGACACTCAAACACCCACTGGTATTTTGACAACAATATCGAGAAATGACTAATATCTTTTTCTCTCATGCATTTTAAGGTGCTTCCTGTCTGAGGAGTTTCAAAAGCTGAAATGTACAGTTGTATCAGCATCATTAACTGACTAATACAAATTTACCAACAAATTTACAGATTTCCAGATGGATAGCTTCAGATGTAAGGCAGCAAACTATGTCTGAAAGCCACATACAATAGGTATAACGAGATCTCACTGTTGTAAGATTCAAGATTCAAGATTTATGTGATCTTTGTTTATAGCACTTAACACCAGCCTCATGAGAGGCTAAACACAATTGGAGATGGTTAGTAGTCAGATAAGGGGTCAGGAGGAAATGCCAGAGCTAAAGGCAAGACTAAAAATGGGTAAAAAAAATTGGAAGACGGCACTGGAAAACCATTTCCATAGCACTGCCAAAAATACTGCATGGATACATGCAAGAAGTCACCCAGAGTTGAATTCAACTTGAAAGGGTTAACTATAGTGTCAAAGACTTGAGATGCAAATATTACTTATTGTTGGGAATGGCCATACTCCCTGGTTTATACTGGATTGACTCAGGAAATAGCAGAACAGCCTGGGGAATTAATTCATCTTCACTGCATCATACTATCATTTGACACCAAGATTATGGATGCTTACTAATTCTGAGTGGAAAAGTACATGGGAAGAGATAGCTCTACACCCCTTACAGCCATGAGAAACTCCTTGCCTATTGAGCCTACAGTGTAAGAATGACTCTTATTTGTCACTACATGGGAATTAATTTATGAGATGAATACTTTCTATAAACTTGCTTATCTTCTGCATTGATATGCATATCTATTCTCAAAGTCCCCCAAATTAGCATAACACTAAGCCGGAAACTTTCTTCAGGTTCCAATTTTAATCCTAGTCTGAGGTACATTTTGTGTTTCATCTTCACCTCTTCCTCTCTCTCCTTCGGAGATCAATCAAGAATGGTATTTGGTCTTTACCAAAGAGACCAGGTCAAAATGCTCTCAGGTCAAAATTCTAGCTTCATTTTGTTTGGACATTTTACCTATCCACCCACTCCCTTCCACACAACTTTGTGAAACAGTACATTTTTCCCTGGCTAGGCCCTAGAGCTAAGAGATGGCTCGAGTGCTATGGAACAATTAGATGCGTTTAATCAAAAAGCTTCTTGACTCACACTCTTCTTTGCGCCCCTGCAAGAGTGATCAGGAGTTATATTGATTCATTTTACCAATGACTGCAGAGCAAGTGAAAGGCTATGACTTGTTTGACAAGTACATTGTGCTGGTTTGTAGGGAATGTAAATAAGCTTTGCTTATTGTTCAGCAATCATTATGCTAAGTGACCATGAAAATTAAATATACACACCACATTCACTAAAATATGAGCCTTGTGGGGAAAACTGTTCCTTTAGAAAAAAAAAGAGCTGTTGTTGATGTTGACACCTCTTAATCTCAAAGAAGAAAACGGAGTTCTAGAACCACAGAGCTTCTGCTTTTTTTGTTACAAGTTTTTTTGTTGAAAGAAAGCAAAAAAGCTGTAAGTCATGGCTTTGAGGGGGAGAAGTTGTTAAGTTTAAATGTGGCTCTTGGTAATATGAGTGTTAAGTTGTTATCTGTCACTCATCATATAGATAGTCCAATTTATGACCACAATTGAGCCCAAAATATCTGTTGCTAAGCAAGACATTTTATTAAGTAAGCTTTGTTCCATTTTATCACCTTTCTTGCCACAGTTGTTAAATGAATCACTGCAGTTAAGTTAGTAATAAAATTCTTAAGTGAATCTGGCCTCACCATTGATTTTCCTTGTCAGCAGGTTGCAAAAGAGGATCACATGACCCTGGGACACTGCAATTGTCATAAATATGAACCTGTTGCCAATCATCTGAATTTTGATCACATGACCATGGAGATGCTGCAATGGTTGTAAGTATGAAAAATGATCATAAGTGTTATTTTTTCCCCCAGTGCCATTGTAACTACAAATGATCACTAAGTGTAAGACGAGGACTACCTGTACTTTCTAGGGCAGGGTTCCTACAGTTTTTGCCATCACACCTCCCCTAAAAATCCAAAGAACCAAAAATGAATAGTAAGAATGAAAGCAATACAATGAAACTTTGGGAAAGATGGATCTCCCTTGGACTCTGTCTGCACCTTCCCAAAGGAGGAACACCTCACCGTTTGGGCAACCCTAATTTAAGGAAACCTCTTGCTGAATCCACCGTGGAAGTTAACAGCAAAATGTTCTCTCTCTACTCTAAGTTGCGAGAGATACCTGTGGCTTTTGGACTCCGAACACCATCAGCCTCAACCTGTAATGCCATTCATCAGGGTGAAAGGAGCTGAAATCTAATCACATTGGGAGGCTATGGGCTTCATCTCTAGTCAAGATGGTTGCTATTTCAAGAAGAGTGGGGGACAATTTTGCCAAGTTTTAAAGCCAGAATGAACGTATCTTGGGAGCAATTAAGTTTGTATTCAGTTTGATCTATGGGGAGGGGGGGGGAAAGCATCTGTCCCAGAGACATCAGCCTGGCATCTAATATCACTGCAGGTCTTCAACCCTTCTGCAGAATCCCTTCTCTCCATGGAAATGGATTTGCCCCACTTGGCTGAAACTGAGGAGGCCATGCCCAAATGTGGATTGATATTCTGAAAAAAATCCTTCCCTCCTACCTAGGAATGAAATGTTCTGGGGAGATTAAATAAAATGGGATGACAAACACTTCCTCCTTATTTCATAATGACAAGAAAAGTCTAAAAGACTGGTGGAAGCGGATGCTTCCCAACTGTATTATTTTAACAATTACACCCCTCAACTTGGCATGAAGGCCTATCAAATCGCACTCCCTTGAGTGATTTCTTCAATATTTTTTTTAAAGGAGGCCAATCCAAGTTCTGGATGCTGCTACACTATGCAGTATCTTAAAAGAGGTTCACATTTTAGAACTTAGAATTTGGCAATGTTTTCTTGCCTGCCTCCATCCCCCTTTAGATATTCCTGTTTCAGAATAGCTGGATTGAGGATGGCTTTTTCACCCATTATTACCAGCAACATGAGGCAAATAATATATGAGTCCCTTTCTGTATGATATTTTGGGTGACAGGAAGGTCTTGGTCTAGTGCAGCCCTTGTGAGCAGGTACTTTGTGAAACTAATGATAATTACAGCCATTTCCTTCCTTTAGTTAAAATATGTGCTTTTCCTGCTGATTGCTGCTTCAGGCTGTGAGACTGACTCACCACCAGAGTACAGATACAGAACACACAAAAAGATCTGAGAGATTTACCTCCTGAAAAAGATTAAAAATGTATTTCATCGTATGAATCATTTTTTTCTCTCTGCTTGGCACAAAGGACAGTTCTTGAGCTAAAAAACATTGTCCCGGTTCAGGGAAATCAGGGAAACGCATACACACACCATTCCAAATTTCTGTTGAATTGTAAATCTGCATTACATTACCGATCAGTGGAATTAAAGATCAACAAATCTTTTTAAAAATGGTGATTGCCACTCAAAGGCACTGAGGTGAGCGACCTAACAGCATGGCCGTATTCAAATTCAACACACAGTATTCAGTTTTATATAGAAAATATTCTGGACAAGGACTTGTATGTGCACACTGTATGTATGTGTGTGCATGTAAATGTAATGTTGTGCTTTGCATTAGGAAAACTCACTATTGTGAACGGATGCCTAACACCAATTCACTGTTACCAATAACAATAACTCTTAGTAGATACTAGACTTGAAGGAAATGACCTCGACTTGATTGAAATTACAGAAGCCATCTGATTGAAGATGGCGTCTCCACTTGGGAAAAATGATTTGTTCCACCTCAACATTTTGAATCAAATCATAAAGTGGGCTGAATTAATCTGGCAGGCTGCTTTGCCAATTGAGCAGAACAAGACCAGTAAAGCCCCTTGGAGCAGGCCTATTAAAGCAGAGGTCTCTTTCAGTTTGATGTGGCAAAAAGATTTCACCAAACTGAAGCACCTTTTTAAAATTTTGCACAGCCTGAAGGTTTCGTGCTAGAGGTAGTGCTGCAGCCATAAAAAAGCCTGTACCTAAATTTCAATAAGGTCCAGGGCATTTAACTTTTCCTTACCAGGCTTAATTCTAAGTTTTTCCCCCCTCCCATCTCATGATTGTCTGGATTTACACATTCCAGATGTGGTCATCCTTCTTACAGAAATATTTAGTGCCATTGAGCCATCGTAGAAATAAAATAGAATGTAAAGCTTGTCTTCATTACTGGGGCAGCAGCACAGTGGTAGTGACATAGAAGAAGTTGTAAGTAGTGATGGGAAAGATCATATAATGGTGGGAAAGGGAAATAACCTCCCCCCGCCCCCGGGAATATTTCCTACATTGTCCTGTTGGATATTGCGACTTCGGATCTCAACTCCAAACCCTAAATTCTGCTGCTCTGCCTCCTGTTGAGTCATTGAAAAAGAGGCTGCCGATGCTGCTAATGTGGGGGAGGTATGTTGGGTCTATGTAAAGCAAGTCAGCCAGTACATGTGTGGGCAGCTTTTTGATTGTATTTCAAGTGCATTTTTGTTAGTGGGGAAGATAAGTGAAATCATAGCAGCAGCTTTCCCCGGGAGTGGGAGAAGAGCTATGAGCTTCCTTTTTAATTGTTCTGCTTGCAAGCCCTACAGTTGGTGATATGTCTGAAGGAACTGGAGCTGGGGGAGAGGGTGGGAAGGGGAGGGAAGCCACCAATAAAGCAGGCAATTTACTGTGGATGATCAAGACTCTCAGCAGGAATAAACAAGCATACAGCAATTGGATTTAATGGAGATGTACTGCCTGGGATCCCAGCAGGCCTTCTTTCAGTGGAAGACTCCTTGCACTAATGCAAGGATATGCAACTTCGAGAGCTGCAGGCAGTATAACCCCCTCCAACCCCTCCCAAAGTTGCTACAGAGCAGGACTTTTTTATGTCCTGAAGGGGGGGAAGGGGGAAAGGGGGAAATTATCCAATGCATGGAATAAGATCAAACAACCACCTGTTATTTCCATTAATTATAATGTCTATTCCATTAAATCACATGGAGTTTTTGTTTTGGCTCTGGCCTCTTTCTTCAGTGCTGTCCCAGAGTGCATTGCTCCCTCTCCCTGTGAATTGCAATCAAAGGACTGCTTGGTGTGATGGAAAGGGCAGGAGAGGGCAAGTTTTTGGAGGTAGGAACGGGGTGGGAATGAGGTTATAACATTTAGGAGAGGCTAAAATGCCCCCTGATTGCTATGGGAGATTTGTGGATCTAGGGCTTGTTCACCTTGGCTACAGTTTCATCTCATTGTCGCAATATAAAATCAGCATTCCTGCAGACAGAAGGCCAGCCCTCTGGAAAGGTTTAGCGACATGGTTGTTATGGGGGCTACTGGGAGCTTGCTCCAGGAGGTTATTTCCTTGCTCCAGGGGATGATTTGGGCTGAATCTTTCGTGAGTTGAGAAGGTGGCTTGTATTCTGACTGGTTCTAGTCTTGTTACAGTCTTAGGAGGTGAAAGTGGTCCTGGGACCGTGGATCAATTATTCACATTTGTAGTTGCCTCTCCGTGGTGGACAGGCAGGATTGGATCCTCCTCTGTTTTCTGCCTCATTAGATTTATGGGTCCCAGTAAGGTTGCTGGGGCTGGCCCAGTTTCTTTTCTTGTCCTTGGGTGGAATTTTGGGGGTGTCAAGTTAAGCCAGACCTGTTGCAAGCTGGGAGCTCATTCCAGAAGCTGCCATCTTGGCTCCTCCTCCCAAATGTCATTTGGGCAGAATCAGAATTCTATTTCCAGGGTTTGGAAGAAGCATTTTGAGATACTATTGCATACACAGTATAAATCCTCTATATTTTTCTCACTGACCTCCGTGCCAATATTAATTTCAAACACAGTGTTTTTGGAAAACTTCTTTTTCTCTGATGTACCCTCACTGCCTAAGAAAGTTTACTGAAAATATTTCTATCTTGCATATTTTATGGGAGGAAGAAGAATTTAAAAAAACCCCCACAATGACCTTCTGAATACTCTCCATTCCTTGATACTTTTGCTATTCGACAGGCCACCATAATTGGGACTGTCAGTTTTGATTTCCCCCACATTTTTATTTACATTTTTGTTATCTGGGTTTACTTACATTTATGAATTCAGCAAGGACGTCTAAAGAAACAGCAATGTGGCTAATCCTTATCTACGGATAACAAGTTCTATCTGCCATACTGTTGTGAAGCAGGAGGAACCTATCATTCAAAAGAGATTGCAGTCCTATTTCATTGCCACAGACATAGCCGAATATGCCTCATTTTTTGACACTTTATAATGTTTAAAAATCTCCTTTTATACAGTTTAGGTCAGCATTTGAAAATATTGGTAAAATCAGGGGGAAAATTGAATTGGAGAGAAGATACATCTGTCCTTGACTTTAAACAGACTTGCAGAGTATAACAAGGAAGGAGGAATCAGCTGGAAAGCTGTGGTTAGTCCCACAGGTTTGTGACAAGTCTTCTGCAATGCAGTGGAACCTGAATTCTGTAGCTTTAGGGTTGGGGTGGGGAGACTGAGAGGTGTGGGAAAGGCCAGTGGGTGGTGCCAGTAGGTGTCAACATTCACAGGTCTAAAATGCAATATGTACATGGCCTTGAAATTGCTATACTTTATGCAAAACATCAGACCTAATGTCTTAATGAAACACGTTCAAACCGCTGTTTGATTTAAGAAATTCTGGCTGCTTGCTGAACAATTTTTGGCTCATTTCATTAAATCCTTAGTAATGGTTGCAGCCCATGTCTATTTGTGACTGACGCCTGTCTGACATGGAGGCTGCATGTATTCTGGAGACTCAATAAATGATGAGTTGCAGAGAAAATGGAAAAGTGACCCCACGGTGCCCAATGCATGCAGCAAATGCCGTGCACAAGGATTGTCAAAACAATAAGAGTTGTATGCATGATTTAGATATACTGCAACTACTATGAATAATTTGCTATTCATGGTGACAGCATGAATATTAGGGGGCCAAGACACCGACAGTGGATAGTTGCATTTCTCAGTTTGTTGGATGTCAACAAAAACTAAAGAGAATTGCAGCTTTAAGATACCCCTGAAGGACTTCAAAGTATAGCACAGAAAAGCTGCTCACATTGATTGTTGTGTAGAGACTGGATGTAATCTTTCTGCCCCACAATCTCTAACTGGCATTTAATAAACTTCTTGAGGCAGCATCCTTTCATAACCCAATTTATTTGTGCAGTCTGGTTACTGCAGTACATTTCTCAATAAACCGCACAAGGTCTGATGTTGTTGCAAAACTCTCAGTACTGCTGAGTCTTCCATGAACTCTTGTCTTAACAGTTCATGGAGTAGCAAGACCAAGGGTGCCTTAGGAGTCAATTCACTTATTTACACGGCCTTCATCCAACACAAAATGTTAGATTGTTCTTCAACAGGAATAATCTTACCAAGCGTAATAGTAAATGCTGCTTCTGCTCTCTTTGAGGCGAATTTATATCAAACACACACAAACACACACACAAGTATAAATATATAATATATGTATATGTATATTTAATATATATAAATATTATATCTTATATATGTTGGGTATGCCCCAATCCTGGATAAAGCAAGAGGGGGGATAATTGAGAGAGAAACCAAAACCCAAACCAAAATACGCAAAGGGTGGTTGAGTTTTGCTTTTGATGTTCCCTGTTGGAAATCACTTATTATATGAGAAATAGTTGTGGCAGACTCCTGGTAGAGAAATTATGAATGGAATTGAAGGCAGCTCCGCTAAAAGCAAAACTGATGACCACAATGGAATGAAGAGCCAGCAGGTAGAGGCCACTCTTCAAAATTCTTCTCTGGACAAGGAAAGGACTTGAGATCACTCACTTGTGGTCTAGACACTTATTGCTTGTGAAGAGACCGCAAGACAGTGGTCTCTGTCAGGATTAAAGCTCTGGGGGATGAGAGAATGCCCATCTTTGCTCAAACTGTGTTCAACACCTTTAAGGACACCAGGTTTGTATATTTCCTTTTATAATTACTCTTGGAAATTGCTGGTTAACTGATTTTCAGTTATTAGGAACCTTTGCATTGACAGGTCTGAAAATACCTTCAATCCTTAGTGAAATAAATTGTTATTGTTTGAACGCACAGTCAGTTAAATGTTTAGACTAGATCTGACATTTTTATACACCTATTGAGTCCTTCCCAAAGAACTTAGGATAGGCAGAAGTTGTTTGATGGTGTTAAGGATATTGTTGTAGGATGTAAGTTGTTCCAAGTAAAGCTATTGCAATTGACTGATGGTGATTTTTGTCAATGCTGATGGTGTTCAAGTGGTGCTCCGGATGTTGTGCGATTGTACCCTATTACTATTGGTACCATCTTTGCTTTCTTTCGCTACAGCCTTTCTACTTCTATTTGAAGTTCTTTGTATTTTGTGATTTTTCTCCAGTTCTTTCTCTCCTAATCCACTCTCACCAGGTATTGTCATGTCCTAATGTCCTGTATATAAAAGAAATAGTTGTGACAGAGAGCTACCATACAGTGGTAGGAATAAATTTACCTGGTGGCAACTTTTGTTTTGAAAAAAAAAAAAAGAAACAACCTTCCTCCCCCTTCCTAGCCCATATACTTCAGTGATGTATATATGACTGGGTGCAAGATAATAACCATGTATAATTTTAGGCCAAATTCAATATTGCCTGTCAATCTTGCTACCATTACTTTATTGTGAAGTAGTTAAAAGCAAGGAAAAGATACAGAATGAGGGGAAGGTTACCAGGAAATACTATTTTTTTCGTTTTTGCAGACATAGAAGTAAAATAGAAAGTATAAACTGATTGTAGAGCTGTATGGCAATCAATAAATTTAGTACAATGAAACAGTTTCTTCTGATTTAAGCTGGTTTGGAATTTTTGACTGAAGGAAGGTTCCAGTTAAAATGGGCACCAGGTTGGGAAAGAAAGTCTAGGTAGTCCATTTTCAGCACATAAGATTTGCAGATTTTGATTTTAAACTCAATGGGAACTCTGATGTTGCATACCCGTTTTCCTGCATAGCTTGATAGCATACTAGGTTTCCATAACATTTTATGGATGTGAGGTTTAACATTCTAATAGAACTCTAAACAAATTCTGCTTTTGTATGCATAATAACTCTTTTGTAATCTTACCAACCTGCCTTATAAAATATGATTCAATCCATTGGAAGAATTACACAAAAGATATTTAATTCAAGTGTTCAGAACAATATGGACTAAACAGCATAATAAGATAATCAAGGAAATATGATGTGTAACAATTGTATTAAATAGCACAAGTGGACAAGGCCTAAGTAAACATTAGGCTGTCTGAATTGCTACCAAAATTCAATTCCTTTGACACCAGAAATGTGGTATGTGAGTTTGTGTTAAAATTCCCATTGTATTTACTATGTTTGGAATTCATTTAGGACTACCCTTAGCTTCATCCAATTCTGAGCCAATATCATGGACATTTCTCTAATCCAATTAGAAATTGGAAGATGTCAATCCTGCCTTAATGTTTCTTCGGCTCTTTTAGCAACATTTCTTTCTTCTCAGCAGTTAGATCTTGGAATCGGTGTACTGAAGGCCCTTTCAGTCACAAGGGATCCTCACTAACTCCTCACAATTGGTATCTTTTAAATTTGGTTTGTGCCCTACAGCTACAGTACTTACTGTCAGGGTTTTTTTTTTTGCCATACTGATCTTTCAAAACTTAGAAACAAATCAAACCCCATGCTTCTCCAATCAAACAGGAAAAGAAAAAGAAAAACCCAATGGTTTCACAAAAATCCATGACATAGAAATTATACCCCGAGAACATTCGAAGAATAAAATAACAAGGGAGAAATTCTTGTTTTGCTCATTTTCCTGGATTCTCCATGAACTTGCAACCTTAGCTATAGAGTCCTGCTGATATTGAAGAGCCTTTCAAAAGTCAAGCAGGCCGAGCATATCATGTTTTGCTTTGGATGAGAAAAACTCAAAACTGGTGAAAATGGGTCAGCCCTTCTGTCATTTTGGTCATAATTTTGCAAACATACAATAGTTGAGCTTATCCTACTATGGATGTGTCTAAGGTCACCTGCCCTTGTTCTGCACCATAATTAATATCTGTATTTAAAACAAGCAGTCTCTCCCTTAGTTTGGACTCCCCTATCATCCATCATTGCCTCTAAGCCTAGAGCAAGGCTCAATGAGAGCTTTCCAACTTCCTGCTTGTTTTGCATTGAATCTTAGCCTTCTAGTACCGTCTCTGGCTCTTGACCAAAGAGCTTTCAGTGGGGGGAAAAAATGCCCTTGCACAGTCATTTAATGCTGATTTACACATTAAAGCATAGTTCTAAATGTAAAGTTACAAAGTGCACTTATAGGCCTTGCACTCCTACAAGCTGCCTACACTCAAATGCTGTTTAAAGCTTAACCAATTTGAAACAGTATTTTGGCAAAGTGACAGGGTTAGAGTGTCTCCCTCTGATAAAGAACCAAGGCCCAGATTTTCACAGGGTGAGCTTCTTGTCATTCTGCAGCTCTGTGAAGAAGCAAAAGAAGAGATTATTTTAAAGATTTAAACAACCAATAATTAATTAAATTAATATTTAAATCATAAATTAATTTAAACAAATAAATTAAATAAATAAATAAATAAACCCATCATTTATTGTGTCTCTCCATGGAACTTTCCAGAAGTACGTCTCTTCAGCTGGTGAATGTAGTCCGTTCTTGTTCATAGAAGATCTGGTTGGGATAAAGCTTGGTTTAGCCTTTCAGGGATGGCAGTTTTGGAGCTGGTGGGTCCAAAGTCATCAGGTTTTCCTGATGTGTCCAATTTCATTCGAAAGGGTGTGACATTTTTGGAAAAAAGCAAAAATGGACCAGAAGTTGCGTTGATAAACAAACAGGTCTCTATCTCATGCCTATCACAGCAAGCTGAAAGAGTGGTTTATTCTCTTCCTTGAAATCACAATGAACAGGTTTCTCTGTTATTTTTTAAAACATCCAGGAACTAGAGATGGATTGTGTTCTGTTCGCAACACAGACATGAAGACGAGGCAGTTGGTGCAAAAGATGTTCTTTATTGGGTACATGCACGGAACAGAAGCATGTAGATGGATTGAACAGAACTAACACAGAATCAAGCACTAACAACAACAACCTGGCCACACTGGCCACTCCTTCTTATATTCCCTAGCAAGGGAATGCTCAGCCAATCGATGCAGGCTATTCTCCCGCCTCGCGCATGCGCACGAGGCTGGAGACAGCCTGTCTGGGTCCCGGGCAGACACGTGGTCTATCCGGGTCTCTGCAACGGTCCCGGGCAGACACGTGGTCTGTCCAGGTCTCTGCAACTTGTTTCCAGTCTTCCTGGGCCTTGCTGAATGACTCAGCAAGGCCCAGCCTCTCAGCAACTTTCTGAGCCTTGCTGAATGACTTCAGCAAGGCCCAGTACATAACAGATTGTTTTCAAATTAATTTGAAATTCATAATCAGAGGTCCCCATAGAATCACTTCCACCCGTGCCAGTATGGTGGCACGGTCAAAAATTTTCTTTTTGACACAGATTTTGATACAAACCTAAGAAGTTACTTTAAAACTTTTTTATGTGAGCTATTTTGTGAGATGGGCTTTTAACAGGTCTAGATGTTTGTTTCTGAGTTTGGCTCAAGAATCATGCTAGAAATCTCTGTCAAAAATAAGATTCAATCTTTGAATCTTGATTTTGCCTGAATACAGGTAGTCCTCAACTTACAACAGTTCATTTAGTGACCATTTGAAGTTACATCACTGAAAAAGTGAGTTATGACCGTTTTTTACACTAACAACCCCTACAGCATCCCCATGATCACATATTCGAAGTTCAGATGCCTGGCAATATTTATGATGGTGGCAGTGTCCTGAGGTCATGTGACCATCTTTTGCAACCTTCTGACAAGCAAAGTCAATGGGGAAGCCAGATTCACTTAACATCTTTGTAACTAACTTAACAACTGCATTGATTCACTTAACAACTGTGGCAAGAAAAGGAGTAAAATGGGGCAAAACCCGCTTAACAAATTAGCCACAGAAATTTTGGGCTCAATTGTGGTCGTAAGTTGAGGACTGCCTGTATATTGCTGTGCGCTTATTCTAAAATACAGTGTATAGGGAGTTGTCCTGTATCGGGCTGAGAAAATAACATCATCATTCTGTCTGAAAAAAATAAAATGAGCTTCCTACCCTGTTTGCAAGAATTAAATAACTGTCATGCAACCTACCTTCCTTCAGTATTTATTTCAAAGTCAAAGCAGAAGGGGAAATATATTGTTCATCTGTACTTGAAATCCTTTCCTTACATCGTCATCACTGATATAACTAAGAGTAAACATAAAGAAATAAGTCATAGCATCTGAAAAGCTAGTTATGATACTTTGGAAAACCTTGTACTTTCAGCTGCTGTCTTAGTATTTATTTTAATATTTCCAGGAACCCAAATGGCCTTCATTTGTTTCCTGTTTAAATAAAATGATTCTTCCTTCCTCCCCCCCCTTTTTTTTTCTGTGGAATTGATGCAAAGGGGAAAGGCCATAGCTAAATGGAGAAAGCAATTTCCTTATTCATATCAAAGCTCAGCACTGGGATTTGTAATTGAAGTTTCCCAGAAATAACTTTTCTCTTCCTTTCTCAAATAGATAACACATCTATTTGATTCAGAAATTCAGTGAAGCTTTTTTTTTTTTGAAGTAAATTTTGAAGATATTTAAACTAAGCAGACATGAAAAATACCATTGTGGGGTCATGGACAAAGTGTTTGACGTGAACAAGAGAAAGCTGGGTTCAAATCTATACCCCATCACAGAGCTGATGGTTTTTGAGGCTGAAATGTACAAGTTTAAGCATTGCTACATCTGAAATTCCGTTGTGTCAATTAAAATGCATTATGCAAATTTATTGAAGCACTTCTTATTTAATTTTTGTATGCTGGGTAACATCAAGATTATATTTAAGAAAACAATTCCAGAAGGCTCAAGTCATGAATCACATTGTTTATAGCAGTAAGAATTAATACTCTCTGCCTCCTCCCGTTGCAAATTATTAGTTTGAATAAAGTTTGATTTTTATTACTTTATACTCTGAAATGCAAAAAATAAAAGCTGTCCTGTTTTGTACAATTAATCTACTCTATTTTAAATCCCATCCTGGATTGGTGAGATAATTGGCGGGATATAAAGCCAATGTTGAGACTAATGGAACTACTATTTAATCTAGAATTGATCATACATGATTCCATTACGCTGGGACACATAATTAAATGACTGAAGCAGTTTGGGACTTGCTTCTGCATGATAAGGATGGAAGCAAAATCTACTTGTACTGTATGTATACATAGCTTTTATTATTTTATAGACAGAGTAATATTCTCTTCATCCAACCATCCATCCATCCATCCATCCACCCCCTCATTCATAACAGTAAGCTAACTGAGAAATCATGAGGAACTGGACCTTTTTTTGCAGGGAATGGCATCTACAGTATCACATTACAGAACCTAAATCTGAGTTAAACGGCTTAGCAATTCAGTATTGTGCCAAAAAATTTCCTCTAGTTTCTCAACTACATATTATCCTGAAAAAAAGTATCTGAGTGGTTTTGTTTATTTAATAGCTTTTGGATATATTCACAGCATTTTTGAGCTTATTTACTTATTTACTTACTTACTTACTTACTTACATACTTACATACTTACTTACTTACTTACTTATTTATTTATTTATTTATTTACTTATCTATCTATCTATCTATCTATCTATCTATCTATCTATCTATCTATCTATCTATCTATCTATCTATCTATCTATCTATCTATCTATCTATCTATCTATCTATCTATCTATCTATCTATTTATGAAACTGCCTCCCTCCCTCACATCTTTCTATCACTGAAATGTAGGCAGTTTGATGCCTTTTCTTACATATTTCTGTTTCATTTTGTAGCTTCCCTGGCTGGCTATTCTTTCAAAACTGAACAAGATCCAAAGTGAGAAATTAGCCTGTCGGTCTTCTCCTAGGTAATTTCCACATTAGTGACTTAAAGCATCTCCATAGCATCATCAATCATGGTTGCATGACTCCCAAAGATGTAATAAATAGTACAGAAATGGTCTAGTCTGTACCCAGTGGTGGGATTCAGATATGTGAACAACCGGTTCTCTGTGTGGATGCCACTTCTGGAAGTCCGTTCTGGGCCTGAGCAACAAAAACTTAGCTACCGGTTCTGCCGAACTGGTGTGATCCAGCTGAATCCCACCACTGTCTGTACCTGAAGATTGGAAAATGGGTGATAAGCTGTGGTGGGGCATTGGTAGAATGCAGTATTGCAGGCTAACTCTGCCAACTGCAAGCAGTTTGATTCTCACTGACTCAAGGTTGACTCAGCCTTCCATATTTCCGAGGTGGGTAAAATGAGGATCCAGATTGTTGGGGCAATATGCTGACTGTGTAAACCGCTTAGAGAGGGCTATAAAGCACTATGAAGTGGTATATAAGTCTAAGTGCTATTGCTATAAGGCAGATGACTTCATAGAAGATCATAAACTGAAACACACATACATCTTGATGATTTCAAAAGCAGGGTAAATAATCATTTCAATATTTTTATTTTTTCTGAACATTGTGTTGGGTGAGATGGAGAGATAAACATTTATTTATAAACTAAGTTCTTAACACACTGCAAAAGTGGTTATAATTTCCCAGTTAAGATAATAATTTATTTGGACACCCAATATCATGTATTCATCAATCTCCAAGTGCATAGCATAAATATTGCAGTCTCTCCATTTTGTTTAGGGATACACTAAGGAGTAAAAGTAGCTCTTTTCAAAATAGTCACTTGCTCAAGAAAGCTTTGTAATTTGTTTTATGTGAATGGCCACCTAGATTTCAAGAAAAAATGTTCTAATTGTTTTATGATCCTTCTAAGGCAATGAGTTTATAGATTTTGAAGCAAATAAACTAGAACTGGAAATTCAATGAATTGTTGGCATTTGGGGGCATATTCATATTCATGAACCTCGTGGTTGTCTGAGCATCCATAAATAATGAATTTTGCACGACCAAAGAAACCATAGAAAATGAAATACAGTGTTTGTTTACATAATACTGTTTTGGAATATTTCTTTTATTCATTCTACTGTAACCAAAACAATATGTGAAAATATAATGGCTATCTGGATCTTTTTCAACGTTGGTAAGGTTTGATTTGTAGGCTGTAATAGTTTTATCCCCTTAAACAAACAATTTATGACAGAAACTAAATGGGAGAAATGTTCAGCTGGACTTACCAGTAATATTTGATACAAGAGATGATTGGCTGGAGATTGACCAATTGAATACTTTGATATATTGCTGAATTCATTCAGGATCCTGGTGATTTACAACAATTGACTATCTATAGTAATATTAAAATCCATAATCAACCAAACCTGTCTTTGTGTGTGTGTTTGTCTAATAACTGGAGTACCTCTTGAAGTCTCTTCACAAAGTAGTGTGTCTGTAATGTTTTTCTTTGCTTAATAGCAGTTTTTGGCTATGCCCAAAACATGGGCACAAGCTATTAGCAACAGAAATAGGTCAGTTGGTCAGTTGAGCCTGAGGGAGAGGTCAAATGGGTCATAAGTCACAGGTGTCTGGACTCCTGCAAGAGATCGAAGTCCAGCCCACCTTGAATGCCTTTATCTCCTGCTCATTTCCCTTAACTGCCAGTTGGTCAGATTCTTATAGAGAGCTTAAGCTTGCAATAAATCTTTATACTCATTTGAACTGCCTGAATCTCCTGATTTCCCCAGCACTTGACACAAATGATTTGATGGCACATAGTCAATCAAAATCTATCAGTTTTATGTTATTGTGTTGAAAAATTGCAATAGTAGAATTTCAGGTCCTATCTGGAGTGTAAACTCCTTGTAATGTATACCTTCTTCATGACTTTTCTAGAATACAGGCTTTTGATGCAATTCAAAGTGTTATTTTTAATCTTTAAAGCCCTACATTATTTGGCACCAAGATACTTAGAAGATCTTCTTTGCTCAACAGTTACAAATCTCAGTAGAACTTTTAGTGGTTCCCCATTTTTGTAAAGTGAGGGGACAGAAGCATGCAGGGACTACTTTTCTGTTTTGGTTTGTCCATTGTGGTATATCTGCCTGCCTCACCCTGATATGTGGTGAGCTCTCATGATGTTAGCTTTGTGCAAGTTTTTAAAAATAGAGCTCTTTAAGAGATTTGTGGGGCGTGAAACATCACAATAAGTTTTATTGGTTTTGTAATTGTTTATGTGGAGATAGTTGACTTGTATAAAAATTTGTTTTATTTGTTTGTCATGGATATTTTAACGTATTGCATATTTGTTTTTCATTTTGTTTGACCTATTTTGTTTTATTGTATTTTTAATACATATACTGTAAATTATTGAGAGTCTTGCTGATTGCAACAAGAATAAATCTTATAAATAAATAAATATACATTAAAGTTAGGTTAGCTAGCTGGCAAAATCAACATATTATAGCACAACTCTTAACAAATATTATTGCTGCCTGTTTTACTATAAATCTTTGTTATTACGATACTATAGCTTTCCCAGATTGTCTCTTTCATGCTTTTATACTGCATATAATTCATTTTTCCTGTTGTTTTGATTTTTGCATCACCATGAAGGCAATTCACAATTGATGGAATGAATGGCACTTGATGCCTTGAACTTCCCAGACTCTCTTGAAATTACATTCTACTTGTAGTTTTTTATAATATGTTTGATTTTACTCATTGCTTCACATGTGGTACACAGATGAATGTGAATTTCATCCATCACAAAGAGCCATAATATGATTTGTCTGTTTTTGTCTTAGTGTGTTGTGAAATCTTAGCCATAGTTCACAAAGTAGTATTAATAAAATAGTAGTAAACCTAATGAATTACAGCTTAATCAATCAATCCTGGTTAAGAAAACTGTGGATTAGCATTATGTACAAATCCAGGAACAAAAAAGAAGAGAGATCTCTGTGTTATGTACTTTCAGGGTTGTAATTTTATTTGTTCCTTTCTTTCACAAGAAAGGACCTTTTCCTTCCTTCCTTCCTTCCTTCCTTCCTTCCTTCCTTCCTTCCTTCCTTCCTTCCTTCCTTCCTTCCTTCCTTCCTTCCTTCCTTCCCAAAAAGAGAGATAATCTTTATTGTCATTTTTTACTGTGGGCACACTGGCACACATTAAAAATGAAATTCTGTTGCCTTCTCTCAAAAGCCTATCTCAAGTGGTAGCAGCCATCTTTTATTACTATGCACTGAAACTGCATATTTGTGACCCACTGAGTTTCAAAAGAAAATGTGAATTCTTCCTGAATTCTTGCAATTTCACAATAATTTTTATTACAGCAAAACTAATTTAATTGCATACTCAGAACATCAGAATAGGTAGTGGTTATGTTAATTCAGAATCAGGCGCAAAGCCTGCGACATACCACTGCAAAAAAAATAAAAGTCTGATGTAGTTGCGTATTCTTCCTGTGTCAATGTTCTTAACTGTAAAACAATATATGAATCAAGTCATGTCTCTTCTTGTTTTCAGGATATTCCCCTTCAACTATTAATGCCCCTTTTTGCTTCAAAGGAAAGCAATGATTATCACTGTTAATAAATACAGTAGTAATAATAATATATGCTTCAGTATAATATATCCTTCATTATGGATAATCACAATTACTGTATCTTATTACGGAAGTTTCTTTTGTATAAAATGAATGGTCCTGCATATACCAACTATCTTTATTTGGTTCAATGTCTTTGTTTTGTTTACATTACATAATTCTTTCAAAAAGTTCCAAGTAGTATGTCACCCTCATAACAACGTGGCATACTGGGTTTCAATGAGAAACAGCCACTTGCCCAGGATCAGTAAATAAAGGTTTCATTCTTTCCAAGCCATAAAATCTTCAGAGAACAATATGCCTTACTACCTCAGAAGTGAAGATATATACCTTTGGTTTCTGGGTAACAGAATCAATGAACTATTAGTGGCAGATAGGAAAGAAAGGCCCATTAAAATGACCAAGACAATCTTTTAGCAACTTTAGCCCAGGGCCTCCGGTGTGTATTGGATTTACTTCTGCTACTTAGACACACTTAACAGTTATTTATCTAGAAGGAGGAATACATTCCGCCCTCACCGTGAGTTCTACCTTCTCCACTGAACAAATTGTTCTGAGATCAAAAAAAAATACCAAGCTGTTGTAAAGTTGAGGACTTGCAGCAGGTGGTAACATATGGGTCCATCCAATTCCAGCCAAAACAAACCAATTTGTAGAGAAAGCTACAGGATCTTACTGTGACTCAGTGCTGAGGAGGCGAGGAAGGAACAGAAGGGGCTCTGGCTGAAGCACATTTGGAGGTTGTTCTCCATAAGTATGATTCAAATTTCCAAATTCCCAGGACAATGTATTTTTATTTTAGGCAAAAGACAAGCCCTCTTCTGAATGTCAAACATGTAGATGGAAGACTAGACTAGCTTCCTGCATTCAGGGAAAAAAGAATCTCTTTTGGATCAGAAAAAGATCCCTTTCCCTTTTCTTCAACATCGTCTCTCTGATCAGATAAATATCATGATGCATCCAGAGAGACCACTGAAGTTGTCTTCCCCTGCAAAATCTTGTCTTGTAAAAGCTGGACCTTGGATTTAATTATCATGGCTAAAGACTCATGCACGTGTTGTGACATATCGTTTTACTGCATACAGTATATCAACCATCTTCCATTTGTAGTCCTTCTATTGTTTTGGAATTATGTTTAGTAGAATCTCAAGCTAATAAATTCAACAGCTATATTTGCTGATATTTCTGGGAGCTGTAGTCCAAACTGATCTTGGAAATCAGAAGTAGGGGCAGGCTGATCTATATAAAAGTGGGGGCAAAAATTCCCTCCATCTCAAGATTACGCAAGTTTTAAAAACAATCTGCTCTGCAGTGAAAATATTTAAAGTAATTCTAAACCTACATGCATAATTTTCCAGGAACAGGCGATTCTGGCTAGAGAAGCCCAAATTTTGCCAAAGAAATTTTTCTAAGGAAACAAATCCTGAAAGATTTTCCTTTTCACCCTTCCTAAGAATGCCCCTTATTTTCCATTTTCTCCTGTTTCTTCCTCTTATACAGAAGATATCTAGCTGCCACTCTTCGCAGCCACTTCCTTTCTATGAGCTGCAGAAATACAAACCAAATTGCAGGAGTGGGAAAGAATGAAATTGTCTCCTCATTTTGAGGCTCAAGAGGGTAAGAGAACTCAGCATCAGTTAAAAAAAAATTAATTGGTTCTCGTATGATCCCCCAATATTGCTTGCTTAAAAATCAAGTCAATACATTTTTGGTTTGGGTGTCCTATACTTAAATGTGGGGCAAAGCTACTATTTTCTTTGAAACAGTAACTCAGTGGAGCTTGTGGGGGGTCTATTTAACCATTTGTAGGACATAGTTCTTTACCCAGCCTTCCACTTCCAGACCATAGCAGATTGCTCAAGGAAACAATTGTTCGATTTCAAGATTATAAGAACTCTCTCTCTCTCTCTCTCTCTCTCTCTCTCTCTCTCTCTCTCTCTCTCTCTCTCTCTCTCTCTCTGTATTGCCAAATTCATGCAACCTAGATATGGATATGGTTGATGGTGGATGCAATAAATTGTTTCATTTTGTTTAATAATGTGGATGTGAAGGGATTTCTATTTCTTGAGTCTAGTACCTGTGGCAAACATGTGAGGCAGTGATGAAATGAAGGACTTTGCTCCTTGAACCCTGGTGGTGCAGTGGTTAGAATGCACTACTGCAGGCTACTTCTGCTGACTGCCGGCTGTCAGCAGTTTGGCAGTTCGAATCTCACCGGCTCAAGGTTGACTCAGCCTTCCATCCTTCTGAGGATGGTAAAATGAGGACCCAGATTGTTGGGGGCAATATGCTGACTCTGTAAACCGCTTAGAGAGGGCTGTAAAAGCACTGTGAAGCTGTATATAAGTCTAAGTGCTATTGCTATTGTTTTCAACCTTTGAAGACTGGTAGATGTTCAACATGCTTTTGAGA
Source organism: Azemiops feae (assembly GCA_023970755.1). Classification (NCBI taxonomy): domain Eukaryota; kingdom Metazoa; phylum Chordata; class Lepidosauria; order Squamata; family Viperidae; genus Azemiops; species Azemiops feae. The sequence continues at coordinate 434,379 of JALGBA010000283.1, read as the reverse complement.
AATTGGGAAGTAGTAATAGTGGCAGTGTGGAAGTGCCCATTGTCAGAGCCTATTGGTGAAATTGTTTCCTTTGTTTTTCTGTCCACAGATAAAACTGGAGATGCTTTGTGACAACCCCAGATTTGGCAGTGATTCCATTTCCTTGGTAGATTTGGGTTCTCAGTTTTCTATTTGAGTAGAGTATTCTGGTCAATTAACAACAATTACATAAGGAAAATTCTAAAAACAGAAGACATAATTATAACACACTAAACACAATCATAAAAATCATTCAAAAGGCTATACTAAAAAGAGATGAATTGATGCCTTTTTCTAAAAGCAGAGAGAGTGCAGGTTCAATTCAGTTACAGAAGAAATGCATACAGAATGTGCAGAGTATGTAGAAAGAGAGCCTTACCTAATATATCTGACTAGCCATATCTCTCATGCAGGGACATCTTTAGAAGGAATTTTTCTACTAAACTTAATGTCCGGGCAGTTCACCATAACAAAGGCAGACCTCAGATAGCCCGAATTAATTTTGATCTGAGCTTGAAAGGATAACATTAACACCCTAAATTGAGCCTAGAAAAATAAATATGGAAGGCAGGGTTTCTATGCATAGGTGAGTATCCATCAGTTTGCTTCTGGCTATTTAACTCTGTCTCAGTATCCCTGTTGTTACCTACAATCCGGTTGATTTCCATATTAGAGTATAAAAGGTGGGGAGGAGGCCCTTTGTGTTTAGATTAAATGCCATTTTCTATGCTTCTTATGAGGATTCCAAATGTAAAGAAACATTCATCACAAATGCTCTTAAAACATGCCACTCATTTAGCATGCGATTTTGAAAGCACTGCGTCCTCTCCCTTGCTAGGTCTTCAGTGGATTTCATCATTGAAATCTGAAATGGCTTTCTGACTTACAGCTTCGTCTACATGGAAATTTACAGTAGGGTTTCTGGAGGAATACAGATCAAACCTATCCATTGAAGCGTAATCCCCCCCCCCCCAGATTAATTACAAAAAAATAACTGTATGACTCATCAACACAACAGCTTTGGAAAAGACATACCATGGCACGGATACATTTGAGAAAGTGTCAAAGGTTGAATTAATTTAGACAGTGGCTATAGATTGAAATGACTACATTTTTTGAAACACAGGAAAAATGTATGCACACGGTAGCTCTCTCTCTCTCTCTCTCTCTCTCTCTGTGTGTGTGTGTGTGTGTGTGTGTTTTAAATATATTTTATATGGAGTTGTAACTAGCTAGAGTGAGACAAGTGCTGGATCCAGCAAGGGCATGCTCAATAAAAACATTACTTGAATTTCTACATTGCACTTGATGAAACTATTATTGTTGGAAAGCTCTCCAGGAAGCCCATATGTCTCACAGGAACTGCTTGTTGATCTGATTGCTCCCATGACTTATTTCTGATGCAGAGAAACATCCTGTGCTGATCTTGTTTTATATAGAGATGGTATTATTTTATATAACAGTGATCTGTTATTGGCAGGTCTTTCTGTCTGCTCTCTTCCTGAGCCATTTTGTTGATTGGAATGGCTTACTAAATATTGCGGAACTGAGAGGATAGGCATGGCCATAGATTTTTTTGAGGTAACTCACAACTTTTGTTTTCTTTAAATAATCCATTAATATGTTCATGACACTGAACTACTAGCAATTTCCTCCTTCATCTGAAATATTTTTGCATGCTCCACAAACATTTTTTTTTAATTAATTCAAGTCAGTGTTGACTCCTGGCAACTGCTTGCACAAGTCCCTGCAGTTTTCTTGGCAACATTTTTTTTTCCAGAAGTGATTTGCGTTTGCCTGCTTCCTAGGATTGAGAGATAATGACTGGACTAAGGGCAGCCAGCTGGCTTCATGCCTAAGTTGGAACTAAAACTTGGTCTCCTGGTTTCTAGCGTGGTGCTTTAACCACTACACCAAATAGGCTCTTTTAGCAGAATGTAAAGAGAAAAAGATTTACCACACATAACAACTAAAACACATTGGGTCAAATGAATGTAGTCATGCATAAAACATTGACTGAAAACATGACAGCACTGAGAATGCACTAATCCTGATCAGATTTATTTCCAGGTAGAACTTCAAAAGCAATTTATTTTTCTCTAAGCTGCTTAGTCAGTAATAATGGCAAAGATATGGCTAGGGACTGACTATAAAGCAAATCACAGATTGCTCATGTGCAAGTTTCAAATTAAGCTAAAATAGTAGAAGAAAGCCAATCAGTTTCCACAATACTGGTGGAAACTTGAGCATTTGTCTGAGATGATAAAAGGTCTCCTACCATAGGCAGAGGGTTGGACTAGAAGACCTTCGAGATCCCTTCCAGCCCTATGATTCTATAAACCCACAATTTTCAGGGAGAACATCAGGAAATGCTTTGAAATATTGAACCTCGTTGATTGGAAACCAGAAGAACTATGTAATGAACTTAAACAAAGCGTGAAGGATGAACGCAAACTCAGATTGCCAGAGTTCAAGAAACAGAAGACTGCAAACTGGATGTGAGGGGGGGGGGAAACAACACATGGAGACTGCAAAGGAGAGAAGAGAAACCAAGACTAAGAAAGTGAAAGATCATAAAAATAAAATTAAACATTCAAGAGAGCTGCTAGAAGTCAGTTACAGATCATGTCAAACTATGGGATGTACTTAGAAAAATAGGAATCCCAGAACTTTTCACTCGAAATGTATGTACAACTCAGCCACAGTCTAGGTAGAACATAGTGAAACAGACAAACTTCGGGTTGGGAAAGGGGTGAGAGAAAGCTTCACACTCTCTCCTTCTCTATTCAGCTTCTATGTGGAATATATATTGAAGGAAACTGGCTAGGAAGAAGATGAGGGTGGCTTTTAAGAGTGGAGGAAGAAACATGGATAATCTTTGCTTTGCTGATGATACTTGAAAAAGATACGAGAAAATGCAAATGGAATACATGCTCTAGTGCTAAATATTAAAGAGCAGAGTGGAAAGATGGAATTAAAATTCAATATATATATATATATATAAAAAACCCGAATCTAATCACAACAGATAGAAGAATCAGCCTTAGAACTGACAGTGGAGATATATATCCACTGTATATGTATATGTCAATTCTATTAATATTTTGGCTGTGGTTTGTTCAAACAAATCTTCAAAAGAAAACAAAAATCACCCCAGAGTTCTCACTTGAGGCACAAATGACCAGGCTCAAATTGTCTTACTTCAGACAGATTATGTGAAGACTCAGCTCTTTGGAAAACTCTATAATGCTGGCAAAGGTGGAAGGAAAGAAAGAGCAGCATGACCAGCAAGATGGATGGACTCAATTATAGTGATAATGGGCACACCCAAAGGACCAGGTTGGAGATAGATCATTCCAGATCTATCTATGGTATGAGGTTGCTAAGAGATGACACCAATATAATGGTACATAATCTATCAATCAAGGCTGTTTAGAGATGTGTATATTGGGCTGTCTTAAACTGTGATCAGACTGGTTCTAAAGGAAAAAGAAATAGTGACTGATGTAAGAGGCATGTTATATAAAGCAAGGTAACCAACAAATTTAAGGACATATCTAAATATTATAATGTGTTTCACATTTGATTTATTTCATTTGAAAGAAACATAACAAAGATTGATTTGGGCTACAACATGACCCCAGGTTGTAATATTATTTTTGGCTTTTCTTAAGTAACCGATTAACTGCCATGTCAGGGAAAAGAGCACAATGAAAAACAAGAATTATTGCAATATAGATATCAGTAGAAGCAAAAAAAGAGAAAGTGACAGCATAATTAAAAACAGATTCTGTGAAATCATATGATATTGTGACATTCGCAATATACAAGCTACTATATGCCAACTTGGCGCTCTGGTTCTTAACAGCTGGAGACCAGTGACTGTCTGAAACTTGCTAGCTTTAATAAAACAATTGGTGAATCCTCTCCAGTTATTAATGTGTGCTTTGGTGGGGTTTTTCCACCTCAGGAGTTACATAGCTCAAGCACTGAGAGAAGCAAATAAAATAGTAACCAAAAATATATGGCCAGAGTATCATCCCTGTACCTGGAATTGTGATTATAATTTGTCTCCCCTTAGCAATTTTGTAAAGAAAAGGCCATTTCTATTGTTTTCCTTTCTGCTAGCCTTTGATGTGAGAGAGATAAAGAGTTTGCCAGCATCTTTCCAAACTGGGTAAAAATCTTAAGAGACTTAAAGTAGTAATCCTGTTGCCATCTCTAGTTGGCCTGAGCTGCCCATTCAGAGTAGAGAGAGATTATGTCATCTTACATTTTCAGGTTTGATTACAGACCTCTGTCTACACATTATACTGATTCCTTTGGAAGATGAATCAAGATGCCACCTTCCAGTTTCCAGTGTGGTTCTAAGTATTATTTTCCCTTGTTACCCTTCCAAAGATAATAATTTTTAACTAGTGATCCCAGCAAGGACATTCTGCATGCAAAGCTGTATTCTGTCCCTCAGCAATGCATGCAAATTTTCTGTCCCACCACTTTTTAGTAAAAAAGAATCATATGCAAAAGTGCCTGCTCCTGAGTCATACCACTGATCCATCTTGCTCAGTTTTTGATTGACAGTAACTAGCAGAAGTTTCTCACAATATCATGTAGGAATTCCTCCCCACCACCTTAGAAAAATAAGCATACAATGTTTAAGCTGTGAAACATTTGCTGGTTTTACTTTGGAACTGTCTATCTCTCCCTAAAGCCTCTGGCTCTATATCAGAGATTTTTTTTACAAAAGAAGACAAGGATTGAACATGGCACCTTTCATTTGAGAAGCAACACCCACTTCTTCAGTTGCATGTACGGTATATCAGATAAGACTATTAATCTTATCTAGATTATTTAGATATAGATAGTATCTAGATAAGTTGATAAATATCTAGATGAGAGGTAGACTTTTTCTTTTTGCTACCTTATTGCTACCTTTTTTTTTTAATTTTAATTTTTCCCTTTTCACTTTACAATTTACAAAACAAGATACATTTTTTTCTTCCTTAACAGTACTGTGTCCTCTATTTCTTACATTTATTTACAGTTGGTTACACAGCTTTCCTACTTTTTTGTTCTTTGATCTAACCAAACATAGCACTTGTTCCATATCTCGTAATATTCTGTTGCTTCCTTATCCTTTATTTCTAAAGTAAGCTTGTACATTTCAGCGCATTCTAGTATCTTATAAATGATCATGTCATTTGGTGGTACATTCTCACATTTCCAACACTGTGCGTATGCCATGCGTGCCGCTGTTATTATGTGTACAATGATGTATTGAAGTTGTGTTTTTTTTTGGTCATCTCTTGTATCCACTCCCTTATCTGTTCCCAGTAGGTCTTTGCCTTTGGACATTGCCACCACATATGGTAAAATGTTCCCTCTTTGTTTTTGCATTTCCAACAGTCTGGGTTCATGTTTTTATACATCTTTGCCAGTCTCGCTGGTGCTAAATGCCATCTATGAAGCATTTTATATTGGTTTTCCTTATACGCAGTTGACAGTGTCAATTTACAGTTTTTATTCCAAATTCTTTCCCATTCTTCTAATTCTATAGTTCAACCCACATTTTGAGCCCATGCTATCATTGACCCTTTTACTATTTCTTCCTCCAATTCAACCTCTAGTAGATATTTATAAGTTCCTGTTAAGAATTTTTCTCCCCTACCCATCAATATTTTGTCCAGTTGTTGTGGTACTCGGTTTATCCCATATTCTGCCATGTCCTTACTATATTTTGACTGAATCTTTAGGTATGGCCATCAATCTATAATTATTCCCTGTTCTTTTAATTCTTCCCTTGATTTGAGCTTCCCTTGATTATCTAATAGTTCTTCATATCTTTCCATCTTTTTTTTGTCTAATGTATTTGGATGAATCACTGCCTCCATTGGAGAGACCCAATTTGGTATTTTCATATAGTATTTCTTTTTGACCCTTTCCCACGTCCAAATCAGCACGTCCCTTATCTGATGTCGGTGAAAGTATGTGTGTGTGCTCTTATGTTTTCCCCATAAAAAGGCGTGCCAACCGGCTTGTAGATCATGTCCTTCTATTGTTAAAACCCTTTGATTATCTAGGTATATCCAATCCCTAATCCAAAGTAACCCCGCTGCTTGATAGTAGGTTTCCATTTTGGGAGCCCAAGGCCACCTCTACTTCTACTGTCTTGTAATGTCTTAATATTTATTCGTGCTTTTTTACCTAATCAAATAAATTTATTAATCATTTTGTCTAATTCAGCAAAGAATTTTTTGTCTAGTTTTATTGGGACTGTCTGAAATAGATATAATAGTTTTGGTAGTATATTCATTTTTATCACTGAAATCCTTCCTAGTAGTGATAGTTGTAATTTCCCCCAGACCTCTAGATCTTTTTTAATTTGTAGTGTCAGTTTTTTGTAATTATCCTCTTTTAATGAAGAACATCTTATAGTAAGCCAAATTCCTAGGTATTTAATCTTTTTTACGATTTGTAGTCCCAACTCCTCTTCTAATTTCCTTTTTTGTTTTTCAGTTAAATTTTTAACTAACATTTTAGTCTTTTCTCTATTGATTTTTAATCCTGCCACCGTTCCATATTTTTCTATTTCATTCATTAGAATATTTCCTCTCTCTAATGGTTCCTCTACAAAAAACACCAAGTCGTCCGCAAATGCCTGTGTCTTATATTCTTCTGTCTTCACCTGTAATCCTTTTATCTCTTTATTATTTCTAATTTGGGTTAATAACACTTCTAAAGTCAAAATAAAAAGTAGAGGTGACATTGGGCATCCTTGTCTTACTCCTTTATTTATTTTGAATTTCTCTGTATTGTCCCCATTAATTATCACCCTAGCCTTTTGTATTTTATATATTGCCTTTATCATTTTCTCGAACTTCTCTCCAAATCTCATGTCCTCGATCTGTTGGAATATAAATTGCCAATTAAGATTGTCAAATGCTTTCTGGGCATCTAAGAAAATTAATGTCATCTGTTTTTCAAGGTGTGCTTCATAATATTCTAGGACATTTAGCACCATTCTCGTATTATTCCTTATTTGTCTTGTGGGTAAAAAACCATTTTGATCTCTCCTTTAAAAATGTGGGCTTCAGCAACTTGCCAGTTTTGTCTAAAAATGCTTTGCCAGCTTCCTTAAAAATACATACGTAAATAAAAGGAATTGGAGAAAAACAAATGTAGTCAAGAGGAGCCAGGAGTTTGACTGGGAAAGTGTTTGAGGGCACATTGATTTCCATGGGTTGCATGCTGTAACTTCCTACATTACAAATAGTAGAGCAGGGGTGTCAAACTCACCGTGTCACGTGATATGTCGTGACCTATTGTGATGTTTTCCCCCTTGCTGGAGCTGGGGTGGGTGCAGCTTCTGCATGAAGCATCCGGCCCACGGGCTGGCAGTTTGACACTCCTGTAGTAGAGGATCTTTGGTATAGTAGCGCTTTTTTGGTCCATCTCTATATGGCTGATACTTTTGCCTGGAGATGTCATAAATTGGACCTAGCACCTTCTGCATTCAAATTCTGTCTGCCAATCTTGCAGACTTTCATGGTAAGGCAATGTGTACCTTGTGTAATATGTTGTGAATTCAGGTGCAGTATACTACCTACCTAGTCCTATTTGCTAAAGTGGGTATTTTCAATATAAAAGATGAAAGAAAAATGTGGTTCATTGCACATTGAAATTCCCAAGACAGCTTTTTCACATTGGCTTCTATAACACAATCACTGTACCAATACTGATTCCAAGAAAAGCACAACAGTGATTGCCAAAACAAAAGTTTCTCTTGCAACCCATTGATTCAATCAGTGGTCTTGAGAACTGGCCGATGCAGTCAAAGACACTGAAAAGTTTCAAATTAAGTAGTTAGATTTATAAACCAACAAGTGGTGTTTCCATGGGGCTACAGGGCTGATTAAGAGTATGGACACACACCATATAGAAGTAAACATTTTAAAAGCTGAGAATCAGTAAAACGAAAATATACCCAAATTTCCATCATGCCAGTGTCATGGGAAGATACCAGGGCATGAACTACAATCCCATGTTCAACATTAAATTCACAAATAATACACAGAAATATTGAACAGGTTGGTACCTGGATCTCATTTCAACCATGGTGACAGAACAGCGTCTTCCACTGCTGTTGAGGACAATTTATTATTTTTTTTAGAAAAGGAAAGTTGACTTTAATACTTTGTCCATATTCCTTGCCCGTTCTCCCCTTGCCATTTATTGTGGCTTAAGATACACCAGAACCGATAGACTAATTTACAGAAATCCAATAGCTAGAAGTGTAACAACATGCAATTCTTGGCTCAACTGATAGAGCAAGGATATAAATGTAAGATCAATCTTTACTAGCTATGCCATACTTAACATTGGCAGTGGATCAGCAATTGTGCTCAATTGCTTCATGATTCCCTTTGTGAAACATTACTAATCTGCTTGATTTTTTTTATCTCCAGGAACTCATCCATCTTGTTCAGCCACCTTGATTACAGAATATAATGAATATCTAGGGACATGCTGGGGAAACTTTGTCCTCGGGACAAAGGAATGAATTGGAGAAGACCATTGTGACTGGCTTTGTAGAAATGAAGAATCAGAGATAGATTGTACCTCAGTGTCTGGATTCATGCATTGCCTCAGACTTAGGTTCCTCAACTCTTATGGAATAGCGTACAGGGATGGGATTTTTTGAAATTATATGGAAATTTTGCAAAAAAAGGGGAGTTGGTGTTGGGCAGACAATCCCATTAACATTGTATCAGCCATAAAGAATATAACAGTTTAAAAAGCACTTATTTCCTATAAGGTTACTGGTCATCCCTTCTAGTTCTTTTGCATGAATTGTTCTCTGTTACCATTCCTATTTTTCATCTTTTTCTGGACAACTGGTTTACTTCCAAATAAAGTAGTCACTGCAGGCGAACCATCATTTTTTAACTTTCTATAAACCTTTTGGGGCCATTTGGAGACCAGACCATTGTTACAAATAAAGATGATGCTGGCAGCTGATTCTTTTCTTTGCAGAATATCGGCCTTTTGAAATTTAAAATGGAATATGAGGTCCTGAGCATCTGAGCGCCTTGGGCACCATGATAACAGCAGTATCAATATATCATCGACACATCAGTAACAGTATCAATATTCTAATAGATAAGTGCTTGCTCAAATAGGATAATACTAGTTGAGAAAGGAAGCATGTGACAGACAAGTTCCAGTTACGTCAGCAGACTTCCGTTTCTGTAGTGGGACCTTTCTACTTCCTATAAAGTTTCCAGTCTATTTCAAAGGACCCTCAAACCCTCAGCAGGAATCTCAGTGGGATGTCACCAAATGAAGCAGGAAACCTTGTATGTGCAAAAAAAGTTCTCCTAAGCACAAATCATCCAGTTCATGAGTCTGGAAAAGTAATATTTTAAAATGTATTTGGACATATGGCCTCAGTGGCTTCCCTTTCTTGTTCTTAAACTGGATCCTGATGGTCATTTGGTTTTGGATGAAATGAAGGTTCTTACCTGTTGTCATTTGCTACAGATGGGTTTTCAGCAACACTGGTAGAACATTGGCTGGGAAAGGCTTTTATTCTCCCCGTGCTGGATCTATTTTTATCTGGAAAGAAAAGATACTTAACATTTTGTTTCTAGTACGTGAAGAGAAATGCCACTTCTTTTTTGTGCAGAGAAAAATTTTACTTACTAAACTGAAAGTACAGAAAGCAATAAATAAAGTTAAACAACAGAACTGTCAGATTTCAGACTGCATATTATCTTCCACGAAGAGTCACAAATGGCCTTATACAAAAAAAAAAAACACAACAAATTTTTTAAAGTAAAAAAAAAAAACTTCCTTTCTAGTTATCCCAGGAAATCTTGCCAAATAGAATCTGTCTTTTATGAAGGGTTGAGTTTTAAAGACAACTTCCTTCCATTGTACTCACGCATGTTGAGTCAGGAAGCTTCAGTCAAAGTCAATGTACAATGTGTTTGCTTTTAAGATTCTGGATGATTTATACATAAATGATGGATCCAGTGATTCATAATTTCCATCCCGTCTGTTTGCATTTCAATTTACACACAGGCTGGTAAGCTGTCCTGTTCAAGATCATGAAGCCATTATAACATTAAGGTCTCAGTGTAAAATAACCTTATTGGGAAGTGAACCCAAGGTCTTATGTTTGCCTTGTAAGTCTTTCACTTAGCCAGAAAACACATTTACATAATCCAGCTCATGGAAGGAAATTTATTTTAGCTTGCTGTTCCATTTCCAGGTCTGATTCTTCCAACAGAGAAAGTCTAAACTTCCATTGTCTTGCAGGGAACTCGGCTTGGTGGGGAGGGCAGGATTCAAAGACTTGGCAACCAAAGAGTTTCCGAAATACAAATGCCTGGCAGACCACCCTGTTTTGTGTGTGTGTGCGTGTGTGTGTGTGTGTGTGTGCGTGTGTGCATTTTCTTTGTTCCTTTGAGTCAGTATGGACTCCTGGAGATGCCTGGATGAGTCCCTGCAGTTTTCATGGCAAGATTTCAGAAGTGGCTTGCCATTGCCTCCTTCTTAGGGCTGAGAGAAAAGGATTGGCTCAAAGCCCCCCCCCCCAGTTAGCTTCATGCTAAAATTGGGAGTAAAATTCACCATCTTCTGGTTTTTAGCCTGGTGCCTTAATCACTACACTAAACTGGTTCTCAGGAAATGGCTCCTTTAAAAAAATTCCAACTATGGGAAATTCAGCCCATGATAAAAAAAAATGTTTTACAGACTTCCTAAGGTGAAGCAGCAGTACCATACCTCCTCAATAATGTTTTCTTAGAAGCAGCCAAGGGTGGAGGCTGTTATCTTCCAGAAACAAATAGATGATAACCAAAAGCAAATAGGGAACCATCACAGGTACAAGCTGTTAATCTCGTTCAGTCTTGTCCTGATTGAGGAACAACTTAGTGCTCACTTATTCAGGATTTTCTTTGCTTATTTTATACATTTTTAAACTGCATGATATGCATTTAATCTTTCTTGCAGTAGCTTGAATATATTAAGACTACAATTAAAACAAACAGGAAAGCATAATAATGTGCCAACAATTTACAAGCAGTTATGAGCAAACAGTGCAGAAATTAAAAGTAGATAAACCATGAAAACCAAAAGCAGATAAAACTTCAGCCTTAAGCAGGTTTTGAAAATTCTAAAGGGGATGTGGGATGAAGATAGAAAAATATCTTCTTGAGAATGAGATTGCAACTAGCACTGGCACTTTGCATTTTTATCCTGTTTCCCGCCCCCCACCCTTAAGACAGTATATGTGGCTCTTCTGATTTCATTTTCATAACCTCATAAGAAAGGGCATGATGACTAATATCAACTGATTTGCAATGTCTGGTGGCACTGAAACTTTAATTTTTATGGCTTCAGTCTTGATTCCCATCCATTGCATTAGACATCAGGTGTAGCATATTGGAGAAGAGAAGAGCAATGAAACAAGAACTCCTGGTTTGAATCTCATCTCTGCTTGAATTTAGAAGTAGGCCCCCTGCTTTCATCCTGGAGTCTCTCTTAAAGAATAACTTCATATTTAGGATTCTCAATACAGGAAGTCAGTGACTTACAACAGCTTATTTAGTAACCATTTGAAATTACAACGGCACTGAAAAAAGTGAGTTATGACCGTTTTTCACACTTACGACCATTGCAGCATCCCCATGGTCATGTGATCAAAATTGGGATGCTTGGCAACTGACTCATATTTATGATGGTTACAGTGTCCTGGGGTCATTGATAATCTTTTGTGACCTTCTGACAAGCAATGGGGAAGTCAAATTCACTTAACAAATGTGTTACTAACTTAACAACTTCAGCGATTCACTTAACAACCGTGTCAAGAAAGGTTGTAAAATGGGGCAAAACTCACTTAACAACTGTCTCGCTTAGCAGTGGAAATTTTGGGCTCGATTGTGGCTGTAAGTCAAGGACTATCTATAAAGGAAAATTGAGTGCCACAGTGGCTGAGGATCTAGTGTTGTGATCCACCAAGCTCCCTGCCCCACTCTACTTTTTAAAACTATTCCTTTAAAAAAAAAAAACCCCAAACCCCCAGGGAATTAAAAATAAGTTGGCACGTCTCAAAGCTAAACATGAAACCTTGCCTTGCACCATTGTCCTAAAGGGCTGAAAATAGATAATATATTTACAGCTCTTGAACAATCTACTATATGACTATTAAATGTATTGGGTACATTCGATACAAGTGAAGTGGGTGCTATTTCAAAAAGCATAAAACTATAATCAACAAGGGAACTATTGCATTCTTAGCCTCAGAATTAAGGCTGAGAGATTGTTGACCATCATATAGAGCTGGAGCTTCCTTGCTTCCCAGAGTAAAGAAAAACAAGCCTGTTGCATCACGTAACCTGCTCCAATTGCCTCCTCCAATGTCTGCAATATTGGGAAAGTCTATTAGTTATCCCAAGACTCTATTAATTATCCCAAGTGACAGAAGAGGCTGTAAGACAACTCACTGAGATAAATCAGGGCTGCCCCATACACTTCACAGTCCTGGCTGGATGAGTATGAATGAATATATGAGAAGGATCATTGTTCATTAAGATTTAGCCATTCACGCAAAGATTTACATCAGGCCTTCAACCACAACAAATCAAATGCAACCATTCTATTCAAACTAGAATGGCAAATCAGCAGAAACCAATATTCTTTAAGTACCTCATAGTAATTAATACAGTGAGGAATGGGATACTCTGAGGTTTTTTTTTTGTTTTTTTTTAAAGCCAGTGGTAGCAAACCAGATGCAACTCTGGAGAGGGAATTGAAAACATGCAGCCCCCCCTTCCTGGGGAAGCCTTAACAGAATAACAGAATATTAGAATTGGAAAGGATCTTGGAGGTCTTCTAGTCCAACTCCCTGCTCAAACAGGAGATCCTATACCATTTCAGACAAATGGTTGTCCAATCTCTTTTTAAAAACCTCCAGTGATGGAGCATTAACAACTTCTGAAGGCAAGTCATTCCACTGATTAATTATTCTAACTGTGAGGAAATTTCTCCTCGGTTCTAGGTTGTTTCTCAATTAGTTTCCATCCATTGTTTCTTGTCCTGCCTTCAGGTGCTTTGGAGAATAAGTTGACCCACTCTTCTTTGTGGCAGCCCCTCAAATATTTCAACACTGCTATCATGTTACCCCTAATCCTTCTTTTCATTAAACTAGACATACCGAATTCTAGCAACCTTTTCCTGGTCCTTCTCATTTTAACTGCTTTTATAGACAGACTAGAAAGTAGAAGTGGATTTGCAAATCTTTAACCCTTGGACAAACTCAAAGATGATGGTGGTGGGGGAATGGATAACTTACTTTCATAAGGTTTAAGTCTGGAAAGGCCAACCTACCACCTGGGAGACCTTCTTCTAAAATTGTCTGTTTCTGACTTGGTTCTGCACAAGGATGAGTTTGCAAAGTTATTAGAAAGTCATTGAGCTATATCCCATCTGCTTCCAGATAAACAATCGTAGGGGAAATATATTTGAAGCTTGAGCTACCAAGTAATCATTTTCTTGCTGAAAATCATATTATACAGGGAATGTATTTATTCAGCTGTTTGCAGAAAAACAAGCAGCTGGAAACCAACTCCCTTGCTAACAGGAGCAGAACTACCGAGGACTCATTTATTTGCTATTAAAATGTATGCACTTATCAGGACATCTGGTCTCATTTTATTTGTCAAGACCAAGTACCTAGGAGGCCTGGCTGTTGAATTAATTGGTGGGCTGTTTAAGATGCATGAGAATATATCATTAGCATTATGGAGGTCCTCACAAAACCTTATCTGGCACCAATTGGAGCTGAGATATATTAACATTGCATCTTGCTGCTTGGAAAATATTCATCACACAGAATGCACTCTGCCAGTTGCTGGTTTTCTTTTTTTAAAAAATTGCTTCAGAGGAAGATGTTGCTTTCATTTGCTTTATCTCCAGAGAAAAAGTAAGATTGGCAGAAGGTTCATTCAGGTGGTATCGTCTCTTAGCTGGCAATCTTTAATTGCATTCGGTTCACAAACCCTATTTACATCACCAAAATGAATATATAAAAGAGGCCCAAAGGTCTCAAAATAAACCACATCTGTTGCTGGTATCCAGCATGATTCATCTGCTGTGCCAAAGGAGATGGGCGTTTTCATTGTTTTATCATGTCCCCAAACTGAAACGCTCCAGAAATATTAGGACTGGGTTCCCATTTATCCCAAGATTGGGATGGTTACTTTATCAGGTGATATGTCAAATTTTGGATTCTTTTTAAAAGAATCTGTTGAAGAATATAAACTAACAGTTCTGTCAGAAACTGTGATTTTAGAGCCAATTTTACTCTTCCTTAGTGGAAAAGGAATAACAAGAAAAAATAGCCATCAAACTTTTCATATTTTAACTAACGGGCTTTCCCACTTGTAGTTCCCTTCCTCTGAAATAGCTGCCCTCAGGTTGGGATGGCTCCTACTATGTTAACATTTAGGAAGGCTGTGGAGATGATGCTTTTCTGAAAAGCAGAAGATATGGTACTTAATGGGAAGCAGCTGCTGTGGCCCTGTATTTAGATGGTGATGTCATTCATTGTTCTTATGATTTTTATAAATTGAAACTACCTAGAATGTTTTGTTGAGGCAGCATAGAAATGGTTGAATGAATGAGTGAATAGAGTGTGCAATCTGGTGAATGAAATGAAGATTTGAGATGTGTGCTGTCTTTTCTTAGGTAGCATTTCCAGACCCATTGTGAAAAAACCATTGCAAAATGCAATGTGGATGTCACTCACCACCTAGATGGAGTGCTAGATAGATAGATAGTGCTTCATGGTATACATGGGCATCAATAAAGAAGCTTAAAGCCAGGACCTTCAGGGTAGCTTTCTCTGCAGTGTTGCCTGTTCCACACGTAGGACCCTAGACAGGCAGAGTTGAAATGTCTCAATGCATGGATAAGACATTGATGCTGAGAGGAGGGCTCCCTATTTATTAGGCATTGGAGAATATTTTGAGAAAAGCTTTCAGTTCATAATCACCGTATGTTGAGTATATGCACAGAGATTATTGTATACGGAGATGGTGAGGTTCAACATTACCCACTATGGAGGAATAATCGGTATATTTGGTATATTTTGATGAAATGCAAAAAATTGATTAGAGAAAAGACATCATCTATATTTATTGGTGAGTGGAAGCATCTTTTGGACTTTTTGCATAAAAAAAGGAAAAAAATGAGCTTGTGATTTATGGTTTTAATGTTTAGATAGGATAGATTATAGAAAGAAGAGTAATATTATGTAATTTTACAGACAGAGGTTAAAGTGTACTTATAACTGCAGTGAAAAATACCGAAAGCCACTTTTTAATATTTTTTTCTTTTATATTTTTCTTCAACTTTTTTCTTTTCTTGCAGTTTTTGCTTTTTCTTTGATGTCTTTTTCTTTTTTCCTCTTTATATTAGTTTGTATTAGTTTTTATCTTCTTGTTTAAACGTTGGAATAAAAATTATATACAAAAAAGTGAGGAAAAGCTGTATCTGTACAGGATGGATAGGTTCCACTTCAACCAAAATGGGATCAAACTGCTCGCCACTTTAAAATGAAAAAGGTAGCAAAGCATCTGTTTAAGTGAGGCAAATAACCATGGTTATTCCTGGTTGCAGACTCTATAGGAAAAACATGGAAGGGTTTAATGGAGAAGGTGTTGACTTCTCTTTCTAAGATACCATGGAATAAAGTTAGTTCGACATTCTTCAAGGAACAGATCATTGAAAAGAATCACTCTGGGTAGAAATATCAGGTCATAAAGACAAAGTCATAATGTAGATGTATTATTGTCCCCCTAACCAAAGTGTTCAAAGAGATGAAAATGAAGACAGAAATCAGAGAGGCATCCTAAAAAGGAAGTATTGTCATTACCAACAAAGGTGTTGGTGATCACCTTCATGGCATGGATCTAGGTTACTTGAGGGACGTCTCACCCCACTGGGATGACTAATATGGCTTTACCAAGGCAAATTCTTGTTTAATCAGCTAGGGATTTTTGCGGGCATTAGTAAACAGGTGGGTAAGGATGAGCTAGTAGACATCATTATTTAGATTTTTCAAAAAGCCTTTGATAAAGTTCCTTATAAAAAAAATTCTCAGTAAACTTAACAGCTGTGGAGTAAAAGGGCAGGTCCTCTTGTGGGTAAGCAACTGGCTAAAGACTAGAAAACAAACAACAGGAGCAAATGGACATTTTTCACAATGGAAGGTTGTGACTATTGGGATTCCCCAGGATTCCTTCCTTGGGCAGATGCTTTTTAACATATTTATAAATGATTTGGAATCAGGCATTACTAGCAGAATATTTAACTTAGCTGATCAGATTGGTTAAAAATAATAGACAGCGAAGAACATATTAGGAAGTGAGCATCAACATGAGAGATGTCATTCAATGTGAGCAAGGGTAAAGAGATGCCAAAAATCCTAACTACTAATACAGACTAAGGGGATCAGAGCTAGCAGTTCCTGATGAGGAAAGAGATATTAGAATAATAAGAAACAGTTCAATGGTGTTGACACAGTGTGCATCCACTGGAAAAAAAATGCTATAGCATGTTAGAAATAATAAAAATGGCACTGAAAATACAGGTGCCGATATCATAATGCCCTTATAGAAATCTGTGGTGCATCTGGAATATTTTGTATGGTTCTAGTCACCATACATCTAGAAGAATATAGTTTAGCTAAAAGAAAGTAAAACAAAAAAGAGGACAGCTAAGATGATCAGCGGGCTGGAACAGCATCCTTATAAAGAAAGGTTGAGATACTTGGGGCTTTTTAGCCTAGAAAGGGGGTGAGTGAAAGGGGACAGGATTAATATTTTCATGTGTATGAAGTGGACTAGAAGAAGCTGTTTTCCACTGTATTGGTGTAATGGTTAAGGCATTCAGGTAGGAATTAAGAGACCATGAGTTCTAATCCTGCCTGAGGCACAAAACCAGCTTGGTGACATTGAGTCAGTCTCTTCCTCTTAGCCCTAGGAAGGAGGCAATGGAAAAACTACTGAAAGACCTTACCAAGAAAATTTCAGGGATTTGTCCAGGAAGTCTCTGAGAATCAAACAAGATTGAGCAAAGGGGGGAAAAATCTAGAACCAGAGGTCACACAATAAAACTCATTTTCAGAAAAAAACAACAAAAGGATTTTTTTTTTTTACACAACATAGAATTAAACTTCAGAATTCATTACCATGAGATGCCTTGTACAATACTAATCTGGCTTGTTTCAAAAAAGTGTTGGACCAATTCATAATAGTCACGGGGATCCATGTCTATTACCCTTGATGGGAGTATAACTGACTCTGAAGACCATCTGCTGGGAGACGAGTGGGGTTCCTTGTGCAGTTGGCTGAACAATATGTGAATAGGCTGCTGGATGAGATGGGCCAGGGGCCTGATCCAGCAGGGCACTGCTTTTCTAAAAATTCCCCATCTGTAAATCTATTAACTCTGTTAATTTGTAACTCTATTTTTAAAGTGAATTAAATTAAATTTAATTAAATTTCTCTCACATAAACGAACAAAAATTTTATATCTTACATATTGTTCAAACTGGTTGCTGCCTCCCAGGGATATTTGTTTTCTTTAAAAATCCAGAATTAAAAAGCTCTGTTTTTGTTTGAGTTTGGAATGTTTCACCCATCTGGATTGAAAGCAAGGCAGGAGGGGAGGGAAAATGCACTTGTGACTGACTGTTCTGTGAAACAGGAGATCATAAATCCCCCACACTCTCTCATCAGGCAGGTGGCATACAACGGCAGATGAAAAATAATGGAAGCTGCTTCAACGTTCTTGCCACAATTGGTTACTTTAGAAACACACTGGTGAAAACCTCTTTGAGAAAACCTACACTAGATGTTTTCTTTTGATTTACTTAGGACTCAATCTAGTCTGGCAATGTCAAAATCCTGAGCATATTTCTTTGGAAAGAGACCCACAAGCTTTATGTCTGAGTGGAAGTGGGCTGTGCCTAAAAATGTTAAGAGTGATAGGTTTAGCAAAGGGAAAACAGCTACGGCTAAACGAATATGAGGTTGCACAAAACTGGCAATCCAACCTTATAACCCCACAAAATAGATAATGGTAAGGAGATTAGTCTCCTTTGAGTGAGCTTGACATTTGGTGATTGCATGGACATATTGGCAACAGTATGAAAATAATTTGGCATGGCCTTTTTCCAGGATGCTTTTTTTTTTTTCCACTCTCCCACCTCAGCTTACACCCTGGGATTATTAGCCCTCAATTCAAGTTTTATCCAGATCCATTCTGCTTAGGGTTTTAAAACCAGTCAGGGTCAACTAAATGCTGCCAGTTGGACCCACAAGACCTACTTCTAAGTAGATACAGATCCAACTTGAAAGAATGACTGTGATTCGCTTGAGTGGTCTTCAAAGGAAATAATTGGGTATAATCATGCACATGAAGTTTCTATGAAACCTTTCAACCTCCTGTGAGTGTCCTGCTCTACATTCTGCATTGTTGTCATACTAAATATTTTCCCTTCCCTAACCCATTAATTGGGGGGGATTGAAAGAAAAATTGTTTTGATTGCATCACACTGTACTTTTAAAAATCTACAGTAGCATGTCTGTGGAGATTCTTAGTCATCCAGGTCATAGTTATTCCAAAGGTGCTTTTTCAAAAGACAACTGGACTGTTTTTTTCCCTTGAGGAAGAAGGAGATGATGTTTCACTTCTTATCAAAGAAGCTTCATCGGCTCTGGGAGAATGGTAGGGGAGATGGAAGGATCCAAGTGGCCTCAAGAGCTCTCAGGGAGAATATTAATGACCAGATGACTGCAAAGAAATATGATCCTTCCAACCTCCCCCTCCCCATCCTGTCAGTATCTATCCTTCCACCGCCCCACCATCCTCCCAAAACTGATGAAACTTCTTGGAAGAGAAGCAAAATGTCTTATTTTTCTTCCTCAAGGGAAAAAACAGTCCAGTTGCCTTTTGAAAAAGCACCGTTGGGACTACAATAGCATGAGATTTTTCCTCCCTCACCCCTCTCCCCTCCAACCTCTTTGTTCTTACTTTTATTCTAATTTCTGCCTCTGTGTCTTGACTCCTGAAGAAGCACTTGTTTTTCCGATGCAGTTATTTCATAATGTGTTGTGACAAAGTAATGATCAATTTGTCTAGCTATAGATTTTTTAAAAAATATATTGAGGAGTTAGATCTTAAAAGAGCTCCTGTAAATAAATATTCTGAGAGCTGAAAATGTACCTTGAAGAGCTGTAAAATTGATAAAATTGAAAGCAAGGGATTCTGAATATGGGGAAAACACCTACTGTGTGTGATTTATGGACTCATATTGAAAAGAAATCAAGAGTGCAGCCATTCCTCTTTCTAATTTATTGTGTTCTACTAA
The DNA here is from genome assembly GCA_023970755.1 of Azemiops feae. Classification (NCBI taxonomy): domain Eukaryota; kingdom Metazoa; phylum Chordata; class Lepidosauria; order Squamata; family Viperidae; genus Azemiops; species Azemiops feae. Next base: position 414,920 of record JALGBA010000283.1, on the reverse strand, counting down.
GCAGCAAAACTTGAACCAGCTATGAGCAGTGCTAAAATGTTCAAAATGAATAGAAGCTTCCAGCACAGTACAATTCAGTAGGCTACGTAAAAAAATCCACATATTGTATAGGTTGGTTTGAAAAAAACTTGAGATTGCTTCATATATCAGAGTTACAATACAGCCCAATTGGATAGGATACATTGGTGGGACATAAACAGTTTAAAAGCTAAATTGGTAATATGACTAGAAATAAAACAAATACAGCTGAATGCATGCTGGAGAAGGTTGGTTGGATCACTATCAAATTTTGTAATGCTGCACTTAAAAGATGCCAGAACTAAAATATCACTGAATGTAGGACAGCAGAATGGAGAATACCACTTTTCTCCATTCTCTATGCATTTAGCTAAAAGTGGGAATAAACCTACATTTGTATACTGTAAGGATTGTGCTTTCACAATCTGTTCCTCTGACATGACATCCCATTTTCACCTATAGTTGGCAAAGAATGTTGGAAACCAGTATGCAAAGTGAGAGGAGAAATTGACTTATAAGTGTCATCCAATTCCATATTTCCAGTAAAAGTCTGCATATTAATTATTCCACTCTTCAGCAGTAGGTTGGGCTACAAGGACATGCAAGTCCCAAATATATTTCTCAATCTCAACACAAGCCTAAGGGGAAATTATGAGGTAACCACTATGTAGCCGTAACATTAAGCTAATATGCTAGATAACTTTTTTTTAAAAAAGTCCTTGAGCTAAGGTTAAAAAATTATAGATGTTTTGCCAAATATAATAAGTGGGAATTTAGCATATGGCAATTTACTAGTGATTAAAAGAGATATTTCTAATACGTTCAAGAAAAGGGAAAATTGTAATAATGCTACTCTGGAAATTCAATATCTCCCTAGTTAGGAAATAAAGATCATATGTCAAAATGTTGTGGGGTGTGAGTCATGGTATTCATGGTTTCTTGGTATTTAGAAACCCCTTCCCCCCTTCCCAATTTTTCTAAATTAAGATAGGAATTTTGGAACATGACTTTCCATATGGAATTTTTCAACATGACTTTCACTATTGGTGGAGAGGTCAAGTTTATGAAATCAGTCAAGATCTATCATTGAACCATAATAGTTATTCTATAGCACTTAGTCATACAGGAGAACTTAAAATAGTTTAGGACAAATAAAGGCTTATAGTATTGTTTAGACAATAGGAATTAGAAGTTACAAAGTTGGATGGATGGATGGATAGATGGATAGATAGATAGATAGATAGATAGATAGATAGATAGATAGATAGATAGATAGATAGATAGATAGATAGATAGATAGATAGATAGATAGATAGATAGATAGATAGATAGATAGATAGATAGATAGATAGATATTTTTTCAGTAGTGGTTCAGTCTAGTTCTTGTCTACTTGCATTTTAAGTGAATGATCTCATGAAGTTGTGCCAAAAACTAATGTGGTGCTAAATCATAGAAGCTTTTATGCTAAAGTTGAAAGTGAGTTCATAGATCAGGAGATAATAGGATAAGATGACAGTGATTAGGGTGAAGAAAATCAATAAGGGGAGTCATGCAGTCATACGTGGCTTTGAGAAATCAACTCCCATCAATGATGGGTTTTCTTTTCTGCTGACTAGCATTGAGAATACCACAGCCATTCTACTACTTGGCTGTAAGATGAACCAGGAAAGATCAGTTCTTAAGAAGTAAGAGATTCATTTTTTTTACATCAACTACAATGATGTAAAGTCAGTCAACTCCAGTTTTCATTTATGTTATATTTTAAACAATTAATCTCAGAATGGATCATTTAATAAAACAAAGCAAGTGATAAACTTTGTAGAGAAGCAGAACTCCAACTTCTGATGTCTTGTGACATCATTATCATCATCTCATAGCTAATGGGCAGCACAATGAATGAGAGTGGATTTTGACTTCCGGTTTTGTATTGTAGCGACATGGCCCATGGCTGGTTTTGCTCTGCCTGGGGACCCTAAATGGGTCTAAGGTCGCCCTGGAGAGGCGACGAAGAAGGAGGGAAAGACGTTGATCATGGAAAGATGGTGGTTGATCCGTTTGATTTGGGGGAAGCCCTCCAACCCAACAGGAGAATGGCCAGCTGCACTCTGGTAACTAGCCCAAGCTACTGGCATCCGAAGTCCAAAAGCACCAATTAAGAACAATTGTGAACAGTGTTGGAGCTGGGTGAGAATATCGATCTTCTCTTCTCTATTTTGAAACTGATTTCCTGGAAAAGATCCCCAAGAAGCAAAAAATCCTCCGAAAGTGAGAAGGAAGGGGACTGTAACTCCATCCTTCCATAGACAGAAGTGGCGATTTAATTTTTATGGGGAACAGAAATACATAGAAATGAATTAATGTAAAACTATAATTTGGACAAAACTGAAAACTATGGACATTGTTAAGATTTTCCATTTAAAAGAATATTGATGAAATTATAAGAAAATAATATTTTCGTTTTAAAAGTTGGAAAATAAACAGCTACTGACATCTAATGGTGGAACAGAGTATAAAACTACAGCTGCCCTTCCTTAGAAATTGGCAAGATGCCCAGAAACAGAGCACAATTTATCCCTTTGATCATCAGTGATTCTTAGCTAAACAGAGAACAGCTGGGAATAGAGAAAAGAAAATACACTGGGCTATCTATTGCAGAATGAGAAATACAATTGTTATAAAAACTGCTGACCTTCCTGGATTATAAACACTTACTGAGCTGTGATATTCAAGTTTAAGAATCGTCTACAGAGAAAGAAAAACTTTGACTTTTTGGCTATTCTTCTAGGAGGGAAATTACTGGATTATTTTTAAGTGGTTGAACATTTTGGACTGTTTATAAAGATAAGAGACATATAAGACTATAGTGTTTGAAATTTAAGACTGGCTGGTTTGATGATAATGGAGGTTGTATATACAAATATAGTATACAACTATAAACACACAATATTCCTTTCTAAAATTCCCAATCTGGAACATTAGAGATCTGCAGGAGTAATACTTCAAGACAAGACAAATATTTTCCAGGAGGAAATGTATGCTATGTTGCAACTAATTCAAACAACAATTGCTTCAAATCATAATGAGATTAAAAATAATTTTGGTGATATAAGTGAGCACATTCTTGAACTAAGCTCACAATCAAAAAATTCTCAGAAAATGGTGACAAAGAATGAACAAATAAACCAAATAATCAAACAAAAACTAGAGGAAAGTGACCCAAAGATGGAAGCTACAAATGAAGAAAATTACAGCTTAACACAGACAAAGAAAAATCTGCAAGATTTTGCTATAATATTGGAAATGGAAAAGACATTTTATCTTTCAGAACTTCCAAACAAACCTTAAGATAACAAAGAAGATTTGATAAAATTGACAATAGAGCTGTCAGGAGAATCACCAGAGTTTGGGAGACAAAAAAATGAAAAGAGAAATTGAGGAGAAGAAAAGTGGAAGTTTCTTAACAAATATAAATGGGCGAAACTCCCCCTCAAAAGCACCTTACTCAATTTGTCTTTCCCATTCTTAACAACACTTATAAAAATACAGGAAGAATCCCATGGCAAGCTGAATACACTGACTTGGAAAGCTGTAAGGCAAAAGAAGAAGATGAGAGCCAGACTCAAGAGAGATGACTTGACCTACCAGATGGAGTACTATATGACTAAACATTTGTTTGAACATGGTTAAAAGAATAGTTAAATTTTGGAGATGAATGGGTTCTGTAGTAAGAGAGGTGTGATTCAAAAGTAGTATAGTATTTCTTTATGATATGGGAAATGTAAAAATAATGGGATGACTTAAATGAATGAAATGTTTTGGATATTCAAATGTAATTAATCTGGGGAAAATTATAACTGATAAGAAACATTCTGAATACTGAAGAGAAACTAAGCTTAAATAAGAACAGGCGAGAGCCAGACTCAAGAGAGATGACTTGACATACCAGATGGAGTATTATATGATCAAACATTTGTCTGAATATGGTTAAAAGAATAGTCAAATTTTGGATACGAAGGGGTTTTATAGTAAGAGAGATGTGATTTATACGTAGTATAGTATTTTTTATGATATGGGAAATCATATCATAAAATGATTGCGATGATTTAAATGTATGAAATATTTTGGATATTTAAATGTCATCAATTTTGAGAAAACTATAATTGATAAGAAATGTTTTGAATACTGAGGGGAAATTAAGAGTTATGAAAACAGGACTTATAGTGATTTATATAAGATGATTTTTTGCAAATGCAACTGTAAAATAAGATGATCAGAAAAGACATTACATACTGATGTTATTGTTAAATACTAGAAAAATGTTTATATTCAACTTTGTATGTACTGATAGTATTAAGAACTGTATTTGCTCAATGTTGGTAAAAGGAGAATACTATTGGAAGAAAAGAAGACCAAGGAAAGGTATTTCTAGTTAGCATGTTGATTATGAAAGCATAGAAAGTAACTATTATTGACTGTTGTTAAATATATGAACCCAGACACGTTGTTTATTAAGCACTAAAGATTGTTATTCTAAAAAGATCAATAAAATATATTTTTTAAAAAAGAATGAGAGTGGATTTTTCAGGTGTTTCTGGAGATGGATTTGAGGCATTTGTGTTTTTTAGAGGTGTCAATACTTTTCAGTGGTTCTCATCCTGGTGTTTTGTTTTGTTTTTTGTTTCCATTCGGAAGATCACATTATTCTTATGCTGATGCAAGGGAATAGCTGCCAATTGTAGTATTGTTGAATCCTAAACTTGAAAACACAGGATGTTACTGTTCACACAGTGCTAGAGCTTCTCATCATCTGGGCAGGTGATACCAGCATGAACTTTCAGACGTGATTGGATGCATGTATTATCACACATTTTCTTTATTTTCTTTAAAACTGCATATTCACACTCCAAAAACTCATTAAAAAACAGAATTTTGTGTGAATTGTTGCTTGGCAAAGAGCACATGTCAATCATTGCTAAGAATAAATGTAAAATAATCTCTATATAATTGAAACCTGTTGCTGCTGAATTCGTGGAAATACCCATGTAGTTTTCTTGAAAATAGAATGGTCTGTGTGTATATGTGTGTTTATTTACTTCCCAGTCTAGCTACAATCTGGATATTTCATGATGGTATTAACAAAATCTGACTCGGCTTAGCTTTGCTAAAATCATCCACTTAGCTGGGCTTATTTTCAAAAAGGACCAGGAGTGGAGCTGTTTATGCCTGCCATTCACCCAGACAATCTAAGTTTGTTATTTAGGCATTGCCATCAAGCAACTATACGGTTAAATAGAATGGAGGCATAATTAATTCTAATAGTCTAAAATATGTGCAATGAAAGTGCAGATCCCTATCAGTGCCCTATATTCATGCTTTTCTGTTCTAGCTTTCCATTTTGTTGTTGTTTTAGTTAAGTACTACAAATGAAAGATCAGGATGTGATTTTGGACTAATCCTTTTTAGTAGACACCTTTCTGTATGTAATGTAACTTTATACTTTTTCCCTGGGGAACAATACATTTTCCTTCACTACATACTTAATTTAAACACAAGTAAATCGAATACATTGGTTTTTTAAAAAAATATTTGTTGATTTTGTACACAGCTTTCCTAACTTTACCTCCAGCTCAGTTTCCAGGCACAAGTTGAAAATTGGGCATGTGGGGAAGGAAGTCCCTTAGCTTTTGTTGGCTTGATTTAGTTATCCCTCCTTCTGCTTGATTGATATTTTACTGCATAAATTGCCTAGGATTTTAATATATTTAATGTATTTTATTTTAAAAGTTAATTCTTTTTAGTGCTTTTAAAGAAGAGAAACAGGATAAAATATTGTAAATAAATACATATACAGGTGGTCTTCAACTTATTTTACGACTTTTCTTGCCACAGTTGTTAAGTGAATCACTGCAGTCGATAAGTTAGCAACCCGGTTATTAAATGAACTTGGCTTCCCCATTGACTTTGCTTGTCAGAAGGTCGCAAAAGGTGATCACATGACTTTGGGACGCAGCAACAATCATAAATATGAACCAGTTGCCAAATGTTTGATTTTTGATCACATGATCAAGGGGATGCTGCAAAAGTTGTAACTGTGAAAAATGGTCATAAGTCACATTTTTCAGCCATTGTAACTTTTAATGGTCACTAAACGAACTGTTTTAAGTCTATGACTACCTGTATTATATGCTGCTTCATATGAACTCTTTCACCTGTGAGTGGACAGCACTAAACTCAATTCATTGTTGATATTGCTGCTTATCTGAAGCTTATTTTGGCAGATCACTTTGTGTCACCATTAAATAAATCTGTGATTGATGCTCTTTACTTAATATAGATTGTAAGATTTGATTCTGAACTACTTTAGAATACCAGTTGCAAGCAAGGCTGACTACCAGAGTTTGGGTCTTTGGGCTCTCTGCCCTCTGTATGCATAGTATCCATTGCAGCCTGGAATAAACCACTTGTGGTGGTTAATGTAGATCAGTGTTTCTCAAACATAGCAAATTTAAGATATGTGGACTTTAATTCCCAGGATTTCTTAGCTAGATCAAGTTGCTAGGATGAGAAACACTATGGTAGACCATAGATATCCATTGGCAAAGATGGAGGTACAGCGAAATGTACTGTACATGCAAATACCAGGAGTTACACGTCAGATATTGGAACTCTAGTACAGGGGTCTTCAAACTTGGCCCTTTTATGACTTGTGGACTTCAACTCCCAGAATTCTGGGAGTTGAAGTCCACAAGTCATAAAAGGGCCAAGTTTGAAGACTCCTGCTCTAGTACATGATGGTGACATTTTGAGTGATATCACTGCCCATATTGGTTGCTGCAGATAAAATTTGTGGAGGCAATTCAACAGTGCGTAGTAGATATGTATTACTGTGTGGTGCAAGATATATGGTTTTAGAAAAACATTTGGGTTATGTTGTTCCTTATTCTTGTTTTAAAGCATGGGTGTCCAACCTTTTGGCTTGCCTGGGCTGCACTGAGCGAAGAGGAATTGTCTTGGGCCACATATAAAATATATGATATAGTTAATGCATATAAATTGCATAATAAGGTTAAAAGTTTACAATCTTATGGGGCCACATTACTAGCTGTCCAGGGCTGCATGTGGCCTGTGGGCCATGCATTGGACACTCCTGTTTTAAATTTTTCATGGGTTTTGTTAGAGGAAATTTGTTTTTGAGCAAGAAGACACAAATCTAGTTTCACATCTATGCCCATGAAAAACTGTACAAAGTAAAATAAGGTAGAGGATTACCGAGTCCTAGGCTTTCTGTGCATGTTTCTCTTTTATTCACTTCAGCCATCTGAGCTTTGGAGATGAGTGGAGGTTTAAATCTTCTGCTTGAATGCCTGCTTTTGTTCAGTCCCCCCCCCCCAAATATATCAGAACTAGGGCTTTGCAGAGCAACGTGAGCCTTTCATTGTAAGAACATTCACTTGCTTGCTCTGACTGTACTATATATAGTAGCCAGAAGAGACTCTGTGCATGCACAGCATGAGTGCATCAACCCCTTCTTGCTTGAGGCTATGTGTCCCTGCAAAACGTTGTGCTGAATTTGTCCTATACAAAGCTTTTATAGACAGCAGCCATGCAGTATATATGAAGTCCAACTAATGATATCAATGAAGACAGGGGATATAATACAGTCAAATGCTAGTATAATGCTGTTCAGCCTTTGGGCCAAAATAGGCCCATTTGATATGTCACGTTCTAATAGACATAAAATCCTTCTAGGGCTCCTTCAAATTATTAAAAGTGGAGACAATCTTTTATGCATTCAGCCAGTTAGGTATTTCAAGAGCTTGGCTCTGCTTTTTAAAATCCAGACTAACATTCTTCCATCTGATCTACTATAGGGCATATTCAGTAAGTTACTAAATCATGTTTCTCCTGTGGTTTAGCAACATTCTGAACCATTATACTTGTCCTTCTATATTGCTATGTGGACTTTCACATAGTAATTATTTCATCAATATGTTACACCTTCCTAGGTGCTGAGAAGCTTGTTAGGTCTCTTTCCTTTTAGTGGAGAAACATGCTGATATCATCTGCAAGGTTGCCAAATTTTCTGTTTGTGATAGCAGAACCTGTTGGATATTCTAAACCAGTGTTTCTCAACCTCTGCAACTTCAAGATGGGTGGACTTCAACTCCCAAAATTCCAAGCCTGCTGGCTAGGGAACCATCTTAAAATTGCAGAGGTTGAGAAACCTGTTCTAAAGGAACCTCTGTCTATTCGAAATTTATTTTATGATATTTCTATTGCATGCACTATTTCACATGTGCTCCATTCTGTAACAAGCAGCAATTTCTTCATTTCATTTTCAGTTTGTGTAAAGCACTTAGAGTATACCAGTAATACAGACCAGTGCAGTGCAAATATAGTTAATTATGATTAGCTGTGGTAGGCCCAATAAACAAGATTCATTTTGGGCCTTCTGTGTTGGTTTGAATCATTTTGGTGAAAGCCCACATAATTTCAGATATGAATATTTTTAATGCATTCTTGTATTATGAACGAACAATGGTATCTTCCAAGAGCTTTCCTGGAAGTGCAATCAGGCTGAGACCCTTTGGAGCAACTGAGGCCTTACAAACTGGACAAAACTCTGACAAAACGCTTCCCACTGCAAGGCAGCAGTATAGGTAATCCATTTTGACAAGGTTGAATAGACAGCCCATGACTTCTCCATGTGAGGAACCACATTGTATCTTACACAACCATCCATCTCAAAGCTCATACGTCATGAAGACTTTCTTGGTTTATTCCTTGAAAACGTTTTGCTTCTCATCCAAGAAGCTTCTTCAGTTCATGGATTCTTGGATGAGAAGAGATTCTTTTGGTCAGGAGTGAGTTTTCTTTGTAACTGAAGGTTGAAGGACCAAGAATTTAAAGAACCACATAAAAGGTTGATTCCTAAGTTCTAAATGCATGACATATTAGATAGATGGGATGTAATACCTTCCCACATTCTGATACACAGTTAATCTATTTATTATTTCCATAACCTGCTAGATAGAAGTAGTCCTCCACTTACAATCACAATTGAACCCAAAACTTCTGTTACTAAGTGAGAGAGTTGTTAAATGAGTTTTTCCCATTTTTCGACCTTTCTTGCCACATCTGTTAAGTGAATCACTGAAGTTGTTGAGTTAGTAACATGGTTGTAAGGTGAATCTAGCTTCCTCATTGACTTTGCTTGTCAGAAAGTCGCAAAAGATGATCATATGACCCCAGGACACTCCAAGCATCACAAATATGAGTCAGTTGCCAAGTGTCTGATCTTTGATCCTATGACCCTGGGATGCTGCAACAGTCGTAAGTGTGAAAAATTTGTCATAAATCACTTTTTCAGTGCTGTTGTAACTTCAAATGGTCATTAAATGAACTGTTGTAAGTCAAGGACTACCTGTATTTATATTTTTTATTTACTTTCTCTTCGCATGCAATCCTGAGGGATTGGGGTTGTTTTTCCAGAGATACAGGGAGGAAATATTATCTTGCATGTAACTGGATCTCCCAAACAGACCATCTCATGGTGAGTCCTAGGAACTGCTGTGAATGTGCTGTCACATTGATTTTATGTAGCAGCATTGCCATTACTAAGTGCCTGACAGGCCTGACAACTCGATCGATAAGTGATTCTTCTCTTGCAGACCTGCAGGTGCTTTTTGTGCTTTCCCCTCTGGAAGATGACAATCAGACTCATTAAAGGCAACACAAAACATTACCAATGACATGTTTCTTGTCAGATGGATACAGATGGGCCCTATTATGATTTTATCGGGCAAGTGACTGATTTAATCAGCTTTGCCAAGACTTAGCCTATTGTTAATAATGCAATTTAAAATCCTTTCTTCCCTGTTTTGCATTGGGCTATCTCAAATGTAAATGGAGAAAAGTGACGCAGATAAGTTCTTAATACCAATCATATTAAGTTTTAAAAAAAGATGGCCGACTCAGGCCTGTGTCTTTGACATTCACTGTGAGGGAGCATCCCATTCTGGTTTAGAAACCCTTCCATTTAAGGCTAACAAACAAAAACAAAAAAAAGCAAATAGATAAATAATATTCTTAAAAAAAATCATAACAAATGTAGCCATTTTAATTTGGTTTTTTGATTTCAGCACATATCATATTTGAGTACTTTGTTATTTTCTGTAATAGGAGAAACTGAGAACTAGAAATGCTTTTGTAGATTTTTTCCCACCCTCTCTAAGCACTTCAGTTCTGATTGGCCCTAGGAAGACAACTGGAGGAGGATTAATTGTTTAAGGAGGAGGTTTTTATTTTTAAATCTCAGTCTACCTGAAATGACAACAAAGTGCAGAAAATCTGGTCTCCACTTCTCCCCACAGTATAGCTCTGCAGAATATTCAGACAGAGACTAAAAATGTTAACTTCTTAAATCGACGTATTAAAAAGCAAAGTCAAAGAATACAAGTGAAACAGAAGATTAAGCATTCCAATAAGCCAGAGCTTATTCACAAACTTAATAGCGTTCTGCTCTTCTCTCAAAATAGGACAATATGGTTGAGATGAGCCAAGCATGAGCATGTGTGTAAGTGACCTTGAAAAGAGTCCAGGTTCTTCCTCTCAATACATTCAATAGTAGGAATGGGCAACCATTTTATAGCCAGAGAATACACTTAACAGCTTTTGTGAGTAGGAGGGAGTCACAGAATAATAATGTGAAGAGGGTAAAGTTGTGTTATGCACACAGGCAAAGCAGGGCTTGAAGTATTTCCCTGGAGTTTGAGAGGTTCACTGAGTTTTTTTAAATGCCTATTTTAGGGCTTGCATCATTGCTACTGAGTGTGTTTTTCAGCTTAAAATGGGATTTTGCCACACATTGCTTCGATCTTTATTGTTGGCTTGTATTCTTGGGGGGATGCAACAAACAAGACTTATGGGGGGGGGGAACATATCTTTACGGTTTTAGATTATCCTCTCCTAACATATAGGATTTTACCAATTAACCACATATACTGGGCCAGAAGAAATGACTGACTGGTTTCATAGCTGTGTGGATCTTAATGACAGTGTAGCTGCCTCTGAAGGCCATCTGCTGGCACTCTAGTCGGTTTCCTTGTGCAGTTGGTTGGCCACTTTGAGAATGGACTACTGGGCTAGAAAGGCCAGAGGTCCAGTCCAACAGGGCATTGCTTATGTTCTTATGTTCACCCAGCTGGGTTCTGTGCCTCTACAGCAGGCCTGCATGACATACAAAGGGAAAATATGTACTAAATTAAAAATAATCTCAGGCCTCAAAAGAATACCTGGCACACCGATCAGCTGTTTAGTGGCTAATGAAACAGCAACAGTGCTGGAACTGACACAAGCAGTTAGAGTCAGAGCACTTGGGGCAACAGCAAAAGTATTGTTTTCCCCCCCTTAAATATACCAGCTGGCTGCACATTGTACAGGTCAACTCTACACCTTACTGGCTCTAAGAGACACCGGGCACATTGGCAAAATCCTTCTTCCCTTTTTCCTTTCTCTTCCTCTTCTAGAGGGTTCCATTTTTCTTTTCAGTTTGGTGGCTTTCAAGATAACAGAATAACAGAGTTGGAAGGGACCTTGGAGGTCTTCTAGTTCAGCCCCCTGCTCAAGCAGAAAACCCTATACTATTTCAGACAAATGGTTGTCCAATCTCTTCTTAAAAACCTCCAGTGTTTGGAGCATTTACAACTTCTGGAGGCAGGTTGTTCCACTGATTAATTGTTCTAACTGTCAGGAAATTTCTCCTTAGTTCTAGGTTGGTTCTCTCATTGATCAGTTTCCATCTGTTGCTTCTTGTTCTGCCTTTGGGTGCTTTGGAGAATAGGCTGACCCCCTCTTCTATTCTCTACAGCAGACCTGGGCACATTTTACAGCCCCTGAGCTACATCCAGCCCTTTGGCTATCCTATCCAGCTCACGTGAGTTCAATTGGAAATTGGAAATAAAATGTAAATAAGTGTATGCTGTGCACACAACACAACTGCATTGCTTTTATTTTGAAGGTAACTGCTATATTTTTTTTCAGTTTACGTATGTGCATGTGTGCCTATGCACCTTCACAATAGTATGTTGGTTCTATTGGTTCGGCTCTCCACAACAGGAAATTTAATTGCCCACCATTGCTCTATAGGTATGCTATGCTAGGAGAACTGAAATCTAACTAAGTGGAGGCTGTTTGATTGAGAAATCCCAAAATCACCCCATGGGTGGGGGGGGTTATGATGGGGCCAGAGTAAACTTTGCAGGGCAGAAGAGAAGAAAGAAAGAATAAATCCAGCACTTGCTATTCCTTGTATTCTTTGTGGTGAAGTAATATAGTATTATTGCAGCTACAAATAATCAAGTATCCTAAAACTATAAAGCAACATAGATTGTATGCAGTGCCTTTTAAAAAAAATTAAATGTTTCATTTCTGCCGACAGTACCGTGATTAGTTAAAAGGTGATGAAGCTAAAGTTTTTCTGTTCTCTGCAGACACTGATTTAAAATACTTCTCTCTCCCTAAGAATATTGTGATATATTTGCACGTTTTTGATTACCATGTTTCTTTCCATGCCACACTGAAACTTGTCATAATAATATTCAGTTCCTCTAGAAAAGATGCCTTAATATCATTAAGACACTAGAAAATTCATGCCTGTGGAATTTAAACAAGCCCCCCCCTCCATTTTTCTTTCTTTTTTAAAAAAAGAAAAATAGTATTTGATTCCTCCTTAGGACATATACTAATAGAGAAAGCTTTTGTAACAGAAGTGCAATTGTGAATTTACTCAGCTTCTGCTTTTGACAAAATGCACTCTGCATCTTCTATATGCAAATGACTACCACTGTCAGTTATAAATTGGCAATGCAAAATTTGACTCTCTTACTGTATCGGTTATCCACCCACCCCTCTGTGCAATTTGGTAGCAAGCAGAATACGGAAAAGATTACAGAGTTCAAATCACAGATGACTTTGCTCTTGTTGCTATTTTTGGATGGATTAGGACAAATAGCTCTAGATGGTGGAAGCATCCTTGTAAAAAAAAACTGCTCACCTTTAAACTGCTTGCAAAATTGTCCACCTGTTATCTATTGCATCAGCAGTCTTACACATATTTATCTGAAAACTTTATTTCTGAATAGACTTGTGTTAAATTGCCTGCAGTTGTTCCTGATACAAGATCTTTATAGACAGAATTGATGTAGTTCCCTGGTAGACACATAATATAATCCACAATAGACTTTCTCCAAATTCCATTAAACAGAGGATATATGGATCAGACTTGATCCATATAAAATACAACTCCTGTCTCATGTCAGCTCTTTCAGCACTACAGAATGGCATAGTGGTTTAAGTATGGAGTAGAATTGGAGAGTTCCACAGTGAAGTCATGGATGGTTACAAATGATTTCTTCTTCCCATCTATAAACAAATCCTTAAAAATCCTTGCCATTTCAGTCCTGATCAGCAAAAGTTCAGTCTTTAACAAGCCTCTTTTGTAAATCCAATGTAGAAAATCCAGCTGACTTTCTTGATTTGCTATTTGTATATCCCTTTTAATTATTAAGATATCAGCTGGTTTCTTTTGTACGTCCAGTATATCGTATTTTTCCATATCAGTCTTGTAGCTTGTCATTTTAAAATGCATTTAAAATGCAATCTCAATCTTGTCCAGTATAACCTGCTCCTCTTCTATGGCATTTTTAAACACAATTTATCTTTAGAGGCAGACACTCTTAAAATTGACTTCTCTGTCCATTGTTCAAAAATATCCTTCAATATGTCCAATGTTAAAACATTTTGCTCCAATCTGTATTAGGAAATCAAATTTAGGTAGTCTTCTTTAATCAATCTTTAACAATCTTTAATTTCTTCTAGTTCTCCTGAGTGTCCATTCAAAGTCTCATCCTATCATGTTTTTTTTAAAGAATTCAAAACAATTTAAAAAAAAATTCCCACAAGAAGGATTCTTATAATTAATTCCAAAATCTTATTTCAAAGGAGGAGGAGAAATCATTTGGACCTTCAATCCATTTGTAACTTTTCAAAATCAAAGCTCTAATAACCCTTTTGCTGTTTATTAAAAATATTTTTAAAATTCTTAAACTTGTATTTAAAATGTCTTTCACTAAGGATTGAAAGATTTTCATCTAGTGTTTTCCCAAGCTTCCTAATACTTGAAAAGCAGTTAGCAAGTGTGGAAAGTCACCCCCCCTCTCGAGAAAGAAATATTTTTGGGAATATTAAAAGGCAGAATATTATATTTTCCCAAAGGATCTTAAAGGCAGAAACCCCCCCCCCCCCCAAATCTCTCTGCCCCAAACAGAAACCAGGTCTGCAGAAATGCAGATGTGATAATCTTGTCAGAAAGATTGGATTAGAAAGACAAAGATCCCTAGAATCAACAATCCCTCACACCAAACAAAATCCAACACAGGACATAGCCATCAGCCACACTCCCAGGGAAGCAGGATATAACCTTTGGGACATAATAGGATTAACTCACCACCATCAGAATACCAGAAAGGCACACTCAGACTCAGGTCAAAGTTCATGCCACAGGAACAACTCCAAACAAAAGCCCAAGAAGGTATAAAAACCCACCACTCCCTACAACATGTGGTCAGCTTTCCTAGAGCCATCTTTCTGTCTGGCTCTCCTCTTCAATAAACTACAACCTTCTTTCTAAAGCTGGGACTGGAACCTGATGAAGATTTTTCTTTCAACACAAGCAACTTCTGAAAGTAATTAGAAAAAGGAAATATGCAAACCCAGTGTTCTTTTAAAGGTGCCAACTGTGGTTTGACCTTTCCCTTGTCTCCCAGATCGCTAAACCCACTGGAAACTGCTGTCCTATATGGAGCGCTTGTGGGTGATCTCAAGTTCTCACCTTGTCTGGCTCTTCATTCTGCTGAGGTCACCAGCTCTGCTTTTAGCAGAGCCATCTTCAGTTTGCTATTTCTACTTCAGAAATCCCCCCAAACAGCGAACTTGTTGAAGATGATTGGAACTGATTGGGAGGAACAGACTTTAATCATTCAGTCCTCACCAAGCTGCTTAAGATGATGATTGTTTCTCTATTGCTGCTGGCAAAAAAGAAACAATTTCTCCACCCACAAAAGAGATAAAAGATCAGCAATGGAAAAATAGGTAGGGCTCTGAAAGCATGAAAGTTGTGTGATTAATATCTAGAATATTTTCACTAGTAATTTTTTTCAGCATACATAATGATAATGTAGAGGGGAACAACCCTACTTCTACAAATGGTAGTGGTAAGAAAATTTTAGGATGAGACACATTGTTTTGCAAATAAGACATACTACAATGTGATTGCCATGCTTCCTGAAGGATTCATTCTCAGAGGAGGAGGGGAAATCAGAGGAATGCTTAGAGCTTGGTAGAGGCCAGAACTGAGGCCCAGCAGAAAAAGTAGGGAAGAACTATCTTTTACTGGGTTTCCTGTAGCTTCAGCTCCTGATCAGGACTCCCCTGAATATTTTCCAGATTTGGGAAAGCAATAGTGACAATGGGTCAAACAAAAGCTAGAGGGGTGAAATGTGCAGAATCATCAAGCTACAGTAAATGATTCTTAAAATTAATGTAATAGTCTACCCAGAAATCACTAGTGTTTCTGAGTAGACCAACATTCTGACCACTATTAAACAGTTTGAGGGTGGAGGGTTTATTTATATTTATTTATTAAATTTATATGCTACCCATCTCATTTTCCAGAAATCAGGGTGAAGCCTGGGATATAAAGTTGAGCAATGGGAGCTAATGCAGTGTTGAAAGAAATATATTTATTAGGGGTCTGTTGTTTCAGAATGTGTGGAATTGTAGTATTTCTTTACAGCAACTGCATTTTTTTCAGGCTTCTGCAAGAAGTTAAGAAAAAAAATCAGATACCATTTCAAGTAATGGAGTCCTACAGCAGCTACTGTATATCTGTTTTTAGGCTAGTGCAAAAGTCTGAAATTTAAAAAAAATGGCTTCATTAAAGCTTGACTTCCGTGTTTTCCAAAGCACTTCTTCTGAATTATTTTTGGAAAATGCACAACCTTAATCCTGTCTGCGATCAGCTACTAGAACCCTTCTCTTCTACATTAGGACTGACTTCTTAAGCCCAGACGGAGTTTGCATCTGTACTTTCCTATGTCCTTACAGTTAGTACCTCTTTGGGATCTAGGAAAGTGTTTATCTGTATATAGGAGGGAAAGGAAGAATTAGACCTTGCCTTGATAGGCACTAAATGCAAAAACTGCATAGTTAATTGCTACAGAATTTTGGTTCATGTGCAGTTACAAACGTGTTTTATATATTAATTTCAGATACTTTCCATCATTTCTGGGATGTTAAAATCCTAATAGTCATAATATAAAGCAATTATAAATTTAATCATATTGTTAGATTGATATGATCATTCATCATCCCACACTTCCTGGGAAATAAAGGTCAAGGTAGGTTTACAAATGGTGAAAGATGAAGAAACTAAAACACCAGGAACTTTGTTTTTGGAGTTGGGCAAGGGCCTCTATGATCCACATAACCTTAGCTTCATTAAGGTGTGACTGATAGACAGGTGGTGGCAAGGACAGTAATTGATTGCTTAGTTGACGTTCGACAAAGACAATGGTTTGGAATGGTTTTGATCAAGCAACTAACTAGTATTTCCCCCCCCCCCAATTTCTTCACTGAACTGGATGAAGCTCAGAAGTATTCATGTCAGGAGAGCAATTATTATTACAGAATTTACATGCTGTCAGAATCAGCCCGATTACAGTAAAGTAAAAAATAAAGTAATGTTATGTCTAAAATGGTAAAAAAAAAAACACGGTGCCAGTCTCAATCACTAATAAATCTTTAGATGCTCTGCATATCAATTGCATTATCTGTCCATATTATTGGACAACAATATGAGTAGTTTATCTGGAAATATTGACTGAAGAGGACCTCTGAAAACCAAAATATAATTATGACTTTTCTACCCTATAATAGTATGAAGGATTTCAAACACACATTTCAGTAGCAATGAACTGTGTAGTAAAGGATCCTGTAAATACACAGGTCTTCGGCATCTCTTGAATGGTATTCTACTGCCTTACAAACCTGGATACCATCTAAAAGCATCCCACTTGTATATTATCTCCTCCAAATTGTGAAAGCCCCCAACTGGTTTTGCAAGTAAGGCAAAAAGGAAAACCTGGTCGGGAAGTTTATTGGCTCATGGAATCATGTAAAGCTGATGTCAGAGAGATCCAGTTATAGTCACCATTTTGAGGAAATGTTTAATTACCATTAATACACTGACTGTGAAGATTTATAGCAGGAAAAGCTCAAATGTGCACAGATTCAGGCTACAGCTTTGAAGTTGAAAGTACTTAGCATTTAGCTTCACAAGATTTTGGCATACCATCAGCTGATTTAAATCAGAATCAGTTCTGATTAAAAAAGCACAGCTTGTTGTATCATGCACCTACACTTCAGGTGAGCAAAATGAAAAGTTACCTTTTGCTAGTACAGGCTGTCAGAAAAGGTTTTCAGTTCGAACCAGTTCAAGATGAATGCCTTATTACACCTTCAGAAGAAATAATGGTTAGGAAATCACCTCTGCTTTCATATATTTGCACATTATTCTGCCTACATTGTATTGGCAAAATCAGCAATATGGAGGAAGAAGGATTAAAGGCTCAATTGCTAAAGGTTTTGAATTTTTTTTTATTTTTTACAAACCATGACATTGATTAACTCCATGTTAATATTTGGGGAATTACTTAAAAAGCTGAAACGTTTTACTTTTCAAGTAGATACCTTATAGTTTATACTGTTAAAAGAGCTTATTATTTACCATTATTTAGCATATGATGAGAACATGACAGAAGAGAAGTAAATATATAGTATATACACAGTCCTATACACACATCTATGGTGTTATGACAATGGCCTCATAACTGGATGTCCAATTCAGCTATTCAGGTGATTGCCTTTGGCATCACTTCATGCAAATCTTCTAGGAAAATCTTGTACAATATGTTTAATAGTTTGCATATCAACACCACAATCGCAACACAGGGAATCGTTCCATCCCCACTGATACAGTGCAGAGGCACTTCTCCCAGTATCACACCTAATTTTATTCAATTTTGACCAGACAGAGCGAGGCAGGTCAAAACCAGGTGGTTTGGTAGAGGGATCATTAATGGTCAGGCCACAAGAAGGTACCTTGGACCATTCCCATATCCAAGCATTCTCTGGGTTAAACTTGGTAGATGTTAAGTGAATGGCCATTTTCCAAGCTGGCTTATGAGATTTTAACCTTGTGATGGGCTGTGCTTTGTCCTGGTGAATAAGGAGGGCCTTGTGGCTCAACATCCTTGACCATAGCCGAATGAGAGCTTGTTGTCTTCTAATGTGAGGTGGTATGATGTTGCTAAGTAATGGTAACCAGTGCACACAAATGGTATGCAAAATGCCAGAGTTGACATTCATTGTATGGCAGAGTTGGATATTAACCATTTGGGCATTGTTAAGCCACACACTGGCACAATATTGAGCCGTGGAATCAACCAAAGCCAAGGCTGTTGTTCGTAGGGTGTTAGCATTAGCGCCCCAGGATGTTCCAGCCAGTCTGTTCAGCAAATTGTAGGGGCTTTTCAATTTTATAGCTGTTTTTTCCAGGTGTTGCCAGAAGGCTAATGATCTGTCCAGTGTAACCCCCAGATACTTCAGAGAGTTGTTATGTTGTAAAATATGGTACTGGAACTTCACTGAAGACTGGTAATTTGTGTACCTATTGCTGAGGTGGAATGTAGCTCCTTTTGTTTTTGTTAGGCTTGGTTGGAGGTGCCAGTTTGTGAAATAATCATCTAGCTTCTGGAGATCTTGAGAGAGGATGTCTTCTGCTTATGATTATATAACTGGGTTTTTTTCTCAATGACCAGATTCAAGAAATGAATAAAGCCATTATGAATAGAGCATTTTCAGTTCTGCTTCCAAATTATGTCAAAGATACATTGAACAATATATCTTTTGCAGCATGTCCTCTATACCACCTCCTGTATAGCACAAAGTCATACTAGTGCTACTAAAAATAACACTGATAACTTCATTACTCTGTACTGTGTAAAATAAAAAAAAGCGTAACAAGCATCAACTGTCTCCATCCAGTACTCTCATTTTAGTTATGGACCCAGTAGAAGAGCAGGTATAAATCTGCCATCTTGCCATACAAGTGTTTTTATTGGCCGCACATCCACAAGGGAAGATTTTATCTGCTATCTGGAATTAATATTCTTTGTTTTTGTTTTTAAAATCTCCCTCATTGGTGTTTTCACCTTTTGCAGGGTGAACTACTTCCCTGGGAAGCTCTGATCCAACCATAAATGCAAAAGAATTCTATATGCTGATTGACACTGTAATTCACTGTAGGTGCCAATAGGTCAAGGAGCTGGAAAGTTCTCTTACTGACCAAATAATGTGTGCTGGACTGATGAAATAGAGCAAAAAAATGGAGCAAACTCTCCCCCTTCCTCCATCCACCCTACCTTTCTTGATCCTTCATTGGCCAACTAGATTTTTGGAAGATTTATCAATTGTATTAGCTCGAACTTTTATAAGTTATCTTCCTAACTTAGTTTCAACATTCTAGAACATTATTCCATTGCCACTTGCCTTCTTCAATGAAAGGGTTGGAAGGCCTCTTAAAATCTGGAAGTCTGGAAAATGTCAGTCTACCGAAGGCTATTATACATTTAACAGAGTTTTTGTGCTTCGGTTGTCACTAAAGATAAAGGATTCCCCTGTCCAGTCATGTCTGACTCTAAGGCCTGGTGCTCATCTCCATTTCCATTGTCAAAAGACATTTTCATGGTCATTTGGCCAGGATGACGATATGCTGAGATGCACAGAATGCTGATACCTTCCCACTGAAGTGGTACCTATTTATCTACTCGCATTTGCTTGCTTTCGAACTGCTAGGTTGGCAGGAGCTGGGGCAAGAACGGGAGCTCACCCCATTGTGTGGCGCTCAGGTCTCAAACCTGGTTTGTCAGCTTTCCAGCATCTTTAACCGCTGAGCCATTGCAGTTATCACTAGGAACATATAAATCTTTCAGTTTCCATTCTCACAGGATAAAATTTATTTTTAAAGAAGCTAAGTGATTTCTGTACTGTTTGAGAAAATAAATATTAAGTTTTTGTTAAGTTGTTATTTAAAGAATAAAGTAAATCAAACAAAATTTTCAGAAACCATTTCTGATTAACTAGCCCCAGTAGTTCCCAGCATAGAGAGAACCCTTTTGTACCTCTCTGCCATGAATGCTTTAAAAATAAGGTAGCTGTTAGATGTTAGATTGGGGTAGTAGCCATGTTTGTTTTACTAATTGCCTTTAGCATGTACAGATAATCATCACTGATGTCTTGCAAGGATCAAATGTCAGTTTAGCTATAAATCTCCAAGTGGCATTGAGCAAGCTTCTCCTTTGGTTTGCAAATCATAATATGGTTAGCTTGATTTTGGTTTATTGTGCGGTGTCAACCCCTTCACTGTATTTATAAAATATGGCTTATACTTTAATATTATTTTGAAGGCAACCATTATGGTTTATTCAATAAATCAGGATTCAAACCATTTCAAGTTTCTACCTGATTTTTAAGACATAGCAAAGCACACAATGCAATACCTACCTTGTGATTCAGAATATTAAACTGAAAATTGGTCTGCACTTTCAAGATATAATTATACATGTTCAGGTTCAAACCTATATTTGTTTCATAGGGAGTTAAAGTTGAGCAAGAACATTCAAAACATTGATTAATTAGCACACTTTTAAGTATGACATCCCTCAGCTCTCCTTCATTTGAGGTTTTAAAAGTGGGATGGCCATCTGCCAGAGATGCCTGCACAGAAGAGAAGGAAGTTGGAGTAGATCAGGGGTGTCAAACTCACCACGCCACGTGATGTGTCACGACGTGTCGCGACTTTTTTCCCATTGCCAAAGCTGGGGTGGGTGCGGTTTCGGCATGACGCATCCGGCCCGTGGGCCGGCAGTTTGACATTCCTGGACTAGATGATCTCAATTTCACTTCCCACTCTATGATTCTAAGTAATGACTCTAAACTGGACAAAAACAGTTAAAAACCCTGTTTGTAAACTAAAACTATGCTTGCCAACCAAAATTTTAATATACTGAATTAGACATCTTGAGGTGTTTAAGCACAGAAATATTTTGGGTCATGTAACTAAGCAGAATGCAATGGACAGAACAATAACATGTGAATCACTTCTTATTTTCTACATTTACTCCTGTAAATAAATGGGGTGACCATGTTATTAATCAACCAGTCAAGAAAGCAATTATTCCCCATTATTCTAAAGTGTTTTATCATTATGTTTTACTTCACTATATCTCAAAGATGGGCAAAATGAGGACGAGTCAAGGGGGAAAACAATCTGAAAAATTGTTTTCCTGGAAAAAAAAAACATGTTGTATAATATTAGTCAAATGGAAGGAAATAGAAGTAGAATAGAAAGAGCTGTTTCTGTACAACCAGCTTTGCAAAGCATCACTTGGAATTCTGAGTAGAATCAGTTGTACTGAATTTGCCATCACTCAATAAATGTAAAATGCAGCTTTCTGCTGTAATTTACATTTTTTGTGAAGGCAAGCATTAATAAGAGCTGCTTTGAGAACTCTGAGAATAGAACACTATTCCTAGAATGGCATTAATGCTGTGTGAGCTGGTTGTCTGGCCTAAGAGACGATTAAAAGCAAAACAAACAGCATCCCAGCAACAACCAAATTGTACTGTGCCTATAATCAAACACGATTATGTAATATCTCTGCAGAACATAAGCTTGCCACAGCTGGAAAGAACATTTGGAACTACTGTTGCTGAGGAGAGGTTTTTCATTATATAACTTGAGACCGCTTCACATAGATTCTGACAGCTCCAATATAATAGGAAGATTCTTTTTGTGGCAGAAAGGAAAATATATCCATCAACCAGAAAGAAAGAAGAGCCTTAGTATAGTGCTTTCCAAAATAAGACAAAGTACTTATAAAATGAGGGTGGTCAAAATTGGGGGCTTTGCTGGCAAACACTAGAATAGCTTCACATGTTCAGCATTGATCTTGAGTAGAGTTTCTTCTATGCATTAGGTCCAACCTGATTCATTGTCACTCTAAGTCAGGAAATCAATTTGATTTGATATCCTAATTGGGAGAGCTGAATTGGGTTGAGTCGATTAAATTCTCTGATTCAGAAAATTCTTCTCCACACACAGGGTATACCTTTTTATTGTCTGAATCAAATTGGATGATTTAATTAAATTTGATGAATTGATGAATTGATTCATCAAAGTATTTGCAGTGTATATTTTTTCCATAACTAACATTCAAAACCATTATCAAAATATGCACAAGAGGAGGAAATTGGATCATTACAATTTGATATAAATGCAGAAACTCAAATGTGACCCTAAGTTTTTCATACACTATTTGGACCACATGTAGGCAGTATTCCCATAATATGTTGACCATGGCATAATTGTCTTAGTTCTCACAACATCCTGAATTATACAGGAGCCACCTTGCCTGGCTGCACACATCACTCTGATCCACAGACTAGAAACATGTATTTTAGCCTAGTACCTTTATTCAAAGCCAGCTGCTCTCACTTCTTAGTCTCTGGATTGGGTGAAGAACTGGTTCTGCCTTTTGTATCCTTTGGGTTGCCATGATCAGTGAAAGTTGATAAATCTTTTTTGATGGGTTCTTTTAAGAAGTTACCAGCTACAGGTTACCAGTTACCTAAGAATTTACACACGATTATGGCTTATTTTGAATATCATAAATACAGAACATTCTAAAGTGATTTGCTATTGTTGATTTTTCCCCCCTTTCTGTCATGGAGGGATAGAGGGCTTTTTGAGATTTTCTGAATCAGGTGCCCCCATAACCTTGAGTTTAATACAGTTGGATTTCTGGATGTAGGAGAGACACACTTGGCCCTGTCTGCTTCTGCAATCCAGGGATAATCCCATCTATTTTGCTTTCTATAAGATTTGCATTCTCTTTAAGCACCAGGATATTCTGTTTCTGTAAGATTTGCAAAGGATTTGCTTTCTTTTTGAAGGCCTTGTGTAAATTTGCATGAAAAGTCAACATGCATGAGGAAAAAGGCTACAAAACTTTCATCAAGGGAGAAAGCTGCAGATATTATATGCCTTCGTGGCACAGAAGACTGCAGAGACAGAACTGAGGGGACGAGAAGAAAGGAAGGTTATCAAATTTGTATGTGTCAGAAAGCCAACAAAATTGTTTTTTTAAAAGGACTTTAATCTTTTGGGCTATAAACTTTAGATTTTGTCAACAGTACAACTGGATTTTTAGAAAGAAGAAGCACTATACAAAACATCCTGCTTTAGCTTACTGTAGAAGGTAAATGACTGAGGTCACACTATCTCTTCCAAGCCTCTTTCATTGCATCTGGCATACATTTGTGGATATTTTGATAATTCTGCTTTAAGAATGATTCAACCTGAAGAGAATTTTCCCTCCAGGGATATCCATAAAAACCCTGTGAGATTTTGTTTTCCTTTTGAGCTATTATTAAAGGTTGGACAAGCAGTGCTGTACCCCACACCCATCAAGTAGTGTTATCCCCCATGTTTAATTTCCTGCCCTTGTGTGTGTGGGGTACATATTTGGTCATCTCACTTTTATTATTCTTTATGCTCTATATGGTACTAGAGTGCGCATTCACAAGGCAGTTAAGAAGCTGGGCAGTTAAGCAGAGATTTTCCTCTGATGACAGAAAATTGTATTACAATTGCAGTTTAGGCACTGTGGTGTTTAGGCCTCAGTGCTTGGAGAAATCATGTGTTTCTTTTCATAGAGCAAGAGTGGTTGACAACTGATCAGAGAGGGGACAAAAACCTTTCACTGCTTCTCGATTTTGAACCATGAGAAAGGGAAGCTATTTTCTCAGTTTAAAGCTAGTCATGGGTCCTGATCACATCTGCTGGCAAAGTGCCCCCCAAAATGCAGAAGCTAGTTTTGTAAAAGGATTTTTTTAAACTACAAGTATCGCTGTATGCTTACTAGCTTTAGGGAGAACTAAAGATTTAATTTCACACGTAAGCTAAAGCATAGTTTAACTATGGCTTGTTGAGGGCTGGACTAGATGTTTTTAGTTAAATTCAGCCTCTGCTGGCAGAAGACTGAGGGTTTTGCCCCCCCTCCCCCATTTTAGGAGGTAAATATGGAGATAAAAGTAAAATGGCTCCATTAGGATGTTGACAGGATTTTAACTATTATAAAGATCACAGGACTAATGTAGCAGGATAAGAAAATAAGGGCCCCCACCGAATCAGGTGAACAGCCCATCTAATCTAGCATTGTGTGCTGAATCAGTCAGGTGCCTTCAGGGAGGTGACAAACATTGAACTGATATTGATAGGTTGTTGTTGTTTTTTACAGAACAACTATAGTTCTTCCCTTGCAGCTGGCGTTTTAAAAATGCTGCCTATAATTGTAGTGAATCCCACAATTTAACTCTGTTTGTATAAAGAACTCATATTCCTTTTATTGATACTAAATCTTTCTGTATTTAGTTTTAGCTAAAAAAAGCCGTTCCCCATTGGGTAATTGTTTGAGAGATATTTCTTTACCTGAACAG
The DNA here is from genome assembly GCA_023970755.1 of Azemiops feae. Taxonomy (NCBI): domain Eukaryota; kingdom Metazoa; phylum Chordata; class Lepidosauria; order Squamata; family Viperidae; genus Azemiops; species Azemiops feae. The sequence continues at coordinate 390,223 of JALGBA010000283.1, read as the reverse complement.
GGAAACAGAATGACCACAGGTGAGCAAAAAAGCCCAGTGGGAGTGGGAGCGACTTCCAACTTTTTGCCAACTTCCAACTTTTTGCCGGCTTCCCCATTGAGTTTCCTTGTGGGAAACTGGCAGGGAGCATCAGAAATCTTCCTCCCTCCCACTCTTCCTCACTGTTCCTCTCCCTTCCTTCCTCCCACCTTTCCCTCCCTCCCTTCTTCCTTCCCCGCTTCCTTCCTTCCTTCCCTCCCTCCCCTCATCCCTTTTTTGTCAATTTGCATTTCTTTTGTTGTGTTACTTTCTGTTACTTGGGAAAGACAATTATTTTTTTGAAGCAACCGTGAGTTCCTCCTGGGTATACAATATGCATTCCTCTAAACGTACATTTTTCTAACTTTGAATAATCTTCTATCTCCATCATGCTGCCAAATATTGCTATCTCAAGAAGCTCAAGGTTGTACTTTCCATTTTTTTCTTAATTATTCTTGATCAAATGATTGAAATAATTATTTCAAATTGTAATAATTATTGACTGAAATAAATATAACTGACTCAGACTATATAACATGCTGAACTAGAAATTAAGATTAGAAATGAAACCCACAACCCCATCCAAACAGTTTATGTTTTAATGCATGCAATGTGGGAGTTAAGATGATGGTGAATGGTTTTTTTTAATGTTGTTGTAATGTTTTTTTAAATTCAGTTGTATGCTAAACGAAACTGTTTACTTATATTATTAAATAATGTTCAGTTATCCTGCCTGATCAGAAGAAACTTATGGTATGATTAATGATGTATAATAGAAACTATGGCGTTTGAACCAATACAGAAAAATAAGAAACAGAATAGATAATACAAACAGGGAGATGAAAGAAAAAGGGAAAGAAATAATGAAAGTAGCGTGGCTTAGGGGGTTTGTGGGTAATGTAACTGAAGTAAAATATAAATTAGAAAAAAGATTAACCTATTTAGGGATCTTTTTTTAAAGAAAAGTTATTCTAATTTTTTTTTTAAAAGACTAAATCCTTTGGGTATAATTTCCATGCTGCTTCTGGCTGAAATTTGGTTCAAGCCATAAAATTCCAAACTTTCTTAAAGGATATGAGCCCATAATTGTACTTTTAGTAATGGTATCCCCTTGCAATTACTTGTCACATTTGTTTAGGATCACAGCCAATTTGTGTTTGTATATGGGGGGGGGGAGTATTAATTTCCTAGTTGTAGACCACCTGTTCTATGGAAACATTTAGAACACCCAATACGATGTGAGCTAATATTATGGAATTTGGGACAATTAGAAACTTCTTACTTGCAAAAAACCCAAGAGGTCCAGTATAAGTATTTCTCTTCATTAGGCTGTAATGACCTTGACTGACGCCTTACTTATCTTTCTTGACCAGTTCCTCCAGATAGGTATTTCACAAGATGTTCCTTCTTCACTCTGCAGTAGCAGAAAACTTTCCTGTATCCGGTTGTTCTGTTTGTCCACAGAGCATGGAGTGCACAGTTGTTTTGAGCCGAAGGGCACCTTTGGAATTTGGAGCACACTAAGGGCTCTCTCACTAAATGGCTGGCATTCTTTTGGGAAAGGAAATGAAACTAGTGAGATTCCTCCCCTAAATCTCCCTCCCCTCCCTCCCCCCCCCCCCCCCGATTTTTTGGCCACTTGTGTTTACTTTTACTTTTTGTTGGGTAGATGGGCACATTTCCCTGCAAAGCAAATAAGGGGAATTTCCTGTGATTTTTGTTTTCTAAGAATGCCTCTGGCTTCTGTGTGGATCAGAATACATTGTTAGAATTCTTGCTTATGCCCGAATCTGCTGTTCTCTTTGCAGCATGCTAACTTCCCATTAATTTATTCTTACAATTAAAAGAATCTAAATAGATAAGGTTAAATGAAGCTGAGAACTTTGTGGGCAGTTAGATAAAGGGTCAGAAAATTGGGCATCGAATGGGAAGAGTGTTAGAAAGGAAGCATTTCTACATAATAAGCAAATGCAAAGAGAGTTTTAAATCTGGGATAGCATTTCAGATTAATAAAAACAGAACATGTCTAAACTTCTAAACATCTATACCACTGTTTTCAAATGAAAAATGAAATGAACAATAGTTTTACATATCATTTTGTTTTGTGTAATCATCTGGCAGTCTGTGGGGGGAGGTGGCTTAATTCTGTTTCAATCATTTGTGAAATATTTCTGTGTTCTTTATTATTTATAGCTTCCTTGATAATGTAATTCAGCTTTGCTGATATTCCATGGGGCTTTAACTGATCTGAATGTGTAAATGCAGTGTATGGTAGTGCTTAAACATCGACCATCCCTACCATAAATTTGACTATAGTTTTGGTTTGATTATAACTAAGTAATCCTTTATTTCTGAACCAGTTTGCATTTTTCCAGAGAAATAGTTCTAGTCACGTTTCTATTAAGTTTGATGATCTTTTGATCAATGCATCCAAGCATTCAAGCAATCCAATTTTCTGAACCAGACTCTAGGTAATTAAAAAAGCTGGATTTTCTCTAATGCAGTTTTAAATGGAACTAGGGTTTTCAGATACATCCAGGTAGAAAGCTCCTTGTGATAAAAAAAGAAAAAAAAAACGCCATCCGTAAGCTTCAAAAGAAATTTCAATTGGCAGCATATTAGTCCTTTTTCTGGTGTGTGCATATCGCTTTCTATCTTAAACCTGCATAGTGGATATATTAAATTATACATCAAATATTCAAGTGAGCAGTATATTCAACAATGTTGTCCCCTACCATTTCTGTATTCTTCATCACACACTCTTTTTCTGACGTTTGAAGCACCCATATAGGTATATTGAATATACCATTCACTCTAATCTTCATCGCCCACTATTGCTGTACTTAGATTCATTGTTCAGTTTTTCTATCAGGAGAAAGTATTTACATATTTCCCTCTCTATTTTTTTTTCTCTTCAAAACAATCCTGTGAATTAAGTTAGGATGAGAGATAGTGTCTTGCCCAATTTACAGTACGGAGCTTCTGTGGCTGATGTTGGGTTTCAGTCTCCCCAATCCTAATCCCACACAGGAACCATTGTATTACAGTTGTTCTTTTGAATGAGTGTGTATGTGTGCTGATGGGATGTGGCTGTTGCACTGATGTTATTCTCCAGCAGATATGATCACATTAGCTGGAATCCAATCTCTGCAAAAGAATGTATGTAGGAATTGCACGAGTGTCTCTACTCTTCTTAACAATTTTCTGGCTCAGAATTTTCTCAACTTCTCTGCAACCATCAGCATGCGCAACCAAAATCATACTGGAAGAATGATTTTGGTTGAGCATGAATTTGATTATGCCTTCAATCCTGGATATTTCCTGAATGCCTTCCACAATGTGATGGCAGGAATGACTTAATGATTTAATATTTCTATTATAGGGGGGAATAGAGCCCCTTTTGTGTGATCTGGCTTTCAAGTCACCTACACCATCTGAAGGTAATAAAAAACAACAACCCTCCAACTCCAGACCATTTTGATTTCTCCTGTCACTTTTTACTGACAGTTCCTCTTGCTCACCTCTGCATGATACCACTTGAATTGGCATCCCTTCTGCTCAGGATAATACTCTTGGAATTATCATTCCATATTGCAGATTACTAAAAACAAAAACTGTTTGAGTGCTGTTTCTGTATGCATATTTATGTCGCAGAAACCTGTTTGCACAAGGGTGAGGGTGGAGAGATAAGGAAGAAACAGACAGGAGGAAAAATGTGCAGAATGAGAATGATTTAGCAACACTTTTGATAAGTAGAAAGAGATCAGAGCAAGCTGGGGACACAATGCACTTGTTTTCTAAAATCTACATGGCTTTGTTCGCTATCCAGGAATTCAACTATCTAAGATACATAGAACAATTTTGTATAGTCATGTTTTGTGAGTGTGCATATGTATGTATGTGTATGATACAGATACACACACACACATACACACACATGGAATTGATAATTAGCAGAATCAATGCTGTGTTAATTTGAAGAATTTGAAGATGGGAAGTCTGGGCTCAGTTCCTCACTATGAAGGTCACAGAAGTTTTGGAAAATATTTTCAAGATGGCAGTTCTGCATCCACTTATTTGGAATGAACATTACTGGATTCAGGTGCAACTTTTGCACATCATGCCATGCCATTGTATGTTTAATTATAGTTTGTTGAATAAACCACACCAAATAATAAACTCTGGATTACATACCATGGTGGCTGACTTCACGGAACCCAGTAAGCTAAATGCAAGCCACTTGGGTTCAGACATCGCTTAGTGTAATGCTCAGTCATGGATAAGTGTGCTTTAAATCTAAAGCAACCAAGTTATTGTTGTAAGATTATGAGGTCTCCAAGCTGCTGGGAGGAAGGATAGAAGGCAAATAAAACTGTTTTGCTCATCTTGCTGTCTCGTTTTATAAGGAAAGGACAGACCAAGGGAGGAATAATAGTTATCCCTTTTGAAATCCACTCTCTTTCAGAAGAACTATTGCTCTATAAGTATTGCTGGCACACACACACATGCACACGCACACTATATATACATACATGTGTGTGTGTGTGTTATTCTGCTGGCTTTTAATAGTGTTTAAATGAAGGGTTGTATGCTTTAACCCTGATTGTAATTTCAGTTTTAATTCTGTTTGCATTGGCATACTTTGCAGGGCTGCACAAAAACTGGAAGGATTCCTTTACTTTTGTGACACTTTGAGTGCAGTAACCTTTCAAAGATGCAACCATACAGTTGCTGCTGCTTCTAAAAAGTGACCAAAGGCATGTCACTTTGCTTTGGTTTGCTTCTGAAGCCTCTTTTGCTAATGGATGTGCTAGAGGAACAAAGCATGTTTTCAAGGTGAAAGATATCACCATTGGGTCTCCCTGAAGCAAGCTGCATTCTCTTTGTAAAGCATTTTGTTGGCACAAAGTTCTGCCACCATGCAGGTCTAGTATATTTTAGTTTGTAAATCATCTCAAGAGCTCTTCGTGTGCTGAAATGTCTTAATAAATAGAACTTGTCTATAGCATTCTAAAAGAAATGGCACTGTATTATTACATCCATTGTTCTGAGCAAAGCCTCTTGTTCTTTTATTGAACTGATCTCAAAGTACCAGAAAGCATTTTGGCTACCGTTTGATAACACAACTTTGACCACCAAAGTTTCTCCTATTTTAAATCCTATTCCTCCTTTATCACAACTCTGTCTCTACTTCTGTTCTATTTTCTGGATTTTTCATTTTTATCCTTCTGTTTATATGCATTAGACACTGCATAGTGATTAATACACTAGTGAAATTATTCCCAGAATCATTATCTGGTAACACCTATTTTAAATATCCATTTTGTTGGAAAATATTGAACAGATATCAAATCACCAGACCATCTTCAGGAGACTTGCTCCTTGGATATGTCTATAGTTGCTGTTACTTGATTTTACACAGGTGTCGAGCTAAAACAAAGGTTTTTCAAGAGTTGTTCTGCTTTCACCTCTTGTTTTATCCACCTGTCGTTTTTTCCTGAAGTAGACAAAGAAAGGCAATCTTTTCAGGAATGTTAAAATGCCAGGAAAGTTGCAGAATGATGTGTGTAATGGAAAATCAAGTCTCAGAGTGCTCCCAATTAAGATAAGTTATCATACAGTTCAAAGGCAGGTAAGCTTCCCAGTGTTTATTTTTACATGTGATAAGTAACTTAATCTTTTCCCATAACCTGAAACACTTACTGGCAAAAGAGCGTCTGATCAATAGCACTGCATTCATCCAAAACCCAGAATGGCACATTGTTTAGTGTGAGTCAGAGTTCATAGAACCCAACTTTACTGCATCATAACTTGCTTCAGTTGGCCTTTGGCCCTTTTTTTCAATTTTGTAAGCCAGTTTCACCTGCTTGCAGTAACTAACTAACCAACCAACAGATTCATTATTAGCCAGAACCAGTACAGTGAATTCAGACCTGTATCAACGTTGATACAGCTACAGAGGAATGTTACTGTAGGTTCCAATTTAGACATTTTCTATGCAGAGTTGAAAGAAAAATATCCCGGAGGTAAAGAACATTTGATGAAATTTACATACTGGTTTCAGGAGTGAGGGCAAACATGTATAGCTACACTAAGACTCTGGATCTACTCTATCCAAAAGCTACTTCAAGGCAGAGGGGTAGATCTAATCATTGTTTTAATCATGCATGCCATTGTCTTCTCCCTGTTGCAGACTTGAGTTGTAAACAGTGAGTGTTGCAGAACATGTGGCCAAATTTGGCTGAGTGATGCTATATCAGACATCCCTTTTGATCACTAGCTTTCCACACCTCACAGATTCTGATCTTCTTTCTTGGTAGCTAGATAGCAATAGCATTAGATTTATATACCACCCCATAGTGCTTTATAGTACTCTCTAGGCTCTGGGCAGAATCAGCCTGCAATACTGCGGCACCAGAGCTCCTAGATAAAAATATAAGAACATAAGCAGTGCCATGCTGGATTAGATCCCTGGCTCATCTAGTCCAATGGCCCATTCTCACAACCAACTTTTTACTAGTTTAAACAGCCTGCCATGCTTGCAATTGAATCAAACGCATAGCCAAATTCACCACCTTCAAGAAAATTATCGTTATCAGACTTATATGGAAAGAAAATCTGGGGAAAGTAAATGCTTTCTATAGTACATTGGTTATACTTCCTATCAAGACCGACTCCTGATTCCTTTAAGATGTTAATACCCAGAACTGGAAAGACCCAGCCTCTGGTCAATTCCAATAGACAGTAAGAATTGTGTACTGAATCCCAAAGAGAATCTCATACCCTATGTAGTCTCAGCTGCCTTCAAACAAGATCCCACTTTCTGAATGAAATGGCAGGAACTCTTAGTCCATGTGAGCATAATATAAGAGCAGGCAGTCAAAGAGATTGGGCTATTGAGAGTGAAGGAAAAGATCAGTGGCTCCATTAGCTCATGTTTAGAACTGTTCCACGTGGACAGACTTCAGATTTAATGTTTAACATTTTTATTTTAAAAGTTCAAGTGAGTGCCTGACTGGTGCTCTCTGCTCCTGAGTGTTCTCTTGGAAAGTCAGGATTGAGGAGGGAAAAAAAAACAACCCTAGAGATCAGGAAGACTAAGGGTATTCTCTCAATCCTTGCAGCACTGCTGGACAAATCTCCCTCCTTTGGTTAACCATTCAAGGGCCCCTCAGTTCAACACTAGGAGAATAAGCTACATTTTAGTGTGCAGTGCAGAATGCATGCAGAGGCAGATGAGTTCTTCAATTACTCAGTTGATAGTGCTCACAGCCAGTGCTGGGCAAGAGATTTTAATAATACTCACAATTTTGCACCCTTGCGTGTTGCCCGCATGTTGATTGCAACGATCTTTCTATCCTGATTGTGTTGGAGAGTGGGTGGAAGCTTTGAAAATCTGCATCAATGCTAAAGAGCCGACAGGCAATTATTCTATTGCTAAAGAAGTCCTAATATTAATCAAATGTTGGGCAGCAATATTCTGAGAATGCTGCCATATGGCTAAGTTAAACTTTTGCAGTACTTGATATAAAATACTAATTCAAAACAAACAAGAAAGGGGAGGTAGAGCTAAAAATGAAGCATTGCATGGTGCACGTTTTCCAGAGATAGTATAAAGTTTGCCAGAGTCTAAAATTCAGCTATGCCTGACACTCTTCAGGCCCAATCTTCTCAATAAACCAGAAATAAAAGCTAAGTCAGCTGCATTTAATGTGTGTTCTGCCTCCTACATTTTCCAGGAGGTCAGTCCCTCTTTTGTGTGAGTACAAAGTTGCCTGCCCACATCAGCTGTTAATGTAATCATTTAGTATAGAAATGATCAAACTCGGGCTCTCAGCAGATGTATAAAAGGGAGGAATAATTAGAGTGATAGCATGAGCAAATCACTCATCCCACACAAGATGTTCTACCAACAATAATGGCCAGAGGTTGCAGTGACCCAAGCCAAAATGAATTGTGATGGGACCACATAATTGCTTAATTAAGTTGCAGAACATCAAATGGCCAGGACAGAAGAAAGAAGCCTCTGAGAGTTCCCTTTTAGATATAACAGCATCCACGGCTTGGGTAAAAGTAAGAATAACTTCTTGAATATACTTGTGTCTCAGTACCATCATTTATGGCAAAGAGACAGAAAAGCCCTAATAATTTGCCGCGTTGCTTTTGCTTTATTTATTGACTTTAAATTCTTCTAGTAGAAGGTACAGATTTCATGTTTATGTGAAAAGAGTGGATTATCCTGTATGTTCCAATGCCAGTGTTGTTTTTCTGCAAGGTAGAACTGTAATAGCTACCCAATTAATGTTGTCTCATCAGTGAGCCTGTTATTGTTACTGACAAGGCAGTGCTTAAATTAATGTTCCCTTCTAGGCCATTCTACAACCCACTCTTTCCTTCTTCTTTCTTTCTTGTTTATGCCATGTAGCATTCAGTGTTGCTGTCCTGAGCCCCTTTAATCCTAGCTTCCTTTTAACCTATGGATGGGATCAAAATAATGGTTCACTAAGTTAGGTGGTCTTCTGCAGTCATGACATAAGCCCAAGAATGAAAATCAGGCTTGTCAGATGTTATATTTTTTCTATCCTGCTCTGTGGAGTAGAGAGTTGGTCTCTGACAGAAGGCCACCTGAAGAGACTAGAAGCATTTGAAATGTGGATTTACAGGCGGCTGTTACGTATAAGCTGGGTTGACAAGATCAGAAATGAGGAGGTGATAAGCCGCCTGGGAAAGCCAAGGGAAATCATCAAAATAATTAAAAAACGAAAGTTAGAATATTTCAGACATGTGATGCGACACCCAGAAAAATACGGCATACTCCATTTAATCCTCCAGGAAAAGATTGAAGGTAAATGAGGTCCAGGCAGAAGAAGAACATCATGGCTTCAAAATCTAAGGGACTGGTGTGAACCAAACTCAGCAGCACTTTTTCGTGCGGCTGCTGATAAAAACGGGATCGCCAACATGATCGCCAATGTCCGATAATGGATATGGCACAACAAGAAGAAGAAGTTAGCTGGTGTAGGGTGGAAGAGACTAGGGACCAAGAGATGCAGAAAGGTCCCTAGGCAAGCTTGTGGATTATGGGCTTTTCGAGTAATTTGTATGTGAAATGTGAAAACAGGCCCACAACTGCAGAGCTGAATCCCATTCTGAATGAAGATATATTTCTAGTATAAAAGAGAGAAGGAGGTCCAGGAATAGCCACGTGATGTGCCTCACTTTTGATGAGCTGCGCAGCATTCCTGGATGGGATGCTAGCAGTGCTTCCCCTGATCTCATTGCTTCAAAAGCAATCATGCCCACAAATTACAGAGTGGTGGCCAGGAATTCTGCTAAAGCCCTTCTCTAGAAATTAATAGTTACTCATTAATAACTACTCTAGATGGTTACTATGGCTTTCTAGATTGATAACAGACTTTTGCATTTTCTACTGCTTGCTGCCAGAGTATAACTTCAGGTGCTTCCTCTCATTTTTGATTCAGGGTTGCATTTTCCGCACCATATATTTATAGCACTGTTGGTTTTATGCACCTTAACATGGGGACGGTGTGCAAGACCAAACTGTAATGCCACGGCAGCATGGAAAATGCATTAGAAACAGAGAGAAAGATGATGCAGCTCTTTGCTTTGGAGTTGAAGCTGATGGATGAGGTATGATGGAACCCACCCTTTCTGCATGTTCTCCTTTATAATGAGAATGATGGCCAACTCCTTGCCACCAATAGGGCCACATCATAAAGCCGAAAGGGGAAGAGGAAGAGGAGGATAAGGCTAGATTCTGTGATCTTGTTTTGGACAGTCCAGTTATGATCCAAGGCTGTTGCCTGCCTCCATAGGGACTCTTGCTTTGCCTTTCTGACATTTCTGAGGATGCCTTGGGCTGGGTGCTGGTTTGCAAACAAGACAACTGAATGCAGTTTCCAGCTAGGTCTGGTTTTGGAGGCAGAAGGCCATGGTGTCCATGTTATGTAAACAAGCACTAGGCACAGATTTAACACCATGGATTCATACAACTGCAAAACTCAGGACACTATAAATAACCAGGATAGGATAAGATAACCTTTATTGTCATTTTTTTATTGTGAGCACACTGGGCCACATTAAAAATGAAATTCTGTTGTCTGCTCTCAAAAGTATATATCTACCCATACATATACATAACACACATATACACATGCTATATACATACATTATACACACACACACACACACACACACACACACACACACACACACCACTGTCCATTGTGAATACATAACGGAAAGAGGAAATTTGAGAGTTCACAAGGTTGATACTGTATGGAACAAAACTGTGACTGAATCTGGATGTTCTGCTTTGGATATCACGGAGCCTCCTCCCAGAAGGCAGCAAGGAAAACAGGTCATGAAGAGGATGTGTAGCATCCCAGACAATCTTCTGGACCTTGCTCAAGCAACGCTTATATGCTATGTCCTGGATAGAAGGGAGAGAACTGCCAATAATCATTTCTGCCACCCTCACCACTCTCTGCACCACCTTCCTGTCTGATGCAGTGATACTTCCAAACCAGACAGTGATGCCATATGACAGGATGCTCTCGATCATCCCTCTATAGAAAGTGGTAAGGACAGGGGAAGGAAGATGTACTTTTCTCATGCGACGCAGAAAATGCAGGTGCTGCTGTGCCTGCTTCACCAGTTTCTCACTGTTGAGCAACCAAGCTAAACTATTCATTAGCTGCACACCCAGAAACTTGATGCTACTAACCACCATCACAGGTAAATTCCAAGTGTATTGTCTGCTCACAAGTCACTGAGTTGCAGATAAAGAATATGTCAAATTATATGACCCATGAATTTCATTCTCTCTATAAAAATATTGGAAAGAGTATTGGAAAGGAAAGGAACAACTAGACATCTTAATACAGGAAGAGAAATACAGCATTGCCATTTAGTTTTCCATAAAATAATTCAATATTTTGTACAACTCTTATTTCTAACGCATCCTTCTCGTTGTTAGATATATAAAGAAATTTGACATCCTCCCTTCTTTGCCATTGATATTTTTCTGTCTTTTGGGCTATAAGCAGCCTGAAGGTTATGTTTACCGTTGAACTACTTTTATACAATTTACAAGTTTCTTGTTACTCTTATAACAGGGATGTGCAATGTTTTTCAGAGAAGGACATGCTGCAGCTGTAGTCCTCAAAATGTTAGGACTACTAGAGAAAAACTATATGCAATTCCATTTACATTTCAGTTGAAATGTAATTAAATTACAATTTAATTAATTAATTAAGATTAATGTGACTACTCCCACTCATGTGCTTAGTAATTTTCCTTTCTGTCCCCTTGTTGTGGATCTTCTCAGTGTTTTTCCCACTTGGCTGCAAAGTCCACTTATTTTTGCCCTGCGTTCAACTATTTCTCACAGAGATATTATAAATCCAGTGAAGGGTTTTTATATTTCTTCTGCTTTGTCACAGAATCTGCTACTGATTAGGGGCTTAGGGTAGGAATGAGTAGCTTTCCTGAATAAGATAACTAGAAACTGAGTTTCCCTGTCCATAGTACAGTATCTTAAGCTCTACGCTATGTTGGTTCTCTTGCATTATTGTGTCCCATCAAAAATTACAATTTGGTACCGAGGTCCTCTGGGGGTTGCACTCAATGTATCTTGGCCATATCCAAACCTGGAGTTGTGCTTTTCCAGTCTGTACAAAAATCTACAATTTTTACAGATTTTTTAAAAATATGTTTAGCTTCCCATCCACAGTTATCTGTTTCCCACCAATTTTTACATCACTCTAGTTGCAAATGTTTTTTTTTTAATCTTACTTGGCTTTTTCTCTGCTCCCTTCTCTTTCTCCCTGTTCTTATTATAAAAATATTTCACATTTTTTACAACCAGAACCCAACATACTACTGTATCCTCCATGATAGTGGGAAGCTAATTGTATCTTCTAGGCGTGGTGACATTTACCAACTTAATTAACGCTATTATACATTTATTGTTTGTAACACTTGCTGTTCTGTTTTCAAACTATAACAAACTTGGGTTGTTATAAGAACAACTTATACCAAAAACGTTACTTCTGCTTTGCCAGATTGTCACTGACAACCTGCCACTTTTTCATGATAATTTTATAATACTCCCTTCTGCCTTCCTTCATGCTTTTTGTCTTAGTTTTCTTCTTTATTAGGAACTTTCTGATTTGCAATTTCTTTTTTCCAGGGCATCTCTCCTTTCACATTTTTGTTGGCAGAACTTCTGTTTGTCTGATTAAGTTTCAGACATTTCATTCCCCTATGCTTACTTCCTTTATAGAATCTTTTCTAACTGTAAATAATTATCAAATGTCCCTGCACTTAGGACCTTAGTTGTGGCTTTTATAATTAGCAGTATCTTACTTTTTTCCCTCTCTTTCTTCCTTCTACCTACATGTTGTTGTCTTTCATAGCTTTGCTATTTTTGCCCTTTCCTCTGCATCAGTTTTGTTATCCTTTTGCTCTTATAAGCATTGGTTGTGCTATCCAATATGGTTGTATCCCCTGCTCCAGTCACAGAAATATGTCTGGTTTGGTCAGACCTCTGCATGTAGGAAATACAATACAGAACTGTTTTGTAACAATTGTGTGTAGCATTCTGCTGTGACTTACCTTTGAGGAGAGAGAAGAGTGCCACAGCTATTGGCTTTATACCTGATGCTATGGCTTTGCAGAAAAAGTGGCACATCATGCAGTATGCAACCAATTACATCAGGGCTCTTCAAACTTGGCCCTTTTATGACTTGTGCACTTCAACTCCCAGAATTCCTCAGCCAGCATGCCTGGCTGAGGAATTCTGGGAGTTGAAATCCACAAGTCATAAAAGGGCCAAGTTTGAAGAGCCGTGAATTACATGGTTGTTTATGTCCACTCTACCATGTTGCTGGGGAAGGTGCTAATGCCTTCAGAAGGCTGGTTTCCTATAAAGGCTTTACAAAGACCCAGATTTGAAGGGCAAAATATGATTCCTGTATTTTAACCGATAGCTTCATATGTTCAAAATTCATAAGGGTTCTGGTTTATTTATTTCTTACATAGTGTCAACAAGATTTGAGGCTAGTTAGCTGCAATTTTTCAGTCTATCATCTGTTTTCTTCTGACATTAGCTTTTGTTGGTTTTTCTCCCCCACAGGCCAATTCCCCCCCCCCTGTTTATTTTTCTCTTTTTGAAACCGTATTGTTTTCCTCATTTGCCCAGAACAGGGGTTATGCTTCCTTAACATATTGTACTGAACCACAAAACAGCCCATCTCAGTTTAGACACACTTTAGACAATAAATCACAGTTTTATAAAATCAAGTCGGGTAGTTATAGTCCTTGTATTTCTATAGTTCTTGTAATTTGGGGAGGGGGGGTATTTCTTTCTCTTTGTGTATGTTTGTTGGTTTGCTTGCTTTGATACTCTTGAGAGTTTGAGAGTTCGGCTTCTACTTTTATAATTTTGAAAGATCTTAGCCAAGAAGCCTGAGAATGATTGCAACATTAACAATATATAGGAAGTAATTATATGGGGAGATCATGCCCCTTGTCTGAAAACCAGACATTTATTATGCAACATTGTTGAAGAAGTGCACTAACTAAGCATTTATTTTCAGAGTTTGCGATGATGATGATGATGTTGGCTGGTCACAGTCAACCAGATGTTTAGACTGGATTTGACATTTTAGCCACCTGTCAAGTCCCTCTCAAGGAGCAGATGTTGTTTGATGGTATTAAATGTATCATCGTAGAATGTAAATGTTCCAAGTAAAGCTGCCTTCTGCAATTCACTGCTTGTGATTTTGCCACTGCTGATCTTGTTTGAGTGATGGTCCAGTTGTATTTTGTGATTTTTCTCCAGTTTTTTTTTTCCTCTTCTCTTCTGCTATCTCTGTTTTCGGAAGTTGTTTGCCATTTCCTTCTTCCTAAGACTGAGATGGAATGACTGACCAAGCTAGGTTTCCTGTACACTAAATTTTATTCAATGTACTTTTTATTTGATTTATATACTGCCTGATTCCTCAATGACTCTAGATCACAGGTGTGGAACTACAGCCCCTTTATGACTTGTGGACTTCAAGTCCCAGAATTCCTGAGCCAGCAACGCTGGCTCAAGAATTCTGGGAGTTGAAGTTCACAGATCATAAAAGGGCCATAGTTCCCCACCCCTGCTCTAGAGGGCTTACAACTAGGCAACTAAACAGACAAAAGGGAACTCCACAATTACTCTATCTCCAAGGCTTGGGAAAATCAGATGTTCAAAGTTTTCTGAATGATATAAGTGTGGGAGCCACATAAATCTTGGGGGGGGGGAGATCATTCCAGAGGACAGAAATACCAACAAGGAAGTGTGTTTTCTGAATCCCACAATTTGACATTCTTTAGTTGACAGGTCTTGGAGTGGGTCCACCCTGTTGGACCATACCAGATGGACAGAGATGACTGGGGTAAGTGATTCCTCAAACAGCCAGTCTCTAAACTTTGAAGGACTTTACAAGTGATAGCCAGCACCTTGAATTGCTCCTAGAAGCCAACTGGTAACCAGTGCAGCTTGTGAAGCCATGGATGATGTGTGCAAAATGTGACACCCCCATCACTGTCCATGTGACCACATTCTGGACCAGGTATATTAGGCCTCAAAGTGTTTGCAAATGCCAATAAAGGAGAATATTTGTAGCTCACGGTTGACATGAGGGGTCCTTGGTGCTCTCTGAGCTTGCTTGTTTTCTTGCAAACGTTTCATTACCCTAACTAGGTAACATCATCAGTGCTAGTGTTGTAATGTAGTGTAGTGCTAGCACTGATGATGTGACCTAGTTGAGGTAATGAAATGTCTGCAAGAAAACAAGGAAGCTCAGAGAGCACCAAGAACCCTGATTGCAAATGTTTGTGTCTATAGGGCTCAGCTTCTCGTCCATGGACACAGAGCTGAATCTTCTCAGGAGTAGTGGAAGTAAGAACTATGTTTTGTTACTCACCGGATACAAAATAGCATTTCTAGCTATACCAACCATGATTTGTTTATCTTACTCTCATTTTTGCTTGTGTTTGTTTTGACATGCTGTCTTTCTCTTTTATATAAAAAAAATCTTTTGTTTAATATAAAACAGGAGTGACTGAAAACATCACATGTGTTCCTTCAGCATTCTGAGCATATCCTGATAAGCTCGCTGCAGTATATTTGTCAGGCTTAAAATAGTTCAGAGTAAAAATTCATTTGTGCCAGCCATAATAACTTACAGCTTCAGTGCTCTTCACTCCCCTTGTCAACAGGTCGAGGGGACAAGGTTTGAAGCAAGCTAGAGAAAGGTAAGGAGATTAAGTCACCACACAGGTGTGAATCAAAGAGCCTTCTCAATGTTGCTACTTTGGGAATTTTGAATATGACAAAAAAGGGAAATGAATAAATCATGGGAAGTATTTACAGTATACTAAGCTGTTAATTTTAATTAAATGTATTTTCTTGTCCCAGTCTGACCCTTTTCTTTGTTTTGACTTTATACACTGATTGAAGAGCTACTTGGGGTATGTGTCTTGGCATCAAGACCTCATTTATAGATAGTTTACCCTATTATAATTTCACACTGAAGAGCAAGTGCTGAGTAATTATAGGAATTTGTTTTCAGCGAACTAAAATTCTCATTTTTTTATGGGAAACTTGGTAAAAGGTTGATGTATGTAAAAATGGATGGCATAAACAGACCTCAAGGCTGCATTTTAATGTTTCAGTGAAAGTTGAGTTTTAGATCCAAGGAAAATTAGAGTTTGGGGCCCTGCATTATTTTAGTAATGCACTTAATTCACATAAAAACATTTTGAACCTTTTCATCTGAATCAAGTAATTGGGCAAAACAGTAATCTGAAATTTGATTCCCAGATCTCACATCAACAGAATAGAATATTTGGTAAAGAATAGGGAAATGCAAATCAATTTGAATTGATTTCTCCTTTTTCTGATCAAAGTGATTTTGTTCAGCGTCTGCATCAATTTGTAATTGAAAACAAAGATCTAGAAAAAGTTGGCATACATTTTAGTGTCACTTCTTATGAAAGACACTATTTTTGGTCTTTCCCCTGCAATATACCTTGTACTTTTCCTTGTATAGCTTTTAAATACTTTTTTTTCTTGCAGTGTTGTACTGAAAAAACAGGATGAATACAAACAGTAAAAGTAATTGTGTTTCAGGTTAATACAGTATGTAGGTTTAGGAATTCTATATTAGGTCATTCCATCACAGAATACTAGATCTGTGGAGATATAGTTCTGTCTAGATAATTTGCCCTATAAGTCATTCTCATATTGTATTCGTGTCTTTTCTGATGCTGTGGTTATCAATTGTCTGCTTCTAGCAACCTGATAATAGAATTACTTTTAGGATTTGAATCTATTTTTTATAAAGTATCAATTGCATTTGCCTTGCAACCATACATTGTTAATTTAGAAGCAGTCTTTGATCACTGCTATATTTTAAAAATTCAGGTGATTTTCCTCCCTCCTTCCCTCCCTCCCTTTCTGTTACACAATTACAGGATCCATAACTTGGGAATATTATACCTCTATGAAAATCTAAAATATTTCTTTTCTCCTTGTCTTGTGTCTCGTTCAAAACTTTTGTCCAAGGGCAAATTCTTCTTTTTTTAAATATGAACCAGACTGGCAAGGCCACTGTGTACACAAAAGGATAAAGATATACTCAGATTACCCAATATGTGTTTTGCAAAAGTTGATTTTTAAAGCAAAGTTGCAACATGCCACACAGTTTTGCAACACTGGGTGGAAAATGAGCACCTATGTTGAAAAGACATTTCTCCCTTGGATGGTTGCTTTGGAACTACTTCTAGGATATTATAAAAGTCCTATCCATGCATTCAGATGAATAATGGGAATTCAAAGTGGGGAAAGCACGGGTGATACATTCATTATGTCCATCTCCTACCTACAGCCATAAACATGCCTTTTGATTTTGGTAGATTCTGCAAAAAATGCAGATTTGAATCACGTTCAGCTTAACATGCTTAGGATTTCCAATTGCAGGATTCCAGTTATGAGGCAAATTGTAAATTCATCTGAGTGTTCTTAGAAATCCCCAGACCATTGCATTAATGGTGACAATTAGTGACAATCAGAAGTAGAGCTGGCATGCGTGAATATATGGAGGGACAGAACTTGTATCTTAATAGGATCATAAGCAAAATGGAATACCATATTTCTTTTTACTGATCAGCTGTGACTGAATGCAGAATAGATTCCATCCAAAAGATAATAATACAAGGATTTTTAATGGCTCTATTTTTATTTTTGAGTACTTATGCTGGAACTAGAAGTATTGAAAATGGAAGCTCCCTGAAACCGTAATCAAGGAAAGCAAGATATGATGTGATTTCCTTGTTCTTACCACATAAGGTACTATCGTACGGTACTTCCTTGTTCCTACCACATACGCATATGTTTCCTCTAGCTACATCTTTCATCAGAAGAAGGATAAGTTGGTCTCTGGACCATGAACATTTAGGTTTGGCTCTAAAAATTTTATTGGCTGAAACAAAGATTAAGCTCCAGTTCCATAAACAACGGAATGTCTATGGAGATTCTGAGTCATCCAGGTCATAGTTATCCCAAAGGTGCTTTTTCACGAGGCAACTGGACTTTCTTGTTTTTCTTTGAAGACATTTCACTTCTCATCCAAGAAGCTTCTTCAGCTCATACTGGATGGTAGGGAATGGAAGGATTTATACTCCTTTCAGACAGCTGGTCATTTGCATTCTTTTAGAAAGTCCTTGAGGCCACCTCAGGGTCACCTGAGTGGTGCAAATGTGTGTGGAGCCTTCTTGGCTGCAGGATGTTTTCTGCCCTGTGTCTCTTCACTGTTGAGGACAGGCACAGGCTGTTAGCAATGAGTCTGTGCTGTCTGCATCTCAAACTGAAGCATCAGTGGTTCCTGTAGTCTGCAATGTTTTCTGGAAATCCATTCCCCACCATCCCATCAGAGCTGAAGAAGCTTCTTGGATGAGAAGCGAAATGTCTTCAAAGGAAAAAAAAAGACAGTCTGGTTGCCTCCTGAAAAAGCACCTTTGGGACTACCATGACCTGGATGACTAAGAATCTCCATAGACATTTCGCTATCCACTTTGGGATGAACACCCTTCGAATGGTGCGGGAGTATGAATGGATTTCCAGAAAATATTGCAGACTACAGGAACCATTGACGCTTCAGTTTAGATGCAGACAACACAGACTCATCCCCAAAGCCTGCGCCTGTCTTCAACAGTGAAGGGACACAGGGCAGAAAATATCCTGCAGCCAGGAAGGCTCCACACCCATTTGTACTATTCAGGTGACCCTGAGGAGACAGATAAACCTCCAAATGGCCTCAACAATTCTCTAAAAGAATGCAAATGACCAGCTGTCTGCAAGGAGTATAAATCCTTCCATTCCCCACCATCCAGTCAGAGCAGAAGAAGCTTCTTGGATGAGAAGCGAAATGTCATCAAAGAAAAACAAGAAAGTCCAGTTGCCTCCTGAAAAAGCACTTTTGGGATAAAGAGTGGAATCTTTCTTCAACACTGGTAATGCGACACCAGGTTCCATTTTCTTTAAAGACAATAGGCTACATTAAGACTCTTCAAACTAGTTGAATGTCCCCTCTCTCAAGTTTTCTATGTCTTTTGAAACTGGCAGGGAAAGTCCTATGAATTAAGACCATATAGTATTATTTGGTAAGATTAAACTGAAATCAGTCTCTATTCTCAGGAAATATGGTTAGACTGTAATATTCTAATCAGCTCTTTTACAGCATTTGTAAAATTATGCACATTAACTTTATATATCGGTAATGTGTTAAACTGCAATATATAACACAAACTAAAGTTCTTTTAATATAATACAGTTACTGAAGTGCAATATTTTTGTGTTTCCTGTGAGTATAAAGCTAAGCTTACTTATGTAGTAATACTAAATAAAAAGGAATTATTATTTTTGTTGTTATTATTTAAATTTAGGAGAAATAAGGTTATAATGTAATGGATAGAACACGGCAAATATAGGCCAATTTTTAAAGATCTGATCATTGATTTCAAGGAAATGAACTGAAATGTTGATTAACTTTACAGATTATGAGTAACTTAATTAATAGCTTAATTGCATACTTGAGAGCATGATATTAATGGACAAAATTCTGCATAAATTTAGGATCAATTCAGGAAAGGTGCAGTGCTTTGGACATCCTATAAAGATATATATTTCCAGAATAGAATAGAATAGAATAGAATAGAATAGAATAGAATAGAATAGAATAGAATAGAATAGAATAGAATAGAATAGAATAGAACAGCTTTATTGGCTAAGTGTGATCAGACACACAAGGAATTTGTCTCCAGTGCATAAGCTCATAGTGTACATATAAACAGCAAGTAATAGGTCATAGGTCATAATCATAGTTGTAATCATAGTTACAATCATTACTCATAAGTTGTAAACAACAATTGATAAATCATAAGAAACCAACAAAAGATAGTAGGAAAGATGAGAAGATGAAAAAAGATGAGAAATGAGACAGTGCCATGGGAATTAAGTGTTAAGCAGAGTGATGACACAGGGGAAAAAACTAATTTTATGTCTGGTTGTTTTGGCATGCAATGCTCTGTAGTGGTGTCCTGTGGGGAGACGTTGAAATAGATTGTGTTCAGGAGGTGAGGGATCTGTAGGTATTTTCTCAGCCCTCTTTCTGGTTTGTGCAGTATACAGGTCCTGAGTGGAAGGCAGGCTGATTGTGATCATTTTTTTCTGCAGTCCTAACTATCCATTAAAGTCTGTACCTGTCCTGTTTGGTTGCTGTGCCAAACCAGACAGTTATTGAGGTACAAATGACAGACTCAATAATTCCTTTGTAGAATGGTATAAGCAGATCCTTGGGCAATCTAAGCTTTCTGGGTTGATGCAAGAAGAACATTCTTTGTTGTGCCTTTTTAATGATGGTTCTAATGTCAGGTGTCCATTTCAAGTCCTTGAAATAATAGAACCTAGAAACGTGAAGTTCTCTACTGTTGATACCGTGTTGCCTAATATTATAAGAAGGGGTAGAATAGGAGAGCTTCTTCTAAAATCTATTAGCATATCTACAGTTTTAAGAGTGTTCAGCTCCATATTGTTATGGCTGCACCACAGGGCCAGTTGATCTACCTCTTGTCTATATGCAGACTCATCATCGTCTTGAATGAGACCAATGACTTTTGCATCATCTGCAAACTTCAGTACGTTGACAGAGGGATCCTTCGAGATACAGTCATTGGTACAGAGAGAGCAGAGTAATGGAGAGAGCACACAGCCCCCGGGGGGGGGGGCTCCTGTGCTAATGGAACGGGTGTTCGGTGTGATTTTCCCTAGCTTCACCTGCTGCTTCTTATTCATTAGAAAGCTTATGATCCATTTACAAGTGTGGTCAGGAACAGCTAACCGAATCAGTTTAGAGAGGAGGATTTCAGGAATGATGGTGTTGAATGCTGAGCTGAAATCTACAAAAAGGACCCTTACATAGAGTTCTTTGGGGATTCAGATGTTGTAAGATGTCCTGAATCCCCAAACAACTATGTAACGGTCCTTTTGATTTTGGTTAATAAGTTCTGTATTATAGAACATAATACAGAGATATTCAGGCATGCATATGCATCATTTGATTATCCAGAATACATAGTTGCTGATTCACGTACTGAGTGGCAGTATGTGAATTTTGGGGGGGGGGGGGAATCCACTGCATTAGAGAAGATGCCTGGTGATAAGAAATTCATCCAGCTGCTTATCTAGCTCACCTATTGGCACACCATTTATCAGGAAATGAAAATGGGTATGTTAACTACAGAAAAGCAGAAGTGACAATTTCTCTCTCTCTCTCTCTCTCTCTCTCTCTCTTTCTCTCTCTCTCTCTCAGATCTAGTCTACTCCATTTCTTGCAGTCTAAAGAATTTCCACAAAAGATTTTGTGTGGCCATTTCTCCTAATGTTGTTTTATGACAGCTAATTTAGCAACCAATTATGTAACAATGCATTTTACAAACAATGCATTTTATGAATATAACTTCTCATATGCACTTTTGTCTACAGAGTACATTCTTATACACATTAGGGATCTGGAGTGCAAAATTCAAAAAAGAACATTTTGACAAATAACTATGTTTGATTCATGTTTGAAATTTTGAAATGAGATCATCTTGTATTTTAATATGAACCCACATTCTTTCCTTCACCCCCATGTCCCTTGTGAATCTTTCAGTAATGTGGTGTGTATACTACTAAGGATGAGAGAGAGAGAGAGAGAGAGAGAGAGAGAGAGATTTGATATTTGCATGCAGAGAGAAACATTTATCTTTGAAGAGAGTCATGTTTTCTAAGATTCCAAAATATTCCAGTGTAGAATTTTCCTGTTAGTGGGATTGAACTAGTTTAAGGGTGCAGTCAAAGCTTGATTTCTTTTCCCAATCAGATTCCTAACTTTTTGATATTGAGAGTAATCAACTTTACAGGATTTATTTAGAGGTTTTCCCAAGATTAAGGAGCCTAAGATTTTGTGACCAAGTCTCAAAATGTATTATAATCATGTGTCTTACTGGAATCTACCATGCAGCTCAGACATAGACTCTGAGAAACATTAACTAATTGCACATGGCAGTAATAACAAGAACAAATAATAGCCAGGCCTAGTTGTACAATCCCAGCAGAACACCACTTGCCCTGGGCAGCCTCGTGTGAAGTGGCTGCTTATTGCACAAGGGATTCCAATTGTGATAACCGTGTCCAGTATGCAGTGGACACAGTTTGTGTTCTGGTTTTGTTGTTTTTTTGGCTCAAAGAGCAGCCAAATACCCTGAAGCCTACAGCTGTAATAGTACAAATGATGCAATGGAAACTAGATCTTGTATTACAAAGCAGCAAAAATATGAATTTGTTGTCTTCCAAGCATTTGTGGAATCTCTCAAACAACCACGTAGACATGCCCGACAAGGGGTCAGCTTTTTTGCTGGATTAAATAGTGCAGAAGAGATTACAAAACCAAAAAGTCTTTTCTGCTGGGGAGTGAAAATGTACTGGTCTATCTTAAGAAGGGATTTATCAGGAGGTAAGGTAATGGTGGATTCTGGAAGAACACTGGCCAGAAGAAGGAACAGTAAAACGTTCACTGTGTTCTTATAATTGTGATTGACAGATACAGTAAATTGAACAAATAACGTTTAACCCAGGAAAGCAACTCTGTACCTTGGGCGATCTATTTCCTCTTCTGATTTGGGACTGATTTTAACTGCACCATTTCCCAAACCAAAATGTTTTGATAAGTGAGTAAATTCAGTTTTTAAAGAAAAGTAGTGTGATTAAGCTTTAAGAAAAATGGAATTGACTTGGGAATGGAACTCTGGCACACAAAAAACGTCTATATTGGAATTGGAAAAACCTGTCTGTAAAAAAATAAAGTTACTTGAACCATCGCCTATAAACAGGAAATGTATATGATGGTAAAATAATGAATCACTTGCACTGTTTATCAAAGTCAGGAAAGAAGTTGGCTCTTGTAAACTAAACAAACATGGCTTTATGAAACCAGCCCATGTGTTAGCTTTGCGCACTGTATGATTCATCATGTTCAGCTTGTTTAATGGAAAATACTTGGTATCAATAGGTGCTATATTTCTGGATTTCAGTACAGTTAAGCAAATGGCATCTATGCTTAGTTATTTACAGTCAGTGGTGGGATTCAAATATATGAACAACCGGTTCTCTGTGTGGATGCTGCTTCCGGAAGTCCATTCTGGGCCTGGGCAACAAAAAATTAGCTACCGGTTCTGCCGAAGTGGTGCGAACTGGTTGAATCCCACCACTGTTTACAGTCCATTTTGTTAAACTTTATTAGCCTCACTCATCACTTTTCACTATGTTAGTGCAGCTATGGTATAGAACTGGAGGAAGAATGTTGTCTTGTGACTTTATCAGGAACACATCACAGTCATGGCAGAACCAAATGGATCTTTTTAACACTGTCTTAATTTTATTTCTGATATCTGATCTGGAGGCCTCACACTAAGCTACATAACTGGGCCCCAGTATATAGCCCTGGCCATCCATGCACCTTTAGGCATCTTGAAATACCCACAACGGAGGAATGGTTGGTGAAGAGGATGGAAATATAAGAGATGGCAAATTTAACTGTTTTGATTTAAGAAAGATCAGCAATAGGGTACCTGTGATTGGAAACTGCTTATAGACTTTTTGCTGAAAAAAGAGAAACGTGAATTCTTGGGTTTGAAGATTAGAAAAGGTAGCTTAAGGAAAGAAGGAAATTATGATGTAACCTTAGAGAGAAGGGGGGTAAAATATAAAAGAATGTATAATGGCTGTCGAAAAGAGTGGAAGCTGCTTTTTTTTTTTTAATCTTTTCTTTTTCTTTGTCTTCTTTTCTATTTTTTTCTTACTTATTCACTATTGTTTCTTATTAGTTTCTTTTCTAATATTCATATTGCTTTTATCTTGTTAAAAATTTCTTCAATAAAAAATTATATTAAACACACACACATCCTTGGGCCTCTGCAGTGATGCCTTCCCAGTTCAACCTTTTATCTGATTTTTTTCCCCTTCAGATTAAAAGCCATGCCATTGTGAGAGGTTTTTGATGAATGGGCAAGCCCTCTGTCCCCCTAAAAGGCAGACGTGGTTCTCAGAATTTCAAATTCACATATTGGCCATTAAGCCCAACCCCCTTTGCCTGGTGGTTATTACACTTTTTATCTGTCCTATTGTCACAGACCTTTGAAATGATTCCCCATTACTGTGAATCCATTATATGTCTTCGTATCAATCTTTAGACAAAATATCCTTTGCCCTTCCCAATTCTTCCTTCTTTGGCACAACAGACCTGGGAAGTTGCCATGTGATTGTACTACCTAAATGCGGAGGTTGAGAACAAGTATCCCACAGCTTTAAAAAAGTCCCCATGAGTCATCAATATAATCAATCCAAACCTATAAAATAGATATCTTAATACAACTGCCCCCAACCTTTTGGGCACCAGGGACCGGTTCCATGGAGAGAGGTTTTGCCGCGGACCAGAGGGGGTGTGGTTTTGCATGCTGCTTACATGCCACGGATGGGGCTTCACTTGTTTATGTGGCCCAGTTTTTGACATATCGCGGACTGGTGCCGGTCCACGGACCGGGGGGGGGGGGGTTGGGGACCCCGTCTTACTATATTGAAGTCACAGTGTTTATTAAAAGGCATACAGAAATACAGGTAGTTCTGAATGCACGATCACAATTGGACCCCCAATTTCTATTGCTAAGCAAGGCAGTTGTTAAATGAGTTGTGCTTCATTTTACAACCTTTTTTGCCACAGTTGCTAAGTAAATCACTGCAGTCAAGTGAATCACGTTGTTTTCCCCCATTGAATTTGCTTCTCGGAAGCCAGCTGAGAAGCCAGAGGAGGCTAATTTTAGTTTTACTAACAACTGTGTCATCCAGAAAATTAAGTGATCAGAGGACCAGGGTTCTTTGATTTTATAAGAGTTTACTTGTGAACTTTTTTTTTTTATTATTATTTGGAGTAGGATATTTTCTGCATTTTGGCTCAAGCACATCTTGCCTACAGGCTATCTGTGATTCAGTCAGGTGCTGTTGGGCCATCTTTGCCTCATTCCTGCTACTCCTGTCTGAAGACATGTATATAGGAAGTTGAAATTGAAAAAAAATGTTGCTATTTTGTTGAGGCTTTGTAGAGTTAATGGGCTCTGAAGGCCCATCAATGCTGCTATGCACTTTCCCTTCTAACCAAAGAATAAAGGGGCTACAGTCATTTGATGCTTTCCCCATGGCAACCGAATCTTTGGTCAGATCGGACATTGAATCCCAAATCTGTTGAAATTGAATCCTGTTGCTTTAAAATCTTGAATCTCCACTTTGAATAGAATGTTCTTTGGAAACCCTCTGAATCCAGGGTTTCTTCATGCAAATACTGTAAATATATGTGTAAATAAAACTGATTTACTTAATAGCGTGCTTGTATTATTCACCATTTTAAATTCACCTTGTTCATAAAGTGAGGGTGGAACAAATAAAAGCAGAAGGAATATAGAGCATGGGCTCAAATCTGATTCAAGATTTGAAGGTGGGGGGGGGGATGGGAAATCTCCTTACATTGTTTTATCTATTTTTTCCTGTCTTAAAAAACTCCATTTGACCCCTCCCCCTTTAATTCCCTTGCTTATGGCAGCATGAAGTATTTTATCTTCTGGTAGAATGAACACAAAACAATGTAAATGCAGTGTTCTGTGCCTAAATAATAATTCACTGAGGAAGTGGACATATAAGTAATAACTGTGGGGGTTTTTTAGGATTAAAAAAGGATAGAAAAAAGGGCGGGGGACTTTAAGGCAAGGTAATTTTCAACATTATTGTGAATTGTTTTACACCTTACAAAGTAAACCTCTCCCCCCAAAAAAAAAAAAGAAGAAGAAGAAGAAGAAGAAGAAGAAGAAGAAGAAGAAGAAGAAAAAGAAGAAGAAGAAGAAGAAGAAGAAGAAGAAGAAGAAGAAGAAGAAGAAGAAGAAGAAGAAAGAAAGAAAGAAAGAAAGAAAGAAAGAAAGAAAGAAAGAAAGAAAGAAAGAAAGAAAGAAAGAAAGAAAGAAACCTTGCCTCTTTTCCAGGGGGAAAAACATTCTGCGATTACCAAAGTATGGCATTTATCTATTTATCCATATCAGAAACTTTGAAACTGGAAAGACCACAGCAGGAGATATTTTGGGATTCAAAGAATTTGGAAAACCTCTACCTCTCTCTTACATGCAGGAAAGGGTGCAAAGAACTGAATTACCCCTTGAGCTACTTTAAACATCCTTTTTCATTTTGAGCAATGAGAGAAAACAAAAGGAAGAACAGCAAATTCTATTCCTTCCTCACTTCTGTTTTGTCTGTCTATAACTAACAGGGCTTTGGGTTCATCAGAGGACATTAATACTAACACACAAGACCACTGTTGTGATCTGAATGTTTTGATTTTTTTGGGTGTACTTACGTTAATGCCTCTTTTCAGGTTTTTAAAAATACATTTTAAAATTGCAGAATTACTTCGATGGGTCATTCTTTTAACTGGAAATCATTCTTTTAACCTAGGCTAGAAACCAGGAGACCGTGAGTTCTAGTCTTACCTTAGCCACAAAGGCAGGTGGGTGACCCTGGGCCAGTCACTTTCTCTCAGCCCTAGGAAGCAGGCAAGAGCAAAACAATCTTGCCAAAAAAATTGCAGGGACTAGTCCAGGCACTCTCTAGGAGTCAATATTGACTTGAAGAAAGAATCTCTTTCTCTCTTTATGTAAAGTAAAGTTTCCCTTCAATCAGGCATAATTTTGGGTGACTTTGTGGATATTTGTTTATAGTTTCTTTGCAACAGTTTAGAAGTATTTGTTATTCTCTCCTTGGACTTTTCCCCGCTTTCTAATCTAGTTTACAGCCTTGGAATTTCCTGATAGTCTCCATCCAAGTACAAACGAGGTTACTAAGCAACTGTACTTCGATTTTAACCAATCTGGGCTAGGTGCTACCACCTGCCCTGGAATCAGTGTTATATGTTACTTTGTTGATTGCATCCTTCTGCCTATGTGCTGGGGATAATATTAGAGAATAACATTTTACTTCCAGTGTGTAAGATGCTCTGAGATGCAACCTGCTAAACAATGACAAGCACAATCCACAAACCATTTATGCAGTGAGTCATTGATTGTACGTTACCCTCAGGTAAGCCTTAACATAAAAAGTACGCTTTTATTCTGATGGCCATCATATTTCCTTCAGTGTGGTTGTTAGACTTTCCATTGTGATGTGCTTTATTCAGATCATTAAACTGGAGGGAGGGAGGAAAATCCCACTTTTGTTTCTGGCTATTTAAAAGGACTATGCAGTTGCTTGAAAAGGTAAATTTGCTGCCCAATGATTTTTTTTTTCTTGATGCTGTGCTACATAGCTGTCCTTTGCCTACCATATTCTTCTCAGTGATACCTTATATTTAAATTTTTAGCTTACATGGATGCAGTGATGTGAAAATAAAGCATCCTCCCTTCATACAAAAATAAACAAACTGCAACCTTTCAACCATCCCTTGGGAGAGTAAAAATGTCTTTGGTTTGGCAGAAAATTGCAAATATCCACTGGTCTGGCCTGCCCTCCCATCTGCTCAGTCATCTCTCCTGAACTGTAAAAGTGCAATATGTGGGAGCTGCAAAATCCTTATGCAAAGATGTATATTTAATTCAACTGAGATTTGCTGTCACAGCAACCTTCCAAGCAATGATGCAAACCATAAAAAAAATAATCCCAAGGACAGTTGCTCTGCTGTCTGGGTAGACACAATTACAAATGGCCCTGTTCGATTGCCTAGAACAGTGGTGGCGAACCTATGGCAGGGTGCCAGAGGCGGCACTCAGAGCCCTCTCTGTGGGCACATACGCCGTCGCCCCAGTCCTAGGCCTTCAGCTGGGTTTTATAAAACCTTTTCACTTTAGGCCTCCGTCGCCGTGTGCAAAAAAAAAAAAAGGTTCAATCAGTCAATTTCAACTTCTTGCGGAAAAAAAAAAGATCTTGCAAAGTTGGAATTGATTGATTGAACTTTTTAGTCCCACCCTGTCTGCCATTACCACCGCAGCCACGCCCACCGAATTGGCCATGCCCATGCAATTGGCCACACCCAGCCAATGGGCCACACCCACCCGGCACTCGACGATGCATAAGTGGGTTTTGGGTTGCAGTTTGGGCACTCAGTCTCTAAAAGGTTCGCCATCACTGGCCTAGAAATTGATACAAATATAACACTGAAACAAATTTATCGGTAATAGAAAAATTCTAAAGAATTGCTCTAAGGCAAATATTTTGAGACTGTTACCCCAAGGATTGTGGCATTTCTTAAAAGATTTTTGGGGGGGCGATGTCAACGGGAAGAGGCAAATAAAGTTCCCTAAAAGTTATTTTATCTGTTGTTATTGATTTCTTCATCTATTCTACACAAAGTGCCATAACTGTATTATGGATCTTAAATGGGGTAGCTCTCGAGGTCCAACAAATCTAGCTAATGCTCTGCATGAATAGAACATGTAATCTGGAATATACCTCTAAAATCCAAAAGTCATAATCTGGAAGGAACATTGAGAGTATATTTGACAAAAATATTGGTTTTCAACCAATCTGAGCTTGCAAACCAAGAGAGTGATTTTTTTCTCTCTCTCTCCTTCCATTCTCTTGTGGCATGAATTTCCTTTCTGTTTCACTTCCCTTTCTCATCTTAGACCAGGGGTCTCCAAACATTGCTGCTTTAAGACTTGTGGACTTCAACTCCCAGAATTCCTCAGCCAGCACAGCTGGCTGAGGAATTCTGGGAATTGAAGTCCACAAGTCTTAAAGCAGCCAAGTTTGAAGATCCCTGTCTTAGACTCTAGTGTTCATTGTTTTTTGTACCATTGAGAAATATTATAATCTCCTAACCAGATCTGCAGACCCATATAAACACATTTACAAACCCTGGTAGAGATGGGAACCCTGATTAGCCAAGAGCATCAAGGGTGGCTGCAAGAACAGAGTAGCATAGTTGGCAAAAAACAACAACCATTGATCTATTGATCCAAACCAAATAATAATAATACTGCTCTGAGATTTTGGAATTTACACATGTAACACCCCAGAAGTAACCATGTAACACCCCAGAATTAACAATTGTCAATAAGAAAGACAAGAATGTCTGGATAGTGATTGTGGCAGTACCTGAAGACAGCAGAATAGAAGAGAAAAAACTGGAGAGACTCTCTAAACACAAAGATCTGCAAACAGAAACAGAACGACTTGGGCGAAAGAAAGCAAAGATAATACTAATAGTAATAGGCACCTTTGGTGCAATCCTCAAACATCTGGAGCACCATTAGCATTCGATCATTCAATCGAAAAAGGTAGCTTTACTCAGAACAGGTTACATCCTGCAGTGGTACCTTTAACACCACCAAACAGCAATATCTGCTATCCCAGGTCCTTGGGAAGGACTTGATAGGTAGATAAAAATGCCAAATCCATTCTCAACATCTGGCTGACTGTGCAACCAACCACAATACACAAATGCCATAATGGTAAGAAAAGGTGTTAACAATTCAGTGTTAACTCAGATAATTCATAACTGTGGTAGGATAAGCTTGGTTGATGGGATGTAAAGGCTTAACTTGACAGATTTTTAAAGCAGTAGCATTGCCAGGTTCTTGACTTTTATTTATTTCCTAAAGTTCATTTATCACTATGGTTCTATTTGCAGTATAACATTAGTCAACTAAATGCAAAAGTTGCTGTCTATCTTGTAGTATTCCACTTGATATAATTCAGTCTGTGATATTATACAGAAAGAACAGATTGCTTAATATATTTTCTGCAGCTGGGGAAATACATCAGAAGACTTACTCACATTTGAGAAAGTGCTCTAGTGAGTGCCCATCCCTCTTTTGCAACATGCAATAAGGGTGCTGGGAAAATGGCAACTTCCCATAGGGTCCATAGTTCTCATCTGCCAAAAATGTTCAAGATCACCTGATTCAGCTCTACAATAGAAGAACGATGAAAAGACTCCTGTGAGAAATTAGTTTAAGGCTGGATTGCCAAATATAAATAGTCGAAGTGCTTAAGTTAATTTGCACTTTAATTATATACATCCAAGAAGGTTTCTATGTTAACCTACACATGGGGAAAGGTGGGCAAAATTATTCTCAATCAAATTTCCAAAAGCCATACTTTTCCTCATGTTCAGACCTGTAAATCGACAAGTTTCTATACAGCTGCATAATAGACTTAATGTCAGACAGTGGATCCCCACCTTCTCCAAGTGTCCATGTATTTGTCGGAATTGCAACATAATAGTAAATTCCACACCAAAGTGATATCTTTAGTAATGCCACCTGCCTTCATTTACAGCTACGTCAATAGTTATTTTGCAATGTCTGCATTGCCAAACACAAGGTCAGGTTTTCAATGAACCTAAGACTCAACACATACTTAATACCACTGACACAACTTCCTGACAGTAATTTAGGTGAGCATAGAAATAAAAAACAAAATATCCTTCTCCCTTAACTCTCAGTACTCTTGGTGAAGATTTTTCTACATGGACATTTAGTATACATGCATCCTTTATGGAGTGAGCAATGTTCTTCCAATAATGAATGCATTACTATTGCCCATGGCATTAGTGACTATGTCAGCAATCCAATAACAGGAAGTGTCATCTTTGTAATAAAATAAAAGGATAGTGATCCTACTGACATTGGCTGATTGTATTAGCATTTTTATAGGCAGAGAATTGTAAATCTTCATTCAGCATTCCAACTGCTCTCTGAGGCAAGTTACTATATCTATTTTTGCAGAAGTGTCCAGAGGGATGAGAAATAGTAGATTTCCTAAGATAATGAATAAAACGAAGGAGTAAGTTAGCTTAGATCCAATTAAATGTTCAATTTGATGAGACTGTTTGAGTTGAATCAGTGTGGTCTGAATTAATAAATTGAATCATTGAATTATTGGATCTGAAGATTCATTTGAATAATGTATGTGTGTGAACTTTAAAAAGTCCACTGCATCTTCAAATCGATTAGAATCACTTCACAAAATGAAGTGATCCATTTCAGTGTATCAAATCAATGTATCAATTTAATCTGGAAATTTGATTTCAAGCTTTGAAATGAAGCATTGTAAAGTCCTAATGAATAAAACATCATACATACAGCTGCAGTAGCTGGATTTAAATCTCAGAAATACGGTCTCTATACAAACTATATAATATTGGCAAGATGAAGTTGTTTCAATGACCTTAGAATGACTCTTCGATGTTTTGTTTCCTCTGCTGCAGAGTAATTTCTCGAAATATGACAAAGACTATCTAATAAGAACAAAAAGGAGTAACTGAAGATTCCAGTGGCTCTCACGCTAGCCTTAACTTTGTAGCTGAATTTGTTTTCCTATTGGTCCTCTGGATTAGCCAATTGAAAAATTCTCGCTATCTGTGCCCTTGTTCATATCCATAACTAGATACATAATGCAAAATTCTATTATTGTTCAAATTCTTAATCAATTTAAGAATTTGGGAGAAAATATAGCATATATTTTATCATCACACACAAGCACAGGCAGACAGGCAGATACACACACACATGCACTTTCACAAGCCCATTTCTCTTTACCTCAATGGAATGTACTCACCCAGAAAGGCAATTGTCTCCACAAAAGTTCATTGGAATCCTAGCAGATGGCATGGGACCCTTTCCTGATTACTCAGGAACAGAATCCATCTGTTAAAGTGAACAGCCTATCAAAGGAGCATGTATTTTTTTTTTATGGTCTGCCAATTCTTATACACCTTTCATCTTTTTTTTAAAGCCTTCACCAAATGGTTGCATAAGTGACATTTCCAATGTTAAAAAACTCAGAGGGGAGGAAAATAAAATTCATTACATGAAAGAGAAAACTGGAAGCTAGATTTATTTTTGTCTTCTCCTTTTGAAACATTTTTCAGCAGGCCTGTGGGGGGAAGAAGGGGGGGGCATTAAAAATAGTTTCATTGGGTTTTCCAATGGAAATTCCTTTCTCTGATGTGATTACTGTATACTAATAGTTGTCTCTTACCCACTTCAGTTTAGTAGAGGATGATTCTGCTGGATTATGTACAATCACCAGAAAAATATATTTGATTTTTTAATATATATATATATATATATATTCACCAAAGCTTATAAAAAAGTACATGGGGGAATATTGAAGCCATTCAGTCTACCCGTATTAATTGTCTGCTTCCACATTTCAGCCTATCCTTGCAATTAAATGCAAACATGATTCATCACTAGCATCAATGAATGAAAGCGAATATACGTGTCCCAGGATACTGTTGCAGGATCCAATCTGGGTCGGTCACCGGGACCAGCGATTCTGTCTTCTGAGCTTTTGGACTCGTGCTGGAGCCCATCTTCAGGGAACTTTTCTCTAGCATCAACCCTTGAGCTGGCAGAACACTCTGCTGAAGGCATAAAATGTGCTTCCCCACTGCTCATCACACAGTAACTAGCAAAGCAACAGAATTAGCAAATGGGACTAATTATACACCTATTGTGGGCAAAATTAAAGAGGAAGGCTTAATTCCTCGTCCCACCTTCCAGCAGGAAACCATCTACTAGTCTCCCTAATGTGGGTGGTGGATCCTTAAAACATGAGTTCAGCTACCTGTCAAGGTGCAAGTTTTACATGTTGCAGATGCAGCTCCTGGTCAGAGCAACTCCTCCTCCGTTCTTATGATTTGTCACCTCGGCTATTTCTGAATGTGCATCCAGCCTGTTTTTGAAAGAATGCTAAACCCTTGCTTAAAAATAGCACGGTTAAGAGATAACAGGCACAGCGGAGGAGCACAGGATGAAGCAAGTAATAATGATAATCAGCAACCTCTATCCTTGACTGGTGATACCAGCTGGCGCTAAGTAACCAAGGAGCCCAGTTCTGACCTTCTGGTCAACAGCATCAGAGTTGGAATTAAGTAGACGGAATGTCACTGCTGCAATGCCAAAGTGATAAAAAAAAAAGTCAAACATATAGCCATATAAAATCCCTTGTGAACTGGAGCAGCCGAAAACCAGCAATGTATCCAATGGTGACAGAACTAGCCACCCAATGCTGGCATAACCCTGCTTTTCCCCAGGTGAAATCAACGTGCTGAACAAAGCAAGACCAACTTTTTTTTTTTTTACAAGAGCTGCACTGTGTATAAAAGGAGCCTATGGAAAACCTAACATAGAAAGGGCCAGTCAGAGATAGGTCTGCCAATATAAGTTGGATGCCCAACCTCTCCAGTAGCCCAAGTCAAAGTAGCCATGAAAGGCAGTGACCCAGGGAGGAAGGGGTGGCGGCTCCTGATCTAATGTAGCCAATAGAAGCTAGGCTGATCCCAACTCCTGACTGCAGGAATAATCAAAAGGCCAGTGGATTTGCCACATCAGATCCATATCCACAGTTGGGAGAAGAGGGGAACCTACCGCGCAAGTAAATAACTAAAATAACTAAAAGTAAATAAAAATGTTAGTTACTTACTAAAAGTAATTAGGAGGATATGAGCTGTCAGATTTTATAAAAGCTGTTTTCGGGTTCATAGAAAATTAATAAGGTGACATGATGTCGGTAACTAGAAATAATCCTCTAAGCATTATTATGGGTTATACAATCATATTATAAATTATGTTTTTATTGAAAAATAGATGATAAAAATATAAAGCAGTCGCTCTTCTTCATAAGTCAAGTCAAAGTACTGCTTATTAAACCAGCAGAAAGCTATTCTGGCATAAAATTACTGCCACCTCTGTTGTCTCAATTCTGTCACAATTGCAATGTTGGCAAATGGTATTAATTTTACTTATAGTGTAAAGGGCACATTAAGAATAGGGATTGGTGGATTTCCCTGGCTCTCACCTCTTTTTTTTTTCCTGTTAAATATTACACTTGGTGAGAAAACATTCACCAATAATTCTTCTTAACACAGGGAATGCGAAAGAAGGAAAATTTGACAGATGACTAGCTGTATAGGTTTGCTCATCTGTCAAACTCGCTCTAGTTTGGCATATTTTCTACCAATGTATTCAAAGGGAGCAAAATTATATACCTAGCTACCTGTCTGTCTATGGGCCAGGGGGATACTTAAGGTACAGATTTTAGGCATAGAAACAGGCTGAGTAACTTGGCCAGTAACTCTGTCTCTGTTTTAGACTGGGAAGAAATTGCTAGTCTGGACCAGTTTAACCATCAATGAAGAGGCCTTTCTCCAACAGTGAAATTAATTTGAACTGATTTTATATATATGCTTGCTTGCTTATTGGATAAACAGAACATTAACAAAACATATTTTAAAAGAACAGACTGAGGAAAAACCAGCACGAAAGGTAACATTTGAAAAACACATTTTCTTTGGTATTTATAAATACCTCTTCAAGAGAAATTCAAAGATATAAAGCACTCCTACTTCTATGCAAAGTGTATAACCAAGTCAGTGTTAAGAATGGTGTGTTAATTTAATTAAATGGATATCAAATTTATTCTAGGATTTTTAAATAATTCAACAGTTCACATAAAATGGATGTAATAAAATTGCATGATCTTTTGAGAATACCTAATCTAGTCAATTTTATAAGCCTGTGGTCAGTTTCACAAAGCTCATGGAAGTTTCTGAGCTTAGTTTTTAGTGCTGAAATAAGAAGCTTGTATCCTCCCCTAGCAAGATCTCACAAGTACTTAGTAGCTCATAGAAATCATGACTGCCCCCAAATGTGTAATCCACAATTAAGAAGGAAATAGAATTCATGGCACAAAATCTGTATCTTGGCAAACTTTTTTCCCAAGAGCCCAGGAGGTTGTGTTCATCTTGTTCCAGTCCAAAAGTGAGAAAGGTTTAAGCTGTCCTTTGGTTTGTTGGTATTAAAGTATTAGTAATCCTCCTTCTTAAGAAGAGATAGGTAAGGATGTTGTCATGGTTCCGATAGATGAAACCAATGAAAAGAACTTCAAGGCAAAGACTTCTTCCTTAAAGAACATTTTATTCAGGAAACAAAGTATTGGCACTTACATAGTTGAACTGAAATTCCCTCCCCCCAGATACAAAGTAACAAGTTGCAATTCCCACCCCAAAGAAGCTGTCAGAAATCACATTCTCCAATTAACACAAAACGCAGACTTTCCTTCCCAATTCCTCAGCCCGCCAAAACTTTATTAAGCAATGTCCTTGAGTTCCCACACAGCTGCCATTGTTATGGCTAACTAACTCTCAAGCATTTACTCCTTCCCACTTTCTACATCTAAACTTCAAAACAGTAAAAAGGCACTCTAAAAGCAAAGGTAACATGGCTGCTGATTCTCAGTTGTCATTGCGTTGACGTCCATTGTCACAGCGTTGACAAATGTACTGTATTCTGGCTATCCCACTGTACAATTCTTTTTATATTAGTGGTATAGTCTTGGCTCTTGCAAAATCTGTCCTCCAGCCTTCACCAATCTGCCTAATCTGACTATACACTTTGCAAATGCTGATGCCATCTTTTTTTTGTATTCCAATTTTGGCCTGTAGGGAAAAAGTAGAAATTAATTATTCTATACAAAGGTCCCGGTTTTACCAAATAAGCATTTAAACATTTTTCATAATTGAAAAATCAATGATAGATAAATTTGAGCAAGTTAAAGACATTAAATGGCAATATATTCACTTTCAGGTTTTATCTCTTAGACCCATCTAATTAGTGCATTCTTCAAAAAAGCTCAAAAAAGATCCAATGTGATCATCAAATTTGTAAACCATAAAGGTAACAATTAGATGCACACAGTAATTAAACTTAATTAAAACTAATAACGTAAGTTTTTAGCTATATGCACTCAACTCTGCAAACATAAGGACACATCTATCTTACCCAGTTGGCAGCTGTTTTCCATGATTCTTGATCAACTGCAAATTCACTTTTCTGGCTGGATCCTGGCTGTGTTTTCCGTTGAGGCCAGCTTGGGACTTTTCTGACCAATATTCTTGATAAAACAAACACTTTGAGCAGAGCAAAACCTAGTGAAATATCTTCTTTTTTAAAGAACAAAACAGATTCTGCTTTGGTTTATTGTGGGCTCTTGATCCTACTTTTATGGGTCCCAGATAAATATCGTGGCAGAGCTCAACAAGAGAGTCTTGGGTGAATTCCAAACTGCAGCTTAAAAACTTCTCTTCCATAGAGCTATCAGCTATTTCCTAAGCCAACTTTAGAAATTTCAGTCAGGTTGGTGATAGCACAGATTGGTCATTCTCCTTCTCTTGCTCTTCCCATCTACTGAGGGAAGACAAGCCTTGGTGGCCGGTTCTCATGTGAACCAATCCTGTCTTTTCCTTAGGGTTTGTTCCCTTTTTGCTAATCCCTTTGTTTCCCCAGATATATGCACATATGGATGCCTTTCCACACTCCTTCACATATGATCTCCACTGACTCTAACACAGTCCTTTTCTTTTTTTTCCCCTTATGGAACCAATGTAGCATTGTAATCAAAGTGCGAGGGAACAGCTTGTTCTCTGGTTCCTATGATTTTCTTTAGGTCCATGAACACTTTTTGGTAAGGAAATATTGATAAATAAAGCTTCACAGAAGCAAAACAGCAACATCCTTCTGTTGCAGGTTAAAGAGGCTTTAAAAAAAATAAAGAAATGGGAAGGAAAGCTTTGCAGCACTGTGGGCAGATGGTGGTTCCATTGATTGCAATCAACAATTACAGATCAGTGACTGCAATACCAATTTTCTTGAAATATCCAAGAATGTTGCTACAGTTTTAGTTGTACCAATAGATATCTGATGGTGGGTTTGCTATGTCAGGTACTCTATTTTGCTGTTAAGTGCCTTGAACATTTTGTCTGCTCTGGCTCTGGTTCATAGCACAGGAAAGTGCTATGACAATCCCCACTACTTTCTCTTGGGCTTGATTGACATATGCCATGTCTGGTCTGTGATGTATATATTGGTAACAAAGCTCAACTGCTTGCAGGCTTTTTGCCTTTCAAATTATTTAGCAATTTCTGCTGATCTTTGATGATGTTTGGCTTATGGTCATTCTGCTAGCAAACCAACAAATATAAATAAAACTTGCTTGGGTTTGTCACTGATTAACTTGGAGGGAAATTAGGTGACTGATGTGATTAAGAACCAACCCAAAAGCAACAGGGTAGGGGATACCTGATTTCATGGTGGGATGTTTTTCTGCCAACTGAGGGATCGATGGGCAAGGCTTTAACTCAGCAACAGGGAAAGAATTACTGGTGGATGTAGAGCTCATGTAATTTGTCCTGTCTCATTGGATGGTTGCAGAGCCTATTATTATGAGGGATTACTATTCTATTTTTTAGCTGCTTTCTCCACATTTTGCAATTTGTAAAGTTTCCTTTAACTTTTCTCCTAGGCTAAAAACAATCTATATACAGACTGTTGCAGCTTTTTCTTCCTTTACGTGTTTCTACACGTTTGCTAATGCATTTTTCTTTTCTTTTGTTTTTATGTCTTTGACTTAGGATCGAGTCCTGGCAATTCCCTGGATTAGTCCCTGCAGGTTTCTCGGCAAGATTTCAGAAGTGGTTTGTCATTGCCTTCTTCCTAGAGCTGAGGGACAGTGACTGGCCCAAGGTTACCCAGCTGGCTTTGTGTCTAAGGTGGGACTAGAACTCATGGTCTCCTGGTTTCTTAGCCTTATGTCTTAACCACTACACCAGTGTTTCTCAATCTGAGCGGGTTTAGGGCTGGCTGGGGAATTCTGGGAGACGAAATCCACCCATCTTAAACTCACCCAGATTGAGAAACACTGCACTATACCAACTTGGCTTTCCAAACTTACGTTGTTCCTTCTTGGGTGCTATGATCAGACTTGTGCACTATAAATAGTGATAAATGCATCTTTCCCGACTCCATGATACATTTTTTCTAGGTTATCCTAAAATAAGTTTGCAAGTCTCAGCCTGGAGATTATGTCATTTTTAAAAAGCTTTTAAGGTAGGGCAAGTTTGAGAAAACTATTCAGTATGCACATACTGCAATTTTACACAAAAACCTTGTTAATAGTAATTAGTTTCTTCAGCTCTATCAATATGAATGAATTTCTTCTGTATTTGCACAGGCTGGTTTATCTTGCTTCATTTCCTGGAAAGCTGTGGTAATCAGTGTTTAATTACTGAACTATGATGAGGAGACTTACACAGTTTTATAGTACCATTTGATGTTCCAAAGTTTCATAGGTAGAAGTTGTTAAAGATATTTCGGCTATACAGTATAATTTGTGTAGGATCTTGTGTAGAGACGGAATGGAAGAGAAATGCACACATATTTTGCCCCATGTTTTTGTTTAACAAAAACCAAAACCAGCCAGAGGTGAAAGCAACTTTTTACTTCCTCAGCTGCTTCTCAGTGCACATTATAATTCCTTGAAGTTGTTTTTCAAGTTCTTTACATAATATAATATAATACAGAATTTAGGTGTAAATTAGGTGTTAGGATTGTTACAAGATAAAATATATTCATCTCTGAGAGCAATATTTTAAAAGGCCTGTTAAAAATGCAATAGATATATATTAAGAAGGATCGTTCAATCGTATAAAAAATTTGCATGAGTCTGATCTCCGGTCACTTTAGAAGCAAATTATATGAAGCCATGCAAATATATAATTATGTTTGAAATGAAATGAACAATTGCTTAATATATTGTTGATTTTTAAAATAAAGTTCTCATTTAAAGTAAATATCATTCCATCCTCTTGAAAAGAATATTATGACGTAAAAATAAAAATATAACTATCATCTATGATCTTGCCATAGATAAACAGAAACCACTTTAAGGTATTCTTAGCTGCCAGGAGCACAAGAGGCTTGCCAACCAATTTTCAATAAGATATATCCTCTGGATAAGTTGGATCACTGATTTAATCTGAAGTAAGCATAGCCATGGGAAGTGGGAATCACGGGAGCTGCAGTCTAATATATTTGACAGATAACAAGTTGGGAAACACCACTCCAGAACAGTCCTGTACAAGCAACCAATTTTCTAAGTTGTGTGAGTTTGTTTGATCATCTGCGGTAAAGATAAAAGTAACATAGCAGGGTTTTTTTTTTCCTGCCATACATTCTAATATGTGGATAAAACCTGAGGGCCTACACAAATAGGAAAGTTTTTTTCATATTTACTCTTCAAAACTTAGCACTCACTATTCACCCATATTCACCCTTATTTATTCAAAGATATTTACCCATGTAGTAATATCGCTATAATCCTTGTCATCTTCTCATCTTTCTCATCTTTCTCACCTCTCATTTCTCCTGCTATCTTCTGTTATTGGTATGTTGTGATTTATCAATTGTTGTCTGTCATTTATGTTCTATGACTTATCACTTTGTGGTTTGTATGTATAGTGAGAGCTTATGCACCGGAGACAAATTCCTTGTGTCCAATTACACTTGGCCAATAAGTTCTATTCTAAATTCTATTCGATTCATTTGCTGTTTAAATATCTTCCTCTCACTTCCTCTCCTAGTATGTGCTTTGCAAATATCCCCAAAATATTTGTTTTCATGACCTCACAAATCTGTCTATTCTTGGATTACCAGATAGCACCCCTGCTTTAGGGAAACTTTAATTGATTATATTTGATGCCTTAGTTGTGTTCTTTTTTAATCTGTCCATTTTCTTAATTACTTTGTCATCTACCAGATTTCAGAGATACAATGTTACATAATATAATATATAACTCAAATCCACTTGCATTTGCACTGTCCTCTTATGACTACTAAACTGTTTGTTGCCCAGAGTGCATTCATCTGTACTTCCATTTTTGGGTTTTGAGCCAAGAACTTTGCTCACATCTACAGCAGAAAACAGAATATAAAATAATAAACACTGATATACAGGCGTATATCAGATTTGTAAACTTCAGCCAGGCAACAGAACAATTTGGTTGTAATTTTATATTTTCCCCACAACGGTAGTTACTTACCTTTAGACTTTATTGTGGGGAACTTCTTTTAAGATGTTGTTGTGAATAACTTGATTTCAAATTATGGTAGGTCAGACTGACTGCTTTTGACATTTGTTTTGAATGTTCTGTTAAATTCTTCATTGAATTCTGCAGCAAGCCCCTGTCTCGATGATACCATTTTTTTTTAAAAAAAAATCCAAATATTTTATTTCATGTTTCAGTATAATCTACCTTAAACAAAATAGTTATTTGGAAAAATAGCCAAATATCTGTTTTTTAAAAAAAGTTAGACTGCAATAGCCTATCTGGAATGGTAAACAGATGTCTTTGTTATAAATGAGCTGAATATTATCACTTGCAAAGATGAAGGCTCACATTAAAAGCAAAATAGAAAAATGAAAAATAAATTTAAAGTCCTTGTTTGCCTCATTCAGAGGAAATAGGTAGTTAACTGGAGGTCAACCTTCTATTATAATTGTCTTAGTAGAAAGGAAGATAAAATCAAATCAAGCTGCTGATTGTTTAAGAAAGGAAGTAATGAGAAATGTTGCATGAGACATTTAAAACTGCTGAAGAGGATGATTAAAGAACACAAAAAATAATAACTTACTAACTTTTCTGCTTTTTTACTTCTAAGCTCTGACTTTGTTTCTAAATCTTAAGTACATTGAAATAATAAACATTGAATTAAGTTGGGTTTTCAGATGTGAAGCTCAGTATTATTCTTGGGAAAATATTTCTTGGATTAGTATGAATATAGAACCATATTGAAGTACTGTAGTTAAAATATCTCAGTTCCCTACACATATGTGCCACAATCATGCACCAAATGGGACTGCCAGGTTGGGTCATTCTTTCTGCCCCTGCTAGCCTCATGTTGGTGTCCTTGTGAATGGAAAACAATTACACATATAGATCTTTCCTGGTTGTTTCAAGTCTGAAAAACCTTGCCAAAAAAAACTCCAGGGAATTGTCCAGGGAATTCTTGGACATGATTGAATGGGGAAAAAAAGATATGGCATAATTTCTCTGGAATGAAGTTTGTGTGGTTAAAAATGTACCTTTGACTCATTTCTAAAGGTATCAGTTATTTTGATCAGTGGGCTGCATGTCTATCTGTATGTAACCTTTTTTTCAACATAGTCTTCTTTTAGAATCTTTTTTAATCGTCCACAGATTAGGGCTGCCCAAAGATTTGATGGACTAATTTAATTTGATAGTGATTTGAATGAATCATCCCATTACAGCAGATCCCAGAATATGATAAACCCCTTTAAAAAAAAATAGCTTCCTTGCAAGTTCCATAGAAAATTGCATTATTTCTGTGCCACAAATGTTCTTGTTGAAGCAAACCCAAGGTACTTGCATAAACCTACTACAAATCTCACTATATTATTTATAAGATACTTCTTCCTATCTGCATTTAGATCTTCTCAGCATTTAAAAAAAAATAAAAAATCCTCAGATACCTGGCTAAAATGATATGATCTGCATTACATTTTGAATACTTATACAAAACCAACTTTCATGCAGCAGCTTTTAGTCATGCCTGTCGCCCAGCGTGTTCTAACCTTTGTTCTTTGAAGCTGTTAGAGCCCATTGAATATTTCCTTTGTCCAGAGTCAAGTTAACAAAACAAATCTTGCTGGCTGAAAATAACATACAACTGTTTCTAATAGTGATGCCCCTGCACCCGTCCCTCTTCTGACCTTGGAGAGCAGTTTAATATAGTCATAACACAAGAACGTGAAACAGGTGTGGCAAAAGCCATCTAATTTGAAAATGGAGTTGGCGTTCTGTATTAAGATGTAACCCTAGAGGATAAATAACAGCTATAAAACTTCTAGACAGCCTGGAATTAGACTGCTTGTTTATATTTGGCAGATATTTGGAGATGTAGAGAAGATAGAAATTGAACCTTTTGTTGGAACCCCAAGTTGGTTAAACCCTGGAATCTTTCAAATGCTATCAGATCATAATGAGGTCCAGATACTCAAATAATCTATTTTTATATATGAAAAACTAATATTTATGGTTGTACTTTATTAACAGTCATGTGAATATCTGACAAAATTTCCATTTCTTGATGGGCCTCCTTTTACGCATGTTATTTTATCGACTGCTGGAACTTATGCAAATGTCTCAAGCAGTGAGAAAGAAACTCTGACCTTCAGTGAACACCAGAACATTAGATCTCTGCTGGAAAAGACCAAAGGCTTCTCTGGCATGGACCAATAGTGACCAGCAAATGGTCCTCATGTTTCCCAGCAACTGATGTCCCAAGACCTGATGGCTAGGGACCCTCCCACTGGATTAGTAATTAAGTCACTCTCTCTTTCTCTCTATGACTTGGATGATTTGTTCTTTTTTACTTAAAAGGGTATGTCTGTTCAGCTGGCTACGCAGAGTAATAAATTAAATAAAATAAAGGCAAAAACTTCTTTCAGGCAATTCTACAAGATGAAGTTTGTGCACATGGGGAATGTTGTATTGAAGGATTACAAAAGGATACATCATCATGCCATAGGTGTAAAACATATAGTAATGGACCAAGAACTAGTAAGAGTCCTGTCAGATACTCAGCAAAGTTGGGATTAGAGTTAGGCCCTGATGACGTCATTGTTAAAGTGAAAGGCCCTGAAGAGAGCCAACTCTGTCTGATAGAACTAGCCTGGCTGACCATAGGAGATAGACAGCCCTCAAGTAACCAGGGCCGGTGCCATATTACCAGTGCTGAGGTGTTCTAGGCAAAATGCTAATGTGTTCCATTATTAAGATGTTCTGTTACTCCTCCATTTTTCTCCTCACTCCTGTAGTTTCTGCCTCCTCCTCCTTAACTCTTCCTCTGAGACCCTGAAAGGAGTTGAATTTGCTACAGTTCAAATGGTTGCATTTACAGACTTAGTTTTTCCAGACGGATACTAATGATATGAAGGAGGCGTTCTCCCTTCAAAAAAAAGGATGGTCTGCTCTTAGGGGCATTATGAATTAAACCCCTAGCATCTTCCCTTTAATCAGGTGTCAAATACTAATGCAAAAAATGAAGCAATTCATAACAAAATACCTTGCCTGAAAACCTAAAATGGTATTGCCAACAGAAATAGAGACAACTCAATTTAGTATTGACTAAAAAGACAGCAGGCACTTCTTCAAAGCAGGTTTCTGCTTTATTTTGGTATCCAAATCTAAATAGGTGATCTAACTAGAGGCTTCAAAGAAGCATCCAGTAGGATTCAGAAATACTCATGGGTTTTGGTATAAGAAGTCTTCCTGTTGCATCATTTTATTCCTCCTACACTTGCTCTAAATGTGAGCTTTTTTTTTTTTTTTTTTTTTACAAAGATGCATTTAGAAGTCCTGTGAATTTGCCAACACTGGTGAAAGAGGAAGTAAAATAAGACTGTCTGTTTC
Source organism: Azemiops feae (assembly GCA_023970755.1). NCBI lineage: Eukaryota > Metazoa > Chordata > Lepidosauria > Squamata > Viperidae > Azemiops > Azemiops feae. The sequence continues at coordinate 347,240 of JALGBA010000283.1, read as the reverse complement.
CTTCTCTGTGCATGGAAATATTCTGGTTTAAATAAGAGCTTAGTGTGCTAGGGAAAAGATCTCACTTAAGAATCATACTGTGACCAAAAAGAGTCTCTTGGTAATTTATCTTTAAGCCTATCCTCAGCAAAATTCTGAAAATATCTAAGCTTTTATAATAGTGCAGTTGCCATATGCTTCACTATAGTGAAGTGTCAAAAACTATAATGGGGTAAGATCATTTGGTTCATATAAAACAACATTTGGATATCAGTCATCACTCCCATATTGAATAATCTATGTTCCAGAGTATTGGTGTGAAGGTCATGCCATATCTCATGGAGAACATGCTTACACTATAATGTGGATATGCAACAACAGCAATTAGGAGAGCCTACACTACAGTTTGTGTAGTGGTTAAGGTACTGACCTAGAAACCATGAACTCTAGGCCACCCTTAGGCATAGAAGCTACTTGGTGACTTTGGGACAATCACTCTCTTTCAGTCCAACCCACTTTAAAGATTGTTGTGGGGAAAATAGGAGGTGGCATTTGAGTTGACCTATATATATGCATATGTAAATGTATATAAAAGGCAGGACAAAAGTCTAGTAATAATAAAACCTAATTAGTTGCTAAATGTCTATGGAGATTCTCAATCATCCAGGTCATGGTTATTCCAAAGGTGCTTTTTCACAAGGCAACTGAACTTTTTGTTTTTCTTTGAAGACGTTTCACTTCTCATCCAAGAAGCTTCTTCAGCTCTGACTGGATGGTGGGAAATGGAAGGATTTATACTCCTTGCAGACAGCTGGTCATTTGCATATTTTTAGAGAGTTGTTGAGGCTACTTGGAGGTTTATATGTATCATGAGGGTCACCTGAGTAGTGCAAATGGGTGTGGAGCCTTCTTGGAACTGCTGAAGGGACTGTGTTGTAGACTGGAGATAGATGTTGTCATATCCCTCCCCCTCTGTTGAGAGAGGGCTGTTCAGTTTTGACATTGATGGCCTCTTTGACCCCTCTTTCAAATCAGTGGTCCTCTCTGTCCAAAATATGGACTTTGCTATCTTTGAAAGAGTGGCCTTTGTCTTTTAAATGCAGATGGACTGCTGAATCTTGTCCTAATGGGTTTGTTCTCCTATGTTGTGCCATGCGTTTATGAAATGGTTGTTTTGGTTCCTCAATGTATAGTTCTGCACATGGCTCACTGCATATACCACATTGCTCAGTTTGTTTCTGGGTGCTTTATCCTTGGGGTGGACAAACTTCTGCCTTAGTGTATTTGTGGGTTTGAAGTATGCACGTATATTGTGTTGGCTGAAGATCCTCCTGAGCTTTTCCGATATTCCTGCAACTTATGGAATGACAACATTGCTTCATTTATTGTTTCTTCTTTGTCTATTATGGAGGAGCTCCTCCTGGGTCTTTTTTGGGATTTGATGAAGGCCCACTTGGGATAGCCACACATTCTGAGGGCTTCCTTGTTGTGTTTTAGTTCTTTTTCCCCCCATCTTTGCTGGTAGGCAGACCTTCAGCTCGGTGGTATAGGGTTCTGATAACTCCCATTTTGTGCTCCAGTGGATGGTGAGAATCAAAATGTAAATATTGATCCGTGTGTGAGAGTTTTCTGTAAACTTCAATGTTTAGGCTTCTGTCTTCCTTAATGTGTACTGCACAGACTATTTTCCTTAACATTTTCCTGTATGAATTTCATGTATCTGTCCACAGAGTTGATGTGTTTGGTGAACGCTTCCAATTCCTGTGTTTTGATCTTGACCCAAGAATCATCCACACACCTATACCAGTGAGTGAGTGGAATTCTGTGAAGGAGTTTAGGGCTTTGGTTTCTACTTCTTCCATGTAGAGATTGGCCACAATGGGGGCACAGGTGAACCCATGGCGCAGCCGTGTTTCTGTCTGTAGAAACCTTCACTGTGTCTAAAATAGGTAGTGGTCAGGCAGAGGGCCACATCCATTTGCACTACTCAGGTGACCCTGAGGACACAGATAAACTTCCAGGTGGCCTCAATGACTCTCTAAATGAATGCAAATAACCAGCTGTCTGCAAGGAGTACAAATTCTTCCATTTACCCCATTTTAACTGTGATAACTTTCATGCCACAGTTGTTAAGTGAATCACTGCAGTTGTTAAGTTAGTACAGGGTTGTTAAGTAAATCTGGCTTCCCCATTGACTTTGCCAGAAGGTTGCAAAAGGTGATCACAAGACCCCAGGACACTGCAACCATCCTAAATATGAGTCAGTTGCCAAGCATCTGAATTTTGATCACTTGACCATGGGGATGATGCAATGATCATAAGTATGAAAAATGATTATAAGTCACTTTTTTCAGTGCCATTGTAATTTCAAACGGTCACTAAGTGAACTGTTGTAAGTTGAGGACTATCTATTTTCTCCACAACAACAACCCTGTGAGATGAGTTGGACTGAGAGAGAGTGACTGGCCCAAGATCACCCGGTCTGCTTTATTGCTTAAAGCAGGACTAGAACTCACCATCTCCCAGTTCCTAGTCTGGTGCTTTAACCACTAGACCAGGCATGTCAAACTCACGACGTCACATGACATCGCACAACATATCAGGACTTTTTCCCCATTGTGGGCAATGGGGTGGGCGTGGTTTTGGCGGGATGCATCCGGCCCGTGGGCCGGCAGTTTGACATGCCTGCACTAGACCGATCCTTGCATTTATGACCATCATAGCATCCCATGGTCACACGATTGCCATTTGTGTGCTTTCCAACTGGTTTGCAACAAGCAGAGTTAATGGAGATTGCAGAAGTAAAATTGCAAGGCTCAGTCAGGTGATGTTTCACTTAATGACCTTAGTGACTTACTTAATGACCGAATGACAAGTGACATCCTAAGTCCACCATGGTCACATGATTTTTCCACAGTGATTGCAGCGCTTAGTGACAGTTGCTGGTCCCAATTGGAGTTGCTAAGCAAGGACCCTCCATAAATCACTTTTTAAGTGATAGCTGCTGAGGAGGGGGGAAAAACAGGATAGTGATCTACTTTTTAAAAAAAGGCTGAATGGACGAGCTAACTTCACCACAGCAGCCCTGTTAGATTAGTTGTTATTATCATCTCCTCCTCCTCCTCTTTTTACACTCAGTGAATCAGGGAAGGGACGCATGGCAATCCTTTGTGTTCTTGGCTCTGAATGCCATCGATATATCACCCTCCCTGTCAAGGGCACTTTTTCAGCCAAGAAAGCCCCTATTTGGAGAAAGAGAGCTATTGTGTGTATACATGTGGGGTTCCTCTTCCACCCACTTTGTTCACAGATGTCAGAGAGCTTGCTTTGAAAATCCCCTTTTTGGCAGCCTGTTGCTGTTTCCACAATTAGCTGAGGCAAGTGTAACGTTGTCAACAGCTGCCAGGACTGCATGGAGGAAAGCAGCATTTTGTGACTGCCGCATCTTTTCTCAATTGTGATACTCCTTTTCACAGCATCAAGGCTCGTCTGAGAACAATGTGTGGCCCACTGCAAGTGAAGAGTTGGAGGTTAACTAACTGCATCCTTCCTCCTGGCCTGAGGTCAATGGTGCTGCCGATTGCTCTGCTCAGGAGGAAAATTGTCTTGAATTTTCTGTATGACAGTTGGAGCCTACAAAGACCCGGACTAGCAGCTTAACACAATGGTTGACCTGGTGCTGCAGTGCGCAGGGAGGCAAGATCAGAGAGACTTTTTCTTCAGTCTCTTCCTTCAAATATCACATTTTACATTGTGAGTTACCATGACAATGCACAGTTCATTCATTTATTGTTATTTATAGAAAGGGACCAGCTAGAGATATTGCAGGTTTAAGATGTTATGACCTAGCTGCACAATTTATCTTTTTAAAATAGCAACAAAGGTATCTTCGGCACACTTTTTCACTAGAACAGGCAAATAGGACACCTCCAGAGAAATCGGTTCTTTCTATCTATCTATCTATCTATCTATCTATCTATCTATCTATCTATCTATCTATCTATCTATCTATCTATCTATCTATCTATCTGTCTATCTATCTATCTATCTGTCTGTCTGTCTGTCTGTCTGTCGAATCTTCTAATCTACCTTCTATTCATGAATGAAACAGAAGAGTTCTAAAAGTTTTTTGAATTTGGGGCTCATCATAAACTGCCCCCTCATCTACTATAGTTGGATGTTATCATTATAATTAACCCGTTCCTGTTATAGTTAACCCAGTTGCCACAACTGAAGAAAATGTGTGGGTTGCTTGGCCACCATTTTATATCTTTCCCAATCTTCTGACTGTTGTCTTGTTCTGGCACAATCTGCCATGAACAACAAGGGATGCAAAATATCCTCTCTCTCTCTCTCTCCTGACCCCTCAGGTGAGGAGAAAAAGGGATTTTTTTTCCCCTCAGAAAAACATTCTGAGAAATGTTTGACCTAGCTCTACTCAAAGCAATTGTGAAATAGCACTTTCCAAAAAAAAAAAGCAAAAAATCAAGGGCTAACATATGAATTATATTTTAGTTAGTTAATTAGTTAGCTAGTTATATCATGCCTTTATTACATTATAGCTAACTCAAGCCACAGAATGTATCTAATATTTCTTCCTCCCCACAACAACAACTCTGTGAGAAGGGTTGGGCTGAGAGAGAGTGACTGGCCCAAAGCCACCCAGCTGGCTTTCATGCCTAAGGCAGGACTAGAACTCACAATCTCTTGGTTTCTAGCCAGGAGCCTTAACTATTAGATCAGGGATAGGGAACCCTGTCTCTTTTATGACTTGTGGACTTCAACTCCCAGAATTCCTGAGTCAGCATGGCTAGTTCAGGAATTCTGGGTATTGAAGTCCACAAGTCATAAAAGAGCCAAGGTTCCCTACCGCTGTACTAGACGAAAGTGACTAAAAATCCATTTCAACCTAGTCTTCCTAAATAAGTAGGTTTCAATATGTTTTCTAAGACGGGGAGAACTAGTCAAGTAAGCTATCCAGAGTATTTTAAAGGTCGAGAGCAGCCATGATGAAAACCACCAACCAGGTCCCACTGCACTATCTTTCAAAGTATAAAACCCAGCCATAGATTTTAGAAGGCAAGAAGGGAAATATCTTAAGTATTGATTTTTCTGTCCTGAACACTCCAAATGCATTTGGAATCAACTGGGCCATAGATAATTTGCGGCTTTCAGGATGGTCGGTGACCGCAAATAGGAGCAGGAGATTTACACCAAACAGCAAGAAGAAAACATCTTGAAAGCCGCAAATTATCTATATATATATATATATATAGGAATGGACCTAAAATCATATAAACATTTGCTAGTCCATTGTTTTTTATGGTTCAGATCAAAATACCCCAGTAATTCTGTCACATTCTATCACTATTTTTTCAGAAATAGTTGTATGAAATAAGCACACTCCTATCCCTCTCTCACACCACGTGTCTTGCCCTTATTTTAAAACACTACACCAGTTGCTCTGCTTGGTGTCCATATACATTAGTATCCAATTTCTCTGTAAGGAAATCTCCCTTCAATTCCTTGAATGCCATCTCTTTTCTCTGTTTTTATCAGGTGACAGGTGCTTCTTGTGGCCTTGGTTTTGATACATCTTTGCAAATGGCTTTGAGGCTGCATCTGTGGGACAGCAAGGAAGGGTATGATATACGCAATAAGCACTAGCATCAAACTAGCATTTTCTATTCTAGAGGAAGAGGTGTTCAAAACCAAAACCTTATGCAAAAGAGTGGGAGCTGTAAATCAAGAGCAATATTGCAGAATGTTTTAATTGAATTAGAGAACTGAGTGATTTGAAATAAAGAATACAAATATGGGCAAAGGGTGATGTTAGCATCACACAGAATTTTCCTGCTGTCTTCTGTAATTTTTCTGCACTTGCATGACACCAGGATCTAGCTTGTTAGAGGTTTACTTTGCTGTAGAGACCAGATCTAGACTCTGACTAGCTGATAACATTGGTACAACATCCTGCCTCATAGACTACACCTCTGTTTACTGCTCTGGACTCTATTAGCCAGCTCTTAAGCTTGGGAATGGTTTGGGAACTGTGAGTATGCATACTCCCATATTTTCATAAACATTGCTCATCCCAATGGGTAATTGATTAACAAGGCTTTTTTAAAAAGTTCAAAAAGGACTTACTGTATCCCAGTAGGAGTTTGTGTTTAGGTTTAGGACAATTAATTACTGTTTCAAACAAAGCTGACTTAAAGGTACTGCTGAAATAGCTTTAATTATTGTTATTGTCGGTTGCATAGTCAGCCAGATGTTTAGATTGGGTTTGGCATTTTTATCCATCTATTGGGTCCTTCTCAAGGACCTGGGATTGGCAGATGATGTTGTTTAATAATATTAAAGGTATCATTGCATGATGTAAGCTGTTCAAGTAAAGCTGCTTTTGTAATTGACTGAGGGGGATTTTGTCATTGTCAATGGTGTTTGAGTGATGTTTCGGTTTTAGGATTGCACCCAAAGCACCTATTACTAGTGGTACTATCTTTGCTTTCTTTTGCAACAGTTGTTCTATTGGGTCTTTGTATTTGTGATTTTCTACAGTTCTTTGTCCACTGTTACATTGTCTCCAGCTATTGCAATGTCCACTATCCAAACTTTTTTGTCTTTCTTATTGACAATTTTAAGTTTGGTGTGTTGTGTGGCAGATGCTTGCCTGTTTGAATTCCAAAGTCCTAGAATACTTTATCTGCTTCATTTTCTATTACTTTGTCTATTTTGTGATTCCACCGGTTCTTGCTTGCAGGCTAATGGCGTTTTTTGTTTTTTGGGGGTTTTTTTTGCAGATCTTTCAATGAAGGATGGAAGGCTGAGTCAACCTTTAGCTGGTCAGGATTGAAGGAATCAAACTCCTGGCAGTAAGCAGAGTTAGCCTACAATACTGCATTCTAACCACTGTGCCACCACGTCTCTTACACACCATGGACCAGTACCAGTCTACAGCCCGGGGGTTGGAGACTCTGGTGTGCATATCCTGGAGGAGGAGGAGGAAAAGAAAGTTTAAATGCTTTATGACATGACTTCAAATCTTCACAAAAAGTGAAGTAATCCACAGTTTCCCTTTTGTACAAAACTGCCATAGGAAGGAGCCAAAACCTGTGATGGAAAGTGCCTAGTGATGCTGTTGATTGATCAGGAGAAGATTAATTTCTTTTCCCGTTGAAACCTGAAAACAAATCTGGCGATGCCCTGAGTTATTTTATTTGAAGGTCACACTGGGCCACATGACACAGAGTACATTTCAGAAACAAAATGAGGTAATTACACCAGTGTAGCAAAAGTATGCTTCTAATCTAAACTAGCTGACAATGTTGTATAATGTGTAAAAACCAAGTGCCAAATGCATAGCTCATGCTCTATTCTCTTGGATACCCTGACACTCTGCTTTAATTAAAGACTTATCTGTGAAAACACTTGCTTGGAACACTTTTTCACCTTCAAGGCATTCTCATTCCTACAGTCTGTTAATATACTACATAGTGGTTTCTTAGAAAAACAACTTTTTTAAAGCTGCTTTTTCCAGAGAGTCTTCAAAGATGATTGGGCAGCTTTAAACCTGACAAATATAAATTTATACCAGTGTATCACAGGAAAAGCAAAGGTGTTACTCTACAGTGGAAAACTGATTTCATAATCTATTTTTTTCTTTGTTATGTTATCTTGGATGGTGTAAATTCTACTATGTGGACCACACAATTTGCATGAAGCTTACTTGCTGTTTCTTAAGTGATGTGTACAAATTACAATGAAGATATGTTCACATGGTAGGCAAATCTGTATGGATAGTTGGGAGTACTTAGCTTTGTTTAAACATAAAACTTGGATGGGTACATTAACAAAGGAGAGGTGGCATAGCTATGCATGCTAGCCAATTTCCATCAATATTTATTTTACTTTGTTTATACAATGTAGAGGCTTCCTGAAGACTCTGGGCAAATTAAATTACAATTTAAAAAGTAGGAACAGTACAACAAACATTTTGATTATTGCATGTTGACAAGGGAATTGTACAGGGATTGTAGTCATATAAAGAAAAGCCTATGGATAGCAAGTTAAAGGGAGTTGGGTGGATTCCATTACCAAGGTTAGGGAAATAAGCTATTCCCTTGTGTTAATAATCTGATTTGCACCATCACTGTTCATTTTGTTTAACTCAGCATAATAATATAAAGGTGCTAAACCCTGGCTTTTCTTTTTCTCTTCCCTGTTTAAAGGAGGGTAAAGACCATTGGAGTATGAATCCTGTTCTTTAAAATCCTGAGTGTACAGAATGCCTTGGTATAGGTACATATCTATATTTTCCATGGAAATGGCAACTGATACATTGTGGTGATCCATGAGTTCAGTCACAGCTTCTTTGGTTTCAGTGTTTATGATTCTAGCAGTGTCTCTCACTAGATCAGATATTTTGATTTTTTTTGAGTTGCCTTAGTAACTCAATATATACATTATGGATGCCTATTTTAGAAGGATATGTGTGTAAAGTCTAACATGAAGATGCTCCAGCCCTCTGCATCCCCATATTTATTATTATGTTATCTGGAAAAAAAGTCTTCTAAATTCTAGAAATAAATACATTTGGAGTTAGGATGGGGGGGGGGGTGTTCTCCCAACATAAATTTTCTTCTGAATCAGATTTCAGCCAACTTAATAAGAAAGCTGAGGAACTGGGCCATTCCATTTGATATATCTTATAATAGCTCACACTTGGCTTAAAACATTGCCATGGTCATTAGAAACAAAATCCTGCCTTCATCCACTTCCAGCTTTGTTTGATCCTAATATTTTTCACTGAAATTAGACTAAGCCCATAAATAGGGGCATGACATGCTATTTAAGCATCACCCACTAGAAACATGTAAGGAGGGGAAGCTAGGAAATAGCTTTGCTGATAATACCGATCGACCTGTTATCTCATAGAAGTGGCTAGGAATAGTATCAGGCATTAAGAAAAGATAAAATCTTAATTAGAAGTCACTGACAATTCAGGATAGCCAGGGTACAGCTGGTGCCAGACTTACCTCAATCAATCTGTACATAATGTGGACTCCACACTATAAAACTGGATAGAAAATAAAAATTAAAACATGACTAATCTATATTTCCAGAGTAGGGACTCTGTTACTTTTACAGAGTATTATTTCACATGGATTATTTTCTATTAGGCGTAACTGAGAGTAACAGAGCAAGCCATAAGTGAATCAGAGAAAGCATTTCAGCTTTTCAGGAGAGAGACTTCCTTAAATCAGTCTTATTAATAACCAAAGGTGGCTATACAACTATAGGGAAAAATTATTGACCTTTAAAAAAAGTTCAAGTGATTTAGGAGCATAGTAATCACTGATATTTGCTATCAGGGATATGGAAGTTTGTATAGATAAACACTGAGCAAATGCAGATAACATTTCTCTGGGCCTTAAATAGAAGGAATTCCACACAAGGAATGAAATGATTGCCAAAGCACAAGCAGAGTTAAGGAAGGCAGACTGCTAGTAGAGACCCAAGCTTTGCTAACTTTATCAGAAAAATTGCTGTCAATCTATGGCATAATGAAACCAGCTAAGGTATATGCCATTTTCCAAAACAGCCTTTACTAATATTTAACATGTCCTTAGTACATAGCCAGCATGCTCATGGTTAGCTGGGATTATGGGAGCTGGAGTCCAACATACCTGGAGACCATCAAATTAGGGAAGGCAGCCTTACAATAAATGCACATCCAAACTATTTCCACAAAGTCCTGGATAAATTGTATTTGAGAAATAACAGAAGAACAAAAGAAGGGAAGATGTTTCTCCAAAAGAAAGAATAACATACATCTATATTGTATGTTATTTTCAAAAAGCAACTGGACTTTCTTCATTTTTCCTTGAAGACGTTTTGCTTCTCATCCAAGAAGCTTCTTCAGTTCTGACTGAATGGTGAAGAATGGAAGGATTTATATTCCTTGCAGTCATCTGGTCATTAGCACTCTTTCTGAGAGTTGTTGAGGCCACTTTGAGGTTTATCTGTGCCTTCTGGGTCACGCATTTGATTATTCAGGTGGCCCTGAGGGCACAGATAAACCTCCACGTGGCCTCAATGATTCTCAGAAAGAGTGTTAATGACCAAATGACTGCAAGGAATATAAATCCTTCCATTTTCCACCATTCAGTCAGAACTGAAAAAGCTTCTTGGATGAGAAGTAAAACCTCTTCAAGAAAAAAGCAAAGAAAATCCAGTAGCCTTCTGAAAAAAGCACCTTTGGGATGCATCTATATTTGGAGATCCTGCTCCAAATTTCTTCCATAATTTTCTCTTTTCTTGTCCTTCCTGAAAAGAAACATATCGCTGCCACAGTTCACAAAAGCTAAACACAGTTTGTTAGAACTGCACAAAAAGTTCTTCCATAAGCAGTGTTGAAATACTTTGATATAAATATTCTGTGGTTTTTTTTCCCCAAAAAGGAATATTGAAAAGGTTAACAAGGGCTGGGCCAGGGGAAAGGAATGAAGCCTACATAAGGTACATTTGCAAATAATGTAAGATTTTGTACAGGGTTTTTTTTTGCGGGGGGGGGAGCATAATTGCTACATGGGACAAGGCCAGTGAAACAAATAGACTGGTGATCTCATCAAAGTAATAATGGTTCATCACCCATGTGGGCTGCCTGAAATTCCAGGGAGAGGAACAGCACATTTATTTTCTGTAAATCTATCTGGAACAATTTAGAAAGCAGTGAACATTTGATGCACTGTAACGGGAGAGGGGAGAAGAATGCATTTTTGTCAAGGGAAAAAAAACAGTTTTGCAGCAATAGGGGGATAGTGAATGGAAACACATATTTTGAATGAATATTTTGACAAACACTTGATGATGTTTTAACAAAAGAAAAATAGAAACCTCAGAAAATACTGATGCTTTCCAACCTGTGTTATTCCCAATAACGAGGAACAAAACAGAAAGATAAAGACTGTGAAGAAATTGCTAAAACTACAATTAGCAATATGAAAACTCAGCATTCTCTGAAAATGTTTTTTTTTTATTATAAATTCTTTTAAATTTTCTGGTTCACACACCAAATGTTTCATCTGATCAGGAAGTAATCTCCAAATTAACATTGAATTTCGCTATATTCAGCCACAACCTCTAAGTCCTCGAAAGCTTCCACCATGTACTGCATGGCTTGCTTCAGTATCCCCTCCATCTGGTCCGACTGCTTGTCCATCTCTTCATCATTGGAAAGCAGCTCCATCTTTTTCTTTCGAGTCTTTTTCCGGCCTCCCTGGGTGAAAGTTACCCTTTGGGCTCTTTCTTCCCAGTCCTCTTTCTTCCCGACACCGAGTGACCATCTCGGTTTCGTGGAGTCTTCCAGGGCAGCAGCTTCCTCCAACCGGAGGTACCTTCTTCGGGACAGGCCTGGGTAGCCGACTCACTCCAGTCCTCGGTCCTGGCTTCTCCCGTCTCGCTGCCATGCAGAGATATATCGTGCACGGCCACCCATGGTAGGGCAGCTGCCTCTCCAGGTTGGGCACTACTGCAGACCTTGCTTTATGTAAGGACCTGCCTCAATTAGATCTTCTAAGAAAGCAGAACTCTTGAAACAGGCATTGTTTCAAAAGGAACTTTTATTGAGAGTTAATGACAGCAGGAGAGCAAAGCAAGGTCTGAAGAATTCACATGTGAAAGGTTACACCACAATGCCCATTTAGGACTCCTCCCCACAGTGTCCAACCATCTGGTTGAAATCCAGCCAATCCATAGGTGCTGGGCTGTTTTGAGAACCTGATGATTTAGTGCCCATTTCAAGGTCTCTTTTGGTTTCATTTCCCAACGGTCATAGGCTCCATTGTCTGGAGATAAGGCAGATGTGTTCAGATCACATTCCTTTCTCATGAAGGGAGGACATTTAAAAGAAGATAACCAGAGCAAGGCAAATACTTTCCCCAAGCAAACAGCCCCCCTCTCACCAGAATGACAGACCCCCCAAAATACACAGGCAATAACATTTAGGCAAACAGCCTGGAGGGGTCTGAGAGAGAGAGAGAGAGAGAGAGAGAGAGAGAGAGAGAGAGAGAATAAAAGTAGAAAGCAAGAACAGAAAAACCTGGTTCCATAATTACTTCTCTGATGCAGCCTGCAACACTCTCCCCATTTTGCCAACTTCACCCTATCCCAATGTTTGGGGAAGGGAAGGCAGCTGTTAAGTAACTTCTGAAAGGATAACAGGATGGGGGCCTGTCAGATCTTCAGGGGAAAGGTGTTGCAAGAGAAAAGGTACAATCCTGAAGATCTGCAAGATCCCAGTGTTTAAGGGAAGGAACCTGCGGGCGTGCTTACTGCTGGGATGGGCAGATATTCTCAGGGAGACTTGACATTACCTAAACAGCAATCCATTTTACATATGTTGAAATCATCCGCAAAGTTTTCAGGCAGGTGCCCAAACTCTCAGGACCAAAGTATGACACATTTTAGCTAGAAGCGATCTGACAAATGCTTATAGCCAAAGCAGTAGAAGAGAACTTTAGTCTTTTTCTTTCTTACAGGGATCCTGACAATATTCCTCTTTTGAAAATGTTAGTTGCTTTGAGAGGAATCCTCCCTTGGTCTGCAGAACCTCTTGAGGCAAATGTCAGCTTCCTAGTAGGGAAGACTGTCTGGACCACAACTGTGTGGCTCTTCATTGCAAGCCTCCTCCAGCTTATGCCATCTCTAACATGCTAAATGCTCTATCTATCCCTCCCTTGCCAGACAAGACAAAGGGCTTGTACCAGCACTGCACAGCCTTCTTGCTGGGTAACTTTCAATGGCCTTAAACCCGATAGCTTTCATGAGCGCTTCATCTCAAGAAGTGGAAGGGCTTCCTCCGGGAGTTTTGCTTGACCATCAAATCAGGCGGAACAATTCTCAAAGAATCCTTCTGACCTTCTTCAGGCCTTTATGGAGATAGTCAGTGTGAGATTAATTAATCTTACTCTCCCTCATTGCCTTTCTGATTATATCTCTCTATAATGCAGATATAACAGAGCAGGCCTTATGGTTAAGTGAAGTTATGAAACCACCTTAAGGAGAGGTTTATTTCCTTTTCTTGAAGGAGGTAACAATAAGGCTGTTGTTTTTAATAGACAGTAATAAATCCTGTGACCAAAAGCATTTGAGAAATTAGATTGGGCTCAGCCTGTTCTGGAAGGTGTTGTATATCCCAGGAAGATCAGGGTTATCACATGAGAGTACTTCATGTCTCTTTGTTCTTCCTTATTTTGCTGTAGTATCAAGGAAGGAATTGGAACAATAGTATTCCTTAAGCCAGCAGTGACTTTTTCTGAGTCACTCTGATCTGGCAAAGTTATCCTGGTTACACCCTGTTGAGATTATTGCAACATGTTTGTGAAAAAATATCTGATGCATCTAGAGCAGCGTCAACCTTGGTAACTTTAAGAGGAGAGGACTTCAGTTCCCAGAATCCCCCACTGTCTGGCAGTTCCTGGGTTAAGAACTTAAGGAGAACCCCTAGTTACCAAAAGACTGCCTATTACTCAAAATGGCAGACAGAATTGTCCTTCCTCGAGCTGACAAACCACTGAAGCTGCGCAATATTTTTATGAACTAGTGAAGCTGCATATTTTTAATATACAGCTTGTTTTCAGCAGTTCATGTCAACATTATGCAGCTTCAATGGTTGAGGAAGGACAACGCCACTGTTAGTAATAGGCAGACCATTTGTAAATACATATGAGCTCTGACTTACATATAAATTTGAGTTAAAGTTAAACTTGTTCTTAACTTGGGGGTTGCCTGTAATTGTAACTAAAGTGGAAAAAGAAGACTTAGCCCAAGAGATGAGAAACCTTCTGGGAGACTATGACTGTTTTGCTGATGCTTTTGGTTCCTGCTGTTTCCAACTGCTTGAGCTGGGAACCCTCTATCGCCTTCAGGAACTTAACCTGGCAAGTAGGTGCCTTCTCCCTCACCTGTGGTTTTCTTGCAGCTTTCTAGAATCTGGCATTGGCCTTTCTTACTATGCAATGGAAAAGTGGTGAAAATGCTCATCCCCAGTTCAGGAGTGACACTCAGCATTACCTTCCTGATCACATCCACTGAATGTCTCTTTTTCTCCTAAACAGGGTGTTGGTGGTGAAATCTGGGGAATGTTATTCCCTGAAAGTATCAAGTTGCTCTTGGTGGTGACAGATAGATCACCTGCAGTAGGAAATCTGATTGTCTGTCGGCTGGCATCTTCACCCCAAATATAGTAACCAGGGCAAAGGCTGACCGCTTATAGGAACATCTGCTAATGTTACAGTCTAAGTTACTGGGAATGTAACACATGGCAGGGTTTTATTTAGTAAGAGAAAATGGCCTGTTTGAAGACCAGTGACCATATTTTTCATTTTGAGGACAAAATCATATTGTACAATCTGACAGCGCACCTGACAGTCTTTAGGAGTAGTTGTGAAAGTTTTTTAAAACCGATTCCAGAATTTGAGAGTATAAAAGTAAGTGAAGTAATCATCTTGATAGGATTAAACTCTTGGAGAGAAAGTAAACTGAAAAGGGGATTCATACTTTGAGGGAGATGAAAATGGCATTTTAAGCCTCAAGTATGCAAAATGACATCATTCCATAATAGATATATTTCAGAAGACAATTGCTATTTTAAGCAATCCAGCATATATATTTTTTTGCAGTATCTCAATGACCATCAAATGTTGTTCAAAACCTGATCTTTAGGTGAGTGGAAACTAGATGCCCTTCCTGATTGTGGCACCTTGCATTCTTAAGTGGAACAGCTGGCACACATCCGGTTCTCTTTTCTGCGTGTTTGCATGGCATTCCAGCATGGAATGATTTATTTATCTGATGTTTTATGTCTAGCTTTACTTGCTTTACTTAAGATTTGATTTCTTATTCAATACTCTGCCCTGGGAATTTATATACTTCTCCACATACATAAACACAGTCAAATATATAATACTAAAAGAAGACTAGCCTCCTCCCCAGCTCTTCAAATAAATTGCTGCAGCTAGCACAAGATACATTCTCTTCTGAGTAAGTCTGTGAAAGGAGACACTATTCCTGTTGCTAAAGATGCAATATATAGAACGAAGACATACAAATATATTTTTCAAAAAAACAGACTCTTGACTTCAAATGACTGGAATGTATGCAATATATAACATACATTCCAGTCATCTGAAGTCAAGAGCCTGGGTTTTTATATATATATATAATTAATATATGGTCATCTTCTGATTACAATAACACCATGGCATGCCCAAGGAAACCATTTATTTTGGGAAAGAGGCTGCATCCATTTTCTGTAAGCGCTACTGGAGCTGCACAGGCAGAATGTTTTAAACAACAATTTATCAAACCTTTTTCCAAAACAAACTGCAGCCAGCAAAATTGTAGTCTCTTAAAACCAAACAGTTTGGGTTTCTTTTTCTAAGCATTTTTTTTCTGCAGCAAATCATCATCTGATTATATAAAGATGGTGTGCTGTTGAGTGTAACAGCAGGAGATTGACGCCATCCAGTTCTAATTCTACAGTCAGCAAGGCCTTTCCACTAGGTGCCTATTCCCATGAACACAAGCAATCACTACCAATCACACTTTAATCAGCAAACAACACAAGCATTTCAGGTACCATCTTCATCAGCTGTAGCAGGAAAAGCATGAAGCAGCATTATGGCTGATAAATCAATATAATTCCCGTTCTGACTTGGAAGTTGAGCTTCAGTGAAAGACATTTGGCATTGATAAACTGCAGGTCACATACATGAGAAAGGGAAGTCAGAATCCTGGTAGACAAAAATAACCCACTCACTGATTCTTGGTTATACCATGGAACCCAGAGGTTACATATTGCTGGACATTAGGTATTTTCATCCAGTTTCACCTCCTAGATTGTGATTTTTAAAAATCTTCTATTCACAGACCTGAATTCCAGTTGATGGACTGCTAATAACAATACCAGATCTTCCTGGATGAAAGAACTGGAACTCAAGCACATGAGTATCTGAAGCCTTTTATACTACTCTGATCTCCTAAATTCACTCTTCTCCCTCCTCAAATTTTCTTTGTTAGCCGCCTTATCCCTCTGGTGAGTAGCATGGAATTAAGCAAAAACAAAGACCGTAGGAGGAATTCAGCAACCTTGATTGAATATAGGACTAAATGAAGTTAGAATCTTGAAGTTAGAATCTATATGGAGTTAGAATTTAAATCCAACTAAATTTTGTCAGCCTTGACTGGCAGTGGGAGTCCAGGCTTTCAGGTAGGATACTTCCATACCAGGAGTCTCAAAGGTGTTTTTTCAAACACTTTTGTTGTTGTTGTTGTTGAAGACATTCACTTCTTCTCAGATGAGAAGTGAAACATCTTCAAGGAAAAACAAAGAAAGTCCAGTTGCCTTTTGAAAAAGCACCTTTGGGACAACCATGACCCGGATGACTGAGAGTCTCCATAGATATCCATACCACGAGGTACCACAGACTGAACCTAGCATCCTCTACATGAAATGCCTATGCTCGGCCATTGAGCCACAGTCACAGCTCTAACCCGAGACTCATTGGAGACAAAAATATGATTCACAAATCAGGAACATAGACTGAAGAGTAAAGGGACAAGCCAGGAGGCAGAACTGAGGACTGAGGATCAAGCAATAAGACGGGAAAAGAAATATGTTATACAAACAAATCTTAAATAGAAGAAGAAACTCCATTATCATATTTCCTGGGCAAGGGAATTAGTTTATCATTTTATGCAAGCATAACTAGGGCAGGATCTGAAGCTGCTAATTTGATGAAGAAGAAATAGTAGAATGTAGCTTGGTGATACATTTCATAGAGCAGCTCTTTGCAAACTTAAAGGCTATCACCTGGCTATCACCCCAATAATTTCTGGTTTGCATCTTTGTACAGTTCTTGACTTAAATGGACTCCAGAAGATGGTAGAGGACAGGAAGGCCTGGAGGAACGTTGTCCATGGGGTCGCGATGGGTCGGACACGACTTCGCAACTAACAACAACAACAACAACAGCTCTTGAGCTCATCACCTTAGCAGGCAAACTAATAAAAATGCCCTTTTAATTTCTTGTCTAATTATGTTTTTTGTTTCCAGAATATGTCCTAATGCTTTGGATGTTAACTTTTGCAAGGAAAACTAAATAGATCTGGTTTATGTATTAGAAGTCAGTCATTCTCTCTACTTGGCAATGAATGAACGAGCCAATCCCTCAATCAGAAGATTGCTCAGGCATCTGCTTGTTGTAGTTGAGAAATACTTTTTGTTATTGCGTTATGTGACCATTTTCTTTTCAGAAAACTATCCAACAATATATTTTTTTCTGTTTCCTCATACAAATCATTATAGTTAGCTAGTAGTTAATTATATTAGCACCACCAATTTTTATAATTCTACAATTTGTGAGCTTTATGTAATTTAACTCTATATTTATTCTTATAATTTTATTTTTATTTGTACTCTGTTTTTAACATGTAGTCTCTGTAAGTTTCCAGAATCTGGGTGGATTTAGGTGGTCAAATAAATTTCACAAATAAGTAAATGGATTCCAAATTGAGTTACTATATTTTGAGTTCTAAGAAAATCAGTGGGACAAAATTATTATTTCCTATTTATTTCAACAGAAACTTAGTTCAATTAACAGAAGAAATTACCCAGCTATAGTCATGTTTAGACAGATCTACTGAAATCAAGGAGAATAAATTAGTCACATAAAATAATCCCCATTAACTTTGATGTAGCTAGTGTAAATATGAATAATCTGGAACCAATCATTTATTATATCCAACTCAAACAGTTTTATCCGGACTGAGTCAGAATGGATCCACTAGATATGTATTAGTCACGATAAGCTTAAGTCCCATTGTTTTCACTTGATGGACTCTAGATATGTCAATTTGGATCCAGCTCATTTATTTATTTCAAATAGCATCTGCTTTTATTTTTTATTTTATCTTTTTTGCAGTCTCCAAGGACTTTCCCCCCTGTAGTCTACTTACAGATTCTACACCTATAACCCTTTAATGTGATGCTTTTAGCTTAGTGGTTGCTAAAAAGGCAAGTTCCTTTTGAACTGCTGCTTGCATTAGCAGCAGCTTTACTAATAAATGAACTCAAATTACGAAAGCATATACTTTGTTAGAATCCTTAAAAGCTCCGGGATTTTATATCAGATGGAATTATATTTCCTGTTTCATTGGGATTATAGCTGAAAAAATATTTTTAAGGTCATTTGTTCTCTATAGAAGAGGCTGGTGGTTTTTTCTCAAGCTTATTCACTGCACGAATTGGGACGTGGTGAAAAACATTGATGTGGTACCTATACTGTAAAAAAAGAAGTTCCAAGATACACAAATCACCTGTCAACGCTGCTAACATTGGATGTTTTGCATTGACAACAGATGAAAATGTAGCCATCTTTTTCCCTTTCGCTTTTAGAGTTAGATGATGCTGGGAGGGGGGGAGGATGTGAATGAGAGTCTAGCTAGATATAACAACACTAAACTTAGCGTGAGAATCAAGGTTATTGAGCCCAGAGCTGATAAAGAATTGGCAGGATGGAGAACTGGAGAGGAAGCCCGCGCTTCAAGCTAATTGGGGAATGTGACTGTTAATTGGAGGAGGGAATTATGCTTTGATACTATGTGCCCAGGGGAGGGGAATTCAGTTTTTGGCTTTGATTATGTAAGTGCTGATATTATGCTACTCGAATAAAAGATTCTTTGGGTAAACAATGCCTTGAAGTTCTTTTGAAGAGTTTCATCTGTCGGAACCATGACATTTAAATCCAAACTGGAATGTGTTTTATGGCTAAGATAATATAAATAATATTTAGCACCAAGATTGTAATTTCCTCATTTACCTATTGACTTTTGTCAAAGTGATTTAGCATGGCAAGAACTGCTATTATTAGCTTCTCAGCAAAAAGGGCGAGAGGTTTCTGCAAATTCTCAAACAAAGTTCCTTGTGTTTAGGACTTTAGTCCAAAGCACCTCTAGGCTGAATTTAGGGTTAGATTATTTATAGGATGTCTGATGGCCTCAGTGATTTAACATTGCAACCTTCTGGAAGGTATTCAGTAGCAGGAAAATAAAACCACTTTTTGTCAGCAATTATGAGGATTCATTTGTTTACATCATATTTATTGTATTTTCCTTTACAATTATTTATAATGCTTGAATGCTACTTTGAGAGATTTGTTAGTCTGAAAAGCAGAATATAAGTAATTCCAATAAATAAATACACACCTATTTATAATTTCATCCTCTTGCTATTATTTTTAAATTTTACTTTGTATTTTTAAAATTGTAATCTGCTTCGAATGGTTTTTCTAAACAGAAAGTCAGCATGTCGATCAAATGTACTTCATCATCATCATCATTTTAGCCACTGTCTATCCACTGTAGGGTGAAAGCCTTTTTCACATGTTTCCAACCAATACGGTCCTGAGATTTCTTTTGTCAATTGGGCCAGCAATACTTGCTGACATCATCGATCCATCTTGTTTTAGGTCTCTTTCATGGACGCTTTTTATCAGGTGGGATCCATCCTGTGACTGCCTTGGTCCACCTGCCGTCACTTCTTCTTGCTATGTGACCAGCCCGTTTCCATCTCAATTCTTTTACTCTCTTGATGATATTGTATACTTTTGTTTGTTCTCTAATCCATGTACAGGTCTTTGTATCTTTTCTTGTGATGCCAAGCAAGTATCTTTCCATGGCTCTTTGTGCCACTCATAGCTTTTGTATCGATTGTGAGGTTAGTGACTATGTTTCACTGGCATATGTTAGAGCAGGCAGCACACACTGATTGAAAACTTTTCTCTTCAGGCATAGGGGGAGGTTGTTCTTGAAAACTATATATATAGGGTTTCCTGCCTGAGCAGCAGTGGTGGGATTCAGCCAGTTTGCACCAGTTCGGCAGAACCGATAGCTAATTTTTTGTTGCCCAGGCCCAGAACGGACTTCCGGAAGCGGCATCCACACAGAGAACTGGTTATTCACATATTTGAATCCCATCACTGCTGAGCAGGACTAGAAGACCTCCAAATTCATCATCATCATCATTATTATTATGCATAGCTTGCTTAATGACTGAATTTTGCAAATGTACTTGTAAATAAATAAATAATTTGGGTATGTAGAAAATATTCCATCTCCGTTCTATCCTTTCTTCAGAAGTCACAGGCCTGCTTCTTGCGTTAGAATAGCAGTGGGAAACCAAGCAGTCCATGGCCAGCACATAATTTTATAATCAACCGAGCATCTACGGATCACACCAGTGAAATTCAAAAGCAAAATGGTGCCTTTTCAAATGAGCAATTCTCTGCTCTTTTCCCTCCCCAACCAATATGTGGAGAGTTGGGTTAAACTTATACAAATCTTAAGGCATCTACCCTACACTTCAAAAATCCCAGCTGCAAAAGCAAAACTAAACAATAAAACAACCAAAATGTGACTCCTTGATAGAAAAGTTGTCCACTCTGCCTTAGAAGAATCTGAAGTAATAAAGTGAGCTCCACACCAATCACCCAGTACTTGAGAAACCAGCTTGTGAAGATATGTTGGTTGGACTAAGATCAGAGATGATGTTGTTTTGAGAAGAATGCCAGAAATTCCCTTCCTACCTTTGATCATGTTCTCTAAAGCTTTCAGATACAGGCACACACAGACGGCTAAGACTGCCCATGTTTTTATACTTAAGAGGGCTGTTATCAAACTTTCCCGAATCATTAGGTACAATACAAATTTTTAAAAAATGCCCCTTCTAGTTGACACCATGCCATGTTTAGATTGTTGGGGTTACTAACTCCAGCAATTTGAAGCATGTTTCTACCGTCCTTTCCTTCTCATGCTGTACGAAGCTCTTCCAGTTTTGACTTTCCCTTTTTCTGCATGTGCTACATTCAGAATTCACAATAACATTCTCTTTTTGGCTTCAGCTTTGCTGATTAAGTGATAGTGTTTTCCTTTTGCTTGAAAAGACATGAAGTTACAAAATATGCAAATGCAATTATTGGAACAAAACTGACTAATGAGTTTCAAAGGCCAATTATTTTTGTATGCCTACTTTTCAAGCTAAAGTCATTGATCATTCTAACTTGCAATTATCCATATTACTTCTGTGCAGTTTTTAAACCTACTGGCTCTATGAGTTTTTCACTTGTAGAAGATAAAATATAAGAGAAGCTGAACCAGTCATTTTCTGACTAAAAATATTTCTTGAATGATTTGTGTGTACTTTCTGCATGATGGAATTAAAATGTCAGATAAATAGGAACATTGTTTAGAGAAATTGCTTTATTGTGTCTTATTTACTACTAGGTTATCATTTTGATATGTTCAGATATCAGTGATTATTGCATATGCATTCAATCAAAATTAACATGGGCCCTGACTTTCATTTTTCTTTTTGAGCATACCAAGAAAATTATCTTCATTAATAAATTCAAAGCTATAATAGTCTACAGTTTAAAATGATTGCACACATCCAAAAATAAATTCTACTGATTTCAGTAGCACTTTTTTTTCTGAGTAGCCTTTCTACACAGAATTATAAACCCTCATTAGTCTGTCCTTGGTTACAGATGTATAATTTGGGTGAAATCAATTAAACAACCAAATGTATTGACAACAATGCTACCACAGAAGGAAAGGCAGACAGTGAAAGAACAGGAAATAGGGAGGAATGTGATTAGGATCTCAACTAAGGCATTGCTGAAAAAGAGGATTTATAGGGGAGCCAGAAAATCTATTGGATACAACTATCCAGGTCTCCTTTGCAGAGTTTAGAATGAAAAATTGTCAGTCTGGCAGGTCTTGGGTGTGAATTGCGAAACTCTGACTAGTGTTTGTAACTCACAACAAGTACAACCAAAAGATTGCACAGTACGTTTGGGCCAACCACACAGATGAATAAACACATTTGAAGATTTTAGACAGTATTCTCAGCCTTAGGAACACCAGAATTTTAGTAGCATTTCATACCAGGAAACCAGCTCTGGACTTGTGTGCTCATACACTGGCTAACTTTGTCATCTGAGTTAGTTTGTTTAGATCATGGGTCCCCAAGCTCTTTACAAGCATAGAATTGAAAAATCATCAATTGATCAAAGGGCAGATTGTGCAAAGCAGCAGAAGAAACAGTAGATCATATATTCAGCTTGTGGAAGAAGATTGCATAAACTAATTATAAACAACAACATTACATAATCGCCAAAATGACTCACTGGAATATCTGTAAAATTTATCATGTAACAGTAATGAAAAATTAGTGGGAACATACAATATAGTTGAAAAAAATAGCAAAAAATAAGCAGGTTAAAATATTGTCAGCATTTCTAAATACAGACTGTTAAACTCTTGGTTCATAACACAACAGATATAACTGAGGTTGACAAGAAGCAAGTGTGGATAATTGATGTAGCATAGTAGAATAGAAAACAAAAAACTGGAGGATGTTACAAAGTATCAAGATCTGAAAATTGAAAGATTATAGCATGCATCGGCCATGGTGATCTCAGTGGTTATCAATATACTGGGTTCCATACCAAAACATTTTGGACAAATCTCCATCTGTCAATTGCAGAAGGCCACACTGCTTCAATCTGCACATATACAACACTGATACATTATGACATCCTAGGTTCTTGGGAATAACTCAATGCTTATGAAGGCCAGCACCAGCTGAAGAACTGACAGTTATGACTTTGCATTATGGCGAACAGGTTATAACATTGACCTCTTAGACAGTCCCATCAACTCTTGGGGAACTTGGTATAGACTGCTGCAGTTGATTTAAAAATAGAGGAAATCTGTTTCTTTCTTAATGGTAGAATTATATATAACTCTATATAACCAGGGAGAAAACTCCACACTCACTAGCTCTGATGACCTTACTTAATTGGGTAATGAAACCTCTGCAAGCAGGATTCCCATCAGTGGGAATCCTTACCTCATCCCATAATCTGGCTCTTCCAAGGCAACCTAAACCTAAGCAGGTTTAGAATAGCCTCTGTCCAGCTTTTGTAGCAACATGTGACCATGATGACAACTATTGAGAAAAATGCGAAGTTACAGCTTACAGGAGCTACTAAGGAGGAGAGTTTTGTCATTCTTCCTCTTGGTCCTTTCTAAAATTTTCTGTCTTAAATGCACACATCATGCATGAACACTTGGATAGTGGGGCTGGCAATTGATTACATTTCCTTTTTATACTGTGTGGGGAGGAAGATTATTTCCAATGGTTGCAGCAACCCGGGAGATGGGATGCTGAGCGAGCGCTATCATTTTCATTCTGCTTCTAATCAGCTGGAGACAGAGCACATGGTTTGAGGTTATTTCTGCATTTTTCTTTGTTTTAAGGTTGGTAGAATTAAAGACGATCAGCTTTGTCTTTGAATTGCTTTGGAATGTTGGAGATGGAAACAGTGTTGGCGTGGAAGGGTCAGTAGCTTGGGAAGAATCAGTCAAAATACTGGAGCCCTCTGCAGAAAGTAATGATTCAAAGAATTCACAAAAAGGAACAAATCTGTTCTGATCCCACCACAAATCTTATGGAAGATTGGAGGAAACGTATTCACATTCAGCTGAAAGCTAACCCTAACCCTAACCCTAATAATGAGGTAATCTGAAATACTGGATTTATCTTTTATTTTTCTCTGCAAATGGCCACACATCACATTTTACACATTTTACTAGCTTCAAAACTCTACATTTGGAAGTCTTAATGCTGATGGAAGAGATCTGGATCTCTGCCGCAAAGCTCTACCTTACTGGAACTGCTACATCATCCCTAACAACCAACAAAATGATTGCAGTTCTGGCTTCTTCCTTTTCCCTCCTAATGCCCTCCCTCTTTTCTCCCCATGTTGCAATGCAATATCAAGAAGGAAGAAAGTCACATTCCCACCTCCAATTCGCTGCTCGCTTTCTGCCACAATCTGTTAATAGCAGCTTTTCTACAAAAAAGATAATGCTGTTACAATCCAACTGTCCCTTTTTTTGTTGTGGCAAAACAAAAGAAAACAAAACAAAAATCACCCCTAACCGAGCTATAGGCATGACATAGAAACTGTGAAAGAATTAAAAAAAAAAAAAACCCACCAAGGACATAAATTGAAAATGCTTTTTAAAAAAACTGCTTTTGGTTCCTTTTGATCTCTCCTCCGAGTCTGCTTTTGTTTTTACACTACAAGCTGCAATATTGGATGATAAATTTAGCAGATTACAAGTGTTGATTTAGGGAGGTTTCAGGTACTATAGAGAGAGGGTAGAATGACAAATGTTTGTAAAAGTAAAACATCAGGAATCAGACATAAAGGAATATATGACATTGCAGAGGAAAACCTCAAGTTTGTGAGAAATCCAAGGCCATCACCCATGATTTTTCCCGTTCATCAACATTGAAGATAATCTACTAATCTAAGAACGTCACATTAGCTGCTGCTCAATCATTTTGATTCCATGCTGAATGAGTTTGTATGAACATCTGAGACTATATACATACATGAAAAACAACTGAAGCTGCTATGAAGAGTATTTCTTCCTTCATTATATATTTTTCATATAGCATTATTGCAGAGATAGGTAGATTGGTCTAAAGTAGTCTGTATCTCTGTGATAGGTGCTAAAATATTGTATTTATCTTCAAATAATAACCTGGAAAATGTCATGTGTTACATGCTGTAACATACAGTATGAAGCATTTCTTCTAATATACATTTTACATAGTGTGTTTTTCTGTCATTATAGCAATAGCACTTAGACTTATATACCGCTTCACAGTGCTTTACCGCCCCCTCTAAGCAGTTTACAGACTCAGCTGATTGCCCCCAATGATCTGGGTCCTCGTTTTACCCACCTCGGAAGTATGAGCCGGTGAGTCGGTGAGAATCGAACTGCTTACAGTCAGCAGAATTAGCCTGCAATACTGCATTCTAATCACTGTGCCACCATGGCTCTTTACTAGTTTCCAATCAGCATTGTGCAATCAGTGAAGATATCATAGCAGCAGCAGAGGTGCAGTAATGTCATGGGAAGGACCAGCTGCTCAGTGCTATCCATACCAATGTTTTTCGAAGATGGCAACTTTAAGATGAGCTGTCTGGGGAATTCTGGGAGTTGAAGTCCAAACATCTTAAACCTGCCAAGCTCGAGAAACCCTGATCTACACAGATATTGGTCTGCAAGCTGCCTGTGCATTTACCTTTGAGCTACAACCCCTTTCCATGCCCAAGAAGGCACATGAGGGAGTGAGGAGCAACAGAGGGAAGAGATAGCTGAACTCATTCTTCCTCCCCATGGGGCTGCGCCCAAGATATTGGCAAGATTCCAGCAATTCTTTAATGAAGGTCCAATTTACATCATCCCTTGGTCCATGCAATTCATCCTCTAGTCAGCAATGAAACTGGAAACCTGCTGGCAAAGTGATTTCTTTCTTTCTTTTAAGGTGTTAATATTTCCCACCCAATAAGCAGCTCCTAACTGGCTCTGTAGAAATAAATTAGAAAAGTTGTCCTTTAATAGAAGTTGAGCCCTAAGATGGCCATCCATCTCAAAGGTTAAAGCCATGTTATAAAGCCTTCTGCTAAGTTATTTATACAGTCAGCGAGAAGAGAGAGGTCAGGATATTGATTTCCGCAAAATGCCAGCAGTTCAAGGATATAGAAAGACTTATTTCTTTTTTCTGTATTCTACACAATTTATTGAAGATTACTGGCTTGTGACTAACAGCATTAAACAAAAAACAGCACATGACATATAATTTATACATTTGCTATTTTGCTAGCCCTATGACTTACGTTGAACTTATTCCATACATCATGATTCGTCCCAAAACCTGTGAACTTCAGAAATAATGCAGCATGTTGGATGAACACAACAGCTTCCAAATGATAGGACTCTCTGCAAAAGAAATAGTAGCCGTTGTTTTTATTATAGGAAGAGCACCAACAAAAAATTTAACCTTGCAATCTGTGCCATGAATGAAATGATGTGATGAAGCCAATTTATTGAAGCTAAACTTCAGCCCTGAATCCCTGAATCTTTCATGCGATGCCAAGTATTTTGCCTTTTTAAGTTCCATGTAGAAAAGAGGTAGAATACATATACATATACATATACGTATACGTATACGTATGACTGTCATGCCTTATTATAAAATGGGTACCGTAATGTTTTGGTGCATCTTATGGAATATTTAAAACTGTGATAGAGAACTGCAAGCTCCATATTCTGAAGGGTAAAAAGGCACATGATATATATTTATAGAGTTCTTAGATGCGCATCATCCTGAATTCTCTCCAGGACCAAAAGACAGCTTTTACTGGGTCTTTTTCTGTGTGTTTTCCCCATAGCAAATATCTGGGAATAAGCTGGACTGAGAAAGAGTCATTGGCCTAAATTCACTCACTGAACCTCAATAGCTCATCTGAACCTGGATCTCCTAACAGCTTCCCTATCAACAGCAGGAAAAAACATGGTATATAGGCTGTTTGGAGCCATTCCAAGGCATCTCATTCACTGGTAAGATTTTGAACCAGACACGTCTTTAGTTCAGGCCATTAAAGCTCCATTAAAGCTTTTTTCCCTCCTGTGATCAGACATAACATCAGATTTAACAATAAAAGGATGGAATAGCTTTGCATCATACAAGTGGACAATATTTTTAACAGCTTACTTACCAGAAATAAATCAACAATGGTATTTCGTCAATAACTTGGTTCACAAGCTCATTTTGTTTCGATATCCTGGTTTTATCTAACAGAGGTTTGACAAATGGCAGCCACCTGGGTTTGAATAAAATGAAAATGTACAGTTCAGAACAAACAAGGAATAGAAATTTCCCAGGGTTAATAATGAGGATAATATACATTTCACCTTATCAACAATGGCTCAAGGTAACATACAGTGAATTAAAATTATTATTAAAAAAAAAGCAAAAGAACCAACACCTTTGAACTCTGCTGTTGCAGAAGAGTCCTGACAATATCATGGACAATCAAGAAAACAAACCAATAGATCAGGGGTGTCAAACTCGCAACATCACATGACGTGTTGCGATGTATCGCGACTTTTTTGCCATTGCTGGCAATGGGGTAGGTGCGGTTTCGCTATGAGGCATCCAGCCCGCAGGCCGGCAGTTTGACACCCCTGCAATAGATCATCGAACAAATCAACCCAGAGTTCTCACTTGATGTACAAATGACAAGGCTCAAATTAGCCTACTTAGGACACATTATGCTAAGACCCAACACCCTGGAAAAGGCTCCAATGTAAGAACAGTGGAAGGAAAGAGGAAAGGATAACCAGCAGCAAGGATTCTGTAAAGAAAGACTGTAAACGATTCTGTAAAGAACTATGATTTATTTTCTCTGAATTGTCTGATATCTGTATCAAACATTCAGACAAACTTGCAGGATAGGCCCAGAACATAGATGCTCTATATCTGCTTAGTTAAGCAGGAATTTCTGGAGTTTGACTCCAGGTTGAGCAGATACATTTTCTTATAGCCAATATTTATAACTGCTTAAAAACAGGAGCTTGCATAATCAGTGGGGACCTCAGTAAGAGCTTAATTTATTAGAAAAGAAAAAGGTTAAAGCTGAGAATCTTTAATCTAATACACATAGTTAAATATTCCCACCTGTGCGGAATCCAACTGAAATTAATGGGCCTAGCACAGTTGCTGAGATCCACAGATTATATACATTGAAAGTGTATGGGAAGCTATTTGATTGAAAGCCATATGGAAACTGAGTTAAGCTTTCACGAACTATGTATGACACAGTATCTTTCTAGCAAGACTTTCCGCCTTTTCTTTCTCCCCAAAAGATCTAATTTAACCCCTTCTCCTATTAAAACTGATTGTCATATTCTGGCTATCAACCATAATAAAATATTGTTATCTATTATGATAGTTTTCACAATCTGGGGGTTGATTAAAATGATGTGAATCCTAACTGCATATATTTTGTTCCAAGTAGACTAATGTTGTGCAAAATTAGTGGTGTCAAGTACAGTATAGAGTTAAGCTATTTTCCAAAGCGCCTGAAGGCAGGACAAGAAGCAATGGATGGAAACTAATCAAGGAGAAAAGCAACCTAGAACTAAGGAGAAACTTCCTGACAGTTAGAACAATTAATCAATGGAACAACCTGCCTCCAGAAGCGGTGAATGCTCCAACACTGGAAGTTTTTAAGAAGAGACTGGACAGCCAGTTGTCCGAAATGGTATAGGGATTTCCTGCCTGAGCGGGAGGTTGGACTAGATGACTTCCAAGGTACCTTCCAACTTATTATTATTATTATTATTATTATTATTATTATTATTATTATTATTATTATTATTATTATTATTATTATTATTATTATTATTATTATTCATTAGACATGAACCTCAGTCAACTGAACATTCAAATTGGCTGGCGCTGATGGTTGACATGGGTTGCTAACAGCATCCTAGGTATCAACCAGGTACCTCCTTAAAATATAAGATGTTCTGAGTAGTGCAGTTTTTTTTATTTATTATTATTATTATTATTATTATTATTATTATTATTATTATTATTATTATTATTATTATTATTATTATTATTACTATTATTATTATTATTATTATTATTATTACTATTACTATTACTATTACTATTATTATTCATTAGACATGAACCTCAGTCAACTGAACATTCAAATTGGCTGGCGCTGATGGTTGACATGGGTTGCTAACAGCATCCTAGGTATCAACCAGGTACCTCCTTAAAATATAAGATGTTCTGAGTAGTGCAGTTTTTATTATTATTATTATTATTATTATTGATGTTATTGTTGTTGTTGTTATTGTTATTATTATTACTAAGCTGATATTTGGTGAATGCTTTTAGTGTGACAAAATGATTTCTTCTTCTTCTAATCTTTCTATTATCATTATTACCTGGTAACTGATTGTCAAATCTTTTTGTGAGCAGTGTTCATCTCCATTTCAAGGCCAGTGAGGCCAGTGAGCCAGCACTGAGCCAGTCATGTGGCCAGCATGATGTAACGGAGCACTATAACCTTCCCACCAAAGTGGTACCTATTTATCTACTTGCATTTACATACTTTTGAACTGCTAGGTTGGCAGGAGCTGGGGCAAGGATGTCGTGTGGCACTCGGGTCTCGAACAGGGCTGCTGGCTTTCCAGCCCACAAGCCCAGCATCTTAACCACTGAGCCGCTGCACCACCCAAGTGTAACACATATCAGACTAAAAAAAAAAAAATCAGTATCAAGAGGCAGGCAAACAGACATGCACAGACAAACACACCTATCACAGATGAGAGTCATACTGAGTTTCTATACAGAATGTTGTCCTTGAATACATTATTGTCAAACTTTCTCAGTAATAAAAGAGCAAATCTGATCTTGGCTATTTCCTTTTCCCATTGCAGGTCCTAGCGCTCTTTCTTAAGCTGTTTTGGAGACTCTCCTGGCCTTTTGGAGCAGATTTTAAAGAGGGCACAAGGAGAAGTAATTTCAAGGAAAAGCATGCCCCCAATTCAATCAGTAGGGTTTCTTCACTGGATTTAAGTCTTTCTATTTACCAGAGACAAAGTCATATTGCAGTTAATCAGGTGTAATGTTCAAAGCATAAAAGGGTGGCAGAAAGAATAGAAAGAAAAGCAGTCGACATAATATAACACGCAACACTTTCAGAAGAGCTGTACCATTAGAGCTAACAAAGCAGAATAAGCTACCTAATTTATTTTCTTGTTTCTCAATTATTTCAATTCTACTCTTAGTTTAAAAAACAAACAACCAAAAAACATCCACTTAGGTGCAATCCTCAATGCTTAGGACAATATCAAAGAGCCACGGTGGCGCAGTGGTTAGAATGCCGTACGGCAGGCTACTTCTGCTGACCGCCTGCAGTTTGGCAGTTCGATTCTCACCGGCTCAAGGTTGACTCAGCCTTCCATCTTTCTGAGGTCGGTAAAATGAGAACCCAGATTGTTGGGGGCAACTATGCTGACTCTGTAAAACCACTAAGAGAGCGTTGTAAAGCACTGTGAAGTGGTATATAAGTCTAAATGCTATTGCTATCTCTGGGGCCATCGAATAGTGATTTTTTCCCTCCCGTCTCTTCTATGGAGGGGAATATTCATGCTGAAACATCCTTTAGTTTTTCAAAACAGTTTTTCCAGTCAAAGATCTCAAGGGAAGTATCACAGGGACTGGGTGAGGCCAAGACGGAAGGTATCGAGAATCTGAAATTTTCTCAGAGCTCTGAGACCTTGGCCTGCTTTCTAAAGTGGAAATAAAATTTGTTCTGCAACGTTGCTTATGCTGTCATACTGAGGGCTTTGCTCTGACACTGACACATCTGGCATTCAGATTAGAGATGCTCTGGTTGACATTCATATTTTCAGAGAAACTGAAGGAGAAAAATATTTTTAAAAGGCTTTTCAGGCCCTATTTATGCATGATTCATCTACTTTTTAAAAAGAATAGATGTTCGCTTAATTAACTGATCTGTTGTATTTATACATTATTTGAAGTTTCCCCTTTTAAGGTG
Organism: Azemiops feae; assembly: GCA_023970755.1. Taxonomy (NCBI): domain Eukaryota; kingdom Metazoa; phylum Chordata; class Lepidosauria; order Squamata; family Viperidae; genus Azemiops; species Azemiops feae. The sequence continues at coordinate 316,689 of JALGBA010000283.1, read as the reverse complement.
GCTAACAGCCTATTAAAACTATTAAAAATCACAATCTAGAACACACAAGTACATTTTCTAAAAAATTACTGAGACAGCACAGGGAAACAAAGTTAGCAATATAAAGATAAGCCAACCAATAGCAAGAATAACAAGTTGTTAGAAAAGAGTAAATTGTAAAAGCAAGCTGCAAATTAAATATGAGCATAAATATAAATTAAAACATGTTTTTAAATAGATTCCATTCAATACATATGGGATGCTCATTAAAAACTCTGCCTCTAGCATCCTTTGATCTATATAATAAGGATAAATAATAAGAGCCGTGGTGGCACAGTGGTTAGAATGCAGTATTGCAGGCTAACTCTGCCCACTGCCAGCAGTTTGATTCTCACTGGCTCAGGGTTGACTCAGCCTTCCATCATTCCAAGCTCAGTAAAATGAGGACCCAAATTGTTGGGGAGAATATGCCGGCTCTGTAAATCGCTTAGAAAGGGCTGTGAAGCACTATGAAGCAGTATATAAGTCTAAGTGCTATTGCTATTGCTATCTAATGGTTCTTAAGAATGGGGCCATACACAGAGAATCAATGATAAAACTTAAATCTGGAAATGCATTTTCAAGTATAGATATTCCTTCAAACAAAGGAAAAAATAATTCAATACAGAAAGGACTTATTAGTAAATGTATGCAAATAGCCTGAAAATATATTTGATTCATTCTTCCTTTACAGCCTTTGAAAGATGTTAGAAGTGGCTGAGAGATTTGCTCTTTCACGCATTTGTATGTCAGAGAGATTTTCAACTTCAGACCACTTTCACCCCTCTCAGACATTCTGTCTGTCTTCACCTCTGATTACGCACATTCCGTTGGATACTTGCAATCAAGCACTATTTCCTTTTCATGTTTTTTAAGAGTAATTTAATGCAGTTGGATTGTTAATGCTACATTTTAATGCAAATTTGAGAGCTCTTGCATCTTTTGACCTCGCTGTTGGAACTGCGAGGTAACACTCTGAGACACATTTCAGAACCCGCATTTGCTTCTCCTTATCACTCATTCAGATGCAAGACTGAATGAGAAAAAGGATACCCTGCTCCTCTTCTAACCCTTTCTCATATTTTCCAGTTGGTATTTGCTGCCCCAAGTAAGAAGGTAAGGGTTACGGTGGTATGCCATGAACACGACTAGTGTGAAAAAAAGGGATATGAAATATCAAGCCAAAGATTTTTAAGGTGTACTTTTGGGTGGGTTTTTTTTCCAGAAAGAAGAGATGATGTTCATGTCATTTAAAATGTAGGTATTGGGAAACAAAACATGATCCAAGAGCTGTCATTGTACAGAAGAAGTAGCAAAGATTCAGATTTTATTTATTTATTAAACAAATTTATATTGCCACCCAACTCGCAGATAGGTGACTCCTGCTTTAAAATAAGTAAATTCATTTATTAACCTAAATAATAAAACAGTGGGAAATGAAGGGTTAACTTTTAATTGCAATTATAAATTAACCAGATTCATGCTGTCCAAATGTGTGAATAGGTTTCTTTGCTAGAAGGAAAGATATGTAAATATATATATTGTTTTGAAAGAAAACACATGAATTTTCATGTGGACCTGTTTATCTGTTTACAAAAGCTGATTGACAGAGAAGTGAAAGATTTATAGATAAGAATATGTGAAACAAAATAAATCAATTGATTCCTTTAACTGGATAATAATTTCTTCAGGATGTGAACAATCCTTCCAAGGAAGCACAAAGTTCAGAGGACAGAGAACAATATTGTTGGCTAACGCAGCTACGAGACTCAGTTCCACCTCATCTGAAATAATGCTCAAGAAATATATTATTTTAAAGATGTAACAACAAGCAATGCTTTTGTTATAATCAAGAGAAAGCATGGGTGAGAATTTAACATGGGATGGGGCATCAGGTGGTTTATTTTTTATTTTTATTTTTTGCTTTCATTTTCCTTCCATCCAGGCACAATAAGGATCTGCTGTTGGCAAGGTCAATTACAGGCTCCCATCCACCCCCGCCATAAAATGTTCCATGAAAATTAGTATCTCCAAGTGGATTGAGATCTTGCACTTATTCTGGAGTAATAAAGAAGGGGGAAACTTAGCTGCTAACTGTTTTAAAGTAACACACCATTGGACCATGCATTCAGGGTCTATTTGCTCCCTTTATGCAAATATTTTGGAATGCCACTCCCATAGCTCTTTGCATCTGTCCTTACTGGTGAGGTTTGTTGGGAGTTGAAGCACAAAACTGTTGGAGGGGAAGAAACTGCCAACATTTTCATTTTATCTCTGTTCACCCATCCATTCTTATTAATCCAGAAACTTCAAAATGGACAGGTGCTCTCCATAATGTAGAAGTGCAGCAGAAAAATGTTTTCTTTGAAAGTGTAGTAGATTAGTAGCAGGCCTGTTGTTCATTTTTTCCATCCAAAAATGGTTGAAGCAACTGGGCAATGTGAATAAGCACTCTTCTTCCCCACCTACTATTCATCCCTTAATGTTGGTCCCTCTATAATCTGGAGAAACTGATGTTCCTATTTGAGCTAGCCCAATATTTAATGAAATTGCCTTGTATACTTAGGGGAAAAATTGTTATAAATATTAAGGGCATGATACAGTCAAAGAGAAATTTTTCAAATCTTATTCTTAAGAGATGTGAAAGGCACATTTGTAATCCTCTTGTATCCAAATCAATGGAGTTGAAAAGCCTATTGAGTAGCTCATATCTCCACAATTATATTAGTTCCCATTTAACATTCAACATTCTTGGAAGGGTATATACTTTTGAACTCATGACCTACCAAAACCAGGAGAATAGCAAAAGGTCTGACCTCAAAGTTTCACTAGCATTGTGAAAGATTATTTAAAACAAGAAAGTTGTTTGACCAGATAAAAAGACTGCTTTGAGAGATGACTTGATGACTTGAGTTGCAATACTACACAGCTATCACTGCAAACATCATACATTTATCATGAATATTAATTTGATTTCTCCTCAGAATTGCTGGCAAATGAATACTTCAACAGTATTCACTGAACAGTATTAAACGAGACTGAAGTTGTAATATATGATAATGTGATTTGTGGTGACATACAGTAATGAAGTGATAAACACATATGTGTAATCCAGACCACAGTCCATATTTTTTTTTCACTTAAGTGAAGGATATCGACTTGGCATCCTTAAAATAGAATCTGGGTTCCATCTTGGGAAGTGCAGATGATATTTCCCAGGAAGGCATTTGGCATTTGTGAAACCAAGTTGTGACTTTAGTAATCCCACAATGATATTAATGGGCAGGGCAGTTCTGTCACATATCTTCAACTGTGACTGACTGGCCATCTTTATAGTTTGGGACATAATATTTTCTGAAACAGCAGGCAAGAGCTGCCTCATGAAGTTCTACTAAGGTACTGATTGTGAAGAATGAGAATGGACCCGACAGATGTAAAAGGAGCAAGAGAGGATTCTACCTCTCAGCCACAGGAAAACACAACAAACCTGCAAGAAAGCAATCCCTAGGTTGCCCAATTTCAGAAAAGAAATTGCAATTAATTTTCAGCTACATGCTGTATGAATTAAATCTATGATTTCTCTAACTATCAGAGCCCATATGGTGTAGTGAGAGAGCCAGTTTGGTTTGGTGGTTAAGAGACCAGGCTAGAAAACAGGAGACTGTGAGTTCACTGGACTTACTTTGGACTCCTCATTTGCCCTCTGTCCAACTTCCCTCACAGGGTTATTCATGAGGTAAAATGAAAGGAAATATCAATGTAAGCTTCTATCTTAATCTTTTCATTAATAGCCTCCTAGAAGGATTTTGGGAAGAACAGGCAAAAATTCAGATGCAAAAGACCCTGTTTGTTTCTCCTGGGGATGGGGGGGGGGGAAGTCTTTCAAAATAGGTAGGCTCTTTCAAACAAAACTGGTAGTAAAAATAGGGTGAAGAAAAATCTAAGTTAAAGTAGCAAAATTCCTTTGTTTTATGTTCCCTAATCTCACATTTTTCTCAAGTATTCAGTCAGAAAGAGTCCTTTGTTTAATTCAATGTTTGGCAAATCTAAGACGTGTGGAGTTTAACTCCCAGAATTCCCCAGCCAGCATTGCATTTAAACATACTGTTTCTAAATGTGAGGATTTGTCAGGGGATGAAATTTAAATATGTGGCATCCCTATCTGGTTCAGAGCTGTACTCCCTACACAAAATATATAGTTTGCTTAAGATAGGGTTAGGTTTCATCGTTTTACTAAGCATGTATTTAATAAAATACGAATGATACTGTTCCTTCACTTTGAAGGAAACTTGACTTAATGTATGAAGAGGCTTCGGTGAACTCATCACAATTTAAATATGGGATCTCCCCCTCCAGCTGTGAAAGTTGTATGAACAAAAAAAAATCCCTTCAGCACTTGTCCCCAATCATGGCAGCAAAAATGTAATAGTGGATAAACAACAAAAGATTCACTACCTCTTCATAGTCCTCATAATCTGCAGCCTATGTTGTTGGCGTCTCTCTCTTGAAAAGCAGAGTTACCCTTTTTTTCAGATCTGACAATTTGTTAACAAATTCATTTTTTTAAAAAAATATATTTTAATTTATGCTTAATTGCCTGTCCAATTGTGTATTTTCTTCTTTAAAAAAAACAAAACAAAACACTGGTATTAAAACATTGATGCAGTAGTACTAAAATTAAAAATGAATATAATAAATAATATAATATAATATAATATAATATAATATAATATAATATAATATAATATAATATAATATAATATAATAATATAATATAATATAATATAATATAATATAATATAATATAATATAATATAATATAATTATAATATAATATAATATAATAAATATAATAAATACAATAATAAACAATATAATAAATAATATAATAATATATAATATAATAATCAAACAACATATTGTATTTCTCAAACTTTCTTCTAAGTGCATTTTAGCATTCTCTTTCTCCTTTAAATGTAATTCTTTATTCTAAAACCTGTTCAAATATGTTAAAAGATCATTAAGCAATTGTGCAATATTTACCTATTTTAATATATAGGTAATACCTATATATGAAAATACCAGTTCAGTTCAGTGGATATATTATTTTTTCCTGATCAATCATCTAACCCCCAACCCATATGGCCCCAGCCCATGTAGCTCGAACATGAATGCTTGTATATAGAGAAGATGTATCATCATTGCTCCCCTACCAAATGTATACAGTCAGTTACTGTATCTAGCTTTGTGCAGAAGAGCTATCAGACTGGAGGCCTCATCATGCTTCTATGGTCCTAACCATAGAATATTAAACTCTACATCCAATAGATTCTGACAGAAGACAGCTTTTGATGTGTCTTCGTTTTGCTTTCAGAGTTGTGAACTGCTTCCCACATCATTTTCTTCACACACAGAGCAATGTTCTCACAGACTATCTTCACCATTACCTCAGGGACAGGGATGAGCAGGGAGCTCATTTTCCCTCAATTTTGGGTAGGCAGTTTCAGGACAGTGATTGGTGGATGATCTTCTGTCCTCTCTCATAGCAAAGCTATTCCTGTGCGTACATCTTCAAAGCTCTCAGCATTGTTCATAACTATCATTTAACTGCTGTCATACTGAAATCTCAACTGAAAGGAGTAGAGAAAATTTGTGATGAAGAGCTGGCATCCCACAGCTTTGTACCACTCTCCTCAACAGGAACACCTTGAAGGGATTTCTATTTTAAACCACTACATTTGTGATTTAATATTTAAGTCTATTTCATTTGAGATGTGTCTGTCAATCTTTTGATAGATAATCATATCTCAAAAGCAGTGGAATTTAGCCAGAGGTTCACTTTCTTCTCCAACCAAGATGAAAGGACCCTAATTTGCCTAGATATGGTGATTGGATAGGGAGGGGGGGCATCCCTGTCAGACCAATAAGAGTGGATCAGATCAGAACCTGACCTCATCATGTCCAATTTCCTTAGATTGTCTACATGATAGTCAGCTAGGGAGGAGATGAAGAAGAGGAGAAGATAAGGTGTTTTTCAGCAACAGCAAACAAGATGTGAGGCCAAGCCCAGGAAAGCCAACATATTAAAGAAAAAATGGGAGAGCTCATTTTTGAGGCACTTCCAGATGATCAGCTTGTCCATTTTCCAGCCTTTCTGATTTGGGTGTATTTTACCGTGGAGATTCCTGTTTTGCATGTTTTGTCCATTTCCTCCTGGGTATTGTAGCAAATGGCAACAAAAATAACTAGAGTTAATTAATAATAGCTGAGTTATTAGCAAAATCTTCAACTTCTGGCTATTTCTGAGAGGGGGAATGGATATTTCTTTGACTTCAGAAACAATGTGTGGATATGTTGATATTTTTCACAATTACAATTCCCCAATTATGACATCATTAGATAGCCAGGGCTTCATTTTATATCTCCTTTTTTACAAGAAACTGAAGAAACTAAGGATCATTAGCTTTTAATCATTTTTTCCTCTTCAAATTATTTCACGGGGCTTTAAAATGTTAAATAAGCTGTTTACAGATGTAAATAAGCGATTGATGATTTGGTGTTTTCAGTTTCTTAAGCATTCCAAAGTAATGCTGAAGGAAGAAGTAAAAAAAAACAAAACATTTTCTTCATCCCAGCATATTTTTTTAATTGGCAAAGCACATTAATTGGCAATGTGGAACCACAAATATTTTGAATTTTTCAGAATAACTAAGAAGTCTTTTGGCAGCTTCCTTTAGTAGAGCACAAGGAAGGTTTATTCTTGATGTGATCAGTTGGCTGTATCATCATCAGTGTAAAAAATACAGGATACCTGCGATCCACAAAATACCCATGTTTGTCTGGAATGATGCGGTCTTTTTGCTGCAACAGATTATCACAGCTGTCTCTCTCTGGAAACTGTTGGTTTGAGTTGAAAGCCTGAACTACTGGCTTCAGCTTGGGCAAAACTCAGCATCTTTTGTGGTTTATTATTCCTTTTTCCAGGTCCTCCAGCTTACTGCAATTCTTCCCAAATCTTTGTTGGAAGGTCATGAATTGCTTATGTTTCTTACACAACTGCTGCAGCAGCAGCATTACAAACAGCCCATTTCTGAAAAGAGAAGTTACTGAAAACTACGTTCAGTGATATTAATCCTTGGGCTTCACTTTCACAATAATCTTTGTCTATAATTTTAACCACTCTAGAACAGTTAATAATCTACTTCATATACACCAATCCCAAGGAAATTAAACTAACAACAGTATTACCCCTACAAGAATTGCTTCTTTTTAAATGAAATTTCTTCAATCACTATGCATCATCTCAGATTAGATTTATCAGACGTGTGGTTTTTGTGTAATGGTCAGGGTGCGGGAATAATTTGAGCAAATCCAGGTTTGTCTCTTGACATGGACTACATGGAGTGATTATCTCTCCATCTTTCTTATTTCACCTGCAGTGACACCTGTAGGGGAAGGAGGTAAACACGGTGGTGGAAGCAGCATTTAAATGCAACCATGTCCCTGTTGAGTGTAACATCAAAGGGGTACAATTTGGCCACTTTGCCTTTTTTGACCCCTTGAACTTGTGGATGCTGATATTCACATTGTTGACGTCGTGCTGAGCAGGAGAGGAATAAACATTGCTGTATCCCATCCTATCTGCCTAATAAAAGGATGAAATAAAAATATATTAGAAAACCAATTCTATAATGCAGACATCTTGCCAAGAATTAAGCTCAGTCTGAGGAGGTTACACTGTATGTAAGGATACGTTTTGGGGGATACTATAGGGAGTTCAGGAATAATTATTCCACTAAGTATTGTTTTATCATTATAGATTAATAACTTTTTTTTAAATGGACATAGTCTGAATTTCTGTAGTAGTTAGTAACATTCTACTTATTTATGTATATGTGTATTAAAGTTGAATTTCCTCTCATTTTATTCCTACAACAATTCTAAGAGGTAAATGTCATTCCAGCTAGAGGTAACCAGAGATTCCTGGACCTACTCTAGTTTCTTAGGGGATATCAACAGGGTCTTGGGGGCAATTCTCCAGGAGGCAGAAGTAACACAAGGGCAATGAGACCAGCAGCAAAATTACACTTTGGGATAAGGGTAAGGTTCATTATCCTTCTTAACTGTGCATAGTAGCCTGGTAAGAGAACTTGTTACTGACCAAGAATGCGCTCCAAGCCAAGACCATCCATCTATTGGGGGTCCTGAAATTAATCAATGTACCATAGTGTACAACTTGCCATAAGCAAAGTACAAGAAACCCGCAAAGGATGCCTGTTGAACGAAAACCTGCATTTTGCATCCAAATCATGCTCAGCAGTGCTGTAGGATCATCTGTCTTGACAACAGAGCTAGCCACCTGCTAAAGCACATCTCCAACATTCCTAGATCTGCTTTTCATCTTTCTCACCAAAATTGTAAACTTAAACATTCACTATGGAAAGCAGAAATGGTGGAGGAAAATAATAGACTGTTCCAGCTGCATATGCTCCTGGTTGTGGGTGTCTTTTTCCTATAATCTTTTTGTTGTTTAAAGTTAAGTAAAAGCCCATTAACTCTGGGAGAGTTCTGCAGATTCTATTTGTCTTGCTGTTGCCACTAACCCCTTTTCTGGATTAGACATTATTTTCTTTTCACCCTTTAGTTCTTTGTTTCTCAGGCAACATGACTAGGTGGAGAAGAAAGGGACAATGGAATCACTTGGTTAAACAAGGAACACATTGACTTCTGTTAAATGTCTTTAAATGGATTATAGACAGATTCACAGGCAATGCTTGCCTGCTCTGGTATTAAACTTGTTCCTAACCCTGCCTCCCTGATAGATAGCATTGTTCTTAAGCCGAATCCCTCTGAGACTGGACTTCCACCTCCATCTTCACCTCTACCTCCCCAACTCTTTCTCTGCTGGCTCTCTTCTTCTGGAAAATACACTGGGAAGCATTGCCCCTGCATTGGCCTGTTCTGATTGGAGTTTCCATTGCCAAATCACCACAGGCCCAACATCACTTTGTTTCGGGGCTGGAGCACATCCAAAGCATTGCATATAATTTCCTATTCTGGATTTTTTTTTTCCAGAAATGGAAGAACCATTCCTAGAACACCCACTCAAGTAAGAATAAAATAACATATGTTCCAGTGACCAGAGTCCACTATTTTACACATTCTAACTAGCTACTGAATGTTGTAGGATGAAATCAAAAACATACAGAGTTCTAATCTAATCTTCCCTTTGCAGGCTCGTTTGTGTTATGGTACAGCCCAGGCTACTATGAATTTAGACTCTGGCTATTGCATTCTACCAGCACTCCTGTGATTATACATTTCCCCTCTCACAGTGCAGCCATATAAAACATCATTTTAAAAGGTTGTCCTATACACAATAATATGTCTAATTGTATGGTTTTAAGCTCAGGGGAAGCACACAATTTTAACTCATATAAAATTGATATCTGTTCAGAAAACTACCAAAAAAGACTGAAAGTGTATGTTTATATCTGGGGGGGAGATACACACACACACACACACCCTATTTATAATATTTATTCCACAAGCAATCCTATCATCTGTAAGAAGATTTTGATGCAGAGAGGCCATGATTGGCAAACAGGCTGTACATTGATCTGGGACTCTCTGCAAATACAACTTGATTATTTTTTTTTGAAATCTCATTTCCACATGGTGATTCATTCCAATTATGGAATCCTGCCTACACAGAAAAACACAGAGTACTGTTCCCTTCCAAAATTACTTATTCAGACTGTGCCAGAAACACAATCTCCTGCTGAGAAGCAGAAAAATAAGGATGAGAGAATATCTTAAAAGTATCTTATGTACATATGATAGATGTTTCCCAGTCTAGAAATTGCCTTGAGGCACATGATAAACATCCACAGAGGAGCTATAACCATTGTCCTTGTTCCTAAGGTTATCACATATCCTTTGCCCCATCTCCAGGTCTCTAAGAGTCCAGACCAGGGATGGGCAACTATGGCCACTTTATGACCTATGGACTTCAACTCCCAGAATCCCATATCAAGCATGGCTGGCTCAGGAATTCTGGGAGTTGAAGTGCACAGGTCATAAAAGTGGCCATAGTTGCCCACCCCTGGTCCAGACTATAGTACATGACATGTCAACCCACATACTATAAGCACCTGATTCCTACTTACCAGCAAATGATAGAGATCTATGCATGCGAGGTTGGTTGTCTGAGGGTAGGATCAGAGATTGCAGTCCCCTTTCCCCCTCCACTCATTTACTGCATGGGTAAAGGAACCATCTGAAAAACAAATCTGCAGTCTTTTCATGCCAGAAAGCTTCCCATTACTGATCCACCATAGCTGAGTTGATTTCCATATGCTTTCAAACTGTTTTTGGAGGATGAATATGATGCTTTGAGGGCCAGTTACCATTTGCCATTGCACTTCAATATTGATATATGTCTTTGGATTTCTTTTGGTGATAGAGGAAAGTGGTGTGTGTGTTTTTTCTTTTTAATAATACTAATCAGGTTGCCTTGGGAGTATTCTATTGAAAGTTAGATTATAATATTCCTACAAAATAGATAAACAACGCAAATTTTATTTGATACCAACACAAACCTTGGACATGTTTCCAGATTGTGCGTTAACTCTGAAGAATGCCTGAGGGAAATTATTAAACATCTCTGACTGCAGAAAGCCTTCATGCAGACCAATTATTCGGTCGCAGGAATATTTTTGTTGATGTTAGATTTCACTCAATATTTATTTATTTTGAATAAATTGTAAATAAACTATTTGAATAATTGGACAGAGGCCTATGAAATACATCCACAAGCGCTCAGATTGGAATTTCTGCATGCATGTTTGAAGCAGAAACAAAATCCATGTGTCTGGGGGAAGAGTATGTCCACACCCATTTCAAAAGATGGACATTGCATGAGCCACCCAGAGTTACTTGACAGTGAGATGTGTGGCATATAAATTTAATAAATAGTACATAATAATGTCCCAACACTACTCACCAAAGCTGATGGCTGTGCTGACTGCAGCATTAGCATCGGGAGCGTCCCTGACTTTACTGCAATTCCCAGGTCCCTTCCTCCCATCCCAGCAGTCGGTGTGTACATACTTAACTTCCTCCTCTGGGTTTGCTTAGCCTTTGACATTGTTTACATTTTGGAACCAGTAGCCAATCACTCAGCTTCTAACACTACTGAGCAACCATCAATATTGATTTTTTTTTCCTTCCAGGTAGACTTGACTCCCAATGACTACTTAGACAAGCCCATGCAGTTATCTAAGATAGACTCTTCTTAGGCTGAGAATGACTGGCCCAAAGTCAGTCAGTTGGCTTTCATGCCTAAGGTAAGACTGGAACGTGGATTCTTTACCTTAATTATACCAACTTTAAATTCTAATTTTTAACTTTTTTTGTGAGGGTTGTAGGTGAATACTCATTAGAGTAAAAAGGTTGGATACATATTAAATAAATAATAACAACAAACAACAACAACTGTTCATCAGGATGTGCCAACTTCTAGCCAAACCAGTTAACCCTGGTAGATCAGTAAAAAAACAAAAACAAGCCTAATCACATCTGGATGAGAGATCACCAAGAATTCTCAGAGCTGTAGGCTAGAGTGGGAAGTTGAGAAAACATCCTGAAAGAAGACAATGACAAACCACTTCCATATTGTTGCCAAAAACACAATGTAGACATGTCCATCTGTTTACCAGGAGCTCAGCAAAACATGAGGCTGTCTTTACTTTTAATGAATCTGAGGTGTGAATTGGGGATTGAATGCAATTACATTTTAGATCTGTGTTAATGCCGATGATGTCTTGTACTCAAGAATGCTTTTGTTGCCAAGTACTAACTGCAAGAGTTTGCTGTATATATTCTACATTTTTATAGGAGTGGATATATGAGTAAATAAATAAGTGTTGTATGTATGTGCAACTGAGGTAAGCAAATGGTTCTTATATAAACATGTGTGTATGTGTAAATGAGTGTATGTCCATTATGATGCAAATAGCATGACTATTGAGTAGTCCCCAGAACTAAAAAGACTGCCAGGTGTATGCTCCTTTATTAGTACAGCTTTTGAGGTTTTTCTGGGTTTGACTAATGGAAGAGATTTGTATTTGTGTGGACTTCTTTACTCTGATTTGAAGCTAAGCAGGTCTCTACATCATAAAAGTGTATGGAAGCCCTATATGGCAAAGGCTAGGCTATCTGTGAGACCATCTTTCCCTAAGGACATCTACCCATCTTACTAAGTCAGATAGGATGGATGTGCTTATAGTTCCTTCCCCAAAATATAGTCATCTAATGGGAGCCAGAAAGTGTATATTTTCTGTGGCAGCCCCCGCCCAATGGAACATCTTGTCCCTTGAAGTTTGGCAGGCCTCCACCCTTTTAGCCTTCCCTAGGGTATTAAAGACCTGGCTTTTCCTCCAAGCATTGGGAGAAGGTTAGAGGATGGCATGTAAGCACAGACTGGCTCCAGGTTTTTGTTGTTTTTAATGTTTTATGTTGTGTCTAAGGGTTGTGTTTTATAGTTTTTAAAATGATCTTATATGTCTTTTTATCCTTGATTGTGAACCAACCAGAGTTGACTGAAAGATGGGCGGCTATATAAATGCTTTAAATAAAATAAATAAATAAAATAAATAAATAAACTGGTCCTTTTCAGGTTATCCACAGCAAGTAAATTATACGAGTAGAATTAGGAGATAACAGGGACAGCCCCACAAGCCATGTGGGTTGCATATAATTTGATCACCTATCCAAGTAGCCCCCACCTCCCAAGATATTATTAACTTCTACAGTAGAATTGTGCCATTAAAAAAAATAAGAATCATGATGCAAAATATGCTAGCTTCATGGGCCTGCCATAAAGTGAGAACCACAAAGGAAGATTGACTGAAGTTTTAGCAGATTACACTTTTCTATCACTTCCACCATGTTTTTACAAGGGAGATTGTGGCAAAAGCAAATTATAAAAGTGCAGTCTGAGTTGGTGCTTTCCATGTATCCTGCAGCTGTGCATTGTCTATTTATGTAGTGATAGATTCAATGGCCTGCTTCATACTGAAATTGTTTCCAAATACTTCTGCAAAGCTTCATCTTCATCCCCTCCCACCAAATTCAGCACAAAATGTGAGTAGAAATAGAGTTGTTTAATCAGAGAGTTGTGGTTTTAAATAAGTTGAACAGCAGTCAAAGGACAAAAAAATGCATTATGCATGGTTTCACACTGTTTCTAAAGCTTAATAAAGAATTTGATTAATTATCCCAGCACATGTCCCATATATTTTTACTCTGGTATGCATACAGATGCAATGAGTAAGATTAGATACAACTTCTAATCTCCTCTTGTCATTTATGCTTTTTCCAGCATTTGTGATATGGAAGAGTTAAATCAGATTGAAAAGCTGAGCTAAATAAAATTGAATATGCACCCTTTGGCACTTACACAGAATTTGATCTTTTGGAAAGGAAAAATCAGTGTCCAATGAATCAAGAAAGAATTCAAAACATCAGAATGTAAGAGAAGCAGAAAGACGTCCTTTGTATTCAATGAAATGAATAACAACCAAGTGGGTCAATAGTATTAAAGTAAGTTTATTGGCTTCTCTAGGCCACTCATGATAAGTGCAGCATTTTTTTCCTAAGGTGATTTTTCTAAATCAGGAGTGCACTGATTTGTTCAGTAGCCAGAGGCTGAATTTTACAGGCCTCAGTGGGTAGAACTAGATCACACATACTACGGGTATATTCCTCCCAGACTTGGATTTTAAGGGAAATGTTTTTGTTTTTTACTACAATAAGTAAATTTTAGGACTTATATTACAGTGTTGATAAATATTGTGCTTACAAATATCAGGAAACTGTGCTGCCAATTTTTAGAGACCAGCGATTATATGAGGCCTTCAAGTTGCAGGTTGTTCTAAATGACTACCTAAGATAATTTAATCAAAAATGGTTTCAATATTAGCCTTCATCAGCTCTTTGCAGTAGGCCAGACAAGAAACACCAACCATTACTAACACTACCTTTATTGTAAGATTATAGTAACAGAATCTTGCAAGTCTGAAAGGACTTTCCTCTCCCTTGCTTTTATTCTCCTGAAATCCTAGGTTCAAGTCCCTTCTGAGGTACAGTACTTTCTCCATTCCCATGCCTACTTTGCACTCAGATTTCATTTACCAGATCATTGTTTAGGTTGCAGTTCTTCATCCCGTCTCCCAAGCTTATTTCCACATACCATTCCAGCCTTTTAAGAGGCACGGCCATGTAAAAGATGCAGGAGAAAGTCTGTGCACCAGCATTTCGGAAGCATGGTACATGCAAGTAGATAATTAGGTACCACTTCGGTGGGAAAAATAATGGTGCTTTGTGCAGAAGTACGAACCCAACTGGTGTCAGACCTGCCTGAATGTGATGCCTGAACATGATGCAACATCGGTGGAGAGAAAAGCCCCAGATGATGCTGCAGAACACCATTAGCCATTTCTGAGTGTGGAACTAGTTCACGTCTTGTGGAGCATTTCTGGTAGCAGGCGAGCACGAACCAAACTGACTAGCAGTCTTAGGCAGCCAAACTACTACTCTGTATTAATATTGTAGTCTCCTGGTTAATGTTCCATCGCCATACACTAAATAAATAAATACAGTCTTTTAATGCAAAATATGTGCCAAGCAGGTTTGGATGTCTCCATTGCCTAGTAGAAGAAACATTACTTCCTTCAAAATTTTCTAGAGATTTAATCTATAGTAAATAGGACATTTGACTTAGTCCATGGACTTAGTCAAACACAAATACACTCAAATACAGACACCCATTTGGAAGAGCTGCTGGGCTTCTTTTTGATTTCCTAAGAATTGCTTCTAAGTTTTATCCAAGAGGAATTGTGAGGGAATGTTTCTTTGGACAACATTCAAAGTAGATTTCTAGCAAGTGAGTCTGCTGCTAAGCTTTATAATTGCTTTATTTATCTTCCATTCAGAGCCCTCCCCCAAAAAAAATCAGGGTTTGTGACTCTTTCATTACATTTCAAAATTCATCCCTGAATGTTGGTCTGATTTCAAGAGCTCCCACACTACCCCCAACCAAAGACACCTCTGTCACTTAGGAAGACAATGAAGAAAGAAATTAATGGTCAACTGAGAGAGACTACCAATGTTGAAACTGGACCAACTTCTTTTAATTATCTGCTACTTTTTAAAGATGACATTCATTCTCTTCTCTCCCCTCATCTCTTCAGTCTGCATTGTGAAGACTGTCCACCAACCAGTTTCTTTTCTTATAATTAAAACCGCAGCAGAATTACATTGATGTGCTGCTGCCATGTTCCAATTTCCAGCATGTCTCAGTATTTTTAATTATAAGGGCAGGAGGGAAAGATGATAGCACTTCACAGACACACAATAGGCTGAGACAAATATCAGATTCCTAAGAAGAACAGATTACTAAAATTGTGGTTCAAGATAATCAGCAGTGAGGATTAGCAGGTCCAGGAATAACAGCAAGCAAGGCTCTAGGTTGGCTCTGCAAGTATTAACCTACTGGCGCTCTATTTTAATTATAACAACTCTGGGGCCACTGCTTGTGATGTTCCTGGAAGGGTGATATGGACTGAGAGTAGAGAAAGCTCATTCTAATAATGAACAAAGCTCCAGGTTAGTGTCATCAACTTAATTATGCTTCCACTGAGCATCACCATAATTAATATGGGTAAAATCAACAGTGCCTAAAACTGGATCTGGGCTTGGAAACTAAAAGCAGACCTGCTGTTGATTCTACTACTCTGATCAAATAAAGAGGAACAAAAAGAAAGGAGAGGAAACCCACTTTCTGAATGTTAATTTTCTTCGTAGACAGCTCTGTTTCCTGAGATAGACTGGATAACTTGGTTTTAAGCTGTTGTAACATCAATGTTTTTTTAAAGGATGAAAGGGATGAGTCCTCCAATGACAGACCTATCATTATGTTAGCTGTCACTGGTAAACTTTATGCCAAAATTTTAATTCTTAGATTGAAAGTCTGGAGTGATAAACCAATAGGAATTAAGAAGAGGTTGACTGTTGTCTAATTCTAATCATTCAGCTGAAAAATATATAGAGTCTTTTGGTAACTGTGGTTATATCACCTTTATTGATTTAAAATCTGGCAGTTTTTTTTTTGTTCAATCCCAAAGAGAGATCATGGACAAGCCTCTCTTTGGCTGAAATTGACAAAATTTTAATCAGATTATCCAGGTCAGATGGGGTTTATATTTATAGTTGGAAAATTATTGCCAGTAATTTTCAATTTAGTTAGCACACTGCTAGTCAAATACTTTTAGATGAAACAGATGGGTTTGATCCCATTCTATTCTTATATGGAATTTTATCTGCAGTTTTTATTGATAAACAGTTTGCAGATAAATAGTTGTATTAAGTCGTTATCACAAAAAAAATTGGATTAGTAACCTTGTATCAACCATGCTTTGCAAGATTTGATTCTTTCATTCCGCAACACTCTTTTGTTCAGGGCTATAACTTAATGTTTTTTATGTTTTATATTTTATGTTGTCATGATTCAAGTATTTTTCAAATGCCTAACTGAGATATCATTCCCCCTCCCCCATTATCAGATCCGAATCTCTTTATTTTTCAGTTGAATGTACTTTTTATATATGTATAGAACAGCTTGAACTTCTCAAATACTTCATTCTTATTGGTTAAGAGTTAGATGCAGGTACACTCTGAGTGACAGGCTGTAAACATTACAAAGTAGTTTTTCCTGTCTTTTACTTTGATTGGCATGGGACCACAAATGTCTAAAAAAAAGTTTCATTGGCTGACTGACTTGTTTGAATGCAACCCTGGGAAAACTGTTCCTTTTTCCTTTTGTTTTCATATCGCTATTAAGCTCATTAGAGGGTTTTTTTTCTTTATCCATTAGTATAACACAAAGCCATATATATTCCATTAGCAATACTAAGGAGTGTTTAGGCTGAGTAATTGTGAATACATCATCAGCCTATACAGTAGCTTTAATTTATGTTCTGACGTTGCTAATTTAACTCCTATTCTTTCAATATATTTCCATTGTCAATAGTTCTGATGCCAATAAAAATAAAGAAGTGAAAAAGGACAATCTTGGCTTGTATTGGTAATCTTGGCAGTGTTATTATATATTACCACTTACGTTTATCTTACTCCAACTCAACCTGAAAGACCATTCCAAGCTGTCAAAAGCTTTTTCTGTATTTAAAAGGAAGACATAGCTTTTTATTTTTGCTTCATTTAATTTATTAATAATAATCAGAATATACCTAATGTTATTTCTCACTTATCTCTTTGGAGCAAATCTAGATTTATCAAAATGTATAATTTTGGTGTGTGTGTATGCTTTTCCAGAATTCCCATAAAAAGCTTGCAAACTACATTCAGTAAAAAAAAATAAGTCAGTATGATTCTGAGTGAGTTCAGTCTTTTCCTTCTATGTAAATCAAAGAAGCTTCTTTCCATAACAAAGGAAGTTCTTTCTGTTTCTGAATCTCATACATTACTTTAATCAAAAGTTTCAAATTTATTGGAATGTCTTGTAGTACAGTCCAGAAACACCATCAAGTTCTGGAGTTTTATTCAATTTCATTTTTTTTAATTAGAATAGAATAGAGCTGGAAGGGACCTTGGAGGTCTTCTAGTCCAGCCCCCTGCTCAAGCAAGAGAACCTATACTGTCTAGTCTCTTCTTAAAAACCTCCAGTGATGGAGCACCCATGATTTCTGAAGACAAGCTGTTCCACTAGTTAATTGTCCTCACTGTTAGGAAGTTTCTCCTTAATTCCAGGTTGCTTCTCTCTTTGGTCAGTTTCCAACCATTGCCTCTTTAGTTTTGTCTTCAATGCAAGATTATTATTATGTGTGGATCCTGCTACTCTGTTTGCTTTAGGATGCATAAGCTGCAGCAAATTTTTCTTTTTCTTATTTCTGTTCAACATCACTTGGTGGTGCCTTGTAACAGTGAAAAGTCCATTGTTAAGCACAATTTTACAGCCACATTGGATAAGATAACATAATCTTGGGCTTCTTCTGGATATTGCATGACCAAAACTTTCCAGGTTTTCTAGTAGTGTCTCCATCTTCATGCTCCAGAGGCTGCATTATTTCCCTGTCTTTAACTATGAGATTTTGTGAACCTGATGAGTTGCTATGCTGAAAAAAACTATCATAACTTTCTAGAATGAAAAAAAAAATCCTCAGTTAAGATATTTTTATGAGTATTTACAGTCTTTAGAATGATCAGAGTTTAGTTCTGGTTCCCTGTTAGGCACAAAACCCATTTTGGGAGAATATTGCTTCCTGGGTGGAGGGGGGTAGGCAGTTGTGGTGTGGAAAGGACCAGAGTTTTCACATTGAACATCTGGAATGCAGTAGGCATATATTCACCTTCTCTCATAGAAAAATATCTTATGGATTTAGCATCATTTAATGCAGACCAAATGACAGAAATTGTACAAGCAGTCAAGAAAATAATATCTAAATACCCAAATGTGCTTGATTCTTTGACTCCTAATAATCCAGTTATTCAGGGAAAGCCTGTTTAGAAAAAGAAATCCAAATCTTCATTTTACTGAAATTAATTGTAAACAAGACAAATTCTATACGGACCTGCAGGGCCAGTAAGGCTAGACTGGTTCATCTCCCCCATCTTTTCCTTCCTCCGTACTCACTTTCCCCTTGCCCTAGTTGTCAGTGGGCCAGCATCCCCCTTCTCTATGTCTTCACTGCTGATATTATTATCTTTGCATTCAAGTAAGTGGTGGGATTCAGCCGGTTTGCACCGGTTTGGTAGAACCGGTAGCTAAATTTTGCTGAGTTGGAGAACCAGCTTAATGCACAGTGCTTCCAGAAGTCCAGTCTAGGCCTCAGAGGTCTGGAGGAGGCCTCCCAGGCCTAGAACGACCTGCCGGAAGTGTGTGGATGCCACTTCCGGAAGTCTGTTCTAGGCTTCAGAGGCCCAGGCCTGCATCCAATAAGAGAACCGGTTGTTCAGGTATTTGAATCCCACCACTGATTCAAGTGCAGTGAAATACCAATGCCCCACCAATCTTTTTCCTAGTGATTCCCACATTTTCCATCTCCTTTTGGGGAGAGGGTTTCCCTCCTACCTCCCACCCTGAAATACCTATGCACAGAACATGTATGTTCCAAGCTTATGCTTTGATCAAATGTCTATGGTCTGGAATGGATGGATCTGATAGAGCATGAGTCTTTGGGTATGGGCAAGGACTGTCCAAACTTGCTGCTTCTCTGTGCATGGAATAGATTGTGCACAGGACATTTTGTCCATCCCTAGGCCATGCCTAGTGGATTATTTTCTACTAGGAAATGCTGCAAAACTGTCTTGGCAGCATTTCTTCTAGAGCCAATAACTAATCTCTCCTGGTGGATTTTCAGTGCTGGAAAATCTTACTCTTACGTTATTGCATTTTATTTTTTAATCTTATTACATTTTTGGAGACATATTTCACTCAAATATGATTGGAGGGACATAAAAGGCTAGCATAACAACCTGCCTCCTGGAGTTGTGGGCGTTCCGTCAAAGATTGGGCAGCTATTTATTTGGGATGGTGTGAGGATTTTTGCCTTGAGCACAGGGTTGGTTTAGACCAGTGGTTCTTAACCTGGGCGATATCGCCCCCCAGGGGGCGATTTCATTTTTCAGGGGGGCGATGGATTGAAAAGGGGCGATGTGGGGGCGAAGGAACCAAAAGGGGGCGATATGGGGGCGATGGAGCGAGATGTTTTGGGGACACTTTTCAGTCTTCCCCTGTGGCTCTGAGCCTCCTCCGCCATTTGTAGAGAGAGACAGAGGCAGAGAGAGGCACTTGCGCTTCCCCTCTCTGTCTCTCTCTCTCTCTCATGCAGGGCTCCTGATTGGCCCTGCGCCCGGGTGCCCCACCCCCTGGGAGCAGCGCGGCCATGAAGTCCCTTTCCCTGGCTGGCCTCGTCCGAGGTGCATGTGGCCAGCCCTCCTGCAAGCCACAGCCCCGAGGGAGAGGAGCCCCTGCGATCCCCAGCCAGCAGGACCATTGGCCCAGCTGACCGGGAAGGTGCAACGGAGTCCTGACTGCTTTGTCGGCGAAGGTGAGGTGAGCAGAATATGGGGGGGGAGGGGGCTGTCCCCGGGCCGCTCCAAGGGCAGCCGAGCCGGCCACACTGTCAAGCCCCCATGGGCTCGACATCCACGGGAAGGGGGGGAAGCATGCTCCAGGGCAGCGGCGGCCTACCGGCGGCATGGGAGGCTCCAGCGTTGGTCCTGGCGGGAAGCGGATCGTTGCCCCGGTTCCGCGGCTTCAGCCCGGGGATGCCGGCAGTGCGAGGGGAAGCTTGGCGATGCAGCCGACGGGCCGGGCGTTCTGCAGATGCCCCGCGGCCCGCGGCTTGAGCCCGGGGATGCCGGCGGCGTGAGGGGAGGCTTGGCGATGGAGCCGACGGGCCGGGCGTTCTGCAGATGCCCCGCGGCCCGCGGCTTGAGCCCGGGGATGCCGGCGGCGGGAGGGGAGGCTTGGCGATGCAGCCGACGGGCCGGGCGTTCTGCAATGCCCCGCGGCCCACGGCTTGAGCCCGGGGATGCTGGCGGCGCGAGGGGAGGCTTGGCGATGCAGCCGACGGGTCGGGCGTTCTGCAGATGCCCCGCGGCCCGCGGCTTGAGCCCGGGGATGCCGGCGGCGCGAGGGGAGGCTTGGGCATGCATCCAACGGGCGGGGCGTTCTGCAGATGCCCCGCGGCTTGAGCCCGGGGATGCCGGCGGCGCGAGGGGAGGCTTGGCGATGCAGCCGACGGGCCGGGCGTTCTGCAGATGCCCCGCGGCCCGCGGCTTGAGCCCGGGGATGCCGGCGGCGCGAGGGGAGGCTTGGCCATGCATCCGACGGGCGGGGCGTTCTGCAGATGCCCCACGGCCCACGGCTTGAGCCCAGGGATGCCGGCGGCGCGAGGGGAGGCTTGGCCATGCATCCAACGGGCGGGGCGTTCTGCAGATGCCCCGCGGCTTGAGCCCGGGAATGCTGGCGGTGTGAGGGGAGGCTTGGCGATGCAGCCGACGGGCCGGGTGTTCTGCAGATGCCCCACGGCCCGCGGCTTGAGCCCGGGGATGCCGGCGGCGCGAGGGGAGGCTTGGCCATGCATCCAACGGGCGGGGCGTTCTGCAGATGCCCCGCGGCTTGAGCCCGGGAATGCTGGCGGCGTGAGGGGAGGCTTGGCGATGCAGCCGACGGGCCGGGTGTTCTGCAGATGCCCCACGGCCCGCGGCTTGAGCCCGGGGATGCCGGCGGCACGAGGGGAGGCTTGGCCATGCAGCCGATGGACGGGGCCGTCGGCTGCATCACCAAGTCTCCCCTCGCACTGCCCGCATCTCTGGGCTCAAGCCGCGGGCCGCGGGGCATCTGCAGAATGGCCCGCCTGTCGGCTGCATCGCCAAGCCTCCCCTCACGCTGCCGGGGTCCCCGGGCTCAAGCCGCAGGCCACAGGGCATCTGCGAAATGCCCTGCCTGTTGGCTGCATCGCCAAGCCTCCCCTCATGCCGCCGGGGTCCCCGGGCTCAAGCCACAGGGCATCTGCGAAATGCCCTGCCTGTTGGCTGCATCGCCAAGCCTCCCCTCATGCCGCCGGGGTCCCCGGGCTCAGGCCACAGGGCATCTGCGAAATGCCCTGCCTGTTGGCTGCATCGCCAAGCCTCCCCTCACGCTGCCGGGGTCCCCGGGCTCAAGCCGCAGGCCACAGGGCATCTGCGAAATGCCCTGCCTGTTGGCTGCATCGCCAAGCCTCCCCTCATGCCGCCGGGGTCCCCGGGCTCAAGCCTCAGGCCACAGGGCATCTGCGAAATGCCCTGCCTGTTGGCTGCATCGCCAAGCCTCCCCTCATGCCGCCGGGGTCCCCGGGCTCAAGCCACAGGGCATCTGCGAAATGCCCTGCCTGTTGGCTGCATCGCCAAGCCTCCCCTCGCGCCGCCAGCATCCCCGGGGTCAAGCCACGGGCCACGGGGCATCTGCAGAACGCCCCGCCCATTGGCTGCATTGACAAGCCTCCCGCGCCACGCGGCGCTCCCGGCAATCCGCGACCCACAGGCATCTGGCTGTGCGATGGCCGCTGGATGCTGGGCAGTTGACTGGGGCGGAACAGCGGGGTGGGGGAGGCTCCCCAGGGAGCGGCCCGGGGATGGCCCATGGAGCGATGCCCCAGCTGGGACTGCCGAACGGAGCGGCTTGGGGAGATGCGCTTTACATAGCCTCCCCCCACCCTGCTCTTCTGTCCCAGTCAATTGCCCAGCATCCGGCATTTGGCCGTGAAAAGCAGCCATCCGGGACCCAGCCTGCCTTCCGCCGCCATCCAGCACAGGCGTTTCTCCCTAGCCACGTCTCTTGTTTCAGTCCTGGCTGGGCCGGCGGCCGGTGGGGGCATCACTCCCTGGGCCGTCTCCGGGCTGCTCCCTGGGCAGCCGAGCCGGCCACGCATCTCCCCGGGCGCCTTTCGGCGCCTTCTGCTGCCTCCTGCCCCCTCCCCGCCCCTTCAGCGCCGAGAGAGAGATGGGGGAGGGAGGGAGAGGAAAGAGAGAAAGGGAGAGGCGAAAGTGAAAAAGAGAGAGAGAAAGAGAGAGGAAAGAGAGAGAGAGAGAGGGGAAGTGCAAATGCCTCTCTCTCGCTCTCTCTCTCTCTCTCTCACACACACACACACACACAGAGTGGGGGAAGAGGACTGGCAGACCAAGGGCAGAAAGAGGGAGAGAGAGGGAGGGAGGGAGGGAGAGAGAGAGAGATCCTTTTGACATCTAAAATGAAGATAACACTGCGTGCGTTTTTCTAGTGTTCCAATGGAGTCGAAAATTTAATTTGCAGGTAGTGCCTTTCATTTCGAAGACCTCTCAACATGGCCGAGAAGAGGAAGTGTCGCCAATATTCAACGGAATACCTAAAATTAGGATTCATTCCATCTCCTTCCAACGTACAGCTTCCGTTTTGTCTTCTTTGTGAGAAAACATTTTCAAATGAAGCGATGAAGCCTTCCCGACTGAAAGAACATTTTGTAAGAATTCATTCGGATAAAGCCGACAAACCAGCATCGTTTTTCCAATCCTTAAAGGCCAAGTTTGAGGGTCGCAGCACTGTTGGGAAGTTATTTGGAAAATCGTCACTCAACGCCAACAAGGGGCTCATTTGTTCCTATGAAGTATCTTTGTTGATAGCAAAATGTGGCAAACCTCACACTATCGGAGAAACGCTGATTTTACCAGCAGTGAAACAGATTGTTGCCACCATGTTGGGGCCCAGCGCAAGCACCATCACGCAATCAATTCCTTTGAGTAATGACACTGTATCAAAAAGAATTGATGAAATGGCTGCTGATGTGGAAGAAAGACTTATTGACACCTTGAAAAAAACAGAATTCGTGATGCAGATTGACGAGTCAACGATTCGTGAAAATGAAGCCTTGTTATTGGCTTATGTCCGTTTCATCAACGGAAATGAAGAGATCGGGGAAGAACTGTTATTTGTTCGAAATTTAGCCACCGACACAAAAGGTTCTTCGATATTTAAAAAGGTTGAAGAGTTTTTTAATGAGAAAAACATCCCTTTGACAAACGTCGTGGCATGTGCAACCGACGGAGCTGCATCCATGGTTGGACGATATCGCGGATTTCAAGCTCATCTAAAATCGGTTGTACCTGGAGTTATGACTGTCCATTGCGTCGTTCATAGACAGCACCTTGTCTCAAAAAATTTGAGTGGCCGTTTGCACGAGTCTCTACGTTACGTCATTAATGCTGTGAATAAAATTAAGTCGCATGCCTTGAACAACCGACTTTTTCACAAGCTTTGTGAAGAAAATGATGAGGAGTTTGAACGTCTCCTTTTGCACACCGAAGTAAGATGGCTTTCAAAAGGAAAGTGTTTGCGGCGATTCCACGAACTTTTTGACACAGTTGTCGAATTTCTTGAATCCATTGACCCAAGTCTAAGCAATTCTCTTAAACTTCGACGTCTGGATGTAGCTTATCTCGCTGATGTTTTTGACAAGCTGAATGAAGTGAACGTAAAGCTGCAAGGAGATAAAATCAATTTTGTTAAGGCCAAGGGAGTAATCTGCTCATTTATTTCCAAATTGGACCTCCTTGCAAGCAATATGAGTCGCCAGGAGCTGTATCAGTTCCCAAGCCTTGGTAATGAACGTGAACTCCAAGGAGAAGATTTGGACGTTTTTTGCTGCCACTTGAAGCAACTAAAAGAAGATATGGAAACCAGATTCTATGATCTGATAAATCTGGAAGTGCCCACTTGGATGCTAAATCCTTTCACAGCAGACTTTGCACAACTTCATCCCAAACTGCAAGAGCCACTGACAGATCTGAAATACGACTGTGAAGCCCAGTCACATTTTCAGAGTTACGGCTACGAAGCTTTTTGGGTGAAAATGAGGAACACTTACCCAATATTGTGGGAGGAAGTTAAGTTGCTTCTTTTAGCCTTTCCTTCCACTTACTTAGTGGAGAGGGGCTTCAGTGCCGTCCAACAGATCCTTTCTAAGTCAAGGAACATGTTGAAGATCTCTGAGCGCGGTGATTTAAGAATGCGATTAACAAAAATGGTTCCAGACATCAAGAAATTGGCATCAGCTCACCAAGCACAAGGCAGCCATTGATGTTCTTTTTTTTTGCTTTTTGTGTACATACATTTTTTTCGTTAATAATTGTCTGAGCTTTTATCGTTGATTTGCTTGCATTGGATTTCACGTTCCAGTTTGAGTTTTCGGCTTTGTTTTTGAATTTTTGTTGTGCTCTGTAAAACATTTTTTGTGTCTCTTTGTATTGTACTTTTTTAGCGTGCACTCCAGTTTGATATTATATGTTCTTTGTGTCTTTTTAACCCTTTTTACAGTGTGCGTGACTATATATACTTTCCTCGAATCTTAATTTAGTTTCAGAGTTTTCGTCTTGAAATTCTTAGTTCCTGCATTGCGGTTTGTTCTTATGCCCTTTTTATATTTCTTTTTGCGTCTTAAATTTCACTTGTAATTCAATCATTAAATGTTACTGTTTTTCTTTTCGGGCATTTCACTTTCTTGCAATTGAATTTTGTTTTCAGTGGTCATTACATTTAAGTGTCTTGAATAAATAAGATAATAATGAAATACATGTATCACGAAGTTTGGGAATAAAGTGATGGGTGGCACCAAATTTTTTCACACAGTTGAGATATGGGGAAAAGACTGGAAATAAATTATTTGCATCGATATGTCCTGATGACAATTTTAAAGAAAACAAAAAAAAGTGTTTGCATAAATTGAAGAATTATTTCCTATGTTGTGATTGAGAGGTTATGTTGGGGGAGGGGGGCGATGACAACTTCCTCATTGGCTCAAGGGGGCGATTCGTTCAAAAAGGTTAAGAACCACTGGTTTAGACAATATCCAAGGTCTCTTCCTACTCTGTGATTCTATAATCTATGGATTCAGTGATCTATAAATTTAATAACTTAATACTCCAACAATTCAGCTTTGCAAAGCTTACGGAAAGCATTGTGGGGGAAATGAAGGAGTAGTGGAAGATAGCTCTGTCTCTGTTGCTACAGGTAGTCCTTGACTTACAACTACAATTGAGGGCTGAATTTTGGTCGTGAATCATTGTGGTCCTAAGTCAAGTAAGCTGGACTGGGATTTTACAACCATTTTCATGATGGTTATTAAGCAAATCATGTCATAAGTCTGTATCCAGCTTATCCAATGGGCATTTTTGTCAATTTATTTATTAGGTTTTTATCTTCCCTTTATTACTTTATAAGTAACTCAAGGAAGTGAACATACCTAATAATCCTTCCTGTTCCTATTTTTGCTACAACAGCAACCACCCTGCGATGTATGTTGGGCTGAGTGAGAGTGATTGGCCCAAAGTCAACAGCTGATTTTTCCTACTTAAGGTGGGACTAGAACTTATGATTTCTAGACTAGCACGTTAAACACTATACCAAACGTTTGCCGAAAAATGGCAAAAAAATCACAAAATCACGTAACCACAGGATCCTGCAACCAGTTGTAAATGTGAAATGGTTGCCAAGTTCTCGAAATGCAGTTATATTCTGTGGGTGTAGTATGGCAGTTGTAACTTCAAGCATAGGATGTAAGTAACTTTTTTCAAGTCTATCATAAATTTGATCATTAAGCTACTGATCATAAGTCAAGGACTTATGATGTTCCAACTGGACTGGGTGCTTTCAATTTTTCCTGATTTCTTTTTCTATATCTTATTGTATGCCATTGCGTGTTCTGTGCTTTGAGATTGATTTTCCTTTAGAAAATAGAGTTTAGTCTTAAACATTTGGGCTTTGGCTAAAAATAATCTATGCAAGTATACATTTAGGCTCCAATAAAGAAGAATATTTGTAGCAGGGTTGAAATGAAGGGTCGTTGGTGCTCTCCGAGCTTGATTGTTTTCTCGCAGTCATTTTATTAGCCAAACTAGGTAATATCACACACACTAGTTTGGGTAATGGGTAAGCGAATGTCTGGGTAATGGGTACCCAGTTTGGGTAATGGAACATCTGCAAGAAAACAACCAAGCTCAGAGAGCACCAAGGATCCCTCATACATTTAGGCTATTTATGTCTTCAGAAAGAGATTTGTATTTATTTTGGGTTATTTTTTTTCTAATGACATTTACCAGATTTTTCCATAAAGGAAAAGTAGAAAATGTATTTCTAATGTTTATAGTATGCACACTGATAGTATAGTTGCTGACCATTAAGTTTGTTTTGTAGCATCGCTGCTCTTTAATTTTACTCCAGCCCATTTAATCAGTTTGGATATTTTCATTACTTCCAGAAAGCAGATAAGTTTTCTCAGGCTAAATTCAATTGTTTGATTTCTGTTTTACTAGAGGGACATTTTCTGATTATCCGTTAAAATGGGCAGCTCTATCCATGGAGGGATGGGCAGAGAGAAACCTTAGCAGATGCTTTCTTTGTATGCAATTTTTACAGTGATAAGTGAGACTGTTCATTTAAGCCAATCCTTTTAAAACAACCAGGAGGAATCTTTGAGTAGCCCCTGGTCCTTTTATTGGCAGATCTTAAGAAAAAACTATTGCAATTATCATATTTCTTATACCAGCATAATGCGTATTCTATTGCATTTAATCCATTACTATTTTAATTTCAACAATTGCCATTTCTTCTGTTCAATATGTTTTCAAATGCAGATTTATCTTATACATGTTGATTTTGGATATCTGTAGGACTATTTCCTCCAGGAAGAACTTGTCCATTTGATAGGAGCTAATGGGGAAGGCTTGCTCTGAATTTTAACCCAAAGGAATGTCAATACCAGAAAATCAACAGCCCCCCCCCCCCCATCCTTGGAAGAAGGGTGGTCCTCTTCCATGTTATTGTTCTGAGGCCCATTAAGATCAGCTTTGCCAAAGGGCTTTTGGGCATGACGTGAATAGTTCAATGATTATTGTTTGGGGATTTGGAGAGTTTTGCAGCAACCATTATGATGGGATTTGTTCTGCTTTCAATTTAGTTTCCTGGGTTGGGGAGCGTTTGCTGCTTGGAGTTGTTGCTGAGGGGAGTAAATAAGTAAGTAAATGTTTTGTATAATAAGTATAATGAGTATAATAAAAGAACTGAACTCCTGCCATTGTCACAGGTAGTTACATTTAAATGCTTCAACAACAAAGGCCCAGATTCACCCTGTTGCTGCTTTTGCTGATTCATGGCAAGTCTCTCTCCAATTGGAGGAACTGATTTTTCCAAAATAAATTAAAATGGCCATTCTCGCCCCCCACTATTGAATGGGGGCAGCAAATTGAGGTAGCTGTTTCATTTCAGTTCTATTTTTACCTCAGGTGATTGCCTTTTTTTAATTTCAGCAATAATCTCTTGACATTTGAAATCAGGCTACCCTAAACCTTCCACATTTAGATTTTCAGTCTCAAAGCAGGTTTTCGAAAGTCTTGACTTAATTACCAAGTGCTTCCATTTTTTTTTTAGAGAGTCCTTCATGACTATTGTCCGTCCCCCCCCCCTCTGCTAGTCCTATACAGGCAGTTTTAAGGCTTCTTTATCATTTAAGCCTGTTTTTAAACTATCAAGGGACACATCAGAGACACGATAAATGTCACACCAGTCTACAGTCAATCAAACTGGGAAGCAGATTAAATAGCTACTTCTAATAACTACAATTATAACAAGAGTTCTGTCTTTGACTATTTTTATCTCACTTATTTAAGAAAAACTTTTGAAGTCAGACTCGATGAAAGCTTAGCAAAATAAACTGTCTGCATTTGGCTCAGCCCAGTTTGATATTTACTGGCCTGTCAATGAGTAGCTGGAGAAAGCAGACACACACATTCTTTGTTTACCAGAAATTATGATAATTATGAGACAACATCCCCTCCATGCCAAATCATTAAAGGAGGGTAGGAAATAGAAAATCAAGTGCTAAAGAAGACAGCAATGTCATGCAGGATAAATCAGCTGAAATACCTAAGAAAAACATGTTTTCCAACAATAGGAAAGGCCAAATGGGTATCTGCGATCCAGATACTCCCTGGAAATAATTTTGTCTGTCCCCGTTTCACCCTTGAAGAAAGGCATGATGATCGTCTGCCCACCAAACAGGCTAGGAATTCCACATTCAGAGACCTGTGCAAAGCAACAGAGTCAGTGCTCTTCTCCAAAAGTTGGCTTGCATTTTCTAAAACA
The DNA here is from genome assembly GCA_023970755.1 of Azemiops feae. Lineage (NCBI taxonomy): Eukaryota > Metazoa > Chordata > Lepidosauria > Squamata > Viperidae > Azemiops > Azemiops feae. The sequence continues at coordinate 287,936 of JALGBA010000283.1, read as the reverse complement.
CCTTGGGGGAGGGGGAAGGGGGGAAAGAGGAAATCTCAAAATGCTTTAGGCAAGACATTTGAATTGTGCTTTAATTTAAATATTAAATTGCAGATTGGACCAAAGGCAGAACAGCTGAATGCATTTGAAAATGACATGGACCAGAAGTTATGACTCTTCCAGATGTCTAGTGGCATACTTTGTTCTGCTCTCATTGCCTCTCCCTATTTGGCCACCCTAACAAAGCCTGGAAATTGTGCTGTCCTTGCTGTTTCATGATAGAGACTTGTAGATTCTCTTCCACTATGTGTCATCTGCCAATGGAAAAGCAGCCATCAATTGCTCACCCTCATACATCCTGAGGTGAGCATAGCTAGCAGCTGCATAGAATGGCTGGCTTAGCCACTTATCAAGTTTCCCCACTAACAAGTGACAGATGTAGAGAAGGGACATAAGAGAGAGAGAGAGAGAGAGAGAGAGAGAGAGAGAGAGAGAGAGAGAGAGAGAGAGAGAGAGAACTATTAACAGCCAACCTCATCTTAAACTAGAGCTGCAAAAGAATGATGGTACTGAAGTGAATAGCCATGGCCACCAACTTCAAGATATAATTGATACAGAAATTAAATAGAAAAAGAAATAACCCACAGAATAGGCAAGATGGCAAAGAGTATGAACATGGTGTCCCTTCAACCTAACAAAAATAATACAAATACGTGTTACCCTTGTCAGAAGAAAATGCTCTCATTACATAGCTGGCAAAACTCAGCTGTCTTTCCTGAGTGCAATTGATCTCCTGTACAGCAAAAAGTACTAACCCATTTAATAAACGGTTCTGACACTTTTTTTTGAAAAGGCACTAAACCCATGTAACCCAGGAACCCATATAAGACTTGACAAGCACTTTAGAAAATGCTGGCTAGGTATCATGCAGGCAGATATTCTGTGGAAATCAATGTCTCTTTTAGCCTGGGCCTAAATGGTCATGGATCCAAAAGTTCACGATGGCCATTACCATGCAATTTAATTTTCCCATATTTTTTTTACCCAAATTGCAAGTGTGGCATACATAAAAATTGGGGCCTGGCTTTGAATGCACAGTTGCAGGTACCATCTTGACTTTTTTAATCCTCGCTACATAGGCCATACAGACCAGTGTCCAGGGACAGGAATAGATTTGCCTGAAGCAACCTAAAATGTTCAGTAGAAGTTGAGCAGATTTCAGTTGCTGTCTGTGTCATTAACCCTTCGACAAAGAAGCGTGCTGATGCCAAAAATTATGTCAGAAGAAGAAGGAAAAGACAACTTTAAAGTTACAACTGGTAGAATGATCAGTTATATCTTTGCTATGGCCTTGGAATAAGATGAGGTTAACATGATGAAGACATATGATCAAGGGGACAGGAGGAGGAGACCATAAATTGATTTGCCCATCCTTAGTGGATTCATTTTCTGATGACACCTTTGGTATTCTTTCATTGTCAATGCATAAGACAGGGGTCCCCAACCCCCGGTCCATGGACCAGTACTGGGCTGCGGCATGCCAGCAACCCGTCTGCACAAACAAGCAAAGCCCCATCCATGGGATGCAAGCAGCACACCAAACCATGCACTCTCTGGTCCGTGGAAAAACCTCTCTCCACGGAACCGGTCCCTGGTGCCCAAAAGGTTGGGGACCTCTGGCATAGGAGGTTTAGCCACAAAGACAGGCATTTCTGTAGATCAGCCTTCTTCAATTTGATATGTTGAATCACAACTCCAAAAATCTTCATGCAGCAAAGCCATATTAGAGCAACCTTTGGGAACTGTAGTCCAAAACATTGGAAGGGGTCTGATTGGATTGCTGTAGACAAATGTTTCTTATAAAGCTTCAGGAAACATCAGAACTCTTGGGGCCCCATTAAATTCAAATAAGCTTGGCAGCAAAACAAGATCTTTTCGATCTAAAATGAATCACAGATTTGATATCTGAAATTATGAACGTTTACTTCTATAAGTAAACAAGAAAGATATTTTTTTTTTAAATCTCAAAATGCAATCCTACAAAAGCGTTGCAAGAATGAAACCCTCTGATTCTTTGTTAATTCACTTGGAATTCACAAGCTCTTTAGGATGGACAGAGCAAAGATCAGGATTAAATCCTTGTGGATTGGAGAGCCTGCAAGTTCATGTCAGACAGAAGTGTTGTGCAGAGTTTAAGCCTGATCATGTCTAAGGTAAAAGCAGGAAATCTCAAATCCTATGTCCATGCCTATCCCCTTCCTTTGTTGAGGGCGAGGACAGTTTCTGTTCAGAATCAAATTAAGAACTATGGAAGGCCCTGTGTTAATTTGGAACCTTGTGTTATAAAGGTCCTAATGGCAAAAATTCACTTGAGTCTCCAGTCTGTCCAGATTGAGACAGAAAGAATTTGCATAAATGCTCATTACCCCCCTTCTCCACCTCCCCATGCCCCAAGGACAGGAAAATGTTGAAAGCCTGAATAGGGATAGACGGATGGAAGGTAATACTACAAATATTTTAGAGACAGATTTGCCATGTAGTTTTTATGCTTTTTGCTATGGCCTGTTAGGTAGCTGTTGTTGTTTTGTCAACGTTGCTCCTCTTTGGGGTGTGGGATTCATTCTTTCATATTTTAAAATTGTGTTCCATTGCGTAACTGTTCCCTTTGGTATGTAAACATAAAGGTCAATATAGCATAATTTCAAATGAAGCATTACATCATGTGAAAATACGTTAGAACAACAAAGCCAGTTAATCCATGCATTGTTCTCCTGTCCTCCCTTCCCTCCCTTCTTCCTGCTTTTCCTTTAGCCCAAAGGTTTGGTAATTCTTAGTCTTCTTACAGTTCAGGCTCTCACAATACTAGCTATATCTTATTCATAAGGGCCTTTATGGATGTTAACAGGAGGGGTGGCTGTATCATTATAAAGATACTGGGAGTTGTTTTGTCTTTCATTGTTTTTGTTCAAGTGTCATAAATTATTATTTTTTCTCTGAGTTAAAATGAAAGGGGAAAATTGTCGACCAGATGCAGATTGTTATACAAGGTCAAGTTTAATCTCTTCTCTCGCTCTCATTCGCTTTCTCTCTCACACACAATTCCCTCAGAGGAATGAGTGCCCCTAATAATAGAAATCTCTTCTAAAATCTACCTGCTTGATATGATGTCTAGAGCAGGAAACCTGGAGATTTGCAAAGCTAGATTTTCCACCTTTGGGCATCAGTGTTCAGGCACAGTTGCTGCAGCTGGAAAAGCGGTATCAGTGATGGATGCACAATTTCTAGCAGAAGTTATTTAATGTAAAGCCCTCCAGGTGAACTAGGCCTGTGGTTCTCAGGATTTTCAGCCTTTCGCCATTTTAGCACATCATAAACAGAAAGGTCTAAATTGTACATATTTTAACATTGTTCCTATTGGTAAGTGTCATATCTTTACAGTCTAGGGTTTTTAAAAGACTGACACTAAGAGGCATATTTTTTAATGACATTCATGTAAAATTGTGGATTTTTATTTCAGTTCCTCCTCTGAGAAAATGCATAGTTGTCAGTGAAACAGTCACTGATCACAGGCTCCCCCTTTATTATTATTTTTATTTGTCAATGAAGGTAAATTCTAGAGACTGATGGATTAATAAGTATACTGCAACATGTAAAAATGGGTGATTCAGTAGACTGTCTCTAAAACCATAATTAGAAAGTGGGCAGGCAGGCAAGCAAGCAAGCTGGCATGCATTCACAATTGTGTGAAGTGAATAGTAAATGGTTGGGTGGCATTTTTTCCTTTCCCCTCCAAAATGCAGTGTTATTGTTTAATCTATAAAGCCATCTCTTTCTTCCATTGTGTCTCATCCATGGATATACACACATTTTCTTGCACTGCCAAGATCATTTTTGCATGTGAATTTTTTATATATGTGTTGGTTTCCCAGGGGCGTGGAGATGGTACAATGGAAAGCAGGTGGTCCTTATTATCTATAGACTTGTTATTTTGCAGTGGTTTTATATATTCACAACTGATCATCAGAGACCAGACCTTGATAGATGTTTAAAGAGTTTTGTGTATCTACAGTTTTAGTCTTGGTTTTGGTTGCATTGAGAGTGTATAAAATGGGAGATGGACTTTGGTGTATGCATAATGTACCCTTTTAAGGATTAGAGTTAAGTAGTTTGTAAAGTGTAATTGCATTTGCTCGTTCTCATTCCTCTGTGGTGATAGAACTGTGAAGTGGAAGCTTGAAACTTTGATGACCACATGAGATCTCCATGACTGAGTGAGGAGAGGAAAGTTTGGTACATAGCATCAGCGGTATCCACAAGAGCTCATTGTGGTGACAAAAGCAGTGTTGCAGTATTATGAGTGCTCGTTTGTGTCCTGTGTATAATTAAGTGTACAAGCAGAAAATAGGTGAGGTTTGTATCATACATTGCAATACTGTTTGGTCAGTCTGATTCCCCTTGTCCCATATGTGGACACCCCTGAATGGCATGTAGAAAGAGGAAAAATGGGCTTCTGGGGAGGAGCGCCCCCATACCCCAAATTTCATGTCATTCATTGTGCTTTGCTTATCTGTATTTTTATGCTGGAATGGACCTCCCAGTGAATAATTAGGACTATCTGCATTTCAAACAAGGTTTACACAGACTGCAAACAATGGCATGATAAAATAGAATATATGCAGGAAATACTATTTACCTTCAAGCAAGAACTGTTGGGACCACAAAATAGAGAAAATAGAGAAAGAAAATGAAGAAGCTAAAATGCTTTGGGACTCTAAAAATCGAACGGACAAGCACTTGCCACATAACACCCCGGACTTAACAATTGTTGATAAGAAAGACAAAAAACATTGGATCATGGAAATTGCAGTTCCTGGTTACAGTGTAACAGAAGAGAAAAACCTGGAGAAAAAAAAACACAAAATACAAAGATCTAGAAAGAGAAGTAGAACGACTGTTGCAAAAGAAAGCAAAGACAACACCAATAGTGACAGGAGTCTTGAATACAATCCCAAAACATTCAAGCACCTCTTGAACACCATTGGCATTGATAAAATCACAGTCAATTGCAAAAGGCAGCTTTACTTGGAACAGCTTAAATCCTGTGACAATAACACCATCCTACATCCACATCTGCCTATCCCAGGTCCTTGGAATGGACTCAATAGGTGGACATAAATGCCAAATCCAGTCTAAACATCTGGCTGACTATGTGACCAGCCATAATAATTTATTAAACTTGTATGCTGCCCAACACTCAATGACTCTGGGTGTTACGATAAAATCAATTAGAAACTACAAATAAAATCAATAAAACATGAAAAATAACGATAAGCAGATTTTACCACCTCAGGGGCTGAAAATGTTAGACTAAGAGGAGGGTAGAACAAGGGTTTGGGAGATATAGTTGGGGCAAAAAAACCCAGTTCTGTTGACATGGCTTTTGAAGGAGGAAACAACTTCATACAATTGTCTTTCCTGATACTCTCCTGATCCTTTTATCTCCAGGGCAGACAATTTACATCCATTAGGGAGATTTCTAGGGTTTTGAAGTTATTCAGGAGGGGGATTTCTCTGCTTGAGGTATGTGTATTTTTTTTCCTTCAAAAGCAACTGCTTAGGTACCCGAGCACGCTTTCATTTTTAGTCCTGAATCTGCGATGATTGACATCAACTCCTTATCCACATTAACTTGCCCTGGAAGCCACACTGTTAAATACCTTTTGATGAAAGAGCAAGCAATATTGTGTTTAATGTTTACTGTTTTGAAGGAAGAGACAAGTCACCCTGCTGTTTGGGCAAATGTTGAAAATGTCAAGATTTCTCAACATTCTAGTAAATTGCTTCCACTCTGGAAGTCTTTGCTTTAAAGTCTCCCCTCCCCCCAATTGGAAAAAAAGCTAACAAAATAAGTCTAAAACTCATGCTTGTTACCAGAAGTTATTATTTTCTCTTGTGATCCTCTCTGATGGACTGAAATGTGGAGCAGTGGAAAATGTTAACAGGTGAATGTCCTCTCCTCTGTTCTTTATTTAATTCTGAACTAGCGTAACATTTTAAAAAGTCAGCAGGCAGAGTCCATCAACATTCAACCTCAGTTCAGCCGACGGTTTCATGGCCAGGCTGGGGAAAGATCTCATTTCTCTTTACCCTGCCAATCCCAGGTGCTCCAAGAGGTAGGACCTCTAAGGGCACAAGGACAACATATCTATACTGAGCCCTTGATTTTGACATTGTTTGGGTACATGTACATGCACGAACACACAATTTTTAAAAATCGGAAAGGGAAGTCCTTAACTTATAACAGTTCATTCAGTGACCGTTCAAAATTACAACATCATTGGAAAAAAAGTGATTCATGACCATTTTTCACACTCATGACCGTTGCAGCATCCCCAGGGTCATATGATCAAAATTTGGACACCTGGCAACTGGTTTATATTTATGACAGTTGCAGTTTCCCGAGGTCATGTGATCATCTTTGTGACCTTCTGACAAGCAAAGTCAATGCGGAAGCCAGATTCATTTCACAACCACGTTACTAACTTAACTGCAGTGATTCTGTGGTAAGAGAGGTCATAAAATAGGGCAAAACTCACTTAACTCACTGTCTTGGTTAACAGAAATTAACAGTGAGTTAATAACAGAAATTTGGGGCTCAATTGTGGTCATAAGTTGAGGTCTACTTGTACTTATTTCATTCAAATGAGAGAATGACAGTTAAACTTTGCGCTACTACAAGTTAGTGCAGGTTTTTTCCCCCCCAACCTAACCACTCAAGATGGTTAGAACCAGAATCCTCAGGCAATGTGTTGATCCAATTTGTGTTCTCTCTCTCTGTCACTCCCAAAGAGCAGAGTTTTGTGCAACACACAGTCTATTCAGGGCCCATTAAACTAGCCTGGCAGCACTTTCCCGCTGCCACTTTTAGTTTCTATTATATAGATAATGGAGCTATGAATCAGCCCCTTTTCCTCCAGGCCTTTTCTTGCAGGGAAATCATCTCCTAATTCATTAGAAAATATAAAACTTGATGCCATGTAGAATTGCTGTGCTTTAATGAAATTAAACTCTGAAAAATAATGAGTTGCCTGATAGGGACGTGCTACAGTAGATATGTTCAGACATCAATGAGCAAGTCAGCAACTACAGCATTTGGGTTTAGGTGTGTCAGCGACCATAAAAATAGGTCTAGAATGTTGTTGCCAATTCGGAGAGACCACCTCATGGTTGGAGAACCAGCAATCTAGAAAGTTATCTAAGTATTAATATGTTATAAAATGTATAATCCAAAATTGTAGATCATCTTGGCTGGCTGCATTTATTGCTAATGTTAAACATGTGAATGGAAACGGATGTTAAATCAAATGGATGGTGGTTATTATTATATTTCACATTTTGTTTTTTAGCGGGAGTTTAATGGAAAGAAAGTCTGGGTCTTTATTGTCAGCCAGAAATAGTGGGAATATAATAACCGGTTTTACATTTTCTGTGAGTTTCCTGGAATCCTACCTAAAAAGCCCAGCAGAGGGATTGGAAAAACAATACATCTGGAGAACATATACTAGGATTTATCAATCTGGAAGAAATCACAAGTATGCAGATGCCTCTTTCAACACTATTGCTGATTGAATTGCATTTGGCAAGAGAGTAAAGAATTAGACTGGCTTTACAGCTCAGCTTTTGATCCAAATCTCCATAGTAAATATAACAATTCCAGCTGCCTGTTCTGCCCCTGTGCACCCAAAATATTTGTAAATACAAACACATATACATATATTTACATGCCCTATATATCTATCTGTTATGTCCTGGGCCTTGCTAAGTCATTCAGCAAGGCTCAGGAAGGCTGCAGGAAGGCTGCAGAGACCCGGACAGACCACGTGTCTGCCCGGGACCCAGACAGGCTGTCTCCGGCCTTGCGTGCATGCAGAATGCGGGAGAATGGCCTGCAGTGATTGGATGTGCATCTTGTCGAGTTTGATACTTCGTACCCAGAACGATGGAGCTTTTACGTAGCTCGCGTCGAGAACTACTTCAGGGTGAATAAGATCCAAGAAGACGAATTGAAAGCTGCTAGTTTGCTGTGTGTCTGTGGGCAAGAGACTTTTGACATTGCTGAGAACCTTGTAGCCCCAGCACCATTGGAGTCGATCGCCTATTCCGATCTAAAGAAAATGCTGCGCGAGCATTTTGAGCCCAAGCTTTCTCTAATAGCTTGGAGGCACCAATTCGAACAGCGGGATCAGTGGCCGGGAGAATCAGTTGCGGACTTCATCGCGGCTCTGAGGCAGGCTGCTAAGCCATGTGCATTCCAAGACTTGGAAGAGAGGCTCCGAGATCGACTCGTCTGCGGATTGCGAAGCCGTGAGATGCAACAAAAGTTGTTTGCTAGAGCCGATGTTTCATTCCAAGATGCCCTGAGAGAAGTTGCAGCTGAAGAAGCAGCCGGCGGCGCGGTGAAGGCCTTGCGGTCGACCAAGAACCCTCCAGCAGCAGTCCCTGTCCATCAGGAAGTCGTGCAAGAGGCCTCCAGAGAAGAATCCGAGGAAGAAGAGGTGGACAGACTTCAACAGTCAGCGGAGAGAAGACTGCAAGAATGCAGAGGGAAGACGCCTGCATCCCTTCGGTGTTTCGGCTGTGGGGATCGCCACAGGAGAGCCGACTGCCGTTTTCGTTCTGGTGTTTGCCGGGCATGTGGCAGGCAAGGCCACATCACATCAGCCTGCTTGGGTCGCCAGAAAAACAGGTCCCCCGAAGAGTTGCCTCTGAAAGGTACCAAGGTCCCCAGCCAACACAGGGTGGGTTTCTGCGCATCCCGTAGGGGGGTATTCAACACTGGGGTTCACCGGCCCCTTAAGAAAAAGTTTCGCATTGATGTAAAGTTGCAGGGAGTTCCCATGGCCATGGAGCTGTAACTCTTTCTATTATTTCTGCTGAAGCGTTTAAGAAGGTTTGTTCCAGGAGTGGCTCATGAGTCAAACTCAGGCCCTCCAATCTCATCCTCACTGACTTCCAGAATTCACGAGTCAGTGTGAAGGGGGAGGCCACGCTTAGAGTACAGCATAAGGAATTTGATGGGTTGTTAGATGTGGTGGTAGTTGGGGGTGATCGAACGAGTCTTATCGGACTCGATTGGTTCGAGGCACTTGGGATCCAAGTGACTGGTCTTAACCATCTACAAACTGTCAGCCTTGCAGGAGTCTGTAAGGAGTTTGCTGATGTGTTCAGCCCAGAGCTTGGCTCATACAAGGGGCCTCCTATTGCTTTAAGGTTAGACCCAGCCATCACACCCATCAGGGTTAAACCAAGGAGGGTGCCTTTTGCCCTCAAAAGTAAAATAGATGCTGAGTTGGACAAACTGCTCCAACAAGGCATTCTTGAACCTGTGGATTCTAGTCCATGGGAAATCCCCATAGTGACACCATTAAAAGCCAATGGTGAAGTCCGAATTTGTGCGGACTATAAATGCACTCTAAACAAAGCCTTGCAGCAGCACGCATATCCAGTGCCGGTGGTGAGCCATATCCTGGCCTCACTGAAGGGGGGAAAGGTATTTGCTAAGCTTGATTTGGCTCAGGCCTACCAAAAGTTACCTGTTGATGAGGCGACAGCTGAGGCCCAAACTATAGTTACTCACAGAGGGGCTTTTAAGGTACAAAGGCTGCAGTTTGGGGTCAATGTAGTCCCTGGCATTTTCCAAGGGGTGATGGAGCGAACACTCTGTGGTATTCCTGGAGTCTGCCCTTATTTCGATGATATCCTCGTTGCAGGAGAGTCACCTGGGAACTTAGGTGAAAGGCTGAGAGATGTCTTGCTGCGTTTCCACCAAGCTGGGCTGAAGTTACAGCAAGACAAATGTAAGATAGGTGTAACATCCACCGAATTTCTAGGCTTTCGTATTGAAGCTGAAGGCATCCACCCTGCAGAGTCTAAATTCCAGGCCATTCAACTGGCCCCAAGTCCCCAGTCAAAAGCTGAACTCCAGGCTTTTCTGGGCCTACTTAATTTTTATCATTCATTTCTCCCCCACAAGGCTGCAGTGGCTGAGCCATTACACCGGCTCTTGGACAAGCAGACTCCGTGGAAATGGACAAACATCCATGAAAGGGCTTTTAAAGAAGTCAAGGCCTTGCTATCTTCAAATGCGGTCCTGGCGCATTTCAATGAGCAATTGCCTGTGTGCATCGCATGTGATGCCTCCCCTTATGGGGTAGGAGCAGTGTTAAGTCATCTCAAGGCCGATGGGACTCAGGTCCCTGTGGCCTATTACTCCAGAACTCTCTCATCTGCAGAGTGTAATTACACGCAGATTGACAGGGAAGCCTTGGCAATAGTCTCAGGCATCAAGAAATTTCATGATTTCTTGTATGGCCGCCATTTCATGGTCTACACTGACCACAAGCCTTTGCTGGGTTTGTTTACAACAAACAAACAAACCCCACACATCATCTCCCCCAGAATGCTGAGGTGGTCAATTTTCTTGTCAGCTTATGACTACACCCTGGTTCACAAACCAGGGACAGAGATGGGCCATGCTGATGGCCTTAGTAGGTTACCTCTAAAGCAAATAGAGGCAGACCCTGCTCCTGCTGTACATATTCTTTCCATTCAGGAATTGCCTGAATCTCCCCTCAATGCTAGGGATGTGGCTGCTGAAACTGCCACTGATCACACACTTGCACGCATGCTGACATGGGTGTTGTCAGGATGGCCTGACACGTGTCCTGGTACAGATTTCCAACGTTTCTGGCGTAGGAAACATGAGTTTTCCACGTTCAAAGGGTGTATCCTGTGGGGTAGCAGGGTAGTCATCCCGGCCTCATTGAGGACTAGAGTCTTTCTCTCTCTGCATGGGGGACATCCGGGAATTGTGAGGATGAAGGCGCTTGCGCATAGCCATCTTTGGTGGCCTGGACTCGATAAGGACATCGAGGCCCAGGTTCAGATGTGCCAAGTGTGCCAACAGTCACGGCCTGAGATGCCCCAGGCCCCTGTACATAGGTGGGAGGAGACACACACTCCATGGTCACGCGTACACATTGACTATGCTGGGCCCTTTCAGGGGCAATTCTTCCTTCTCGTGGATAGCCATTCCAAGTGGCTAGAGGCCGTTCCTGTATCCTCCACTACTACTGCCAGGACCATCCAGGTGCTAAGAGGAATCTTCGCTTCCCATGGCCTTCCTGATGTCCTTGTCTCAGACAATGGTCCCCAATTTACCTCTTCTGAGTTTCAGGCGTTTCTTCAAGCCAACATGATCCCGCATGCCACGTCTGCTCCTTTTCACCCTTCCACCAACGGTCAGGCTGAACGCATGGTGCGCACCACCAAGGAGGCATTAAAGAGAATCACTCAAGGACCCTGGCATCACAGGTTAGCCGATTTTCTCCTTGCACACCGCACCATACCTTGCACTGCTACAGGAAAGAGCCCAGCTGAACTCCGCTGGGGTCGCAGACTCATCACTAAGCTGGACAGATTGCACCCAGACTGGGTGGCTTCACAGGTGTCACAACCGTGGGCACCTAGGAGACTGCAAGTGGTTGATCTGGTATGGGCCAGAAACTATGGGCATGGACATTTTTGGGTAACTGCTGTAGTCTGCAAGGTCTCTGGGCCACTGTCCTATGAAGTGGCCTTGGAGGATGGTCGTGTGCTTAGACACCACATTGACCAATTGCGCTGGAGGCTCCCTGGCCACGTTTCCGCTCCTGGCTCTGCTCTCAGGGGGAGGGGGACCTCAATTACGATTGTGGACTACAGTCTCTCCACGAGGGCGCTTATCCAAATGTTCCTACACATGTTCCAGGTGCGGGTCTTGCCATGGAGGCGGCTTCTGACTCTGGCATAGACTCCGGGGGTCGCCATGGAGGCGGCTCCTGACTCTGGCAGAGGTCCCTGGCTAGGGGAAAATGGCCGTAAATCGGCTACTCAGGGTACTCCTGCTGCTGGTCTTGGGCTCGAGGGACAGTGCTCCCAAGAGGAGTCCAGTGGAGTTTTTGGGAACTCCACCCCACCAAGGGACTCGGGGAACTCAACCCCACCAAGGAACTCTGGTTTGGGTTTGGTGGATCCAACCAGTCAGCAGTCAGGAGGAACCCCTGAGTCTTCTGGGCGACAAAATCCTGGTTTGTTTTGCGCAAACCGGGAGCAGGCACTCCAGGCACCTATTCCTAATTCCACACCTATGACTACACCTGCACCTAATCTGGCTCCACGGAGATCAGAGCGGGTTAAGGGTCCTCCTAAGCATTTAAAGGAATATGTAAGGTCCCTGTTTACTATACAGGAGGTTTATTAGTCCTCGCCATCTGAAGGAGTAAAAACAATTGTAGTGCTGCGGTGTGAATATTGTCAAATAGTGAAAGTCCGTGGACACAACAGGGAACTAAAGGTAATGGGTTGCAAGGAGTGAAGGTTGACTGTATAATGTGCCAACCGGCCTGCCATGATGTGTTATGTGTAAAGTGTTAAACAATATGTTTAATTATTGTTTAATCCAAGGGGGAGGGGTGTTATGTCCTGGGCCTTGCTGAATCATTCAGCAAGACTCAGGAAGGCTGCAGAGACCCGGACAGACCACGTGTCTGCCCAGGACCCAGACAGGCTGTCTCCGGCCTTGCGCGCATGCGCAAGGGGGGAGAATGGCCTACAATGATTGGATGTGCATCCCCTTGCAAGGGGATATAAAAGGCCAGTGGCCATTGTGTTCTTGCTTCTGTTCTGTGAGCGTGTTTCAATAAAGAGATCTTTGTTGTGAACCAGCCTCATCTCGATGTCTTCTTTGCAAGAACAGAACACTATCAGACTTGCTTCCTTGCTCTTATACCTCCAAGGTAAGTGAGTTGTTATTTGCCTCTCCTTTGTCACAGTTTTATTATTTGAGAAGTAGTGTAGTTGGAAATCCTCCGAGTACTACAAGGTCAGAGGAGTGAGGCTTGCATCTGGTCCTCCATCTGTAGACTAAGCCTTTTCTGGATCGCCATGGCATTCTGGGGTGTTTCCTCATTCTATAACACTGTTGTTCAAATTCCTCGCTGGGAAATTTTGGAAGTTGAAGTCCACAAATCTTAAAGTTGCCAAGTCTGAAATATACTGGAGTAAATAGTTGTTGCCTGATTTGCTTTATAGTCCTGATGTTTTGGAGGTAGATGAAAGGCCACCTTACACAGCAGCTGCAGCATCAATAGCAGCCCTAGAGGAAGGCTTGTGTTTGGCAGGGGAGTTTCATTCTTGGGCTGCTGGAAGCACCCAAAGGACGGAACACATTGTGAAAGTAAGGGAAATGAAGCTGTGCATGAACCCAAAGCTTATTGGATTAAAATATACCATGAGCTCCAAGATGCTTTTGGCATTTTGGGGTGCACTGGCATAAATAAAGTTTCTGGAAAAGGAATATGACTGGAAATAAGGAACAAGAGCCAAAAGTTCACTTGTGCTGCTTATGGATGCCTATCCACAGTTTGAGAAACTTTGCTACGAAATATATACTGTATCTAGGAAACATACTGTAGGTCAACAGGAAGTATGCTAGACTATTCAGCTCAATCATTCTCACCTGGATCATTCTACTAATCAGATCACAAAGCTTTAATTCAGGGGTTCCCAACCCCCAGCCTGTGGCCCACTACCAGGCCTTGAGCCTTTTGGAACTGGGCCATGGAAATGGTGGGCAAGCACGCGCATGTACGCATCAAACAAGTAGTGGGCAACTGCATGCGCACATGCTCCATTTGCATGAGCGGCCAACACGTGTGCCTGCTGCTCATGCAAAGGGTGCTATGCACATGCACTTGCCCACCACGAGAGTTGGACCATCCCCTCTCCTCCCCCCACCGGTCTGCAAAGCCGAAAAGGTTGGGGAACTCTGCCTTGGTTCATGCCCTGTTTATCATGCAAACTAGGAAACCTGGCTTATTCTTCTTAAGCCACAGTTTGAAGGCAGAAGGGAGTTTTGCTTCCTGACTTGCTTGTAGAAGACATATTAAAAACCTTACTTTGCATATCAAGCTAAGACAGGGAAGGGAACCCTTGACTCTGCAGTTGAAGTACAACTTCCAACATTTCTTACCAAGGACAGGATGGGCAGTTGAGAGTTGTTGTTAAACAACATATGCTAGAAAGAGGAGTCCCATGTGGATAATGGAGAACAAAACACCACCATCTTGATGAATAATAATTATTCCTTATAATCTCAATTTTTACTCATCTTTGAGAAAGCATGGAACGTTTCTGTTTATGTGTAAACTAGTCTAAGGTTTATTGTTCTTAATACATTGGCTTCGACAGAGAAATTGGAAAGATCCAGTTCTGAAATGTAGGCCTTGCCAGGATAAGATGAAAAAAGATTCTGAAAGGGTTGATCTAACAGTAATGACAAGTAACTAAACCATACTTTTTATGCCACCACTCAGGTTGGTTCAAATATAAACTTTTAAAGCCCAACAACTATTGGAAAAACTTCTGTGAAAAAAGTAATTTGATTTCCTAAAATTAAAACATCTTTACTTATTAAAAAAACAACAACAGGGAAAAAGCCACATTACTACTTGTACTATTATACAGCTTGAGCAATCAACACATTCAGCTCTGAAGGTTAAACCACTTGGAAAAGCTTATTGTATTCTTGCATATAGTTTCAGCTGCTGGGAGAAAAAATGGACTAGACACTAAATTCTCCAAGACACAAGAAATTTAAGGATGTGCTTAATTACATACAACCAAAGTTACTCTGCCCTTTCAACTGACCCCTCTGATCCCCAGGAGGTGTAAATCAACATAGCTGCACTGAGGTCAAGGGGGTTCTGCTGATTTAGACAACTGGAGGGTCTGCCCCATGGAGGATAATAGAAGACTAATGGCTCCTGCAATCACTTCAGCCCCTGGCAGCTCCAGCAAGTACTGTTTCATGTTAGTTATGTATCCTGCATGCCACTGAGCTCCAACTTACTGTAAATAGAATGGTGAGCGCCTATTTACTGAATAATTTATGGCACATTAAAAAATGGCCCAAGGCGGTAGACTTTTCAGGTTCCACAAAGGCCTTGTGTACTTCCTCTTGGTGCAATTACATAAAGGAAATGCTGACTTTCTGAGTTATGAAATATAGATTAGCCATTCAGGGAGAGATCAAAAAATCCCCTTACAACAGGGTTTCAGATCTACAGCTATTGCCTTTTGAGTGATTGCC
This sequence comes from Azemiops feae, assembly GCA_023970755.1. Lineage (NCBI taxonomy): Eukaryota > Metazoa > Chordata > Lepidosauria > Squamata > Viperidae > Azemiops > Azemiops feae. The sequence goes on along the minus strand of JALGBA010000283.1, from coordinate 272,767 downwards.
AAGTTTTATTCGGTTCAGGCTGACAGAGAGCAATAGGGAGGATGCCTGAACAGTCTTGGATCAGTTCAATGGAGGGGGGGGGGGAAACAAACATCTATGACAGGAATAGATACAAGTATTGAAATCCTTGATGATTCTATGCATCAGTGCAAAAGCTGAAGGTCCAGAAGCAGATTTTGCAAATGTGAAGTTGATGATTACGCATGAAATTCTCAATGGCTTGGAGGATGAATTAGATGCAGACTTGTTGAGTTTTTTATTTCTTTGTATTTAGCCCTGTACCTTATCATGTCTCTACTAAGGGCAGACTTCGCCAAGGACAAACTTTCAGTTGTATTGATTCTATCCCTCCAAGCCTGCTCTGTATAAAGATAAGAAAGAGCTGTGGCTCTCATACTTCTTGAAATGTCAGATTCCCAGTATTCATGGAGATTTCTGCTAATAAGCTTTTCAAGATTTGACTTTCCATGCAAAGAGTGTACAGACTGCTGCAGGTTAACTTAATCCTTTATTATAGTGTGATACTGGCATTATATAGGCACAAATACAGACCCACCCATATATTTATTTTACACATGTTTATTTTATGTACAATATACAGAAACACTGTTATGAGGTGTGCCTTCTCAAATTATAATACAAGCATATATATTTTTTGAGGTATGTGTTACTGCAAATTCTTCTGAAATCCAAAACTGGTCACAGACAGAGTCTGTGGGTGCAAAACAAAGCAACTCCCTTGCACAGAGCTTAAATGTGGCTATGCATCTCTTTCCAAACATGTTGGCTAAAAGCCAGCAGCATTAAGCATGCTCACGCTCTCAGAAAATAATAGGCTTAAGCTGAATGTGTGCTACTGAACATATTCTAGTGAAAGGTGCGTCCAGGCTGTAGAGAAACAAATAATTAAATGCCCAACTAAGTGTCAGTGCCTTGCTGACCCTGGCTGCCCTTGGAAGAAGGTCAGACCATGCTAGTAATTAGATGGAAAACCTATAGAAAAACCCAGAGCTGTGGGTTAAAGTGAAAAGTTGAAAACTCTTTCCAATGGCAACATACTTTTACATTATTATAAAGAGAACAACATGGGCCAGTTCGTCTGGTCATCACAGGTTACACTCAGCTTAAAGGAGAGTTGACTTGAATAATCAAGAACTCAACTTTTGTATCAAATTTATTGCTCAGATATAGCAGGATGAGTGATGATGGTGATGATGATGGTGATGATGATAATGAAGTAGAATCAGCAGAGTTTTCCTCCAAATTCGTGACATTATTTATTAACTATCTCCAAGACAAAAATTGAGGTATTATCTTGTGTCATCTCAAGCTATGCAATCTAGTATGTGTAATGCCCTTCATTTGTAAACAGCCCCTGCCCCTCCAATAGGCTGCTCACTGCTGGGTCTGTGACAGCAATGCCAATGCCCTACTCTCATTGGTGGATGTACAGTATGGCCAACTTTGGGGTTCCAAGTCCCTTGGTCTATGGTGGCATGGGCTTTACAAGAATACTTTTCAGTCTTTCTGGCTTTGATGAAGTGTTTAAAATTATTTTTATTTAAGAATTTTATACAATAGTAAAAACAGTACATTTAAAAAAAATAGTAGATAAAGAAAAGAGAAAGAAAAAAAGATCAGTTTCTGATCTTCTCTATAGAGTTACAAATAAATTTATCATCCATCCTTCCTCTTAAGGTTACATCATAATTCTCTTCTTCCCATATTTACCCTTTCTGATTTACCCTTTCTGATTTTCCAGTCCATACATCACCAGCCCATTTTTCCCCCATTTTTAGCAAAAAGTCCATAAAGAATTTCCTAATTCACTAATAAATGTACTTGTTTGATTGGTCAAGAAGTCAATTTTGCCATCTCTGCAAATTCTGTCATTTTCACCAGCCATACTTTGAGGGAGATTTCAATGCATCAATGTTCTGTGTTAACAGGTTCTGTGATAACGAGTCTGCTTCTTCCCCTCTGTTCTACAATGCTACCTTGAAATTCTTCAGTTTACTGGTACCATTTCTTTTATTAATATCAATACATTTTATTACTGCTACTTATTCAACATTAAGTAGAGAATGCAGCATATGCAACTCTGGGAATGGGCCAATGTTGCTTTGAGTAACATGCTCCAGAAACATCCAACAACTTGGAATTGTGTTTTCCTACATGTGTGCACTTGGAGGGCAATTCAGCAGTGGGACTGTTCAGCTGGTGCCTATGATAACCCTCAGTTTGAGGTTCAGCACCTAGCAGCTAGATAAGCTAGATAACATTTTCTTTAACCAGTTTACAGACTAGCCAGGAGCAATACAGGACAGAAGCACCTTCAGGCTATTGTTCTGGATTGCGCCTAGATAGTTTTTAAAAATATTTTTATTTCTCACATTTTTAAATTGCCCATCTCCCTCACAGATGGACTCAGGACAATGTACGAATAAAATATTAATACATAAAACATACATAATGTTTTAAAACAATGAACTCTAGGGTTAGGAAGGGAGAAGTGGATTTCTCTTACCAGAGATAAATATGCCTTTTACCTATCCCAAATGGGATAGGGAATGGGAAACTATTTCATACTTTAAATAATATAATAAATTATAATATTATTTAGATTACAAAACATAATCTTATTTAGACTTTGAAATTACTTCTAAAAGTATTTTCAAATATCTTTGAACAAATGTTTAACATTTCCACTTCCATTGTTGCAGACTTAATACTCTTAGACAGGAAACAATAATCTATCAATATGGCCAAACACTCATATTTGTTTGTTGGTAACTCTTGTTAAGCATCCAACACAAAGCTGCATATCCTCCAGGATTAGGATCTATCCCCATTTGTGTCTTAAAAAGCAACTTGATTGGCAAAAATCAGCAAATGAAGTTTTTCTCACCAGCAAAAAACTGTTGACGGCATCTGCAAACCAAAATGGTGCTAAGCTATGCTCAAAGCCAACTATAACCTCTTTTTATATCTTTTTTGGTATGACATATGAGCACTGTTATCAACTAGGAAAAGTTTTAATTTAGAAGATACTTAATAAGAGGAAAAATTTGCAACTGCAATCCTGGAACCAATTAAGCTCCAATTAAACCCTCAGTTTTGAGTTGATATGTATAAGATTGTACCATTAGCATATTTGGATAATTATGTTCTTTTATTTATTATTTATTTATATTATTTATTTTATTTTAATTATTTATTATTTATTTTATTATTTATTTTATTATTTATTTATTTTATCTTAATTATTAATTGTTTATTTATTTTATTATTTATTTATATTATTTATTTATTTTATCTTAATTATTAATTGTTTATTTATTTTATTTATTTATATTATTTATTTATTTTATCTTGATTATTAATTGTTTATTTATTTTATTATTTATTTATATTATTTATTTATTTTATCTTAATTATTAATTGTTTATTTTATTATTTATTTATATTATTTATTTATTTTATCTTAATTATTAATTGTTTATTTTATTATTTATTTATATTATTTATTTATTTTATCTTAATTATTAATTGTTTATTTTATTATTTATTTATATTATTTATTTATATTATTTTAATTATTAATTATTTTATTATTTATTTATATTATTTTAATTATTATTATTTATTTTTATTATTAATAAATATAGCTACCCAATCTCACTCATAGGTGACTCTGGGCAGCTCACAACATTTTAAAAAAATTAAAAAAAATCTTTCAAATATTAAAACCACTAAAAAAAAACCTTCTACTCCCACTCCCCGTGACAGCAACAATACAATCAGAAACCCAGGATCAGTTCATGCTCCTCTTTGGGTTCTTTATCTTCAACAGTTTCCTCCCCATTGATTCCAATGGAATGTGTCGCTCCATGTACACCAGAAATATTCCCCACCTGAGATCAAACCAGTTCCTCCCCCTCTGAAGGGAAGAGATTAAAAAAAACTTTCAAAATTTATATTTGCCTGATGTTCATTCACAAATTGTGGTGCTAAAGGTTGTACAGAAATATACCCATCTTCACCAGGCAGAACCTACAAAAGGGAGAAATATTGCTAAAGTTTTCAGTTTAAGAAAACTGCTCTCTGCTAAAGTTAAAGCATTTGATACAGTCGAGTGAAAGATTTGTTTGAAGTGAAATGCGGAGGGTTTTCCATGTTGCCTTCTGCAAGCTTATAACTTAGATTAAAGTCATTATTCTATACTTCTGTTCAAGTCATAGCGAACAGGTAATTGGACGGAGATGTTGGACGACTAGGCAAAAATAATCTCTTTCGCCTGCAAGCGGGGCAGGGGCAAGAACCACCTGGATCATTTTGCAGCTGTTTCCAGATTCTCTGAATCCAGAAGACAGCTTGTCCCACTTATACCTGATTCCAGAGAATGAACCAGGAAAAAATGGAATTCAACTCTGTCATAATTTAGAATAGGGAAAATATAAATGATTAGGTGGTTTATTTTTGTATTTGTTTTCTACCTGACAGGAACTTGAGGTAGCTTTCATAAGGATTTCATGTCTTTCTTTAAAAGATTTCTATGGCCATCTTCCATCTATCTCTGGGCAGCTTAGGTTATATAATGCAATAATAATCAGAAGAGGATGAAATTTGAGGAAAAAAATAGACCAGGATGTGATGAAGAAGCATGCTGCAGGGAGTTTCAGCTTATATGATCTTTGGATCAAAAAAATTGCTTGCTTAGACTTCCACAGCACTTCTAATAATCCTTTGACAGCACAATTTGCCTCATAGTTTCTCTACTTATTCTTGGTTTCTTCAATAATACTACTTAATAGAGTAACATTCTGCTGATAAATATGGAGCCAGGAGTGGGGATATTGCTTATAAAGGAACAGATATGCACAACTATATTGCATACAATTTTGTATTGCAAAAAATAATGAAAGCTGACTGAGGCATATTTTACAGAAGGAAGAAGTGGAGGAAAAAGTTAATAAAGACAATGACACCTTTGAATTGATCTACATTCCTGGACAAACCACAGAGTTTTCTTAGTAACCATACAGAAATAGTTGTCATTACCTTTTTCTAAAAGAAGGTTCTTCTTGTTATTATTTTTAACGTCCTAACCTCGCCTAAAGCCATTAGCTTTTTTTTATGGTTTTCTATCCAAATATTAGTCAGGTTGGACTCTGCTTAATAAAGGATGACGGAATAACGATTACTACAATTGAAATACGATTATCAAACAAAATTCTGATACATGTGTTGCAGTGGTGGGATTCAAATATGTGAACAACCGGTTCTCTGTGTGGATGCTTCTTCCAGAAGTCCATTCTGGGCCTGGGCAACAAAAAATTAGCTACCGGTTCTGCCGAAGTGGTGCGAACCGGCTGAATCCCACCACTAATGTATTGTAAAAAGAAGGCAAGAAGAAGAAGAAGAGGAAATGGAAGAAATTTTGGATAAATTAACTAACAAAGGATCACACAATAATGGATTAAGTGAGAATGTGAATCAGGATGATGAACAGAAGATAAACTTTGGTTATTTGCAGGGAAAAAGTAATCATACACAGAAACCTATTAGCACACTAACATACTAACTTATTAAGAAAGATGTCCAGGCAATAGTGAGGAGTTATGGTAGCGGCAGAGCATAAACAGATGCAATTCTTTCTCTGTTCCATAGAATATCTATGCAAACATATCCAATACACCTTCTTCCTCCTATTTTCCTCACAACAACAACCCTGTGAAGGGAGCTGGACTGAGAGACACTGACTGCCCAAGATCACCCAACTGGCTGTCATGGCTAAAGTGGAACATGAACTCATGGTCCCTTACTTTCTAGTATGGTGCCTTAATGAGTAGACCAAACTGGCTACTCATGATTCTAAAAAGTCTGGGTAACCAATATCACTTAACTGGAGGATAGCTTTGCCCCTTCTTGAATTCAAACTTATCCATCTTTGATTCCTCCTTTCCTCATCAAAATGATGCTATTTGTTCCTTGGCTACAGGGCTAATAGAGTGGTCCAATCAGAGCCAACCCTGAGTAGTGAGGACATGTACCTCTATTTTGCCTTGAATGCCTTAAAATTGACAAACACCCCACAGCTCACTTTATCCGTGCAAACGCTAAGTTTCAATCTGAGTAAACTGTGATTATTTGATTATATGCCATCAAGTTGTCTTTGACTCCTAGCAACTACATGGAAAGAATGTAAACTATGGCCTTATATAATGCACATCTTTAAGGTGAACAAAGATAGAATAGAATAGAATAGAATAGAATAGAATAGAATAGAATAGAATAGAATAGAATAGAATAGAATAGAATAGAATAGAATAGAATAGAATAGAATAGAATAGAATAGAATAACTTTATTGTCACTTTGAAATGTACACTAATTGGCATACATTAAAATGAAATTTCGTTGTATATAGCTCTCAAAGGGTCACCACCTCCAATATACACTACATAAATATGAATTAAATAAATAAATACAGAATTATGTATCTACCCACATATATTATATGACACAGAGAAACAACACAGTCTAGTTTAGATTATGTATACATGTGCATGGCGAGAAAAATGAATCTTGCGAGTTTACCAGACGGATGACATAGGGAACAAAGCTATTACAGAAACCAGTAGTCCTGCTAGAAATACTTCGAGACCTCCTCCCAGAGGGGAGCAACAGAAACAGACAAGGAAGTGGGTGTGTGGAGTCTCTAACAATGCTTTGAGCTCTAAGCACATAGCGCTTATAAGCAGCATCCTGAATACCAGGAAATGAGCTTCCTATGATCTTCTCAGCTGTCCTTACCAATCTCTGTATGGACCTTCTATCTGAGGCACTGCTGCCACCAAACCAGACAGTGATGCAGTTTGTTAAAATGCTGTCAATCGTGCCTCTGTAAAAAGTGGCCAGGACAGAAGGAGAGAGATTTTACTGGAAAACAGATTACATTTAAATAATCTTATATTGAAATCAGTAGAGAAGTAAGTATACTGGGTAAAGGTGTGTGTGTTTTAGAAAACAAACTGGAACAGAGGAAAATAACAAAATTGGCAACCCCAGTCTAAGATGGTCACTGAAATTTCATAGAATATTTCCTTGGAAATATATTCATTTGAACATAATGAATCTCAGTTCTGAGTAAATGATGTTAGTTTCTAAATCTGAATTGTGGCATTTCAAATGCTGACTAAGCTAACATGTCTACAATCTGAAGGTTACAATTAAGAAAGCATAACTCAGTTATACAAAATAATGATGATGAGACTCTACATCTCTACTTTGTGATTTTTCATTTTGATGGCCTTTTTTTTTTTTTTTTAGATTTTCTTCCTAAACCAATTTGTACCACAAATGGATTACATAAGCCTCCTGCAGTTCTAGTGAGAGGCATATCACGGTGTCATTGCGCAGAATCATCATCTAAGATATCAAACAGGATTATTTGTAATTAGAAGGAAAGGGAAATGCTTTGACAAGTACTGACATGCCTGCACAATTACTTTAAAAAAATAAAAAAAATCCTGCCAGATCAAATATTTTTTTTTTCAGTAGATGGAATATGAGAGCAGAGGGTTGAGTCATGCTAACTTCATATTATCCTTGGCGTGGTTCTGCCTGAAGAAAAGGAAGTGGGACTCTAGATATTTAACACACTATCTAGAACAATAAGGCTGCTATGCCCTACACACACCAGTGGAACTTACTCCCAAATAAAACTCAAGTGAATAGAAAATAGAGATTTAGCCTGCACTTTGAAGGAGATTTTAGATGCATTATGTAGCCCAGTTCCATTGCTGTGATTTGACTGATACCAAAAAGAAATGTGCTTCTTTATTTTTAAGACTTTGTAAATAAGGGAAGACAGGCCCAAACAGCTGTTTTCATGCATAGCAAATACGATCTGCCAAAATATTCTATGCAGTCACTCAAAATATCTGAATCACCTCTCTAATGCATCTGCTGCAAAGATCAAAGCATGACTGCAATACTCCATTTCTTTGCAATGAAATCCCACTGAACTCACTATGACTGCCTGCATCTTAATAGACATGGTTAAGATAGAGAAAATCTAGTTTTGAGAATCAGCAAATCATTTTTAATAAGATAAACTGGGCTATATGCCTGGGTCAAAAAGAACCCAGTAGAGATAGCTTTCCTTATGTAGTATTTATCTTTCTTTTTGCACTTTACTTATGAAACACTATGATGACATATTGCATGCGTCTTTCAGACCTTAGAATGACCACTTCTTGCAGTTTAAGCCCCTTGTGTCCAATCAGCTGAGCAGTATGTAGGGGGTTATGTAATACAGTGGAAGACAGACATCCCTCCCTTATGCTCCACTCCTTATCTTACAATGCAGGGGGCATTTCTCTCCCACTGTGATATACTACGTTCCTCCCACATGGCTGTCAGTGATTAGGCATGTTCCATTTAAATCTGGGTTTAACATTCTTCTGGAAGAACCCTGAACCCAGGTTCAATAGTCCTCTAACAACGGACAGGGGGAGGGCCTGTGCAATGCAATGCCTGTCAGCTGTAAGCAGACTACTTATTAAACCTGCATTTTGTGTTTTTGAGGGTGGCAGACCAGGTAAAAGGGCTAACCCTGATCTTATTAAAGATAAGCCAAGAAAAAGAGTGAAAGGAAAGACATTATTGGTTTTTTTTTCCCTTTAAGCCCTGGAAATGGCTAATAGAAAGATTTTCAGATCAATATACAAGAGAGCGTTCCTTTGTAAAATAACTTCTTGACAGATATGTCCAGACTTAGGTCCATTTGTCCAAGTCTAAGACACATGAAGAAGGAAATATTGGGGGTCAGAGAGGACTGTGCTAGCTTTGGTGTAGCTATACCAATAAGCTAGGCCAGCCTTCTCCTGCCTGCTGGCTCCATTATGGAAGGTGTAGTCTAACATACTTTGAGGGCAGTAGTTTGGAGGTAGCTGACCTATTCAATTCTACTATCTAATATTCATGAACCAAATCTTTGATTTATAAATTATTCTATTTTTTTGTTGAAAGATTTAGTTTGTGAATTGCTGTCATTTTTATATTCCAATATAGGAAGAAATAAAATGGATCTGTTTAAGAATGGGGGGGGGGTTATATTATTGTGTTTTGTTTCTTCTATAATTGTTTACTGTCTGTAGCAGTGGTCCCCAATCTTTCTGGCTCCAGGGACCAGTTTCAGGAGAAGAATTGTCTTCCAGAAACCATGGATGGTGGGGGGGGGGGATGGTTTTGTACATGTAACCTAGGTCGGGTGCATGTGTAGATGAAGCTTCACTCGCTCACTTGCCACTTGTGCAGCCCGGTTCCCAACAGATTGTGGACTGGTACCAGTCTATGGACTGAGGGTTGGGGGAACTCTGGTCTGTAGTTAAAAACCCATTATATTGGTGAGATTTAGTTACATATTTGGAATGTCTTTGGGATTGTTATAGGATTACAACAATTGTTTTAAGAGGTTTGTATCAAGTCTGTAGATTGAGTATAACCCCCTTCTGTTGGGTATATACATGTCTTTTGATTTCTTATAATTTAACATCAAATTAATTTTAACATCAAAATATATAGAAATTCAAAATTTTACACTACACTCAATTTTATACCCAGTTCATTTGTTAGGACATTCTACTAAATTGAATGGAACTTACTTCATGGTAGATGGATAGAATGGTATTACAAGTGAGAAATAGTCACATAAAAGTTGTGGAAATGTAACTCCCAAGCAAAGCTATAATATTTTAAAGGTTTTTGAGTCTCTCCTTGAATCAAAGGACCTCTAATTCACTTTGCAACATCCATGAATCATGAGACTTTGTTCAGATTAATACCTATTGATTTAATGGCTTACAAGGGCATTGACAGTGTCTGTTCTTATTGTAGGCAGAGATGTGGGGGGGGGGAGTGGTAGTCATGACTGCCATCAAAAAATCAAGACAGCAGTCACAACCATCAGGTCAAAGCCCCATTCCCTTTTTAATGTGTTGAAACGTACATAGGGCGCAGGATTTGATCACATGGTCACAGCTGCCAACTTGACTTTTTTTATCATTCCTATGGACGCCAAATTTGTTGGTTAAATCTGTTTAGTAACAGAGCTAAAGAAGGAAAGGTTTTGTTCTATAATATCCTATGTAGCTAGGTCTTATTTTATAAATCTTGGGGAATATTATATTAAGCAGAAATACTCCCAAATAATAATAAGGGCTCTTTCCAGCCTTAGTTCCGGGAATAGCTTTGCTTGTCACAATGATCGTTTTGTCTAAATAAAAATAAATCTGAATGTTTATGTAGATTTCACCACCACCGTTCTTGTAGATACCCGCATTTAACTCTCATTACATTGTGTTTGCACAGCGCTGTCTGACCTTTTGCCATAGGGAAGGCATTCTTTCTTGATATTATATTATCAGGGTGGTTCAACCTGGGGATTTTGCCACACCTTTCCCATGGGCTGAGTTTTGCCATCCAAGTTCCTCCCACATGAGATGCTTTCAGAGATGCAACCTAGTGCTCGGAAATTTAGCTCAAAGCTAGTTTATGGGCAAACTCTATTAATTAGGCAAGAAGCTGTCTTTGAAACGTGCACTCCTGGTTTCTCAGGAGGTCACAACTATGATAGTGGGTAAGGTACAAATATAATGGAATCCTACTCACTTTTGTCCCCTTTATTTTTATGTATATTTAATCTGAGTTAATGACTCTACCTAGTGGAACTTGGAAGTATCTCTTAGTAGAACCTGATATTCTCATCCATATCCATCAGGAAGCAGATTCGTTGAAATAAGTGTCTGAGGGGTCCTTGGTGCTTTCTGAGCTTGGTTGTTTTCATTACATTTCATTACCCCAAACTAGGGTAATATCATCAGTGCTAGCTGATGATCAGGTAACTAGTTACCTAGTTTGGGCAATGAAACGTCTACAAGAAAACAACCAAGCTCAGAGAGCACCAAGGACCTCTTTTTTCAACCCTGAGCTACAAATATTCTCCTTTAAAAAAATATCTGCAATGGCCAAGGTGGTGTGTTTCTTCTTTCTCCTTTCTATAGAAAATAATTTGTGCTAGTATTGGCTTTTGACCAGAGATGAATTTACTTGTTCATCAGGCTGACAGAAAAGGGGAAAGGACAGCAGTTTTTTGATTCACATAGAAAAATGCTTGCTCATTTTCCACCTCACTTCTAGGTTCAGTTTGCTTGCCTGACATCCTCACTTTCAGAAGGAAATCAAAAGTTTCAGTAAAGTTATACGGCACTGGTAGTCAACAGATTTTGAGTGCTACATCTGAGATATAGTGTTTTTTTTCTTATCTGTTTTTTTCCACCTCAAAACTTCTCTTGTCTTGGCCCTTGGTCTAAGAATAGGAGTACAGGTAGGCCTCGACTTATGACAATTGACCGCAAAATTTATGTTGCTAAATGAAACATTTGTTAAGTGAGTTTTGCCCCATTTTCCGATTTTTCTTGCCATAGTTATTAAGTGAATCACTGCAGTTAAGTTGGTAGCACAGTTGTTAAGTGAATCTGGCTTCCCCATTGACTTTGCTTGTCAGAAAGACGCAAAAGGTGATCACATGACCCCGGGACATGCAACTGTCATACATGTGAGTCAATTACCAAGCATCTGAATTTTGATCACATGACCATGGGGATGCTGCAACAGTGGCAAGTGTGAAAAACAGTCATAAGTCACTATTTTCAGTGCCCTTGTAACTTTGGTCACTAAATGAACTGTTTTAAGTCGAGGACTACCTGTACTAGTCCCAGTCCAATATTTCTGAGGCCAGATTTTTGGACAGCCCTTTTCTTTGTAAACCAAATGGCTTCCATCACAGGTCTGGTCATTTAAGATTAATTGAGGGGTGAGAATAAGAGAGAGGAAAGATGACAGAAAGATGCCAAAAATCAAATATGCATAATTAAGGTGACAGCAGGCTGAAAAAGAAATGCATATCACAAGGAAAGTACTCCTGCCTTTGTATATAGCATTTATTTTTATATAGTCATAATTTACAAGATGCACTGCTAAGTTTTGTTTTTTGTCCACCGGGGCTCCTATGGAGGAAGCCTAGGAGAGGGTAGCTTCTCCAATGTAGTTTAAAAAACAAGAATATCTGCCTGGGGAAATAAGCCATGCAATTCATATGCAGTTCCAGATTAGTTCAGCTGGATCTGCCATTAAGAGGTTACCTCCCACTGATGGTATAGTGCAGGGGTCTTCAAACGTGGCCCTTTTATGACTAGTGGACTTCAACTCCCAGAATTCCTCAGCCAGGCACACTGGCTGAGGAATTCTGGGAGTTGAAGTCCACAAGTCATAAAAGGGCCAAGTTTGAGGACCCCTGGTATAGTGGATTCCATGCACCAAAGCCAACAACCCTATTCTTGTTTGCATAAAGGGAAGATAATTTTCAGATTCTCCTGCCTCAGAATCCAACTTCAAATGCGATCTTCAAGATCTACTAGGTGGATGAACTGAATTGAGAGACGACGATTGTTACCACAACATAAACAGAACTTAAGAGTTGTAGATTCTTTAAAAGCAACCTATCCCTGTTAATCTGAGACTACATCTCCCATTTTTTTCATCAGCCTTGCTGGTGAGAAACTCTTAAGAGTGATGGTTTCATTTGGGAAGTAATAGGTGGAGGAAGAGAGATCTTTCAAGTATATTCAGCTGTGGAGAAAGAACAGGTGCTACAATTGCAAGCCAAGAAGGAAGGGCTTTTGTTTTGACTTTCCTATTCCACAGAAGGCTAGGCTCTTCGTGTTGTTATTTATAGCCTTGCATGAGCAGAAATTTAAGAAAAAAACAGAAAGGGCAGAAACACGGCCTCGGGTGCTTTTGTTTATGGTCCAAAGAGCACGTTGTGGTTTCTGCCACAGATGGACTTGAGGAAGGGCCTTAACAGGCAAGGCCTTGTTGCCAGAGGATACCGATTTGGTAACCAAATATATCTTGAGTGATTAACAGAGCAATCCGACACAAGTCCAACCAGCAGGTCATTCCTATCATGTATCCATATCTAGCATGGGGAGCATATGTCTCTTGATTACTTTTCAGTCCCTCCAACACTGATTGCTGAAAGCTGTTGGTGTGGTTTCCTGCCATTTTGGGGCAGGAAACACATGAAAAGTGTGCCTCTTGTTGGTAACAAAGAGGGATTCCCCCTCCCCAACTCCATCACAGCATAAACAGGAAATCCTGACCTCAGCCAGGTGTGATGTATTCCACCCACTTTCCTCTTGCTCCACCCACTGCAATTTTCCTCTCCTCCCTTGTGCTCTAAGTCTGCTTATGGCTTTCAGAAAGTTGCCGACTCAAGTCTAAAAATACAGCCTAAAAACTTTCTATGATTATAGAAAGAAAAACATGACACTTTTTTTTTATCAGACATTTCCACACGTGGACTATGCTCCTAAAAAGTCCTCCTTCTCCTTCTCCTCCATCATGCTTGCTCCACTGAAATCAATAACATCCATTTGGATAGATTCCTATATTTTATTTTCATATGTATTCATGATGTTTTACATTTCAAATGGTTTCTGCCCAATTTAAAGAGGGTTATATGGTTTTTGATAAGCTCTGATCCCAAAATGCACTGAAGATTATTTTGGGGTATAAATTCCATCCAACTAAATAGAGTCAAATGTCCCAGTTTTACCATCTGGTACCTGCCAAGGAGCTTCTGAAGACAATCAGGGGATTCGAAAAGAAAGGAAGTGGCAGTTTTGGAGTTCAGCACTAGAACCATAGCTGAATACACAGGGATTTAAATCCAGACATTTAAGTGTGGATTTATCTATTCATTTCTACCATTTTACTCATTTTTGTTAAAAAAAAAAAAGATCTAGGTTTTGTTCTGTTAATGCAATTTTTATGAAGCTATTATCAAATGAAATTCTTATGTGTTTCTTATTAATCATGACGAATGGGATTCATTTAAGTTGGGACAGCAGCTCTCCCACTGCGATGGCTTGCAGATGATTGGGGTCCAGCATTCCCAGAATTCCAAATTGCGAGTAAAAGAGATTATTTCTTTTCTTTATTAAGGAAATTGGGGGTGCAGGGGAAAGTCCTTGGTATGTTTATACTCCGATTGCTCCCCCTGTGTCCAAGTCTTCGTGAGATCTAAAGCCAGTATTAGACGTCAATATGTACAGCCATATTCTAAGGACCAGTAAGGACCAGTTTAACCTGGGATAAGCTCTTATCTAAAATTGTATTGAAGATGATTTTCAGGCATATACCCTATGCTAGCCAAATAGATCCAAATGTATTGGCCTACCATGTTGTACCTGCCAGGGAAAAGATTGATATTGATTGTAAAATTAATATAATATCTTCCAGGATGTCTGACTGTAATAGATGGAGACAAATTGTCACCAGCAAATTTGGTCTGTCATTAGCTATGGCCCGTTGCAAACAATTTAGGAGCTTTTTCTTGATTCAGTGCAAATCATCATGGAAACCCTATGGCCTTTAGACCCTGTTTATTGGTTTCTGGAGATAGCTGGATGGCCACATTTGGAGATTCAGTTATTTTGAAAGGCTCGCCAGCCAGCCAATGCAAATACTCAGTATTAAAGCTACAAACCCTAGAATTTAAAAATCCAGACAACCTCTACATTGGAATTTTCAGGGGAAACAATGGAGCTTTGCAAGAACTTCATGGGATTCTGTAAGAAATTGAGGAGAAACCCCATTCAAATGCAGCTGTTTTTCTATCACTAGGTCAAGATTCCCAGTGTTTTTTTTTTTAAAAAATGAAGAAATTCCAGGGCTCAATAACCCTCTGCTCAAAGAGATGCAGAAAAGTCTAATTCTTTGATATCCATCCAGTGTTTGTCTAGATTTGTTCAGCTCAGATCTGTTAGCTCTACTCTGCATGAACTCACAAAATATTGAATCAATTTGACAAATTAAATGGCTGGATTGGTTTGATTCATTGAAGCAAGCATTTCCAGGTCAAATTGGATTAATTCAGGTATCCTTTGTGAGATACATATGCGATTTCATGTTCCAATGAGTCTGAATTGGATTAAATCCATTTGGAAGATTTGGTCTGATTGGTTGTCTCAAACCAATGCAGTTGTTTTCCAAATCAATGCCATTGTTTCAATGAAATGGGACGTGTTTTCTTTATTCCTATGGCCCCACCGGTATTGGAGAAATAATATAATGGAGAAGCAATATCTAGCTCCACGTGTAGGTTATTGCAGCTTCCTTGGGTGTAGGAATCTTCACACACAGGGCAAGCTCCCTTCTCCAGTGCTATCAATTCTCATCTCATAATTGATACTGCTCTGGTAAAACTACCTTGTCTCAGCAAACATTCCTGGTCTTCTAATGATGTGACTATTTCTGGTGTCTTTAAAGGTCAGATCTTCATGAGCATAGGAGACAGGATAGCACATTGATTTTTCTTCAGCCATTACAATTTGGCTGTGTGTGTCAAATACTCAGTAGAGAATATGCAGGAAGTATATTGAGAAATCCCTTTGCATATCAAAGAATGACAACGCAACTTGGGAGCAGAATTTCTCATGGGAAACAGTATGAGAATGTTTCCTGTTTCATAGTTATCATGTTTGTTACTTTCTGAATGTCCTTTTTATTTTTCTCTCTCATGGATAATGGAATGATGAGCAATGAACTGATGGTCATTCTTTTATCACAGGATGCAGCTACCGCCTAAAGGCATCTGGATTTCCTTTTGTAAACAAAAGATGAAGATGAAAGTCAAAATAATAATTATTTTGTTTCTCCGTATGCTCTCATCCTTAGAAATTCCAGAAGATGCCCTAATCTTAGCAGATGTCTTCTGTGTGATGGGTTTGCCGGGAGTTGTATCAAATTCTGTCAGCTTCTCGTTCTAGCATGCAGAGTTTCTGGGAGCTAATCCTTTGCCTCTAGTAGAACACAAATAGGCTTATTTTACATTTAGCGGCCCTCTTTTGTGTTTAGGAAATAAAAGAGTTTGATCTTCACTAAGCAGAATGTACATGGTTGGATTTAAGGGTTTTTTTAAAAATTAATTATTATGGCTGTCAACTTATATGTAATTCCATTTATGATAGGCTGAACTTTCTGAAGGAATTTTGAAGGCACAAATGAACAGCATTTTGAATTTTAAAGGCATGTTATGATCACTTTGATAAGTGGCTGCTGCATGGAACTGATCGTGTCTTTTATGGGAGACAAACTGATAAAGAAAGTGGCAAAGTTGCTACCATCTCCCTTTTTTAGTTCTCCAGATGTTCTTTTCCATCTTAGCTTAAATTTGTCTTTTTTTCTTAGCTGGTGGGGACAGATCCAAAGCAAAGTAAGCACCAGGCTGTCGCTACCCATTATTTTTTATTTTCCTAGAATAAAAATAAAGACTTCTATGGATCCCAGAGGACTTCTTGGAAATAAAGCTGATGTTGGAAGCTGGCAGAGGGCTCTGCAGTGCATCACTCTTACTTTTAAAAAGGTTGTATATTACGCATATTGTATCTATAATACACACAAACAATTGGGAGGGGTAAGAGTTCAATGAACCTTGTGGGCATCAAGAGAAGTGTTCACCATTGCCACGTTGACTAGCTGTAACTTAGTATATGTGGAATGACTTATGAGTCATTCATTTGTAGCTTATCTATTCAGTAGTTCATTTTGATCTTCCCATTTTCTTTTGTCCTTTGAGTCAGGCCTGGTTAAACAATGCATGCAACCTAACATGAGACATAGGCCACGAATGTGGATGAGAGCCATACTTATTTTACAGCAGACTTGATTTCTTTCGACAAGTCAGGAGTCTCAGGTTCAGTCCATGCACAAAAATACAATAATGGAAGGAGGTTCTCTGTTTTTGAAGACCTGGTAGAATGGGGAATTTTAAAACTCTAGATGACAATGCCTTGTAGAAAGTTAGGAAAAACTCACCAGCCTGCTCTTTCTTACATATGGTCAGTCTACATATCCTCTGTTATTTCTTGTTATTTCTTTCTTTCTTTCTTTCTTTCTTTCTTTCTTTCTTTCTTTCTTTCTCTTTCTTTCTTTCTTTCTTTCTTTCTTTCTTTCTTTCTTTCTTTCTTTCTTTCTTTCTTTCTTTCTTTCTATGGTTTGCATTGGAAACCCTTTCATTACATAAAATAGCAGCTGGGAAGTAGGTGGTGGCAAAACTGTTCAAGCAAAATAGCCTCTTTCCACTAGCGTTGTTTCTTTATATTTATATCTAATTGATTGCATAAATGCTATTATTAATGACGTCCATGGTTGATTTCTAAAATGTCAATTTTTAAACATTCTGTCACACACAAATACACACCCAGTTCCTGATTTTTTGCTTCCTTTTCAGCAATCCATCAGCTGTGGAAGCTATAAGCTAATACCAGAAAGAAAAATGAGAGATTAGGAACCATGTTGTCTTCCAGCAAATCTCTACATTGACATCACCATTCAGCTGGACTATTGTAGCATGCTCTGCATGGGACTGCTTTTGGAAGTGGCCCAGAAACTGCAGCTAGTGTAAAATCAGGCAACTGTTGGAGCAGTCCCACCCACTGTAGACTAATACCAATTTTCAAATTGCTACACTCATTACAAGAAAGCTTCCTGGCTCAATTCAAAGTGATGGTCATTATCTTTAAAACTCTTCACTGAGCCGCACATCTCCCCTCCATTGTCTTCACTTTCTGAGACATTTTCTCCACTCTCGTTCCTTCTGCGGGAGGAGATGTCTTTTCTCTGACCGTTATTTAGCCCGTGGCTCTCACTTAGATTATTCTCACAGCCCATTAAATCAGGGGCCATATGAATCTCAGGGGGAACCTCATTCCATAGAAGTTACATTGAGTAAGTTGGGGCCATTACGTTTTTACTTTTCCCAGTGCTGAACAGTAAGTCTTTAGCTCTCAGTAGGCTCTAAGTATCTTCTATCTTTGTCCAGATGTCAATTGCTATCAAATAGGAATGTAGTTCAAAAGTTTATAAGCATATAGCATCTAAGAATATTAAATCTTGTCTCAAAGTTGTGTTAATACATGTAATAACTTCCTCCCAACAAGAAATAATTATAGGACATGTTTTAATTAATTCAATCAATCTCACAGCAACCACATGATGATTTAGCTAAACCTTTTCTATCTAAGCCCAATACAGTTCAGTGAATCTAAAATATTATTTTTGTTGAATAAAATGCAATCTAAGATTCATTGATGCCTTTGGTGTCTTAAAAATGCTTCCCTTTTTCTAAGCAAAACAGGAATCTCTAATTCTGCCCTCTAGAGATGTGTTAGAAATTATGAAGATATCTAGAAGACTCCAGATTGGCAAGGTTTGGCTAAAACATGGCAATCTACAATATAGCTATTGGATATCTCTAATTCTATTATTGAAACACTCAATTAACACACTATGCTAAACTATATCATAGTATGGCTTTAGCATATGGTGTAATACAAGGTTTTTCTATGGATATATCACAAGGATGTATAACAGTGATATCTATAAGAATTCATATTCTTATTCTGCACCAGAAAAAATTGTGGTAAATAAAGCCATAAGTATGTATATATAATTTCAATTTGTAGAGGTAGACTCCTGTAAATAATATTGCGAGGGACATGGCAGTCGTCTTCTTGTTGGGTATCCAGAGTCCAGCAAAAATAATTTCCTATCCTTCTTATAACCTTTAGAAGAAGGGCAAGGATAAAAGAGCTTCCACATCATTAAGTGATATTAAGAACCAAGCCTCCCAATTACCAAAGTCTCCTGCAAAATCTTAAAAAGAAACAAATGTATTATGGTGTCAATTTTAGTGGATTAGTCATCAGTGCAGCTGATGTAATGGCTACACTCCACCAAAAATATGCATAATCAATACATTGGCCTTTAAGATGTCGTAATTCTCACTAATGCTTTGGCTGTAGTAGACTATCTTTCTGCTAGTTGAAGACCCTAAGATGAGCTGAAATCATACTTTACTGTTGTTGGCAAAGGAGGTTTTCTGAAAAAGGCAATTTTATAGAGATGTATCCAGATTCTATCCTATCATCACATTGCTACACTGCTGCAGTAGAGGAACTGCCATTGATCCTTTATGATTATTTTACCATGGTACATACAAGACTGGATACCCTGAGCATATATTCTTTCATCCTTGGTAGATATGTAAGAAAGCTAGAAAATATTGGGATCAAATTTGTATCTTGATTCAGAAGATTTTGAAGGTAAAAATACAATTGAAACCAGAGGTTTTTCGTCTGGGGTTAATGGATAACCAAACAGAAAGGTCCTATGGAATTTTGTTTTTATATATAGAACCAGTGAGACTTTATATGTATAAAAAGAAGCATTGAGACTTCTCTGTGCACAAAAGTGGAAGGTCTTACAAATACCTATACTGGAAGAATTGATGGTTAGGTTGATGGAATTGGCGAAGAGAGCTTTGATTAAAGAAAAGATTTTGACTATTTTTTTTCATCTCTACTTGGAAGCCAATTTTGAACTTTTAGTGACAAACTGAAATGAAATTTTGATATTGGGAATTGATGATTAGAATTATATGGGATTATGGAAATAATAAGGAGTATTTTAATTTCAGAGGAAGACTTTAATGTGTTTTTTACCATCTATATATCAAAGAAATTTGGAAGTCATTCTTTTTCTTCCTTTACTTTTTCTTTTCTTTTTCTTTTTGCACTTTTATCTTGTTTTTTTAATCTAACATTTTCTTTCTTTTCAATTCTTTTTCTTCTTGCCTGTTTTTTTTACCTATGGTGGGTTTTGTTTTCTTTTTTGAAATAAAATAAACTTTTTTTTAAAAGACTGAATTTCTACATCCCACTAAGCAATTGTTTGTTGAATTACGGATTATCTGCTCAGCTGCCAGGTTCCAAGAAAACAAGACAGACATGCTGAGGTTCTTCTAAGCAGTTTCCTTTATTGTTCCTTACCTGTAGACAGAAATCTTGCCAAACTAAAGCTAGCTACTTGCACCATTAAGCATATACTCTAAGAACTCCTGGGGGGAGCTGTCTTAACACTTTTTCTCTCACACAAACTGTCTAAACTTCACTGTCATTTGCACCTCTGGAAGGCACTCCCTCCCTCTTGTGAATCTGGACTACATTTCACAGCCAAACCTAAGCCACCACACTATGACTTAGTTAGTACTCAGTCTATGTGCTTCTGTTTATTTAATCTATTGAGAATAAGCAAATCATATCTTGCCGTGATGCATGAAGCCAGTCAAGTCAAGTACTAAGGCTTGAGATAATTTTGTTGCATAACATAGGAACCAAGGTGCTTTTCTGTGATGGGGCAGTGAGTCCTCAAAGAAACTTGCCTTCCCTGCGTATTACATCATAGCAAACCTGGAATTTGAGCCCAGGGTGTGGTGGTGGTAACACGGATAGTCAAAGCTGGAAAGATAGATTGTGTGATGCCCGTCTGTGCCAATTTCACTTCGATTTTCCTTCTAGACACTGCATTTAAAACTCCAGCTCTATACTGTTTAAGACATTTTAGAAAACACTTCATCCTAAGAACTCGGTTTTGTCAGTGAAGTGCTTCAGACAGACTGGCAGAAATTTGATATTATTTGATGGGAACAAATAAGCTTTTTAATTATGGTGATTATAATGATGGAATGCCCTCTTCAGAACACTTGATTTGGTTTTCTTTTCGCTTTCCCTCTGACAGATCTTTCAAATGGTTCTTTCAGTGGGCATCTTTGAAAGCCACTTAGGCTCTCTTGTTTTACAGATTCTGCTGCTCTTTATTTTTTATTTCCTCTTTCATGGTGGTTACTGTGTGCCCTTCTACACCAACAAATTCTGTCTCCCATTGCACTTCGCAGAGAGTTTTCAGCGCCCAGGATTCTCAGAGTTTGGGGTCCCATTATATCTTGTCTACCTTGCAAACAGGCTAGACTTCCTCCTTTTTCCCCTTGCCTGTCGGGCTGGTCAGTGACAATTGTGACAATTGTGACAATTGTGATACTATAATGAAGTCCTATTGGTCTATTGTCAGATATTAAACAGCTTTGCTTCATAGCAAGTTAATCTGAAAGCTCAAGAATTTCAGGGCTAGAAGGCATCCTGATGGGTCAGCAGGAACCTCTATAAGCTGCAGTCAGCATGATTAATTGTCAGGGATTCAGGGAGTAATACAGTAATTGAAAAGAACTGCGGGAAAACACGCCACCCCCTCTATCATATCACCATTCAAACTTTTTTTTTTTTAAGTGTAGTTTTGAAGATGGGCTTGTAAATTGCACTAGAATTTATTTATGAAAGCATTTCCTAATCTGGGCAACTTCACGAGGTGTGAACTTTATTTCCAGAATTCCCCAGCCAGTGTAGCCATTGTTAAGAATTTTAGGAATCAAAGTCTGCAGTTCTCAAAGCTGCCCAGGTTGAGAAATGCTGGTTTAGGACTTTCCTCCAATTCAAGGATCCTCGGAATGTATTACAGTTGCAGGTTCCAGAATTCCTAAATAGCGCCATCAAACATTTATGCTGGCCTGGATACTCTAAGAATTTGCAGACCCAGCGCAACCCCAACTCAAGTTAGGGACAGTTGATTTACACTGTTCTGGAGAGCAATTAATTGGATTAATTAATTAATTCTTCAGAACAGATGAACCATTTGAATTGTATACAGCCATACTAAACAGATGTCACATCTCCAATGCAGTTCATTTACATGGTTGCACAGCTTGCATCCATTTCATTTCTGTTGTTCCATTAGCGCAGTCCTGTGGCTATTTTAATCCACATAATATTTTGCTGGGTCACTGTTGCTCTCAGCTCCTAAAGTTAAAATCTTTGGGCTGGCAGCAAATCATACTTGGAGTCTTTACAGTTCTGAAGCATTTGGACATCAGCCAGTGTCATAGTTTGGCAAACTGTAGAGTGCAGAGTTTGCTATTTATACTGGGTGTTGCTCGGGGTTTTTTTTGTTTTTTTTTAAATAGCAGTTGCATCATTCTGGCAGCAGCACCTTAATTACAAAACCACTTTTTCTCTTCCCCTACACTGAAAACAAAATTAAAAACTTTGCACTTATGAAAGATATTCTGATGCTTTAATGTGCATCTCCCTCCATGATGTATCTATCACCACAGAAGGTATATAAGCAATCATAATGACAAATTATGACTAGGCAACTCTTGATGAAATCGAAAGAGCATAGTCAGTCGCCATACTCCTAGCCCACATGCTACATCTGGTGATAATAATTTAAAGTTCTCACCCAGGGTAGGATTTTATCTAAAACTGTTCATCCTCCAAGCCACATGAGGTCATTTTTTTGCTCTGGTAAGAAAACAACCTGGACATATCTGTGAAATCTCCAAGAATCAAATTCAACTAAAGGGAAATGTAAATATTGAAATGTAAATATTTTTCCAAGTTCACACTGAATAGTTAATGTACATTATTTGATATGTGGAACAATATCTAATATCTAAATGCAAATTGCTATCATTATTATGAACAGCAAGAGCTTCATGGGACAAGCTGTATTCATGGCTTAGTCTTATTTTAGCCAAAATAGAGGAGGTGGATATTTTAATCACCAGTAGCAGCTGGAGCCCCAGGTAACCATCAGCCCAAACCTAATAAGTCTATTCCCTAAGGGATGGTGTGTAAAGGTTGCCCCCCACATGCATCATGGGCAAAAAACATGAATCTCCCCAGGCCTAGTCCTGTACTCCAGCTACTGTGTCACATATTAGACATTATGGTCTCACTACAACCTTGATGGAAATCTTTAATTTTGTTTGAAAACATTTCACTTCTCATCCATGAAGCTTCTTCACTTCTTCAGGAAGTGAAGGTTTTCAAAGAAAAAAAAAACAAGAAAGTCCAGTTGCCTTTTGCAAAAGCATCTTTGGGACAACCATGACTCGGATGATTGAGAATCTCCACAGACAAAACCCAAGGTCCAACTCTCGTTGGGAAAGATTCCCTGTAGAAAAAAAGGACACCCAATACTGCATCACATATGGTGCCATAGGAGTAGATTTAACTTGATAGTAAGAAATTAACCATTCCAAGTTAAACCAAGTTTGCCAGAGATAGTTTCATTGATCACTGATAGAACAACGCCTTTCTTTTCCTAACTGATTCCTGTTATATACATGAAAGGCACCAATTTCCAAAACGCTGGGCTGGTAAGTATCTCTGCTGCTGCTTTGCATTTTTATTGAAATAGCAATGTTGTTTTTCTTCTTAGAAATATGATGGTAGAAATTTTTGTCTTGGGGAAGAGTCTGTGGCTTTTTCCTGATTTGTTCCCCATAAACTAGGCAGGAAAGCAAGAAAGTTCTGCTTTTGCTTTAAATATTAAAGAGATTCTGTTGCTTCTGTGCTCTGTTTCCACCTCTCATTTGGTACCAATCTTATCTTCCCTTCCCTTCCCATGTCTACAAAAATCAAACAATGAGCAAGCTCATTGCACTGAGTGATTATGTACTGGCTTGGTTCTGGCTTAGCAAGTTAGGTAAACCCAAGAATTGTGGTTTGTAAGCCATGATGTATGGCTAAGATCGGGTTGATGGCATGGCATGGGAGCCACAACTCCCAAGCTGGAACATCCAGAAGCAAATAAAATTTCAGCTCATTTTTTTTTTTTTTTTTTGCAAGATATAAAATTTGAAATGGGAACATAAAGCTTTTACTGGGTACCTTCTTTATTTAAAAGTTACTCTCAATACCCCTTCCAACCAACAAGAAGTGGAAAAGTTTGATTACAGCTTCTCATTGGTATCAGGAGTCACCAAGGTAGCAGTCAAAGTCAACAATTCTTAATTCAGACTCTGACTGAAAGAAAGCGACTTCCTTCTGGCTTAGTGCCTCACATTAACAGAGCTAATAATAAAAAAAAAAGTCCCTGGAGGTACAAATGGGTATTCTCTGAATGCTTTCAGGCATTTGGAATGCACTATAGAGTTCTTTTATCCTGCTTGCCCTATCTTGTTTGTATCTTGATTAGCTCACATTTATATTGATTTTTTTTTTCTTTTAAGGAAACCAGGTCTTCCTGCACATTTCTTCTCTTGTCACTTTTCCAGGTGTAGGGAGCACATCAATGGAAACAAAGGAGAAAGGTAAGCCTTTCACCATTTGTAAAGCAACCAACCATGCAGACCAGCTGGGTGAATTTCTTTTCCCCAAGTCTTGTCCCTAAATCACAGACAAGAGGCTGATGACTACCTAAAACCGCTACTGCATGGCAACCTTAGTTCTCTGGCAGATGGCCAGGAGACTGACACATGTAAAAAGGAGGCAAGGCTTTGGTCAGGAGGCTGCAGCTCCTATCTTGACTTTTTTTGAACCTCCTTTGGATTCCCTTTTCCATTCCATTTCCCCCCTCCCTCCCTCCCTCCCTCCCTCCCTCCCTCCACAAGTTGCCTAGCTCAGTGAGGCTCTAACTTTGCAGTAGTTGGGCTTTTTAGATGATTTGCTCCTCCTCTCCTCTTTCACAATATTTTAAGCTAGTGTTCATGTCTTTAGTGGGTCTTCAGGCAGGCTCTTGCCTGCTGGTGAATTTTAAAAAGGCACAAAATAAAAATTTTGCATGAACATCTGTTTTCCAAGAACCTTGATGAGGATTGCTGAAGTTACACACATTTCAGCATTTGTTAAAAGCTCTTTGAACCTTACCACCATGAAACCATCTCAATCTACTGTGTAGCTTTTCCAAGTTTTCAAAGGGATTCCAAGCTACGCTTTCTTACTTGAAGAAAATTGCTTTCACACTTTGCTAAAGCTAATCAAAAATTCATTTTGCCACCCATCTAGTTTTGATTTATATTGGTATCCTGGGTACATTTTCTCATCAGGAGATAATAGATTTTTTTTCTTCAAATGATACATTCTTTTATGAAGTTTTTTTTTCTTTGATATTCATTATTTTCCCTTTAGAATACTCTTGGGCTCAGCACTGCTTACTTGCCTTGCTAGCTTGACACAAAAGAAATAGCAGGATAAAAAGGGCAGGAAAATAATGATCACCACATTCATTTCCATCAGTCACATTATTAAAATAAAGCGCTATTAAAACTAAAGGACCTGTGTAGAGAAGTGACCCCATTAGAATGTATCAGATAAAAATGCTTTTTTCTGCAGTACCTTTTTGTGTCAAATTCTTTAACATATCAGCCTAGAAAACAACCATGATGCAAATCAAGTAAAGAATCCTCTAAGTTGAGCTTCCACCATAGCTGCTGTAGCCTCCTCCCACCCCACCCCTATTCTTGATTTTCTATTGTCTTCTTCCAGGATATTTTTTTTCCAACTTCTCAGTCTAATCAATAGCCCAGGATTTTCTAGTGATCTCCCATCCAAGTATTAAAAGATCCAGCCCTACTAAGCTTCTTGAAATCAACCATGGTTGGTTAGGTGGCAACAAAAATGTATTTATTCATTATTAAAACAAGAACACCTTGTTTTTTTGCTGAGGGTCAAAATCAACTGACAATCCAAATTCATAGAAGGCGGCCAATTTTTCAACTGAACTATATGGTTTTTCAACTTGGTTCAGGTTCAAGGGCCACATTTGATTTTAGGAGGGTTGTGTCAGCTGGTACAGTAATTAAGTACTATAATAGATGAGGTTAGGAAAGACTCCAAACCTAATTCCATTTCCTTTTTAATTACAATGAAATATAATTTAGTTACTTTACAAAAAATATTAAATGTTTTCCATCTTCTGAAATAAAGCCCCTAGCCTCTCTTATTCTGCAAAAAATAACATTGGCTGGATTCTCATGTGTTCACCATAGTTTGTTGATTAAGCCATATATGATATGTGGATTCACATGTCTTAACTCAAAGAAGATCTATTATAGTGCAGTGTGGGAATTTAGCCATTCGGATTGCTCCAGAATAATGTGGTGACGTAGTATTTCTTATCCTGACCTTATACATTATTCCTCACATTTTTCACCAGCAAAATGTGGCTAGGCTAAGGACTATCAAATGCAAATGGGGCCAAAAGAGGAAATGAAACCGCCTGCAGGTGGACTGTTTTTACAGAGGTTGGAGCAGTCAGGTCAAAGAAAGATTGGATAAATGGGGCGTATCTCATTTGAGCAAACAGAAAGGGGCTGCTCCATCAGATAAATATCACCAGCTACCCCAGACTAAGCCAAAAGATGAGTTTACATCTTTACAACCATTAATCTTAAGTTTGCTTGGGGTTTCTAAACCATGGCTGACGACTTAGTGCAGTATGTTCTTAAACCGCGTGTGATTTAGTCCAACTATGCTTAATCAAATTGTGACCATTAACAGAATGTACCATCCAAATATAAGTTATTTGACAAAGTGCAGCCTCCTGCCCCCACGGTATTTATTTTAAGATATTAGCCATTTGAGTGGGAGTAGGCTGGGCTCCTGGGTTTCCATTTGCTAACCAGAGTTAAAATATGACCTAACTGCACTTTCTCCCATCAGTCAACAAAACATAGGAAGCATCTGTGTTGTTTTTAAAGCTTTATTTTAGCCTTATACAATATATCTAAACATTGTGCCTTGGTTGTTGTTTTTTTTAAGATGATCTTTTTATATTCCGGATGAGCGAATGATCCATTTTTACACAAGGTAAATATAAGGAAAATGCTTTTCGGTGCAAGTCTGTTGTGTTTACACGATCAGCTAAAGCGAGTCAATTTAATTCATAAAATGGCCCAAATGCACTTGGATATAAATGGACAGAAAACTCCTCCCATCTCTCCGGAGAAAGCACACACACACACACATGCACAAACACGAAAGAACTCGACCCAAACGGAAACGCGCAGAGGTCAATGAAACGCCGTAGTAGCAGTAGTAGCAACAGTAGCCGCTAGAAACTGCTCACAAAGCTCGTATTTCACAGCCTGCTCAGCGGAAGGATATTTCACCTTGTTTACCCTGAAACCGGCTCATTGAATGAGTGGAAAGGAGAAAGGCGGCAAGGAGGAGGAGACGTCGAGGAGGGTTGGCAGGCAGATCGCGTGATTGATGCTTCCTTGGCTCAATGGGAAGGCCGCTCGGGTCGGGGCGGGCGTTTCTGCTGGCAGCCAGAGCGCTGCGCCGCGGCGAGGAGCGGGCAGTCAGCTTCTGCGCGGTGTCAATGTAGCGTCTGAATCGCTGCTGCTCTTGCAGCCGCCGCCGCTTCTGACCCTGAGTAGGAAGGCACGGCTAGAAGAAGAAAGACTGTTAGCCACGTAAGTAGCTATTAATACATGGTGAAGAGACGATGGCTTGCTGAAAGGGATTGGCTCGGCCATCCCTTTCCTCCCCACTCCTTCTACCTCTAGGAATAAAGAACGGCGCCTGCAATATACATTTATTCATATTGAAGTGGCTGCATCGCCTCCCTCCCTCCCTCCTTTCTTTTCTGCATCTCAGGACTCTGGGGAGGGGGCTAAGAAGATCGTCGGGAGGGTGATTTTTTTTTCCTGCAGAGCTTTTTCTCTTTTTTTTTCTTCGTCCTTTGTGGTCTTTTTCTTTTTTTGCTTGAATGTGCACTGCACTCAAACCATCCGGGGAACAACGAAGAAAGACCGGACGTCTCCCAGGCCAATGGAAAGCTAAAGAGCATCGATTTATTCTTGTCCTTGATTGCACTTTTCCGTCTGATCAAAGGAAGCCAACGCACGCAACCAATTCAGCGCTGCAGCTCCTGGAGCTTTGCGCACTTCGTATCTTGGTAGGAGCGGCGCTTTTAGTTTGGGAAACGTTTTTCTTGCACCGCAAAGGAGGTTCAATTAAAATAAATCCGGATCTGATCAAATAGCGTACTCCCGCACCGTTAGCGGAGCTCCTCGGCAATCCGCTGAAGTTAAATACACCGCTGCTTATTTTTTTTTATTTATTTGTCTTGGGTTGCTTCTCTGAATATAGTCCTTTCCACGAGGGAAAAAGGATCAGACGCCCTCTACAGTTTAAAGTGGGTTATTAAAAACCGTACTGAAAAAGCAAGAAAGAGAAAAAGCCCATCGTCTGCTGTAGCACGTTCAAATAACCCGTGTGAAGATTTCGAAGCGAGCAATTGGGAATCCGAGACTTGATAACCAACCTGGCCCTCGAAACGCGTTTCCAGATGTTCTGATTTTTTAAACCCCGCGGCGTTTCCTGGGAGGCTCCGCTTTGCTCAGTTTTTCTACTTTGCGGGACTTCGCCGCTTTTTGAGTACAAAGGTGTAGCCAACGTTCGAATCGACCGCGGCCGGAGGTTCGGCGGGGAGAATCGTTCGATCGATCGCCCACCCCCAACGCCCCCTTTCCCAGCGACGAGCGATCTCCTGCTTCTTGGCGCTGGAAACCGGACTGTAGATCCTACAGAAACCTGCCACCCGAGCACTCTTTTCTACGACAGCACAAAGGCATTCTTGCGGCCGGCCTGAAGCGAGCGACTGATAACGCCAAAGAATTGTGCGCGTGTTGAGTGAGTTGTGAGGGAGAGAGAAATTGGGGGGGATTTCTTGGAGGGTTTCTTCTCCATCCCCATGAACATACAAAGGTCAACCCCAATCACGATAGCGCGGTATGGAAGACCTCGGAATAAAACCCAAGATCTAGAGGAGCTCTCGTCTATAAGACAGACTGAATCCAGCCAGAGTTTTAGCCCCAATCTTGGCTCGCCGAGCCCGCCAGAGACTCCGAACTTGTCGCATTGCGTTTCTTGCATTGGGAAATACTTATTGCTGGAGCCTCTGGAAGGAGACCACATTTTCCGGGCCGTGCATCTGCACAGCGAGGAGGAGCTGGTTTGCAAGGTAACTTTCCTTCCTCCTCTCGCCTTCCTGCACCGAAGCTCGCATACGCAGCGTGGCCTTTCCCTGTCTAGCAAGTTTATTTTTAGAGGGTACTCGAAGGAGGGTGTGCTTGCCGGGGAGGGAACCTCCGAATTAGGCGCTGGGTGAAATTTAATTAAACAAACAAAGCCTTGCATAATTAAACGGCTCTCAGCAACTTTGCAGACAATGGCCACGTTATAACGGTGGCCTAGAGCCAAAGCCGCGGGGGAGGAAGGACTGAAAAGAGGGGGAGTTGGGTTTAAAATCGGAATCCCTGGATATAGCGCTTTCCTTTTTCTTCCGATTTTTTTTTTTTTTTTTTACTTGCACGATGCCAATTCTTCCTAGTCTCGGGATACTTCTCCGGGGGAGTGGAAGGGAATATACGGGGGGGAATAAACTATATATATTTTTTAGCCAACTTCACAATTGCATGCTGGTAGCCTAAGGCGGCAAGCCTCCGTATTGTACGTACTTATTTGGGAACAAGCTTGGCAGAGCAGCGGGTTCCTTTCCAAAAAAAAAAAAACATCAGAAGGTTTGAGCTGCAGAGCTGATTTTTAATCTGTTGGCCTTTCTTTCTTTTTCTTTTTTTTACACTGATGGATTGTTTGCAAACACCATCCCCCACCTTGGAGCAACCGTTCAAAAGCCTTGCAGAATTGCATTTTTTAGACAAATGTTGCTTACCCTTGCTGGGTTACTGGCTCCGAATCCACTGGCCTCTTTAGTTTCATTATGAACTGGGGTGGGGGGAGAGAGGAAACCCCCTCATGCTTGTCTGTGGGGAAACTAGCACCCATTCACCGAGGCCATTCTGTTTCCTTTGTTCCTAAAGTGCTGCGTACAGTATACTCTTCGTGGCTGCTTACAGTTTTCTGTGCCATTCATCAGTTTAACATGGCAACGTAGAGAAAATGGTCATTTTTGTACCTTTTCAATTTTAGATTTTCTTTTTCAAAATGCACAGTGAAGGTCTTTTGAAAGAATAAATAAGTAAAAGGGTCTTGTAATCCTGGATTTCATCGATGGCTGGAAGCAAACAAGAAGCCCATTAACACCCTAAAATAATTAAAGTAGCTTTGCACAGTCCTGCTGACTGGTGGATGATTTTTATTTAGATTGGTATGTGGTGGGAAAATTAAATTGCACTCTCTGGTTGCTTGTAAAGACTTGCTTTGCAGGGCAGTATAAATGTATTGGTCACTTGTGAATCATGGCTCCTGGATGTTAATGAAAAATTAGTTTTCAGTATTTTACACTGTTTATATCTCACTGAGGATTTGATCTTGCACGTTGTCTGTTGCAAGGTGCTGGAAAATGGGCCAATTGTATCTATTATTTAAAATGTATTCATTGGCTTATTAAGGAAGATGGGAGATTAAAACATTAGCATCCTGCAGAAAGAGCAACTGATATCCCCAAATGAAATGTTTACATGTGAACATGCAAAAGACCTTGTATACTTCCACTTGAAATGTTTAAGAAATGATTTTTTTGGGGGGGAAACCTCTTCCCTTGATGCCTCTTGCAACCAGGAGGAAATCTGCCTTGTAAGAAACATGTAGATTCTCCCAAGAATGACTACTTTCAACCATGGTCATGATAAATATCTTAAGTTGCTTGGTCATAGTAAGTAACCTTGGAGGATCCATTAAACATGCTTCATAATTAAAAGCTAAATGCCAATGTAGGAGATAGTTGAACTGCAGCACTTGTAAATTTCCAATAATAACTGCATTCAAGTAGTTAGCCCATCCTTGTTCCTTCTAAATACCCTTTCTGTGGCATGTGTGGCTCCTTAATTTCATTGGGCACTTCTTTGTGACTGTTACACTCCTCCTGTAATCCAGATGAACTCTGCTTTCCTTCTCGGAACTCAAGGTAGTTAAGAACCAGGCATTCTGATATAAATAATACAATTCAACTAAGAAAAAAGCCTTTGAAAAGTTAGTCTGAAGAGACAGTTTTGTTAAAGGAAAATGCTGTTTAAAACCTGCACCTTTCCCTGTACTTGAAAATTGATCTGATTTTTCTTGGACACACAGTTGTGAATATAGTCATTCAGCCTTCCCCTCACTAGAGGCTGAGGAAGCCTGTCTGAATAAGGGTGGTTGAAGTCTCCTGCCCCAGCCTCACACAGTAAATAGTTGATATTTCATTCTGAGTAGACTTCATAACAGTGTTATCAAAATCCACTGTGCTTCCTCTTTTTCAGATAGCGCACTAGGACAGTGGTTAATCTGTCCAAGTAAAAGATTTTCATTTTGTCATCTACTTTTCAAAGATTTAGGGGGGCAATACAGATGTGAAACGGTTCACAGCATGCCAAACTTTGCATTCAGTTCTCAGGAAACATTTTTTGCTAGCCTGTGATCAGGCTGGTAAGGATAGAGGCTTTAATCGCATGCATGCTAACCTCGGAGCATGACCCACTGAATTAGGCAGAGTCTTATTTCTGCACACATGCAGCAAGTGTTGTCCCATGTCAGAAGATGACAAAAATAGATTTTGACATATGATAAAAACAAGCTCACCTCCTTAGTCCTTAACTTATAACAAAAGCCTACATTTTTTATTGTAACTTCTGCAATAACAAAGCAAGTTCTGTTTAACCTTATTATATTGGTGTCTAGTGTCTGGTAGCGTTCTTAGTAATAATATTAACCTGGCTTTGTAACATTTTGACCTTTATTCCGAAGGGGAACAAGTGCAGGGAATTTATCCATAATACCTACTTGCAATACTTCATTATTTTCAATGAAATGATTGTACTCTTTTGAATCTTCTACATGTCTCAAGCACTGATTCATTCATGATTGGTGGATTTATGTAACTTTTTAGTATTGGGAGACTTGGAACACTTTCATTCATAAGCTCATAAGGGATATGCTTGCTCTTAAAGAGACACTTGCCTAGAAGTGTCAGAAGTCTGAACTCTCCATTCTAAATGCAGTGGAGCCCAGTCCAACTTAAAGGTAGTCTATGTATCCCTAGCATTTTCTCAAGAGTTTCTAGGCACTTCTATTTGTTTTCTTTTAATTGAAGTGCCATCATCCTTTTGAACCCAGTGAGACGGTACATATAAAACTTTTGCCCATAGTTAATGTAACCACGTTTTACTGAATTAACTCACTTGTTAAAAGTTCACACACAAAATAGTGAACCAGAAACTGGGCCCCTTACACCTTGGGTTTACATAAGGTGCTAGATTAAAATGTGCTTGTCATGAGTTTCTCACATGATTTCAGCCAAGGAACATGTATGATTGAGTGCTGAAGTGTATACAGAGAGTATAATCTTGATTAAATTGTAGTTATAAATCAGTTTGAGTTCACAAACATGCTAACACCAAGTCATCCAAATTACAGCTTACTTGGCATTTGTATAGAACACCATAAAACTTACGGAAGTTGTGGATCAGCCTTGATGTCAGTATGACTGAAGACCATCTGCTGGGAGATTAATGGGCTTCCTTGTACAATTGGTTGGCCACTGTGAGAAGAGACTGCTGATGAGATGGGCCAGGAGTCCAAATCAGGAGGGCACTGCTTATGTCCCTATTACCACATTGGGAAAGGGAAGAGAAATATCTTTCCCCCTGTATCTTGGAAAGCACAGCTAGGTCAGTAAGAAGCTTTGGCAGGACCCTTCAGTTTGGTAATAAAAACTCATTGGGGCAGTATGGATGCAGAAATCCTTTAGCCTTGTGTATCTCTGTCGGTAAGTGGAGCCAATATACTTATTACCGATCTGTAGCTCTGAATGGTTTTGCCCACAGTCTGAAAGGAAAAATACCCCCCCTCCTTTCTTTTCCACCATCAGGGAAGAAAAATGGACCCTTTCCTAGTAAAACTTCCTTTCAATGTAGGGCACCAGCCATTGTATCTCAAAAAGAAAATTAAATCAGATGCTGGGCCACCAGGGATTTTTAATTCTCCCGCTCCCTCACCTAGAGAGCTTTTAAAAAAAAATAATATCTGCCCCCTTTTTGTTTTCATTGGGAGAAAATACATCTTTCCCTCCCCCAGCTGATACCTTTTATATTTTAACCAGCTAGCTTTGGGAGCTGGAGGGGAGGAGAAGACAGAGTTTCATTATGGAAAATGCCTGCCCTGGGCATTAAGGATTTAAGAAAAAATGTCTCATACAGTTAACTCCTTTTTTGTCAGCCTTGTCACCCTGCAGATGTATCGGGATTACAGCTTCCAGAATCCTCCAAATCTGTGCTGGCTGGGATATTTCAGGGTTTATTGTCTCAACCCACTGGGCAGTGGCTGATTTACTAAAGCTATTTCTTAGTCTTGGGTTGACCAGTACTAATG
Source organism: Azemiops feae (assembly GCA_023970755.1). Classification (NCBI taxonomy): domain Eukaryota; kingdom Metazoa; phylum Chordata; class Lepidosauria; order Squamata; family Viperidae; genus Azemiops; species Azemiops feae. The sequence goes on along the minus strand of JALGBA010000283.1, from coordinate 239,644 downwards.
TTGAGGGGTGGGGGAGCGATTGGTCTTTCTTTTGGTAACCCCTTTCTTTTGTTGCAAACTCAAATTCTAGGTGTTCGACGTTGGCTGCTACCAAGAATTACTGGCGCCATGTTTTTGCATGCCTCCTCATGACAACATCAACCAAATTACCGAAGTCATTCTTGGAGAGACGAAAGCTTACGTGTTCTTTGAGCGGAGCTATGGGGACATGCATTCCTTTGTTCGTACCTGCAAGAAGCTGAAGGAGGAAGAGGCAGCCAAGCTATTCTACCAGATAGCCTCCGCCGTAGCACACTGTCACGATGGCGGGTTGGTCCTGAGGGATCTCAAGCTGCGGAAGTTCATTTTCAAGGATGAGGAAAGGTGAGGAAATACATCTCTTCCCCTGCTGCTTCCTCTCCCCGCTCCCCTCAGAGAAGGCACTGCTATGGTTTGCACATTTCAAACGGCTTCTTTTCTGGCTACTGTTCCTGATAACATCCTCAGTGAAACTTGGACTTTGGTAGAAAAAGAAGATTTTAGTGGAGGTTGAGAGAAGCCGGTAGCTCATCTTCTGCTTTCTAAAGAAGTAGGGGTTGAGGAGAAGTCACCACTTAGCTTGTGGCCTCCCAGGAGTTTATTTAGCTATAAGATTGATGCCCTTCCAGTTGCTAAAGACAGCTTATATGGGCTGAGAGGAAATGATTATCCCAAGGTTACTCCATGAGTTTCCATGGCTGGGGGGTGATGTTCAACTTAGGTCTCTCCACTATCAGACCCGTACCTGAACTACAACTCCCAACAGGATGATTAGGGTTGTTGGGGTATGTAGTTCAGGAATCTTTGGAGAACCATAGGTGCCCCATCCATATAAAACCTATTCATATCCCACGTTGACTTATGTACAAAAAATACATATGAAATTTTCCCATGAGATGAACTTTTGGATAGTAGTTTCATAACAAATTGTTTTTTTTTACATAGAACTATTAATACTGCTGTTACGCAATGAGTTGTTTTAGCTGCGTTCTTGACCTTTCCTCTTTCAGTGGTTCACTGGGAAGAGCATTTCATGGGAGTTGTATTTTTGAGCCCATCCTCTTGTGACAGCCAAATTCTAGAAGCACAAATTTCTTTTCTTTCCACCCCGAAAAACTATTTTACGCACCTAGTCTCAAAGTTATAGCTACAATTTTTAGCTGTTATCTGTACATTTTCATCATTTCCAAAGGGGTGGCAATGTCTCTTGCACTGAAAACAAGAGTGTGGGTTACTTTAAAAGACTAACGGTTGGATCATGTCCAAACTTTTCAGAGGCTACAGTTTGATTCATTAGATTCACAAAATACCAATTGGGAAAATTGCGAAGGTGCCAAACCACTGTTATTGTTTCTCAGGTTTTTTTTTTTTTTAAACGTTGCCTAATCAGAATGCCAGCATGTTACTTTAAGTGCTTTTCTGAAAGAAATAATAATAATAATAAAATAGATGAGATATCTTTAAAACAATATTTGACTTGTATTTCAATTTTGGTGTGGTATCTTGCCTCACGATCCTTTAAAGATCCATATCTAGAAAGTTCATCTCCTGTTCCACTCTGCATCGGTTGCAAGAGCCTCGGCATTGGTTGATCACCAGCAGGGATAGGTAGAAGCAGCACATTCCGGTCTCCCTCTGGACCGTGCTTTAATTTCAGTTGACTTTTTGGCCCATGCTGTTCTGGAGGAATTTGGGGCTTCCAGAAGTAAATTCTCTGTTCTGCTTCCATTTTAGAGGGTTTGCTTCCAGTTCCCTCAGAACTACTCCCAGAATGGCACGTCTGGGGGCAGGAGGTTTAGCATGGGTCTGGAGAGGGAGTGGAATGTCCTAAGGTTCTCTAGGATTGGTGGGTTTTGCACATCCCTAAGCATTAGGCTGCCCCTCATTGTTTATTGGAGGCAACGCCTTTTGAAAAAGAGCATCTGTCATAGTTTAAAACTCTCACTTAAGTGGGATCACAGACGACACATGATGCTACAAAATGGCTTGTTTATTTTCAGCTTAGGGGTGTTACGTGAATATTTTGTATCTTGTGGTTTATAACTCATGAATCAGGCTGTTTAGGTCTTATTAATCATAAATAGTATAGGATTTGGATTCCCACCCTGGAGAAACAGACTTCAAATCTAGTGAAAATGCTAGCAAATGCCAATGTTCTCATGATCCTTCTCCCCAGTGGTCAATGACCTGCATTGTCACTTAAAGACTAAAATTGGGGAAGTTAGAATTGCAAACCTTCAGCAAAGCAGTCATGTGGCATCTCACTTAATGACCACTTTGCTCAACGACTCAAATTCTGGGCCCAATTGTTGATCATATATGGAGGACTACCTGTGTGAGTCTCGTGTATGGGGAGGACAGAAATGTATGTGATTTTGCTTGGCTTGACTCTGCTCCCATCCCCTGTGAGAATACATCTTTTATTTTGCACACACAATCTTTCAATGTGATTTAGACTTTGGATTTAGAACTAGTAGGGAAGGAAGTTGAACTTTGCAGGGTTCCAACTCTGATTCAGAAGATACGTTTTACAATGCATAGGAATATGAACGGAATACCTGGTGTTCTCATCAAAGCAGCTTCATCCATTCTTAGGATTGGGTTACTGTAGCACAATCCTGCAGAGCAGCATGATCTTGGAATTGGACACTGTTGCTTCAATGAGCTTCATGTGGGCGATGGCCTTTGTAGTCTCAAACATTTCTTCAGAACCGAATTTGAAGCATTGTACAGAATTAGAATATAGGAGGAGAAATGGTCAAACACGTTTTTTTGTTGTTGTGAAACAAAGTCAAGTTGTATAGGTAAAGCAAAAATGTATTTATTTGGTGCAGAAATCTGTTAGGGTTGACCCATTTACATGGCTTATATCAATTCATTTTGATCACAGAACTTCTTTAAAAATCTGGTAATGTTTCATAAGCCTATAGAAATTATTATCTGGGCAGGGCTGATTTGTGCAAGCCTATAATACCCTATTAGTATTAGCTATTCAGCAATACTATAGTGGCAATAGTTCTTCCTTTCAGCTTCATATAGAATGTATGTTCTTAGTAATTACTAAAAGTTGTGGGCGAATGGTTGCTTTTAAGAGTTCCAGACTTCAGCATTGCATTCATTCATTCATTCATTTATTCATTCTGGAAATCGGTATACAATGGTTGTTTGATTAAGATGTGTAGAATATGGAATGCATTTTTTTGCCTGCTGAGAAAGAACTTCTAATTCATACTGAGGTCTTCTTCTGTGGTGTATTGTGAATGCAGAGGGTAAATAATAAACACACCAGTTCAATCTCTCCTCTTTTTTATTGTGCTCCATGTGTTCTCTCCATGAGGAACATAAACTTACAATCAGGGACCTTTTGCATCCAGGGAGGTTTCTGTGCTCTTTGAAACCCGAACTTTCAGATTTCTTTATTGTGTATGTTTGTATAAAATAAGGTGGTAATTCCTTGTATGAAACCCCATTCTTGTTCCATAAATTGCACTTCCATTTCCTAGCATTCTTGAATGTTCCTTTCTTATTCCTGATGATGGTGCCTTGTCCACATGAGTCCTGCTTATTTCCTGTTTAGGAGTAAAGTACTATATATTTTGAGATGTAGTCTTTGTTCAGAAGTTCCCTGTAGCTATGTATTCCCAAGTATATACTTTGTTCTGAACTGGCATCTTGCTTTGATGTATTCTTGGTTGTGATATAATGTTCTGGTGCTCAACCTCATCTTGCAGGAGATTAATAGGCAGTCGTTACTACATGAATTATGTTGCTCTATGCTTGGTATTTTACGACCTTGACATATGTGCATAAGAGAGGGGAGTAAGGCCTTGGATCCCGATGAACAAGATCAACTATTATATCTGAATTAGTGTTTAAAAGATGCTGACTTGAACTATTACTTTTTATGTGGCACAATGTGATCTACCCATATTTTTATATGTATATTTTATATTCTTTCCATTAATAGATTTAGGAGATTTGCTGGCAGTTGATATCTTTTTTTTTTACTGAATTGTTGAGTGTGTTACCATTTATGCTAGTGCCCAAATACAAAAGATTGATCCCTTCTCACTTTCATTGATTGATTATTTTGATCAATGTTACATAGTCAAGCTATTAGCATTGCCTGAATGAACTAAGATGATGATTTGAATTTAAAATAATATGTTCAGCTTTTGTGTTATCACTTTTTTCCTGTTGCAATCATTTTGTCCTGCCAGTAAATTATATTCAGAGAGTACTTTTAAGTCTTCAATTAAATTCAAATGTTGGCTGTCATAATATTTAATGCTTAGAATTCATACTTGTTAATCAGTTTTGCTAGAAACTTTTTAAAAAAGATTCTATTGTTACTTTAGAAGCTTTTTGCATTCTAGTGGCCATTTTTTAACAGTGAGAATAATATCTCTGGATTGGGAAGACAGTAATATTTTGTCATTATGTTAAGTGTTAGGAACAATACAAGAATTTTAATGTATATATATACAGTTTATCAAGATGGATGCAAGATAGATAGATAGATAGATAGATTAGATAGATTAGATAGATTAGATAGATTAGATAGATAGATAATATTCCATATGCAGATAGAATAGATCCCCAGATCAGATGGATTTCTCATGACTATCTGGTTAAGACACCAGGCTAAAACTGGGAGACCGTAAGTTCTAGTGCCACCTTAGGCATGAAAGCCAGCTGGATGACTTTGGTTCACTTCTCTCTCAGCCCAACTTAGCTGATCTCATAGGATTGTTGTTGTGGGGAAAATAGGAGGAGGAAGGAGGACTATGTAAGTTTCCCACCTTGAGTTATGTATAAAGTAATAAAGGTGGGATAAAAATCTAAATAAACATAAGAAAGTCACTTCAATGAATTGGATTCAAGTTTTCACTGGAGGGCTCAAATAAAGTATACCCTTACCTGTTCTGAAGATAGCATTAGTTCATTCTAGGCTTTGGTTTTACAGGTTCAGGGAAAGGCAATTATCTCCAAAATATGATCAGTGATGCAAGCTCTAGCATTCCCTACTTTTTGCCAAGTAATAGATTTGTCTTAAGCATTGGATCTTTGTTCTTCATCTGTTATATATGCTGTGGCAGTCCGCTGATCTTCAGCTACTAAGCTCTAACGGTGCTTTCAGGAAGAACAAATCCATATGCTATCTTCCTCGAAAACAAACCAAAGGGGCCCAGTTTTCTAGGAATTATGAGTGATACAATAAGGCTATTTTAAGATAGATCTTAACACTGAGTTTCTCAGCTGATTTGCGTGAAAACAGTCAGTAGAACAATGTATTAATCTTTGCAATAATATTCAGTGATGGAACACGGTGTGGTCTTTTATTAATCATTCTCTGTGCAACCTGGTGAACAATACTGGTTTTATTTCCATTTTTGCAACTGAGGAACTGAATCTGACAGTTCCTTGCTGAAGGCCACACAGGAAATTGGCGAAGCAGCCTCTGAGAGCAAATATCCCAGATGTTTCTGCCACAAGCAGAAGTAATCCTAGGTACCCTCATCTGGCAATAGCAATAGCATTTAGACTTATATGTCACTTCACAGTGCTTTACAGCCCTCTCTAAGCAGTTTACAAAGTCAGCATACCGCCCCCAACAATCTGGGTCTTCATTTTATTGACCTCAGAAGGATGGAAGGCTGAGTCGACCTTGAGCCGGTGAGAATTGAACTGCTGGCAGTCAGCAGAATTAGCCTGCAATACTGCATTCTAACCACTGTGCCACCACGGCTCATTGATAGGGCTCACTATTTACTGAAGATAACCTTCCCAATTATTAGATGGAGATTCAGATTTTCAGATGCTCAGCCCACTAGCGATTGCTTTAAATGAAGAGAGAAGGCTGGGCTGGAGCCATTCCACCCGACAGACTGATTTTTAAAAATATTTTCTTTATATATTTTGATATTTTAAAATATTAAATATTTTTCTTTTTGCTATTCCCACTATGTACACCAAATCCAGCAGGTCCTGCTTTATGTACCTCTCATTGTACGTCTTGTCTCTTAATGGCATTTAACTTCTAAGTCAACTAGTTTAATGTTGTGGTTTACATCATTCTTCTGGCAGCAATTGCCTGTGGCTAGCTAAACTGGAATTGTGGATGAAAAGGAAAAAAGAGAGCCAGCAAGTGGTGTGCTTGGTGCAGCAGTTGCCCCATAAGCTCTTCTATTTGCACAGATTTTGCTTCTCTCGGATCTTCTGTTTAGCCTAGCAGGGATCAACAGAGTCCTCATGTGGTTTGTGGGTTTGGCTGACTCACTAAAACAGACACCAGGGAAGCCCTTGTTGTGAATTGCACTCTCAGGCATGGGTAGGATGGTAACTTTACGCTGGCAGCACACTTGGAATGTGAACAGGTATGCTCCCGGTATGACTGCTGGGATGGGGCTTGCTTGTTCATTAAAGGCTGGGCTGGCCAACTATGGTGGGTGTGGCCATGCCAAGGAACATATAATTTACTCTAGAAGCCAAACAGGTGAAATGAACCTCCTTTCTCCCAACTCCACAGGTTTACCTTTGACTTTTTCCCATAGGCAAGTTGGCAGTTCCACAAACAAAACAGCCACCCAACATTTTTGTCATCCCAAAGGGGCTTTTTCAAAAGGCAGCTGGACTTAGTTTTTCCTTGAAGACGTTTCCAAGACGCTTCTTCAGTTCTAGATCATAATGCTTCAGAGCTGAAGACGCTTCTTGGATGACCTTGCAGCTTTTCATTCTGTTCTGAGTTAATAAGGTCCATTCATCTTCATATCCATAAGCACATTTGGGACAACCGTGACCTGGATGACCGAGAATCTCCATAGACAATCCCAACATTTTTGTCATTTTCTAAGGATGCTTCCGTGAAGCAAATGGAATCCATATACTTGCATGCACTTGTTTAGTGTAAATGGCATGACTCTATAGAGACTGATTTGCAGCTTTGTAGCGTGCCACTTTCCTATTTACTTATTTATTTTTGTTAAGAAAATCTACTGTAATCCAACAGGAAGAAACTTTCTAAAAATTCAATCAGTTGGGGCACAGAGCCAAGCGGTGTAACTGTAATGTCTTGGTTTATTTTGAACATTAATAACATTTAAGAAGGTAGCGGAATGCATTTGAAACTCATATTAATCAATATGCATCATTTTAGGACACGAGATTGGTTTTATAATGAGGCAGATTAGCAATAATTGTGCAGTATTCCTAATTCCAGTCCCCATCATCCTTTTTTCTGGAACGTTTCTGTTTTGTCCCTTTGTTTCTCCACCAGTAGATATTTGTTTTTTTCTCTTTTGCTTGATCTAATATACATGCTGGGTCCATACCAGGCTTCCTTGAACCTTTTTGCCTTCCCCCTCCCCCTCCCCCCACACACAAAGACATAGTTACGGATATGAAGATGAATAGACCTTATTAACTCAGAACAGAATGAAAAGCTGCAAGGTCAAATGGAATAGCTCCTTAGCTGTGGAAGGTGAAAGCAGAGGTTACTTTTCATCCCAGAAAACTAATGCTTTTCCTAATGAATTTTGAATTTGCCAGTGTGTGGGAAGGCTGATTTTTGTCCTCCTTGGCAGCACATCTCATTTATCAAATGGTAAAAAGTGGATTAGTTACGTAATTTCATTTGGCTTCAAAGTACGTATATACTGCTTTTTCTATTGAACAAGTTCGCTATTAGATTCCAGCTTTCTATTAGAGATTATTATGTTTTGTAAGGTCTGCATACGTTTCAGGTTTTTTTTTAAAAAATGGCATTCTGAAATTCTAAATCGGGTAATTGAAAATTCTTTGTACAGTATTTAAGAAAAAAGTTGCCCATTTCAGTGGAGTGGGTTTGCCACATTCTTTAAAACCAGATGAGTTGTGTTTCAGAATTTTGTCCTTATGGGGAAAGGATTATAATTCCAACGTATCCTGGGGTAGGGGAGAGTACAAGAATGGGAAAGGCTACCTTAAACTATTCCAATTTGGATATTAAGTTTTTTTTTTAAAAAAAGTTGTATCTTTTTGTTAGGCTAGTACAAGGGTAGGCAACCTTGGCTCTTTTATGACTCGTGGACTTCAACTCCCAGAATTCCTGAGCCAGCCATGAACAACAGTTCATTTAGTGAACAGTTCATTTAGTTCGAAGATATAACGGCACTGAAAAAAGTGACTTATGCTCGGTTTTCACTCTTACCATCATGGCAGCATCCCCATGGTCACGTGATCAAAATTCAGATCCTTGGCAATTGATTCCTATTTATGACCGTTCCAGTATCCCTGGATCATGGGATCATCTTCTGACCAAGCAAAGTCAGTGGGGAAGCCAGATTCACTTAACAGCCTTGTTACTAACTTAATAACTGCAGTGATTCACTTAATAACTGTGGCAAGAAAGGTTGTAAAATGGAGCAAAACTCACTTAACAAATGTCTCAGTTAACAGAAATGTTGGACTCAATTGTAGTCGTAAGTCAAGAATTACCTGTATATAATGAATAAAGATGTAGAACTTTATGCTCCCAAAAGTGTTTTTATTTGGTGCAGCTCTGCAGGAAGTTTAGGGAACTGTAGCTTCAATTACTTTCTGACAGCTCCTCAGAATCCCTGGATATATACAGGGCCTTATCGTCATACTTGATTCATTCCTTCATCGCGGTTTTGAATGCTAGAGGAACTCCTTGATTGCGCTCACCCCAGGATTTCCAAAAACCATCTAATTATTTAAAGCAAACTTTTTAGCCCCAGATGCTCAGTGTAGGGCCAGCTTGCAGTGAAAATTTTGAAACAAAGATGATAATGGCTCACCCAAGAACAAACCATGTAAAAGAGATACGAAGGATCTGTGGCTTTGCGGTTGTTTTTGACTAGGCCTCAGAGAGCCTAGTCAGGAGTGAGGGTTTCTGGGATCCATTTCTAATGTGAAAGTTGCTTATGTTCCACAGGTAGTCAGTCCTCAGCTGACGACCATTTGTGTAAAGTAACTGGAAAAAGTGACAATGACCAGTCCTCAACATTGCAGCTGTTGTAGATGTTTGGCAACCGACTTGCATTTATGATGGTTGCAGCATCTTGTCAGGTGATTGTGATTTGCAACCTTCCAACAAGCTTAGTCAGAGTGGGGAAGCCAGATTCACTTAATGACCACATGTTTCACTTAATGACCCTGTGATTTGTTTAACAGCCTTGGCAGTTTGCTTAACAACTGCAATAAAATGGTCATAAAATTGGGTCTGGTCCTGTGATGACTTGCTTAATGACCTCATCGCTTAATGACTGAAATTCCAGTCCCAATTATGGTCATAAGTCAAGGACTGTCTGTGTGTTGAACTTTTCTGGCCTTGAGAACTGTCCTATTGTATGGAACATCATCAAAGAACTTACTAAATCTTCTGTCAAAAGGATGGTAACTGGGTCCCTAAAGAGTACTGCTAAGATATTTCAGGAATGCATATGCTATACTTAGGTTAACTCAAACCACCTTACAGAAAACAACATTTTTCTAACACAAAGGCATGGGTTTATGGTTGAGCTATGATTTGAATGGGGACTTTTTAGCTCTCATTCTTGTTCTTGGAAACCGTGCTGCCTAATTTCTGAGGTTTTGGTGCTGGTTCTGTAAATAAGGCAGAATTCACCTCTGCTCTTTTAAGAACCTATGAAGGATTTTATCATTAATACAACCTGAATCTTTAAAGAGTTATGCTGGAAAAACGGGGCAGCAGTGAATATGGGGAATTACTTTTCTTCTCACCCGTTTAACTATGCAATTTTATCTCTGTGTTTACAATCCAGGGGTTCAGAAGTCCTGAACCACACACACAACTTTTAACTCTCCCAGGCTGATTGTCCCAGGGCCTTCTAATTTATGGCCAGTCCCTTGGAAAGTTATCAACATACATTGAGTCAGTGACCTATCTTCACAGTGATTCATTTTCATAGAAGCTTTCTATTCCTTGTAAAGGTCCTCGTATTACATGTAGTCCTTTTACAACAGTTCATTTAGTGACCTTTCGGAGTTACAATGGCACCCGAAAAAAGTGACTTATGATCGTTTTTCACACTTATGACGTTATAGCATCCCCGTGATCACATGATCAAAATTCAGATGCTTAGCAACTGGTTCATATTTATGACGGCGGCAGTGTCCCCGGGGTCATGTGATCGCCTTTTTATAACCTTCTGACAAGCAAAGTCAATGGGGAAGCCAGATCCACTTAACAACCGTGTAACTAACTTAACAACTGCAGTGATTCATTTAACCACTGTGGCAAGAAAGGTCGTAAAGTGGGGCAAAATTCACTTTAACACATGTCTCACTTAGCAACAGAAATTTTGGGCTCAACTGTGGTTGTAAGTCGAGGATTACCTGTACTTTCCCCATGATCTCTCTCCTCAGTTCAAATCTGTGCTTGTACTAATTGAAGTGGGAGCCTAGGAAATTCTACTATGTCTACTTGAAACAATTATGTTAAAATATTACTGAGATGTAATAAATCAAAAGTCACACTAACATTCTAACTGATGGTGCTATCACATCCTGTTTCTGAGATACTTTTTTTGTTGTTCCCCTTTCACAAAGCAGAGCCTAAGTCAAATATTTTGTCACCCATCAGTCTTGATCCTTGCAGGTACTTCTGTGTAAACAACATGAAGTCCTTCCCACAGAATTTTCCTGCAAGTCAGAAATTCTTTAAAATCCCCAGATTTTTCTGGGAAGAGACTTAAAAGAACCCATTGTGGGAAATACCTTAAGCTGTGTGTTAATGGTTCATCAGAAATAACTCAGGAGTTCATACTGAAAGTAGCTGAACTGATCATGTTTCCTTCTGTTGCTGAAGAGCCATGTCTGAATGCACTCAAGTAATGAATGTGGCATTGATAAGAATAGTATTGTTTTTCATGGGCTTCCCTGCCGGTTTCTATGGGGACAAAGACGCATTTCCCGTTTGAGTGCTATTTGCTGCCCTCTGATTGCACTTTTGTGGTTTCATTCACCAGTAATGGGAAAGCATTCATAGACAGAATCACTTCCCCTTTTTAAATAGCAATGATTCAGGCTTGATTGTTTTCTTAAGCATTATACTAATGCAGGGCTCTATCAGTGATCTGATAAATGCATAATGCTGTCTTTCTAAGCATCTCCACTTTCTGAATTGAAATGATACACTGTAATTACGCTGGCCTTGGGAAGAAGCTTTGCGTTATATAGTAAGTTTTATAAGGCAGGTCTTCTCTCGCTGTGGAAGCCCATATTTATCAAATTTCAATGCTGTCATTCCCATAGCTAGAGTTGGAACAGGAAGACACGAGCCGTTCCTGGAAGTCCAGTTAGAGAGAATTTGTGGTGGCAATAACTAGCTACTTGAAGGGTTGTGTCAGCTCAGCTTATACCGTAAGCTTGACAATTACTGGCAGTGGTGGCTGCTATACATTTTAATTGTATTAACTCTTGATGGCATTTGTCTAACCTGGACGTCTGGCACAGCTTCTCCAGGTCTTTGCACACCATACATCATTTGGAGAAAGGAGTGAGCTTGCATTTCTTGACAAGCCCTTCTTGACAAGGGCTGCAGGGATGGGAGATCTCCTGGGAATTCAGGTGCCTTGGGCCAAACTTGGGAAGTTGAAAACGTCTCTTGAGAAAAGACAAGGGCCAAACCCCGCTGAGGAAAAGGCATGGATGCAGTTGCCAGGAATCCAGCTTGATAGGAGGCTGTCTTCATCTTTTCAGGTTAGCAGTGCCCCTTGGCATAAGTAGAGGGCATGGGGAGAGACGAGGACCAATCTATTTGACTGGCTCTTAGAGAAGAATCTTATTCTTTCCCTCCCCCCCCCCCTCAAGAGTTGTGTAAATGTTATCTTGTTGCATACCCATTATGAGAAGGTCAAACAAACCAACTCTCTGGATTGTGGCTATTAGTTCTGTCTGCATGGTGTACCTTTTAGCAACAATTGCCCTCAATTAATGCAAGGCTTGCTTGAGGCAGGTCTCAATCTTTTCTGGAAACGTGTTTGTTATTATTTTTAATAACGGATGGAGTGTGTGTGTGTGGGGGGGGAGAGAGACTGTATGTGTGTAACACAAGATGTTTATCCTTGGTGTATTTGCTTTGGTCTCATCCATTCAGCAGGATGAAAACATGGCTACTGCTCCTTTGCTTGATCCTGTTGGAGATTACAGTAGAACAAGTGGATTAATGCCAGCTGTTGTTCAGTGGTCTAGTTTTAAACAATCTGCTCTCTTCTGAGTGCAGGTCCTTGATTCTTAAATACAGGAGATGATTGCATTGTGGTTTTTTTTCCCCCTGTTTTATTTTGCTGGTCCAAATCCAGTTCAAAGGTAGTAGCTATTCCAGTGTGCATTGTTGAAAGAGGCAGGAATGTAACAAAGGAGCACGTTCTCGTTCATCAACCCCCACAGTATGTTTGGCATCAGATATCTTGGAGGAGAGGGAAGAGCTGAGAAAAGAGGGAGGGAGCGACATTCAGCAGGATTTTATATCAGAGAATAAAATCAGAAGAATGTTGAGGCCTGGGGAAGTTCTTTTTAAAGGTAACCAAGGCTAAAACAACAAGAGAGAGACTGACTGCACAGCATGTTTCTGCCATTCTTTCCAGGCCTTTTACCAGTGGGCACCTTAGGAAATATCTGAATTTTGAACACATTGCCTTTCACTCACTGTGTTTTTTTTGCTCCCTTCCTCTATTCCGTGTGTGTGTGTTTGTGTGTACGTACATTGTGAAGGGCAGAGCAAGCTGTGTACAGGTAGTCCTCCACTTAAGACCACAATTGAGCCCAGAATTTCTGTGGCTAAGTGAAATGTTGGTTAAGTGAGTTTTGCCCCATTTTACGACTTTTCTTGCAACAGTTGTTAAGTGAATCACTGCGGTTGGTAAATTAAACGGTTGTTAAGTGAAACTGGTTTCCCCATTGACTTTGCTTGTTAGAAGGTCACAGAAGGTGATCACATATCCCCCTGGACACTGCAACTGTCATAAATATGCCAAGCATCTGAATTTTGATCATGTGACCGTGGGGATGCTCCGATGGTTGTGTGAGAAAACAGTCATAAGTCACCTTTTTCAGTGAAGTTGTAACTTTGAACAGTCATTAAATGAACTGTTGTATGCAAAATTGTTATTTTTTTTTTCTAGAAAGTTTTTCTCTATAGCCCCAAAATGGATCTGGTCTGTTTTCCAACTCACTTTTATTTTTTGTTAATTTTTCCCACGATGCAAAATTTGGTCCTTTCCTGATAAATTCTTTCTGATGGACTGACAGGATTCTGAGCCCCTTTACCTGATTTCTTTCCCACAATCCGTTCAGGAGAAGGGGGGGGGGGAATAGTGTGCTGTGGTTTCTGGTATTGTTTCATGCAATAATAGGCAATTCATTGTTGGTGACAGTGCTAAAGGTTAATTGGTATTTAATGAAAGGGACATGTATCAGCAATCCAGAAGTTGCCATTGGGAAAATAGATTTATAATACATCTCTACATGTTTAATGGGATGCGTGACTTCATTTAAGTCAATGTGTATGCTAAGGGTTATCCAGCTTCTATACCTTTTAGGGATATTTTATTTTCTCTGGGCTAGTAGGAATGGTTATATTCCCAAAGAACTGATGTTCAAGATTGAAATCAGCTATAATAAAGTTGGTTTGATTTAGTGTAGTAGTACAGTTTTTGCAGATACTGAGCTCATGCACTTGGATTTTATGAGACCATCATTCTCAGGGACCAAGTGCTGCTTACTGATTTCTCAAGCAGGGGGAAAGCTCTAACTCAGTTATAAAGCACATGCTTTGCTTGCAAAAACTGCCAGATGTTATGCTTGACATCTCAGAGTTAGCTTATGTGCAACCCAGCAGAATGACTGACTGTCACCTATTACTGACAGTATTAAGTAGGTAGAGTAACCCTGGCCTATATGATTTGACTGAAAAATCTGACTGCACTCTCTTTCTATACCTACTCTGTGTGTGTGTGTATACATACATACATACACACACACACACACAAACATATATATAGAGAGATGTACATCTCTATCTTTAAAATTTAAATGTAAGGCACATTTTTAACCATATGCCGGTGGTGGGTCAAATAAATTTGTTTCAGGAAAGGATCCAGTTCATGTGTGCTCATAGTAGGCAGTCAGCTTTCCTTGTGCATTTATCTGAATGAATAATTCAGGGTGGGACTTAGGGCTATGCTAGAGATGGCTTAGATTTGCAGGTTTTCCATCTATTTTTGGAAATAGCTGGCCAGAGTTCATAAATTAAGATAGCCATATAATTTTTCTAAGTAAATGGCTAACAAGGGAAATCAAACATACACCACATTTTGTATGACACATCTTAATGGAATATTAAATGCACAAAATGATAAGCATGAACAAGATTTATAAACCTGGTCAGATTGCTACTTGATATGCCCTCTGCTTCTAACCCGGATCTGACCCAGAACATTCCCCGATACCCATGCCTTTTCCAGAATGGGGATGTTCTTCAAAGTTATAGCAACTGATCCTTTATGTTCTGGGTAAAACAAGAGGATAGGGAACATGATGGGTATCGATATGCATCCTAGCCTGAGTGAATATTCTTGCCTTTTCTTTGATACCTCGTATGAGTCATTGTCACCGAGTCTCTTCTTTGGTTTGTTATTTCTTGCTCTGCAGGTCAAGAGTAAAACTGGAGAGCCTTGAAGATGCTTACATATTGAGAGGAAATGACGACTCCCTTTCTGACAAGCACGGATGTCCAGCCTACGTGAGCCCAGAAATCCTGAACACAAATGGCAGCTACTCCGGCAAAGCAGCGGACGTGTGGAGTCTAGGGGTCATGCTGTACACAATGCTAGTTGGACGCTATCCATTTCATGACATTGAGCCGAGTTCTCTCTTCAGTAAAATCCGCCGTGGGCAGTTCAGCATTCCAGAGACTTTGTCCCCCAAGGCGAAATGCCTTATACGTAGCATCCTGCGCCGAGAGCCCTCAGAGAGGCTGACTTCGCAGGAAATTCTGGACCACCCTTGGTTTTCCACAGATTTTAATGTATCTAATTCAGGATATGGTGCTAAGGAAATAACAGATCAGCTGGTGCCTGATGTTAACATGGAAGAGGATTCTGATCCATTCTTTAACTAAGCGTCAGGACTGATATGGGTAATGCATGGTCCAGAAAGGACAACACGAAGGGAGACCTTTCTGAAAATGCAGAATTAGATCTCTGTCTCATCCTGGCTTGATAGCAAAAAAGGACCCACTTGGAGGAAGCTTTTGTTTTGTTTTGTTTTTAAGGCTGGAGAGGGAACGTTCAAGAACCAATGTAGCCTATGAACGGTTAGACAGGAAGAATTGTCGCTATCAAGTTAGACTGACAGCGGGGGGGGGGGAGGAGAAGGCAGCAGCACGGAGCAGCTTTGCTTCTCATCTTTATGGAGCCAAGGACACCGCACACCCAACGTTTCCGATGCAGCCACCACTACACCACTCCTGATTCCATTTCATTCAAACACTTACGATTCCCAGTGGATAGGAACTCTTGCATTTTGGCATCGCACTGTTAGATATTTAACTTCAGCCATTATTCAGGGAAGGTACAATTCGCTGTTATTTTGTTCCTTTGTTTCCTGTTTTCAGAATCTGATGTTGCCGGTGGGCTTCATCTTCAGGAGGGCGGGTGGGAAGTGCACAAAGGACGATATGAGAAGTGAATGCTAAACAAGGTTTTGGAACATGTCTCTGGATTCCTAGTTTTAAATTGACAGATACAATGTTAACATTTTTTGGGAAGGCGGGAGTAATGGTGTTTGGAATGTTTTATTTCTTTGGAGGGAAAAATTCTCTCCTAATCAGTTGTATTCAGATATTCTCCTGATCAGAACCTACAGAAGATTCTTTGATCTAGTGAGGGCTTCTCTGCATGACAAATGAGTTTGCTGATGGAAACTCTCTCTGTTTGCCACTTGAGGAGACACTCCTGAGAAATTATACAAGAAACTACACAGTAGAATAAACCTGTAGCGATGACCCTCCCCATCTTCTATCGATAGCAGTTTCCACTGGATCAAAGAGCTTTCTGTAAGTGGAGTAGATTCAGTTGAATACAAGCCGTTGGTTTCGGTGGGCTTGTTTTTGGGTTAGAGCTTTTATTGCAAGGAGCCAGAAGTCAGACTTTTTCACAGTGCTGTCCAAAGACTATAGAATTGTCTTCTTTGGTTTTCCAAGGACTGTTGAAATACTGGCTTTCACTTTGACCCACTACACATAAAGTTGACCAGGTGGGGTGAGAAGGATCTCCTTTGGATTATTTCAGGAAGGAAACAAATTTGATCTTAGAACTGGCTAAGCCTCTACATGTCCTGAATATGAACAGAAAGTGGATCTTTCTGAAGTAAGAAGTATGTGCCACCCACCTCTGCCCCAAATATCTTGGTAGGGCAGTGGCTTAGGTTCTCTTGCTTTCATTTTTGACTTACAATAAGGATGCTCTTTTATTTTTCTGTTTATTCACCTGTTAATAAGCTGAACATTGCTGGGACACAGACCTGTCTCCTGAAAAGTACATTGTAATATGCACCTTTTTTATTGTCAAGATTTTATTTATTGATGAATCTGTCACAGTTGTGATGAATTTAAGCCAGTACTTCAATTACGGGTTGACTTGGGGTGACATGTTACATGCTGTAGTTAACAAACTTGTATTTCTCTTCAGGTATTCCTGTCCCTGACTGACATATTTTAACACACACACACACACACACCGTCCCCCTTTCCTCCTGCAGTTCCACCCCTTTGTTAAAGCTTTCATGTTGATTTAGACTGGCAAATGATTTTTATTACTGCTTTTATATTGCTATATGACATTGGAGGAAACAGCGGAAAACCAACACATCTTTTTTGGGCATAGATATTTGTGTTTCCAGTACCTCAGCTGTTCTGATGTTACTGCCTGTATGCGTTTTTGTGAAGTGGTCCTGTTTTTTGGATAGGTACATGTGGACTCTGTAGTTTGTAAATGTTACTTGAATTTTGTGCTTAACTATAGTCTGTGGCATGTGCGTACAGCTACTTGGCATTTGACGTATGAATGCTCTTCGCCTGCCCTGCGGGAAGGTTTTGATCCCACTCGCCGAGATGATGGTTCAGAGTTCCTTATCAAGAGACAAAACTGCAGCTGACCTGCCTTGCTTCTATTTTGGTATCTAAGAATATAAAAGAGTAACGTTTTTACACTCTGAAGATGGTGCTGTGTTGAGGGACTTCTTCTTCTTCTGTTTTTTTTTTTTTTAAGCATTTATTTTATAAACTCGTAGGAAGAAAGGTTGGTGATGTGCATGGTGGGATTTTACTGCCTCTGGTGCTTTGTCTTGTATTTGGTTTAATGTTTTTTGTCCTAATCTCTTCAATAAACAAAATTGTGCATATTTAACTAAACTTAACTTGTGATGGCTTTTTTTCTCCCCCTTCCAATCCTACACCAGCCGTGGCTAATTTCAGGGAAAACATTGCTTGTTGTCTATTTTTAGGATAAATATTTATTTATTAAATTTATATGCAGCCCATTATACTATTAAGTGACTCAGAACATCGTAAAATAACACGTAAAACAATTAGAATGTTAAAAGCATTAAAAACATGGAGCATTAAAAGTTAAAACATTAAAATTAACAGCGATGGGTTTTAAAAAGGCCAAATAGGCTAGAGGGGAGGGAATCATCTTCTAATCTGCTAACCACCTCCAGAATGAGATGTCCCCCTTGGGGCCCTATATGTTTACCCCATATTTGTTTGAAATTCTGTCTCATTGGATATCTTTCTTATCTAGGCAAGATTCTTTCAGCCTAGAGGTACCAGCCAAGGAATTAATACTTTCATTAAGATAGGTGTGGATGACCCAGATGACCAATTTGCCACAGCTAACTTGCCACAACCAACTCACCACGGCCAATTCATCACAGGACAACTCACCGTGGAACAATTCCAACAATTCAATTTTATTATTTCAAATAATTTAAAAATTATTATAGTTTTTGTCATTCACATTTCATTTTGTCCCTCCTTTGGCATATTCCTTTATTATATTCCACCATTCCTTCGATGTTAGTTTAACTCTTGTTCTGCAGCAAATTGTCCTAAACCCGCGAGTTGTCCTAAACCCATGGATGACAATCCCATACGTTATATTTGTCTGTTATTATGTTACATTAAATTCAAATAGTTTTTCCTTCTATATAAATGTGTCAACCTTAAGTAAATAGCCTCACATGTAAATCAATGGGACATAAAAGTCTGACTGGATGATGCCATTACTGGTAGCCCTCTGTATCATGTCAATTTAGTTCTTGAATACTCAACAAAAGATAACTGTAGACAAGTAGAACAATATTACACCATGCACTTTGCAAATTCTTGAAAATACAAGGGAAATGTGTTCCAAACCTTGGAAAGCCAGGATCAATCCTTGAGTTAACTGGATTGATGGCTCTGTTCCATGTAACTTAATCTACCTGTAAGCTGAGTGTGTTGAGCCTGTGGTTCATTAAGCAATTTTCTGCCCTGCTTGAAGGACCTCAATTGCTATGGCCAATCCTGCTGCGATGCCACTAGCAGGAGTGAAGTCAATATTATTGGACTATATTTAGTGTTAAGGGGCTTAGGGAGAATACGGAGAAAAATCAGGACTTTAAAGAGGCTTAAGATACCCATTTTGCGGTTTAAAGCCACCTAATGGGAAATAGCTGCTCTTCCTTGGAGAAGGACTTAAGTTTAAAGAGTTTAAATTTATAGTACTTTCAGTTTACAGGTTCATAGCATTCATTTAACCCTTTAATGAGCCCCCCACAATGCAAAAATAGGCTCTAAAAATGTTGGCTTTACCTATCCTGGACTGCAACTGAGGTATTTGGGGTGAAACCAAACCTGTGGGACATTTTGACTATAAACTTCAAAACCCATGTAGTCCTTAAGTCGCACTTAATAACACAATAGATGTACTGGATATTTCTACATAAAACGAATGTTTTATGAGATTAAAAACTACTTCAAGATGTGGATATTTGGGACTCCATCCCTTGGGGTACGGTGGTCACGTGACCGCATTTTGGGTTCTTGGCAAATGGTCCCTATTGATGGCCATTTGCAGCATCCTATGGTAATGTGACCATGATTTACATTTTGCTAAAAACCAGCATTTATTATCTCTTTTCAGCTAAAACACCCCATAGCGAACAATAGGTTTGCTCAGTGGTGTTTGCTTAATGACTGCAATATTTGCTTTCTGACCTCTTCATGTAAGAACTTATAAGATCCACTTTATGACCGTCACAATGTATGACCATAATTAGCAGGTTCCATTATGGTCGTAAGTCAAGGACTACCTGTAGCTATTTTTCTCCAGTGTTTTCTTCTCTGGAGGAGCTTTTGACTCAATTGTTGCCGAATATTTCTCCTTAAGAGTAGCAGCTTAAAAATTAATGTTCAAACTTGGAGAGGAATTTTAAAATGCAACCAGAGTTTAAGCTACTTTCCAATTAAACTCCTACAATAAGTATTTATCTAATTTATATAGCTGCCCATCCCACAAAAAAAGTGACACTGGATGCTGTACAAGAGTGCTTTTTTAAAAAAGATACTGGCTCCTTTGTGCTTTTGGAAGAACAGCTTGGGTGAGAGTATTGGAATTTCCTTCCTATTCCCAATTTGAAGAGAATGAGGGATTATAGTATAGGTGGTACCTTGCTCAATAGTAGTAACTGTGAGAGGGATCTTGGAGTCCTAGTGGACAATCACTTAAATATGAGCCAGCAGTGTGCTGCAGCTGCCAAAAAAGCCAACACAGTGCTAGGCTGCATTAACAGAGGGATAGAATCAAGATCACGTGAAGTATTAATAGCACTTTACAATGCCTTGGTAAGGCCACACTTGGAATACTGCATCCAATTTTGGTCAACATGATGTAAAAAAGATGTTGAGACTCTAGAAACAGTACAGAGAAGAGCAACAAAGATGATTAGGGGACTGGAGCTAAAACATATAAGGAACGGTTGCTGGAATTGGGTCTGTCTAGTTTAATGAAGAGAAGTACTAGGGGTGACATGATAGCAGTGTTCCAATATCTCAGGGGTTGCCACAAAGAAGAGGGAGTCAAGCTATTCTCCAAAGCGCCTGAAGGCAGGACAAGAAACAATGGATGGAAACTAATCAAGGAGAAAAGGAACCTAGAACTAAGGAGAAACTTCCTGACAGAACAATTAACCAGTGGAACAACCTGCCTCCAGAAACAGTGAACTTTTTAAGAAGAGACTGGACAGCCATTTGTCTGAAATGGTATATGGTTTCCTGCCTGAGCAGGGGGTTGGACTAGATGACCTCCAAGATCCCTTCCAATTTATTATTATTATTATTATTATCTTTTATTCATTAAACATGAACCTCAGTCAACTGAACATTCAAATTGGCTGGCGCTGATGGTTGACACGGGTTGCTACCAGCATCCTAGGTGTCAACCAGGTACCTTCTTAAAATATAAGATGTTCCGAGTAGCGCAGTTTTTTGTAACATTGCTGGAGTTATTGCAGGAAGCTGCAATTTCTTGATGTATTTTGCAAAGTTTTTGGACATAGTTCCCAGTGCCCCGATGACAATGGGTACCACTGTTACACGTTTCATCCATAATCGCGCAGTTTCGATGGCCAGGTCGCGATATTTCGTGATTTTTTCCAGTTCTTTTTCTTCGACTCTGGCATCTATTATTATTATTATTATTATTATTATTATTATTATTATTATTATTATTATTATTATTATTAATTATTATTAATTATTATTAATTATTATTATTATTATTATTATTATTATTATTATTATTATTATTATTATTATTATTATTATTATTATTATTATTATTATCCCCTCGCTGTTTTCCAACACTTCTTTAGTCCACCTACTTCTTTGGAGCCTCTCTGAGTAGCTTCTGTTTTGTTTGGGTGGAAATAGTTCAGAGTATTCATGTTTCCTCTCCACTGCCAATAATTATATAAAAATGCGGCTGACTAATGACTGTTCATTTGCAGGGAACTGCATTAAACATTGAGGCCTATTTTATGCTGAAGTGAAGACAGCCTTTTGCCTGAAGGAGCCAATTTCTTAATAGGAGACAGATTGTAAAAACCTTCTTCTCCACATAGGCTGAATGTACCTATTTTGACACATGGAGGAGATTCAGGCTTCCATATCTTAAAAATAATACAGAATAATCCAAAATAATGACTAAAAAAAGTGAAGAAGCTCAAATATCATTGTCGCGGCAAAGTAGGAATTATCTAACATAGACGTACATGAGGATTGGGGACAGGTAGTCCTCGACTTATGGCTAAAAGTGAGTCCAAAATTTCCATGGCTAAACAAGACAGTTAAGTACCTTTTGCCCCATTTTAGGACCTTTCTTGATACAGTTGTTAAGTGAACCACTGTAGTTGTTAAGTTAGTAACACGGTTGTTAAGTGAATCTGGCTTCCCTTTCTAACTTTGCTTGTCAGAAAGTCACAAAAGGTGATCATATGACCCTGGCACATTGCAACCGTCATAAATACATGTCAGTTACGAAGCATCTGAATTTTGATCCCATGACCACAGGGATGCTGCAAGAGTCATATGTGTGAAAAACAGTCATAAGTCACTTTTTTTTTCAGTACTGTTGTAACTTCAAATGGTCATTTAACAAATGGTTGTAAGTCAAGGACTACCTATATTTACAATCTGCCTCATTCTGGAAAACTGATTTTTGTATGCAACAGATTTTCTGTTTATCGACACATAAACTCTTACGTATAGTTTGCAGAGGTGGGGAATGTTTGCAAGTTGAAGTTAATTTGACTGAATCTCTGAATCAAAATTATTCATTTTATTGGTTGAACTCTTATGCAAATGTAGAAATACCTTTTTCCAAACTAAATAAATGTTTCATTTTGAAGCAACATTTTGAATAGGATGAGGGATTATTTGCACACCCATAATGTATAATGGGATGCATACAGTATATTTGTGAGTATGTATATACAAACAAAAATATCCAAGAAGTTTGTTGTGTAATTGCACAATTGTATGCCAATAAATGCTCAACAAGTCTGCTGATTCTTCAGGATCTTGTCAAAAATTAGTGCATGACTCAGCCTTATGTCTTAATTATAACTAACGCATATAAAACTACAGAAATGAGATATGTCAGTTGGAGGCAGATGTTCTGGTTCTCAGACCACAATATAGGAAAGCTTTAGGACAAGTAACAAAATACATTGCAAACATTACACTTAAATTTTAATTAAATTCAAACCAGCTCTGATATTCACAGCTGGCTGGATTTTGCTCCTTTCACCAAAATGGCAAAATCGGCATTGCACCACTGCTCACACAGTTTGATATTCTGAAACAAAGGAGTGATATTTTTTTTAATAAGGTTATTTTCCATTCTATTACAGACAGTCCTTGACTTACAACCATTTGCTTAGCAACTGTTCGAAGTTGCAACCGCAATGGAAAAAGTGACTTACGATCAGTGGTGGGATTCAAATATGTGAACTACTGGTTCTCTGTGTGGATGCCGCTTCCGGAAGTCCATTCTGGGCCTGGGCAACAAAAAATTAGCTACTGGTTCTGCCGAAGTGGTGCGAACCAGCTGAATCCCACCACTGCTTATGATCAGTCCTCGCACTTATGATCATCCCAGCATCCCCATGTAAATCATGTGTTCAAAATTCAGGTGCTTGGCAACTGGCATGTATCTGTGACAGTTGGAGGGTCCTGGGACCCTGTGATCTCCATTTACAACCTTCCCAGCTAGCTTCCAACAACTAAGGTCAATGGGGGAACCCCCGGCTTCATTTAATGACTGTGTGATTCACTTAACAGTGGCAGTGATTCATTTAATTGTGGGGATAAAAGGTCATAAAATTGGGCGCAACCCCAATGATTTGCTTAACAACAGAAATTCTGCTCCCAATTGTGCCTGTAAGTTGAGGATTGCCTGTACTGTCATCTTTCCCAGTCAGTTAACATTCAGTTAGAAAGTCCAGTAGAAACAATCATTTTTTGGATCACAGTGCTGACTGTGGAAATATAATTCCACAGAAAAGCAGCTCTCATATTATTAGGAAGGTATAAGAAAAAATCCCTAAATCTATGTAAATTCTAACAAAAAATCTACAACTGGGAAAAGAAACACATTGCACTTTTCAGAGTGCTTTTGCTATTTAAATGCTTCAGGTGGGCCATGCCATTTAAACACTTTTGATCACCCAGTCCTAATGGTAAACAACGAAGCTATTTTCTTAACTCTGTATTTGCCCTCGTTCTGATATGTGTGGATTATAATACTATAGCAAATGCTTATTTGAGTGTATGATTTATTTTGAGCACCGTGGTTTACTCTTTTTGTAAAAATACGTCATCTCTGAGCCTGGGAAGAATTATATTCCCACAAGCCATCTGTTATTAGGAGACTGAGTTGTGCTTTACAACATTCTTGCTGGTGGACATTGCTACCTATAGCTTTATGGTGCAATATGCAAGCAAGAACGTTGTATATACATTTAAAAATATTTAATACATGGTATATATAAGGCATATACATTTAATGAATAAATTTAACAAATATATAATAAATTACATACATACATACATACATCGTACCGTTGGAAAACAAATAACATTAAGGTAAGCTCATAGAAACAAATTTGCTGCAGGATCACATTCTCATTTGATTTCTCTTTTTAATGCAAACTGGAAATTCCTAATTATTTTATTGTTATTCTCAGTTTTGATATCCACCATCACTTTGGGCAAATGAACTCATCATACAGATCTGAAAGGAAGATGACCTTGAAAAGAAGAAGAAGCCATAGCATGGACAAGAAATACAGATAACAACAGACTATCAACAGGCTGCTGAAAAATATGGATGGCTTTGCTTAAAACAAGCTACATATGTGGTGAATTTAACCCTTTTGTAAAAGGGCATTTTACTTTTGTTTCCTCTGCCTAATTATCTTCACCCCACTTATCTCCATTCAGTTTTCTTCTTTCTTGGCTTTAATTTGCATTGCTGCTGCTGCTGCTGCTGCTGCTTCTCACCCCCATTTCCAGCCTTTTTTTTTTTTTTGGTTAGAAGAAGGGGAAGGAATATATATCAGTGCTTGTTTCCGTGTGTCAGAAAGAGAATGGTTGATACTAGCAGAGGGGCATCAATTAATTTTGCAAATAATCTGTAGGCAATTTGCTTTGTATGTTTACCTTACTATTTCAAGATTGCAATTTCTCCTCTTATACATAATTCTGCCCAAGATGGATGTTTTTACAGAAGTTTTCCCTAGTATTCTTTTTAATATAAAAAACATCTCTGCTGAATCAAGCTCACACCACATCTTACCTAGCATTTTCTGTCATGCAAATAGCCAGCTAAAATGTTCAGAAGACTTGCGACTGCTTATGAGAGAGTGACATCATTCTTGCATTCTGGATCGTCAAAAGTTGACATTTAAAGTATTCTGTCTGTGATCCAGGCTGTAGTAAAATCATCCATCAGACATAGTGGTAATTGACAAACTTAAGTGGTAATGACAAGTAATTGACAATTACCTAGTGGTAATTGACTCCTGAATTTCTTCAGTTCTCTTTTAAACTTTTCTTACCTAATAGCCTTTCCAGTTCTTGTGGCAGCATATTCCACAGTTTATTTATGTGTTTTGCATTTGGCTTGGGGGAGAGTTCTTTTTTTTTTTTCCCAGATCATGCCAATCTGACTGTACCAGAGGTGATCCAATACTTTTTTGGGGGGAAATAAGTTTTCTGGAAGAGGAAGTGATTTTGGAAATGCCATTTCAGGGCTGGGCCTTCTACAGAACACCACAAGCTATCAGACTATTCAGGAACATTTATACTGGTGTCTCTGGAAGAAAAACAGCATAGTCTGGCTCTAGAACAATATATTTTGTACATTTCTACTACAGAGAACTCCAAGTGGAATCTCACCCTAGATTTATAGAAAGCCGTTACTAGTCGGCAGTTTATTTATTAATGATCCCAAACTACAGATTAAAGTTATTGATAACTTAAAATTAGGAAAGAATCCTGAAGGTAGAAGGGTGTACCTTTGAAGTTCACCCCAAGTCAAGGATGTTTCTTCTCCCTAGCCTTTCTCATGGCATATTACAGACAAAGTTCAGTGAATTAGTCACAGCTATTTAAAAAATAATAATCAGGCCTCTGAGTTTACTTTATACTTCTGTGGGAAAGTATGGCCATTATATAATTTGAAAGACATAATGGGCTGCATTCAAACCAAAGCTGCCATATTTTCCAAGCAAATGGAAAAGACCGATAGGTAACCTTCACTTAATGGAAAAAATACTGGGCAAAGAAAGAATATACTTTTTAAAAAACTTGAAATAAAACTTTAAAATCTGAACACAGCCAAGGAGCCCTGTACCTAGCAAATTACAAAGAGGTTGATAGAAATCAGTTCTTTACTAGACTTTTTCTGGAGTCAAGTGAAGTCCTGGTTAATATGAAGTCTTCCAGCTTAGCAGTATTTTAACTCAATTATGCTTTGCCTGTCCCCTACTGGAGCAGTTCAAAAATACCGAAGCTAGCTTCGATAGCAAACTGTGAAATCTTTTTGCTTGAAAAGCTTCAAGTAAAGAATGGTCTAACACCCTTAAGGTCAGCCCTCCACAATCCAATATCTGAAATGTCTTATACTATGGTGTATGTCACCCACAATTGTACTAGATATTGAGCACTGAAGTCCAATGTATCTGTGGGATGAAACTTTGGAGAAGATACCTTGAGGATACTTCTACTCTCAGGGGCTACTCTGCTGAAATTCAACTCTATACTCCTATGATTTATAGGAGATACAATTAACTTGTGTTGATTATATTAATAGAGATAAGGCTTAAAATGACTTCCAGCCCAATGCAAAGCTCGGATGTTCTTTATATCAATAGGATTTTCAGCCAGCTAAAATATTGTGGAGGTCATTTTGGTACATAAGAACTTGAAAAGCGATGAAGTGACTTTTTAATTAATGCTACAATATTACAGCTGTGAAGTGACTTTTTAATTAATACTACAATATTATAGAGAGATTCTGTTTCTGTTATGTGGCTGCCTACGTATTGATGATTCCATATGGAAAGGAAACATTTCCATATGGTGAAGAGCATCAGAAGTGTCTCAGTGATTCAGTCTGGAGACTTAAGGGGATCTTCAGACATGCCAGATCCAGCCTAGGTCAGAAGATGACTGTGTGAAAAAGCACTCGCTTGATTTTAGCACACCAAGAAAAGTTTTGGGGCCATATTGCTTCTTTATCCTCCTAGCAGCAATTGATATAATTTGTTAACTGGCCTAAATGATTCTGACTTTCAAAGGCATACATAACAGGGACTTGAAAACCTAAAGATCTTTGCAGAGAATAGGAATGTGCTGCCTTTTCTATTTTCTTCACTGAGTTGGTTCATATTTAAATATTAATATGAAAGCATCTAAGTACCAAGCTATGCAACCTGCACAAGCAAAAATAATAATTTATTTATTATGGTAGAACTGCAGGAAGCTCTAGTCAATTTGTGCAGTTCTCACAGCTATTCTGGGTCATACAATGGACAGAAACTGTTCGGCTCCATCCTAAGACTGCTTCTATGTCTGTGTATCTTGGTGACTGAAAAAAAAGCAAACAATTCAGAATTTGAAAGTTTGGCTCACAGCCACAAAGAAGTTGTTTACTTCTGCTTTATAGTCACTGTGGGACTATGCCCAATGTTTTATACACCAACAATGCATACTTATTTATTGTATTCTCTCTCAGGATATTGGCATAGGAGCAGGTTGGGGTTACAAGATCTCAGATTTAGAGACCTGTAATGGCAAGAAAATGCAAATGTAATTTTCTGAGAATGACATCATTTCAGAAATTTACAATGGATCAGCAATGGATTGCAAGCAACCTTGTATGATTGATGGGAGTATGGGCAACTGAAAGCCTTTCATAATTAACTAGTTTTTTTTTTTAATATGATAAGGTCCTTATTTCATTGTAAACTGAATACTTTGGGGGAAGCAAGGGACAGTCAGCTTTCGATTAAACCTGCAGAATTCACAGTCCAGGTGTGGTGGTCTAATGGCTCTTTGACCTGACAAATCTGTGCAAAGGATATTTGTCCTTCTTTAGATCAGCCTTGATGTGAAATTATGTGAATCTGAAACATTGATGCTTCTGTAGAAATTTGTCTGGATTTGAAACATTGGATGCTTCTATAAAAACCTTATGGCAGCTGAGGAAGAGAACCAAATATGTTACGATTTTATTTTACAGAATGCATCAGCTTCTTTTCTTTCTGCTCTTTCATAAGCTTTCTGTATTTTGTTAGGCTGTCCGTATGTGAATGTGGGATGGCAGGGAAAGAAGTCTTCCACTATCAAACATTTGGGCAATTCACAGAAAGAAATGACTCACAAATACTTTCCCTTGATGATGCCCTAATCTTTTGTAACCCATGGATTTATGAACTCTTTTAGAACAGTATTGTTTCCTGTTGCTTAAAACTCCCAGCAAATTCCTGTATTTTTCATTGAGTTCAAAAACTCAAGATACCAAAAAAATCTTCTTTATTTTCATTCTCTGGATTAAATGACATGAACTTTGTTTAAATAAAAATGCTTGTATGCTGAAAGGCTCATTTCTGTCCAACTGTGTCTTGACAATTCCCGAGACTGCTTCTCCTCTGGCACTGCCTATGTGCCAACCTGAAATCATGTTAAAGGATTGGAGGATAATCTGGGACAGAACTGAGTGGAGATACAGAGTGGAGCATAGATGTAGCCCACTCTCACCCTGATCTAAATTGTAAGAGAGCTTGAAGATTCATGGATATTCTCAGTTGTTCTGCACTAAGCAAGTTAATGCAAAAGAAGGCCTTATGGATTAAAGCTTACTGTGAAAAATGGGTTAAAGAGGAAGTGTTAACAAGCCATTCTCACCAGAGACAGTCTGGAAAGCCAACACAAATTCCTCTTGGCTCTGAAAAAGGTATTTTAAAAGGCTGAACTACATAGTGTTTGCTATGAGCCACATCAAATCATCACTAGACGTTTTCTTTCACTTCTGTTATAAGACCCTTAGTCTTTGATTTATGGACACAATTGGGACCAGACTTTCAGTACAAAAAGTTAGCAAGAAGAGTTTTAGGAAGTTAGCACAAGGGTTTTGTCAGCAAAAGAGGGAGAACAGCTACCCATTCAATTCTCTCCCCCCTCCCCCACACTATAGAAGTACAAGAGACCAGTCATTGTTTTACAGTTAATTATTTTTGTTCAATTCACACAGAAAAAAAGGGGGGAAATGGAGGGGGGGGAAGTGAATGCTGTATGACAAGAATTTGGGAAATACTGCACATCTATTAAATACTGTGGAATTGATTATACACAAACTGCAAAAATTTCTTAAGATTTTGGGCTTCCTTTTAAAATGTTAGCCTTTCAAAGGGGAAAATCATCTAAACATTTTATAATCTATTTCTAAGCAGATTTAGTTCTGTCCAGACAAAGTAATACTCCAAATGCAGCACTGCTATATATATAAATGAACAGATTTTTCTCATTTTTTAAATCTCTGTCTACAATCTCTTACTAATGCAACAAGTCTTTTTAATTTTCCATTGTAAATTTTTTCCATGTACTTTGATATGTATTTTGACTGTGAAATATACATGTGTGTGTTTATCAAACTATGAACTTTCATTAATATTTATAAACATATATTTATAAAATCTTTATATTTATAAAATCAGTATAATCTTTTAAATATTCTGAAATGTTGAAATTGTAAGGGTTAGTTGCATAGAAGGATCATTAAGTTTTCTGTTTAGTTGCATATTTTCTCAGCCAAGGGAAACAAAATTCTAAGTAATGTTCAAATGCCAAAATTATAAACCACCAAGGATGAATAGGTAGCAAAAAGAAGTAAACTTTGTGCAGTTAATTATTAAAAGATTCTTTAAAATTAGAATTTTGTAATGAAAACTAGATTTTTATTGATATAAAGATTAATTTGAATGATGCCTATTTTTTGCTAAATATTAATATTTTACTTTTATTTTTAAGGATGTGTGGAATTCTTTCCTGACTCTATTGCCTTCCTCAAATCACTTATCTTTTCATAACTTAAATTTGAATTGAAAAAAACTATTTGATTTCTAAGCCTGACAACTTTCAGCAGCCCTCTAACTTCTGAAAAGAAATCCTGCTTGAATGAGCATCACCTTTATCCCTCTTTGAAGAAAATGAATGCTAAAAGTCAAAGACTGGGCAGTAGAGGAACTTTCTCTACTGAGGTTCCTGCTCACAGATACTTTCTTATGCATGTTTTTGTAAACTGTCTCTCTCTGCTTGATGGAAAATCCCTTTTCTTTTACTTAGCCTCTCTTGAGTCAAGCACAGGAAGGTGAGGGACCCATTGCAGAGGGAAGGATAGAGTTAACAGCTGGCTTGGGTTTCTGTCTTTGGAATCCAACTTGCTTCTTTTTGGTTTTCCCAAAATTCTGGGAAAAGAAAGGAAGAAGCAGAAAAATGTCCTATGGGATAAGCTAAATTATTTGACTGTATGAGAACTGCTTCTTTGATACACCGGGGATCTTAAACAAGGCAAGAATACCTAAATAATGTGACTGTTAAAGAAAAGGCTAGAATTAAAACTAATATTATCCTAAAATACAATTTTTCCCCTATCCAAATTGTATGCCAAATTGTTGCACCAATTTCATGCCATTTGGTTCTAGCAACCTGTGTTTTGTACATCATAAAGGTGATAGAGATTTCAAAACAAAACCTAAAAAACCCAATGTTATTCCATTTTTTTTTAAAAAAAATACCAGTTATGTGATGCTATCCAGGTTTTACACACCTTGAACACAACCATGCTCTCTGCTGCTACTGCACATGTTACTATAAGACTATGATTTTTTAAAAAAACTAAGTCCTACTGGGCCACCCCAGTCTTTTAAGCCCACCAGTTGTGGCTGAGTCACCTGTTCAAAGTAGCAATTGTTGACCACTTCATTATGCAGCAACTCACAATGGAGTAGTTCATTTTCTCTATAGTGGGAAAATAATCAAGTTTTTGTGGGGGAGAATTTTGAGAACCAAGACTGCATTTATATGCTGCTGTTCAGGATAGTGTGTGGTTCCCTGCATAATACAGAAGTTATCCTTTGTCAGCAGATAAGAATATTTTTCGTAGTGTGCGTCCAATGCTGGAGTGCTTTTAGTTTCTTCCATTGTTAATCCAGTATAGTAAATTATGCTGATAAACAGCATAAAACCATCAACATGTTAAAGATACAAACAGGGCTGTTTTTTGTAAATGTAAGATAGGATTCAAGTGGAGATGCACAAATAATTCCTCTATTTAGTATGTTCCTCTTTGTACCTGAGGTTTATATGCCAAACATATTTTAAAATTGTGTGCCCTTGGTTAATAAGGTCTAGAACCTTAGAGAGCTAAAAAGCTTCTGGTCTTCAAAGGGAGCCAAGAAGCTCTTTTTTATACCTACCTTGGTCAAGCCATTGGTCTGTGTTGCTCACTACATTTTGATTTAAGGAACAGCATCCCTCTATGTTGTCAGGAAAGATTAAACAATTCCTTCTATCTTACAATGCCAAGAACTAAATCTGGACCCTTTTGCAGAAAGAATAAGATCTGAATTGCAACTTTTCAGAAACAAGGCAATGAATTATTCCCTCTTTCTTGGATTTTTGTAATGCCTTTGAGTTAGTCTTGACTCCTGGCAACTGCTTGGACAAATCCCCGCAGTTTTCTCGGTAAGACTTTTACAAGCAATTTGCCGCTGCCTTCTTCCTAGGCCTGAGAGTAATTGGCCCAAAGTCACCCAATGGGACCAGAACTTAAGATCTCCTGGTTTCTAGGCTGGTGCCTTACCCACTACACCATATTGGCTCGCATTTTTTGAATTATTGCATTTCAACTTTGAAAAAGATAATCTGGCTGTTTCATACAAAGCTCAGTGTGTGCTGTCCAAAAGGTCTTTGCATAATTTTTGGTCTTATAGGCCAGCAGATGTGAGAATGGATCATTTTAATTGGGCCTGAAGCAGTATTTCAAAATCAAATATCTCTGTCATTTTTGATACTAGTCGAAAGGATCTGTCAGTGAAATAAGTGTTTGTTGTATGAAATTACAAATCCCTGCCATTTAAACTGGTTTTAATGAAGTAATCAAAAAAGTCTTTGCCATTAGACCAGTGTTCATATGAAATCAGTGCTTTTGGTTGTGTAACTCTCCCTCTTAACAGTAATGATATGTCTCTTTTAACACCAGATCACTGTCCCAACCGTCTGGCACCTTGTAGCCAGCAGCATCACTGTTTATTTGCTTGATGATCACTTCCGTTCTCTTCCTTCACCAATCGGAAGGCAGTAAGGCCAGTGCTCTTTCCCAGATATTAGAGCTGGGATGAGTTGTTCCTGGTTCCTTGTCAAGACTGTGCCATTTGTGTTGTTTGCCATTGAATGAATTCTAGACATTTGACAAATAATTTTTCTTCCCACACATTGGAACAGGGCTGGGGGAAAAGGTGACACATCCGAGGCAATCTGGACATATAGCTATTCTTGCCCTTTTCCTTCTGAGAAGTTATCACCTGAGCTTTGATGTTCTCAGCTTCCTGGAGTCTGGGGAGATTCAGTTGTTCTTTGCAATATAATTTGTTCCCACAGAGATGCACAGTTTTGCATTGGGTGGATGAAGCTTAGCTCCAATCTGTTTTTGTTTCATGCTCCTAGGAGACAGAAAACATCATGACTCAGAGGACCTGGCCGGCATATAATAGTTTATGTTTTATGTTAAGAAGATACCCACTATGACAATTTCCCCTTTTATCCTCATATAGGTAGCAATTGTACCTCCTCTCCTTTTCAGTCTCTAGGGAATCACCTCTTCAGTATGAAATTCTGAGTTCCTTTTGTATTGAGACAGCATGCGGCTAGCTGGCTAGCTAAATTTAAAGTTTAAGTTTCTACAAGGGCCATGAAAACTTTTTTTTTAAAAAAAATTCTAATGGTACAGGATATCTTTTACTCTCTTCCTTATTTAGTATCACTAGCTGATCATGCCAGATTAATTTCCATTGGTTTGGAATATCACTTCTAGCTTCAGTTCCTGCTATAGAATTTCATTGGTTTAGTCCATGAAAATTTTAAATGTTATTAATAAACTGACATGTGGCCATTCATTATCCCAGTCTCTACTAAATTTGCAAGTGCTCCACATTAATATTTTGATGTTTTGAGACAAGGATGCAAACATACAAGAAGCAATGTAGATCACAAGTCCCCTCCACTCATTTTTTTTCTTGCACTATGCGTAGCAATCTTTCTCAACCTTAGCGACTTTAAGATGGATGGGCTTCAACTCCCAGAATTCCCCAGTCAACTGGCTGAGGAATTCTGGGAAATGAAGTCCACCCATCTTAAAGTTGCCAAGGTTGAGAAACACATAAAGGAGTGATTTCTTAAAAAATTCCTTTTTGAATGCTCCACCAAATTCTGCTGCCAAATTCTTGTAGGCTAGTCCTGTTTTGTTTGCATAATAGATGGAACATTTAAAAACATTTGAAGTGTTTTCTGAAGATTTTTATTCCATTCTAAGTTTTAGGGAGATTGCCACCAACATTTTACATTACATTTCTTTAGCTTTCCTACTTCTTATTTAGATAGTAAGTTTAATACTGCTGCACTAGATTGGAAGTTTGATATACTGAGATGTCTAAATATACTAAGAGATCTAGATATACTAAATCTTACAACAGAGATTTCCAATCAGAAAACATTCTTAAGAAATCTTCTTGACCATTCCTGAAAGCAAATTTATAATAAGTGCACATTATTTTAAAAGCATATAACTACATTTCTGGAGTGTTTGCTGAATTCATCGCGTGTGCTAATGTCATATGAAACTGCATTTATTTCTCAGCTGAATTTTCTGCTCTTGTAAACTTAGCCCAGGAAGATATTCCTGGTTATCAAATGCATTACTTTGCTCCTTGCAAATGGTTTCAGCAATTATTTGAGCAGAACAGCCTTAGCAGCAGCTAAGAAGAGAAATACAAGATTGATAGAGACACCTCATTTAAGGGTACACTGCCTGGAGCTATGTTATAATTAACGTACATACATAAACATTTTCCTAGCGTACTACAGTATGCACCCTTGGTAGAATGTTTGGTGATAGTTTTTCCTCTAAGTTATCACAGTATATGTTGAAGAAATGCTTACAACAAATGAACATTTGCTTGGTGTTACCTTTGTCTTCAGTCTCTTGTGGCCATGGATAAACACCTCTCTAGGCAAGATGACAACTTTCTCCCTCCTGTGCATGTTAATCCATTTGTTCAGCTCTGTGTCCTTTTTAGAATCGGAGGTGCTTTGATGTTGCACCATTTCCATCAACTGTATGTTTCACTTACTTAGAGAGCCTCTGTGATGTATTATGCTGAGCTTTGGAACTGGATTGTGCTTACAAGCATTAGTACATCCTTGACCGAATCACAACCTAACAGGATTGATTGAGAATAACATGCGATAACAGGATCTATATGGCCCCAAGCTCTATAGAAAAGAGATGGGATATTTAAACATGAATAAAGAATCTCTCTCTAGGAGAGAAGGGCATAATATGGATGTATTTTTTATGTGTATAATGGTTTATCTGTAGCTCTCCATTTTGTAATATCCCTGTTGGACTTAAATTATCTGAAAGATGCAGAATGTTCTTTCATGGGGAAATAAATCAAAATGTTTAACATCATTCCCAGAATGGTTTGCCTCTACTCCAAAAATACTTAGACTATTTTGTTTATACTGATATGGATCACTTAGCCCCCGTGCAGATGCTAAACTAATCCATTGTATCAATTAATTCAGAATCAAAATCTGTTGTGCAATCTCTTAAAATATTTTCCCATGCAAAAGAGGATAATCTTTGTCTGATTCTCTGAGTGCTTGGAAGTTTCTTTTCATTTTGTGATATTTTCGAACTATTTAGATTGTCAGAGGTGGAAGATGTGGTGTTGCTTCCTATTGCAAGCTTCCCATTACTTTGGCCCTTCCTGGCATCCCAGATCTCCCACTCTGAAGGCCCGTAGGAGACACTGGCTTCCTTTCTGATGCAAGTGAAGGACTGGAAACCAACCGAGCTCCAGACTTCTGGAGGGTAAATTATATAACTGGAGATGAACATTCTGCCTTTCTACCTTTGGGCACTTTGCAATTAAATAGGTATAAGACTATCACATTTATTTCCTCATTTTCCTATTGACAAGCAATTTCTTTTTTCAGAGAAGAAAAGAATTGGTGGGAAAAAAGTAATAGACACTTATTCTATTACATCATGAATTAGAAAGTCAAGCTGAATTTAAACCCCTATTGGGATTTTTTTCTGGAAAAATTCAGAACTGGGTGGTAGGAAATATTTGCTGTGGCCTGTCTTAGCTTCATCAGCTCATGGTTGTTGTTTTAGTCATTAACATATATTCTCTGGATGTAATCCTTCTGCAAACCTTTCCTCTAACCTTGAACGCTTTTCTAAACTTGAACTTGGCCTTATAACGTTGCTACATGATCCTTGCATAACGTTGCTTTGAAAACCATTCATTTTGAAGGCAGTATTTCTGGAAGTCACTGAAGAGAGAATTCTAAGATGGGGGGGAACTCAGCTGCCAATTTTGCATCCTGTTGGGTAGCAAAAATAAAAATAAAAATGGTGGAAAGTATTTTACCTTCAGTAGAAAAAAGTAATTTGGCATTGTCTCCATTGTTTGCATCCCTGATTGCAGCCTGCCCTCTGCACCAGAACTTTCATTAAAAAAATTAAACATGGTATGGGGTCCTTGGCATATGGCCTCATCGACAAAAAAAAGCAGAGAACGCCAGTCCTATAGTAGGAGCCTTCACGCAGAGCCACATATACACACAGACCCTTGATCATATGCAATGGACACAGTTCAACCGAATGTAACTGAGATGAAATCTTCTGCTGCAGTTCTCCAGGATTGCTTATTTCAGCTGGAATCTGCCCAACCTGATTCAAGCTGAAGTTGGAAACTTCCCAAGGTCATCTCTTGAAGAAAGTGCCCTCCTTTCTGGGAAGTACAGGGTGCAAAAATTAGAAGGCACTGCTGTTCAGTATTAATTTTGGCTCTTTGGAACAGCTTTCCAGTTAAACCTAGCCCTTTCCCTGATCACATTTTGCTAAAAACTATACTCTTTCATAAAGTTTGAAGTAGCCATTGATGTTTTGTTGGCTACTTTATCGTGTATTGATTTCAGAAGCTTTTAATCAGATGCACTGTGAATGTTTGTTTTATTTTATATGCAAATCAAAAAATCACTTATATAATAAATAAATGCAATAAACAAACACATCTCATCCCATTACATCCCAGCAGTGAGAATAACCTTGAAGGACAGGAGGAATAGCTGCAGCCAAAGCAATGGTCAGATAAGAGAAATCTGAGTCCAGACCAGGAACGTAATTTGAGAAAGCACATCAGACTTGACTCTTCTCTTGACTCTTGTTCTCTTTGGGGATAAAGGCAGGGAGGAGGGAAAACCCATTTAGGCTTGCAAGTTTGTGTTACTGCAACCTCATAATATAAGTAGTTTTAGTATTCATGACTTTGGTGTTCAAGTCTGGGCTACCAAAATGGGCAGACACATTCCCTGCTTTTAGAAGCCTGAATCAATCTTTCATCTATCTAGCTCAGCATTTTTAACTCTAACTACTGTAGCAGCAGCTTGGTAAAGCAACAGTCACGGTGTTCAGCAGTAATTCTTCTTATCTGAAATCTTTTGAATTGAAAGATGAGCAATCTTTCATCAGGAATCCTCTATTCTGTCTTCTGAGGAACAGATTACAAGCAAATCAGGTTATTCCCACAAATTGCAGAGGGTACTGGCAGAGATCTTTGAAAAATTAGGCAAAAGGCCATATGCAATTAGAGCACAGTTTGCCTATGTTGCAGTAGACAATCTAAGGCACTCCAGATATGATTGAACTAGAACTCCCAGCATTCTTAGCAATAATGGCCAATGACAAGCATGCTTGGACTTGGATTTAAGAGCATCTTCACATCACAAATTACTTATCTCTGCTTCATGGCCATTGATATCTCAACAAATTGCTTATATACATCTTTTTTTGTTGGAACTGAAGTCATGTAGTTGGAAATTATGATACTCAGATTGGCTCCCTGTGCCATGTAGAACTGTGTGCCAGATCAGGCCATCAGGGTTGTAATGGAGGCAATGGAACCAACAAGTATATTTGTTCTTATTAAGCAATGAAGAACAGTTTCCATTACTGCTGATAGCCATAGTAATTTTAACTCTGCATTGACATATTATGACTTATATCAGTGGTTCTCAACCTTTTCTTCACCAGGGACCCCCTTTAAATACCTTTTGTGCCCATGGACCATAGCCCCAGACCCCCAAGATGTAACTCAAGATTTAAATCATAATATTTCTTCAAGCTTTCACGGACCCTCATGTGACAACATTGTGCCCCCCCAGAGGTCCACAGATCAGAGGTTGAGAACCACAGACTTATATGATTGTTATATGATGTCATCAGCATTATACAATTGATAGCATACTGAACACAGATCACGGTAATTGATAGGCCTTGTCTCCAAAAAGGAGCAAAACTGAAAATAGTTTTGTTCTGAAATTGCCCTCTGAGTTCTGGAAACAGGAATGAAATGTATTGTGCTCTGAAAAACTGTGCACCAGATAGCAAAGAGAAATAAATGAGCTATGTTGTGTAATGTGACAAGTTGCAATCTTCCCATTTCTTCTTGGCTTCATAATTCCTTTAAGATACATATAAAACTGCCCTGAAGATGAATGTATCCCTCTAAAAGTGAGAAGCTCTATAAACTCTGAGATAATAAAAGTTCAATTTCAACACTCCCCCTGTTTAATAAGATTGAGTCTCTCATAGGCAGATGTACTGATGGTTGATATAAGACCGTGCTGAAGAGGATTCCCACAAGTGTAGAAGAAAAGAGATGAGGCATGCAGAAAACTTCTGCATTAAAATAAGTTCTGGTGTCCTGTCCCTCAAACTTTGTGGGAATCAGGAATTATCATGCCTGATATTATCATGCTTCTAGCCAATGCAGGCAATTCAGAGTAGCAAACTGGAGCAGGGGGAATTAGGCTGAATATATAGCAACCAAGAGAGCCACTTTAGTCTAGTGGTTAAGGCCCTAGGCTAGAAGCCAGCAGACTGTGAATTCTAATCCCAATTTAGGCATGAAAGCCCAACTCACCTCACAGGGTTGTTGTTGTGGGGAAAACAAGAGGAGGAAGGAGTAGCGTGTGTCTTTTCCACCTTGACTTGTTTATAAAGCCACTCGGAATCACCTTATAAGGTGAGATGGGCAGTATAAAAATTTAATGAAAGAAAGAAAGAAAGAAAGAAAAAGAAAGAAAGAAAGAAGGAGGAGGAGCAGGGAAGGAAGGGAGGGAGGGAGGGAGAGAGGGAGGGAGGGAGGGGCAGGAAATCAAATAGATAAACCATATGGCAATTATATCCTTTATTCTAGAACTGCCCAGAGAAGCAGGCAAGATTAGAAACATATTTTGGTGAAGACAGGGTTAAACCCTTACCTACTATTTGCTGAAGACCACAGCCAAGGTCACAACACATTACTGAGAGAATATTCCTATGCCTTCATGTTTACATGAGTGCTGTTCTTCACGAAAAGTGAAAGAGTGATCTAACCTAAACAACAGAACAATGTGATAGATAAAACTCTGACTCAATAAACATTCCTAGGAGACTTTAGGTAAAATGTTGAATTCTAAACATGAACATCCTAGACGCCAAACAAAGGAAGAACAGACAGACCCTAGATAGGCAGTTCTTCTCCACGCAACCTATCTCACACCCAGTGGGGGGATTCAGCCAGTTCGCACCACTTCGGCAGAACCGGTAGCAAATTTTTTGTTGCCCAGGCCCAGAATGGACTTCCGGAAGCGGCATCCACACAGAGAACTGGTTGTTCACATATTTGAATCCCACCACTGCTCACAGCCATTGGTCAAATGAAAAAAGAACTACCACCAGGGCTTTACAGAAAAATAAGCCAGGAAGCAGACTGTTGATGAAAACCAAAGAAAGAATCTCAGCAACATCTTTTGACTCTAAATGCAACCATTTTGTGAGCAATCTCTGAACTCTCTTCTCCTCCTAAATCCTGATGAATTAGCTAAGCTTTAGATAAAATTGGTGGATATTTTTTCCAGATTTCTGTATTTTTGTTGAAAACTCTCCCAAACTCTGTAGCTGCTGAAGTTGGATATTACACTGCTAACAGCTGCTAATAGATTCAAGATGAGAGGCATCATGTAAAGAAAGTATGAGTAAAATGAGTAGGCTCTATATGTATTAAATATTTGGCTTAAATGCTGCTAATGTGCATTAGAAAGTATGTTCCCAGATGAACTGTTTTATTTCATAAAGAAATAAATATGCCAGCGATCTCCAAATTTTGTCTGTGTCTATGTAATGGTATGTGTTTGAATTGCTTATTATTTCTAGTTTTTGTGTTTTGTTCACAAAATCAATTGATTTGTGTGCACATTCTTCAGTTGTGTGGGCTTTGCAAAGCACAGTCAGCCCATGGTGATATCCAATGTGAACACAGCAGAGAGGTGATAACAGAAGTGATGAAATGGTCCACTGAGTAATGTCTGTGAAATGTCTGTATGTAAATATTTCACAGTACACTTTTATATATTAGGGAATTTTTCCAGACTGAGTTCAATAGACATACCCGAAAATGTTTCCCCGAAAATAAGACTGGGTCTTTTTTTTTTGCTTCCAAAAGAGTCACCAGGTCTTATTTTTGGGAGATGTCTTTTATACTCACCTCCGGCACCGACAGCCCCACCCAGCTGGTCAACTTCTTCTACGTCCAAAGGAGCAGCTTCATTCTTCAGCTGCATTCCGGCCTGCATTTTGCAGTCAGGCCTTTCCGGAAGGCCTATGCAGCCGAGTACCGAGCTATGGATTCAATCCATAGCTCGGTCCTTGGCTGCATAGGTCTTGCAGAACCGAGCTATGGATTGAATTCATAGCTCAGTTCTCGGCTGCAGAGGCCTTCCAGAACAGCCTGTGACTGAGAAATGCAGGCCTGGCTGCAGAAGATGCCACAGAAAAAGTGGGCCGGTGAGGAGAGGCCTGGCTGAAAGATAAGTGGGTGCAGGGTGCGTGGGACAGCTCCACACCCCAACCCCCACCCTAGCTTGATTTTTAGGTATGTGCCTCACCCCAAAACTAGGACTTATTTTTGGGGTAGGGCTTATATTAGGCTTACCCCCAAAATCAAGCTAGGGCTTATTTTCGGGATAGGCCTTACTTTCGGGGAAATACAGTAACGTGAATAGGAACGGGCATAGACTAGCTGGCCTTTGTGTATAGCTGCTCAGACTGAATGATTTCTTCCTATTAACCAACCTTGATGTAGGAGATGACCAGGCTGAGAACCGAGAGAGGGGTCAAGCATGTCATCAGTTTCTAATCCTTTCACACCCACAAGAGATCTAAGTCCAGCCCACTTTGATTTCTATTGATTCTTATTTACCTATTTGATCATTAATAGTTCAGATTCTTGTCGAGAATCTGAATTAGCATGCAATAAACCTGGATTCATTTGAACTGCCTTGACTCCTGATTTCCTGCGCTTAACACTTGAGCGCTGTTTCCCTCATCGTCTTTGGGTTACAAGAAATGAATCACTATAAATATATTGTCATTTTTTGACTGAGTTGGCATACCAGTAAATAAATTAAATAAATAAAATGATCAGTGTCAAATATGTTTGTTTAAGACTCTCGTAAGATTTTATATCTTCCTTCCAATGCCTTTCCTTATATGTTTGATACCTACTCTATCTCTCTGTCTATCATATATCAACTATCTTATTGTATTAAATATAACATAGATTTGATTCATGTCTTGGCACACTGATTCAGAAAACAGCCCAATTTATCTTGGAAAGATACAATACTTTACTCAATCCCAAATGAAATTCACAGTCCAAAGTTGGGAGTCTTCCATTGACTGTTACTGGGAATCAACACATATCTATAATAGTTTTTTTTTTAAAAAAGTGTAATTTTAATTAGACAATGCTGCATGCAGTTTCAAATAGTTCACCTTACACTGTGTTTTTTCAATCGTTGTCTTTATAAAATCAAGAATTAACAGTAATGTTTAATGTTGTTACACCCACAAGTTTCAATACAAGCCTTTTTTTGGGAAGGGGGAGAGGAGAAAGGAGAGAATGGATCACAAAATAATCATGTAGCATTATTCCAACTCTTTATAAAATGTGGTTGGGCTAGTGGTGATATTTCCCTCTCTTCTGGAAGCAAAAAGAACCATATGTGGGATGCCTCTGGCAACTTATCTTCATCATAATTTCCCCTGCAGACACAATCTCTATATTGTTATCATGTTTTAAAATTATTTCCTAATTTGTCTGAACTGGATTGCTAAAAGGCACTCTTTCTTTTGAAAAAAAAAAAAAGACTAGGGGATTCATTTGTGCTCTATTGTTTCTTCTTTTAGTTCCTTTTGTTTAATCCTCTTTATAGTTCTGGTTTTTTTTTAAATACAGCTAAATATGGCAGTAGTATGTATGTGTGTGTATGCCTGAGAGAAGAAGAACATAGACATATAATTTAAGCCTGTCAATCCAGCAAGCAGCTCTGGTTTCCACTGTCCCTGGAATTAATTACAAACATTCTCCCTTCTTTCTACCAATTTATCTTCCCATATAGACATAAGGAACTCTGTTTTACTCCTGATTTTTGAGAAAACATGTTATATAGAGAAACACATTTTTACTTTTCAAACATGTCATCATTTCAACTACACAAACTCTAATCAAATTTTGTCCTAGCAAAGGGCCCAATGTGGCTTGTACTCTTAACACTGCCTCTGAAATCTCACTTAAGCTGGATAATAAGTATATGACTGCAGAGAAAGAGGCTTGCATAAATATCCTCAAGGATATTCTAAATATATATTCACATATATATTTTTTTGGTTCTGCTCACCTCTCGAAAGTTTAATATGAAATTCCAATGACGTCAGCTCCCTATAAAAACCCATACGAGCAAATTTCATGTTGTGGATTCTTTCACTTCAGTCGTACGGCAGATGGTAACCAGCTGGGAAGCCAGACTTATTTCTGAAAATGCATCATCCCTTGTAAAATATCTTAATCACTATCAGTCTACGGAAATGCTGCTTTAAGCCTGGTCAGTGGACAGAACAAGATTTCTTCTATCTGCAAAATATACCTACAGTGCTTTAAATGCCGTTATTAATGTGAAAAACCTTAATCCACAGCTTCTGTTTCATTGATAGCTACAACGAGACTATTCTCTTCCTTTTCATCTATTAAGCCAAAACTGTAACTGTGCCTATAAAGAGCACCCAGATCAAATGTCGCCTATTGTTCAGACCATTGCCCACATAAGGATATGGTACAACTCTGTATAATGAAAGAAATTGTGATTTGGGTTTTTTCTTCTTTTTCTGGAGATTAGTCTGCTCTTATATAATCAGGATGGAAATCTGCTATTATTTCCTTTATGGAATTTGAATGGGAAAAAAAACCCACCAAAACAAAACAATCAGAAATTGGGTGGTTCATTACCCAAAGTAAAATCAGGCTTTTAAATGCAAGTACACTGAATAGTGCAATGGAAACAATAAAAATGAATATTGTCTTACTGGAGGAAAAGTAGGTGGATGGGAAGAACTATGGTAGGTCCTCTAAGGATGCAGCTGTCTTCACTGCTGATGCACCATGGAACAGTAAGAAGGAAACAGTAAGAAGGAAGAAGAGGCCACAGGATGTTTTGGTTACATGCAGATGAGTGCTTGTGTACCTTCTTTTTACCTGCTGGTGGTTCCCGAAAATGCCATGTGACTCCAACAGGAGTCAAAAAAGTAAGCAAAGCAAAATCACATACATGCAAATTAGCCAAATGTTCATGCCCTATGAATGACCACTGTGCAGCTCACAAGCTGTGTTTCTTCCTTTTGTATGTGGAGATTCTCAGTCATCCAGGTCATGGTTGTCCCAAAGGGTTGTCCCAGTTGTCAAGAGGCAACTGGACTTCTTTGTTTTTCCTTGAAGATGTTTCGCTTCTCATCCAAGAAGCTTGTTCCTTCCTCCTTCAGTTGCCTTCTGAAAAAGCACTTTGGGACTTTCTTCCTTTCCACTTTTGTTTTCTGATGGCAAAGATTGTTGAACAAAGAGCCCAGTGGGCATTCAGGAAGATATCAGCAGGCACACTCAAAAATAAAACGGGTAGCAATCAGAATAAAGATCTGAGCTTTTTGCCTTTCTACCTGTAAACATTGAAACAGGTTTACTGTGATGCTGTGATGGTTGTGCTGGGCTGAGTACAGGAGTATTAAAGGGTGTCATTCAACATAAGGCAGCAGCTTAGCAGCCATGTAATGTGGTTGGTCAGGTGCTTCCCACATCCTCCTCTGCCTTTCAAGCAAGTTGCATACACAGGAGTTTTATTCAGGCTCTGGAAGCTCATAGTGGCTTTAAGGCATAAAACTGAAGTTGTTTACTGATTCTCACTTCTCAATTTCGCAAGATTTAAGTTATGGAAATTAGGCATGAATCAGAATGCAGCATCCCAAACCACAACATATATTTCTGACAGAACAAAACTACATTCTCAGTCCCAGCTCAAATCTTTTATATAAATAAAATCCTGCTTCCCCTTCTCTCCCAATTTTTATGATTCTGTTGATGAGATTATTTTATTTCTTTGTCCTCTTCCCTATCTCATGCCTCTCAAAAATTGAACTTATTCATAGACGCATCATAGAAATTGGAAGAAAGACAAAGATTGCTAGTCTAACTCTCTACAATGGGCAGGAAAAATATCTTGGATTATCAGCCTTAAATTGAGAAACAGAGAGCTGTTCAGCCTTTTTCTTAAAAACCTTCAGAGATAGATATTCCACAATAGTAAATTATTCCACTGTGGCCCAGATCAGGAAGTTTTACCTTATGTTTAAATGAAATCTCAGTTGCTGCACTTCAAGGCCATTATTTCTGGTCCTAGATTCTGTGACATGGAAAATATGTTATTATCTGCCTCTTCCCAGGCTGTCAACCCAGATGCCAGCATCAAAGTCATCAAGAGGAAATCTTCCTGAGGAAAGATGCATATTTAAGACATAGATGGGAGAAAAGATTTTGTTGTTGTTGTTGGAAAGTCAGAGAGACAATTCCTGGAAAAAGTAGCAAGAAGTCATAAGACAGAGTGATGGCAGAAGAGAAATAGAGGGCTAAAAGACTTCCAACCTGGCATCACTTCCCATTAGAAGTTGCTTCAGTAACTTATGACTTTGGGTTAATTACCAAAAGGAGGGGAACTGCTTATTATGTATGTGAAAGGGACTTGGATCAGCAGGTAGTGCTACAGATTCCCCCCCCCCCCTTTGCTTATAATTTCCCCTATTTTCCAAAAAAGTAAAAGAGGATGTGAAATCCTATC
This sequence comes from Azemiops feae, assembly GCA_023970755.1. Taxonomy (NCBI): domain Eukaryota; kingdom Metazoa; phylum Chordata; class Lepidosauria; order Squamata; family Viperidae; genus Azemiops; species Azemiops feae. Next base: position 195,942 of record JALGBA010000283.1, on the reverse strand, counting down.
TATCTGACACCCTAGGGAGAACAACATGTAAAGGCATCTCCAGGAAGATAAGTGATTGCAGTAATAATTACCAAGGGCAACACCTAAGCAAAAATGTGGGCCACATTTTATAAAGCAGAGGGCTTCTTGGAGGAAAAGGTTTGAGAAATATAGTTGTGCAACTCAGATATTTTCTTATGACCACAGAAACTAGGACATTATTTCTGGTCCGAGTTTCTGCAGCCATAGAAAATAATTAGTATATGTTCTAACAACTTTCCAGATATTGATGTTGGGCTCATTGGCTGTTAGGATCTTGATTTTTCTCTCTTTCTTGAAAAAACTTTTTTGCTTCTTGTATGGATGATGGTGGTAGACATGGGGATATTAATCTTATGGAATATAGGCGCTCCAGGAGATTAATATTCCATGTCCAAATGAACAATCCAATCTTTTAAAAGTATTTGGGTTGAATATCAATGCACACTGGTGATATCCATCTTTATGTCACATCCCTGGGCTGTGCTGGTAAAGCTGCCAAAATACTGCCCCAATGTCTGGAGGCGGTTTGGGTCTGAATGGGGAAAAACTGATTTTGGCTTAATTTTGCCAAGAATGAATGGCTGTGACTGTTTACACCCCCCCACACACCAGATCAGGGATGCTTCCATTATTGGTCTCGATGGGATAGCACTTCCCCATTGTAGACTGGTGTACAACTTTGGGATCCTTCTGGACTTGCAGCTACTCAAAGAGCAGGTGGCAGCTTTGTACAGGTTGATCTTGCATGCCAGTTGCATTCTTTCCTTGATCAGAGGGCCAAAGACTCATGCCCTGGTCATATCATAACTGGATTTTTGCAATGCATTCTACATCGGGCTATCTTTGAAAATCATCCAGAAGCTACAGCTGGTACAAAATCCACAATAGTAATGAGTACCTCCTGGTATGCCAAGGTGACACCACTGCTACATCAGTTAGATCAGTTGACAGTCAACTTCCAATGCAATTCAAGGGGCTGGTTGTTAATATAAAGCCGATTATGGGCCTGGATACTTGAGAAACCACCTATCTCCAACCGGTTTTCTATGTATGTATGTATGTATGTATGTATGTATGTATGTATGTATGTATGTATGTATGTATGTATGTATGTATGTATCAAATTTATATAGCCATCTCCAAATGAAACAATTTGATCTAGTAGTCAAGGCACCAGGCTAGCAATCAGAAGAATTTGAGTTTTAGTCCTGCCTTAGGCATAAAAGCTGCAGGGTGTTGTGTTATTGTGAGGAAAATAGGAGGAGAAAGGAGTTTTAGATATATTCACTGCCTTGAATTACTTAAAAATAATAAGACAGGATAAAAAAAAGCTCTTAGAAACTTTAATAAGCATTATTGGTCCATTTTAGCAGAGCAGGTACATGCCAGGTCCTTCCTATTAAATGCAGTAATCTTGTGGTAGCAAGGAAGTGTGCCTTCTCTGCCATAGCTTCCACTCTCTGGAACAATACCCCCTGCCCCCACTCCATGAGATACAGACACATTATCTCTCCTAGGATTCTGGAAAGCTCTTAAAATCTGGCTTTGGTTCCAGGCTTAGACTTCATGAGTTTATGGAGGCCTGGATTTAGTTTGATTTGTTATCGTTTGACTACTTTAATCTGGGGTGCCTGTAGTTTGTATGTTTTTGCATGTTTTTATTGTTTTGTATGTGTAAGCCACCCAGCATTTATGGGTGTAAGTAGCTTTAATAAATTTTCATAATAATAATAATAATAAGCCCATCCCAAGTCCTTGGGAAGGACTCGATAGGTGGATAAAATGCCAAATCCAGTCTGGCTGACTGTGCAATCATCCATAATAATAATGGTGTTGCAGACAATTTGGCAGGAATAGATTTGGAAGAGAGGTTTTCTGCAGGAAAAACAAAACAAGAAAATGAGTAATAGAGTGAGGACGTAGCTTTAGAAAGGGAGGGCCTGAAGTGTTCTCTTTTTTTCTTCCAAGAAAAAACTGTCAAGGTGAAATGCCAAGAAAAACAATGGCAGGGGAGAGATTGGTGATCTGATGCAAGAGAGAAAGAGATAACTCAAGGTGAGAGTCCCGAAGCCTGAGAGATGAGAGGGAAGGGCTCGGTAGATTCAAGGAAATCAAAAGGCAGTTGATGTGAACAATGTGGTCTGGAGAGAGATCAAGTAGAAAAAGAGAGACCTACACCTTCAACCAGTAAAGAGATAGAGGCTCATGAGAAGCAAGGAGAAACACACAGAAACACAAGAGGTGAGCAAAGTGACAAAGAAAGAGCAAAGAGAAGAGAGAAGGACCAAGTGGAGGAGTGGAGGAAAGACGATGTTGAGGAAAGTCCAGTTGGAAAATACAAGTAACCCTCAACTTACGACCACAATTGAGCCCAAAAGTTTTGTTACTAACTGAGACAGTTGTTAAGAGAATTTTGCCCCATTTTACAACCTTTCTTGCCACAGTTGTTAAGTGAATCACTGCAGCTGTTAAGTTTGTAACACAGTTGTTAAGTGAATCTGGCTTCCCCATTGACTTTGCTTATCCAAAGTTCACAAAAGGTGATCCCATGACCCCAGGACATAAATATGAGTCAGTTTCCAAGCATCTGAATTTTGATCACGTGACCATGGGGATGCTGCAATGGTCGTAAGTGTGAAAAACAGTCATAAGTCACCTTTTTCAGTGCCATTGTAACTTTGAACAGTCACTAAATGAACAGTTGTAAGTCAAGGTCTACCTGTAAGTGAGGAGATGAACCTGGAAATGAGCAAGGAGGTTGATCAGAGGATGAGAGGGAAACTTAATGAAGAGACAAGGAAGATAGGATAGAGCAGCAAGAGGCGATGGCAAGGATGTGGAGTCCAGTGCAAAAAGAGCCACAATGCAGAGACCAAGAGCCAGTGTATGACAGAAGGGAAGGATCATGGAGGGTTGAATGCAAAAATAGGAGAAAAAGCACGATGATAGATTGAGCAGAAAGAGATAAACATGGGTCTCAGAGCCACGAGTGAATGAAAAGGCAGAAAGAGAATTGGGAAGGGCAGTGAGAGGCAGATGAGAGCCACAGGAAAGATGGAGGGAAGAAGGCATGACCAGGTAGATCAAAGGAATGTGACAGTGACAGGGGAAGACCTGACATACTGTAGCAAGGAGAAATGGAGGTGAGGGAGCCAATTGGGATTAAGGAGAAATAAATGGTAAGTCAAAGGAACAGGACAGAAAAGCCAGGAAAAAAGACAAAGGAGGAGTCGAAGAGAACTGTTGGTGAATTGGAAGGCCTTAGTGAGGGTCCACCCAAATTGCCAGTCAAGATGGAATAGAACCACATTGTCTTCCTTGCTGTTCTTCTTTTACAGAAATCAAATCCTTCCCCAACAAGAACTCTCACAAACTTAATGAAGAGACAAGGCAGATAGGACAGAGCAGCAAGAGGCGATGGCAAGGATGTGGAGTCCAGTGCAAAAAGAGCCACAGTGCAGAATCCAAGAGCCAATATATGACAGAAGGGAAGGATCATGGAGGGTTGAATGCAAAGGTAGTGGGGAGATTTTAAAAGTTCAAAAGGGACTTTGTCTGGCAGTAATTCTCAGCTCAGTTGAAAAAAAAAGTGGGATTTGATGTAAGACTTGATTATTTTAATTGTTTGACTTCAATGAGTTAGAAGAAGATTAGAATTAAACTTGTTTTCTGTTCAAAACCACAACCTGTTTTCTGTTATTAAATGGAGTTTCCCAGGGAACAGACAAAAGAAGTCTATTCCCCTTTATTCAAAGGCCTAAAACGGGGGGGGGAAGCATCTAGAAACCCCATTTGATTTAAAGTAAGTGATAGTGTTATGTCCTGGGCCTTGCTGAGTCATTCAGCAAGGCTCAGAAAGGCTGCAGGAAGGCTGCAGAGACCCGGACAGACCACGTGTCTGCCCGGGACCCAGACAGGCATGCGCAAGGTGGGAGAATGGCCTGCAACGATTGGATGTGCATCCCTTTGCAAGGGGAATATAAAAGGCCAGTGGCCATTGTGCTCTTGCTTCTGTTCTGTGAATGTACTTAATAAAGAGATCCTTTGTTGTGAACCTGCCTCGTCTCGATGTCTGCTTTGCAAGAACAGAACATTGGCGACGAAGGTGGGATTCGCTGCATAGGAAGCCAAAGGAAAAGAAGCTAGGGCCAACTCACCTGAAGGCTTGAAGCGAAGAGAAGCGTGGCGTCCAGGAGAAGCAACCGCCTGCCAGTACGAAGATGCTGGAGGTGGGCTTGGCTTCGTGGGATCCCTTCTCCTTCCTTGCGGCAAGAGACGTCAACGAGGCTATCGGTCACAACGATGTCCAAGCTGGGCCGTCTTGTTGAGTTTGATACTGCACACCCAGAACGCAGAGCTCTTACGCAGAGCTCTTACGCAGCTCGCATCGAGAATTACTTCAGGGTGAACAAGATCCAAGAAGATGAACTGAAAGCTGCTACTTTGCTGTGTGTCTGTGGGCAAGAGACTTTTGACATTGCTGAGAACCTTGTAGCCCCAGCACCACTGGAATTGATCGCCTATTCCGATCTAAAGAAAATGCTGCGTGAGCATTTTGAGCCCAAGCTGTCTGAAATAGCTTGGAGGCACCAATTCGAGCAGTGGGATCAGCGGCCAGGAGAATCAGCTGCGGACTTCATCGCGGCTCTGAGGCAGGCTGCTAGGCCATGTGCGTTCCAAGACTTGGAAGAGAGGCTCCGAGACCGGCTCATTTGCGGATTGCGAAGCCGTGAGATGCAGCAAAAGTTGTTTGCTAGAGCTGATGTTTCCTTCCAAGATGCCCTGAGAGAAGTTGCAGCTGAAGAAGCAGCCGGTGGTGCGGTGAAGGCATTGCGGTCGACCAAGAACCCTCCAGCAGCAGTCCCCGTCCATCAGGAAGTCGTGCGAGAGGCCTCTGGAGAAGAATCCGAGGAAGAAGAGGTGGACAGACTTCAACAGTCAGCGGAGAGAAGACTGCAAGAACGTAGAGGGAAGACGTCTGCATCCCTTCGGTGTTTTGGCTATGGGGGTCACCACAGGAGAGCCGACTGCCGTTTTCGTTCTGCTGTTTGCCGGGCATGTGGCAGGCAAGGCCACATCGCATCATCCTGCTTGGGTCGCCAGAAAAACAGGTCCCCCGAAGAGTTGCCTCTGAAAGGTACCAAGGTCCCCAGCCAACACAGGGTGGGTTTCTGCGCGTCCCGTAGGGGGGTATTCAAAACTGGGGTTCACCGGCCCCTTAAGAAAAAGCTTCGCATTGATGTAAGGAGTGCAGGGAGTTCCCCTGGCTATGGAGCTGGACACAGGGTCCGCTCTTTCTATTATTTCTGCAGACACCTTTAAAAAGATTTGTTCCAGGAGTGGCTCACGAGTCAAACACAGGCCCTCCAATCTCATCCTCACTGACTTTCAGAACTCACGAGTCAGTGTGAAGGGGGAGGCCACGCTTAGAGTACAGCGTAAGGAATTTGATGGATTGTTAGATGCGGTGGTAGTTGGGGGTGATCGCACGAGTCCTATCGGACTCGATTGGTTCGAGGCACTTGGGATCCAAGTGACTGGTCTTAACCATCTACAAACTGCCAGCCTTGCAGGAATCTGTAAGGAGTTTGCTGATGTGTTCAGCCCAGAGCTTGGCTCATACAAGGGGCCTCCCATTGCTATAAGGTTAGATCCAGCCATCAAGCCCATCAGGGTTAAACCAAGGAGGGTGCCTTTTGCACTCAAAAGTAAAATAGATGCTGAATTGGACAAACTGCTCCAACAAGGCATTCTAGAACCTGTGGATTCTAGTCCATGGGAAACCCCCATAGTGACACCCTTAAAAGCCAATGGTGAAGTCCGAATTTGTGCGGACTATAAATGCACTCTAAACAAAGCTTTGCAGCAGCATGCATATGCAGTGCCTGTGGTGAGCCACATTCTGGCCTCACTGAAAGGGGGAAAAGTCTTTGCTAAGCTTGATTTAGCTCAGGCCTACCAACAGTTACCTGTTGATGAGGCAACAGCTGAGGCCCAAACTATAGTTACTCACAGAGGGGCTTTTAAAGTAAAAAGGCTGCAGTTTGGGGTCAATGTAGCCCCTGGCATTTTCCAAGGGGAGATGGAGCAAACGCTCCGTGGTATTCCTGGGGTCTGCCCCTATTTCGATGATGTCCTCATTGCAGGAGAGTCATCTGGGGACTTGGCTGAAAGGCTAAGAGCTGTCTTGCTGCGTTTCCGCCAAGCTGGGCTGAAGTTACAGCAAGACAAATGTAAGATTGGTGTAACATCCACCGAATTTCTAGGCTTTCGTATTGATGCTGAAGGCATCCACCCTGCAGAGTCTAAATTCCAGGCCATTCAACTGGCCCCAAGTCTCCAGTCAAAAGCTGAATGCCAGGCTTTTCTGGGCCTACTTAATTTTTATCATTCATTTCTCCCCCACAAGACTGCAGTGGCTGAGCCGTTACACCGGCTCTTGGACAAGCAGACTCCATGGAAATGGACAAAGGTCCATGAAAAGGCTTTCAAAGAAGTCAAGGCCTTGCTATCTTCAAATGCGGTACTGGCGCATTTCAATGAGTAATTGCCTGTGTGCATCGCATGTGATGCCTCCCCTTATGGGATAGGAGCAGTGTTAAGTCATCTCAAGGCTGATGGGGCTCAGCCCCCTGTGGCCTACTACTGTAGAACTCTCTCATCTGCAGAGCGTAATTACACGCAGATTGACAGAGAAGCCTTGGCAATAATGTCAGGCATCAAGAAATTTCATGAATTCTTGTATGGCTGCCATTTCACGGTCTACACTGACCACAAGCCTTTGCTGGGTTTGTTTACAACCAACAAGCAGACCCCACACATCATCTCCCCCAGAATGCTGAGATAGTCAATTTTCTTGTCAGCTTATGACTATACCCTGATTCACAAACCAGGGACAGAGATGGGCCACGCTGATGGCCTTAGTAGGTTACCTCTAAAGCAAATAGAGGCAAACCCTGCTCCTGCTGTACACATTCTTTCCATTCAGGAATTGCCTGAATCTCTCCTCAATGCTAGGGATGTGGCTGCTGAAACTGCCACTGATCACACGCTTGCACGCGTGCTGACATGGGTGTTGTCAGGGTGGCCTGACACGTGTCCTGGTACAGAGTTTCAAAGTTTCTGGTGTAGGAAACATGAATTTTCTACATTCAAAGGGTGTATCCTGTGGGGAAGCAGAGTAGTCATCCCGGCCTCATTGAGGACTAGAGTCTTGCTCTCTCTGCATGAGGGACATCCAGGAATTGTGAGGATGAAGGCGCTTGCGCGTAGCCATCTGTGGTGGCCTGGACTCGATAAGGACATCGAGGCCCAGGTTCAGGGGTGCCAAGTGTGCCAACAGTCACGGCCTGAGATGCCCCAGGGCCCTGTACATAGGTGGGAGGAGACACTCACTCCATGGTCATGCGTACACATTGACTATGCTGGGTCCTTTCAGGGGCAATTCTTCCTTCTCCTTGTGGATAGCCATTCCAAGTGGCTAGAGGTCATTCCTGTATCCTCCACTACTACTGCCAGGACCATCCAGGTGCTCAGAGGAATCTTCGATTCCCATGGTCTTCCTGATGTCTCAGACAATGGTCCCCAATTTACCTCTTCTGAGTTTCAGGCTTTTCTTCAAGCCAACATGATCCGGCATGCTACGTCTGCTCCATTTCACCCTGCCACCAATGGTCAGGCTGAACACATGGTGCGTACCACCAAGGAGGCATTAAAGAGAATCACTCGAGGACCCTGGCATCACAGGTTAGCCGATTTTCTCCTTGCACACCACACCACACCTTGCACAGCTACAGGAAAGAGCCCAGCTGAACTCCGCTGGGGTCGCAGACTCATCATGAAGCTGGACAGGCTGCACCCAGACCGGGTGGCTTCACAGGTGTCACAACCGCGGGCACCTAGGAGACTCCAAGTGGGTGATCCGGTTTGGGCCAGAAACTATGGGCATGGACATCTCTGGGTACCTGCTGTGGTATGCAAGGTCTCTGGGCCACTGTCCTACGAAGTGGCCTTGGAGGATGGTTGTGTGCTTAGACGCCACATAGACCAATTGCATTGGAGGCTTCCTGGCCACGTTTCCGCTCCTGGCTCTGCTCTCAGGGGGGAGGGGGACCCCAATTACGATTTTGGACCACAGTCTCTCCACGAGGGCGCTTATCCAAATCTTCCTACACATGTCCCAGGTGGGGGTCTTGTCATGGAGACGGCTCCTGACTCTGGCAGAGGTCCCTGGCTAGGGGCAAATGGCCGTAAATTGGCTACTCAGGGTACTCCTGCTGCTGGTCTTGGGCTCGAGGGACAGTGCTCCCAAGAGGAGTTCCATGGAATTCTGGGGAACTCCACCCCACCAAGGAACTCTGGTTTGGGTCTGGTGGATCCAGCCAGTCAGCAGTCAGGGGGAACCCCTGAGTCTTCTGGGCTTGTTTTGCGCAAACCAGGAGCAGGCACTCCAGGCACCTATTCCTAATCCCACACCTACAATCGCACCTGCACCTAATCTGGCTCCACGAAGATCAGAGCGGGTCAAGGGTCCTCCTAAGCATTTAGGGGAATATGTAAGATCCCTGTTCACTATACAGGAGGGGTATTAGTCCTCGCCATCTGAGGGGGTAAACAAAAATAATTGTAGGTTGCGGTGCGAATATTGTCAAAGGGTGAAAGTCCGTGGACTCCATTGGGACCTGAAGGTAATAGATTGCAAGGAGTAAGGTGGACAGTATAAGTGCTAACTGGCCTGCCATGTTGTGTTTATGTGAAGTGTTAAACAATTTGCTTAATTATTGTTTAATCCAAGGGAGGAGGGGTGTTATGTCCTGGGCCTTGCTGAGTCATTCAGCAAGGCTCAGAAAGGCTGCAGGAAGGCTGCACAGACCCGGACAGACCACGTGTCTGCCCGGAACCCAGACAGGGTGTCTCCCGCCTTGCGCGCATGCGCAAGGCGGGAGAATGGCCTGCAACGATTGGATGTGCATCCCCTTGCAAGGGGAATATAAAAGGCCAGTGGCCATTGTGTTCTTGCTTCTGTTCTGTGAATGTACTTAATAAAGAGATCCTTTGTTGTGAACCTGCCTGGTCTCGATGTCTGCTTTGCAAGAACAGAACTGATAGGATCCTGGGAGGTCCAGTGGATGGCTTGTAAAGAACCAGATCCTAAATCAAGGAAGCTTCTAAATCAGCAGGGGCTTACATGAACAAGTCACAATCCCAGCATGGTTTAGATATTTCTTCTGCCCCATGAGGAAGGAGCTTTCTGCAGGAAAACTTCTCCTTGTAAAGATATCCTTTACTGGTAGAAATGGATAGATAAGAGGGAGGTGAACACAAGACTGGCAGATGCAAAACTTGGGCAGGTCCAAACTGAGTCATTTACCTGGTGAAGATGGCTGGTGAAGATGTGCACAATATTTTGAGGGTAATCATGTGGACTTGGGATGCTTCCTTAAAGCAGGCATGGGCAGCACTTCTTAAATGAAACACACACAAACACACACACAACCTCCCAAAGTTGAATGCTTTTACTGAGACGTTTGGGGCCTAGAATGGGTATTTGTCACTATAAACCTCTTTTTCTCCATTAAAAACACTCAGGAAATTGCATAATCCTTCTCACTGAATGCAGCAATAAAAAAGGAGTAGATAGATTCCTTGTGCATGAAGAAAACACAGGGGAGATGGTGTTACTCCAGGAAATGGAGATTGGTGGTTGTATAAGTTGAAAGGGAGGAATATGAAATGTTTCAGGAAAATATGGAGACAATTTTGGCATGGTCGGTGGCATTTTATGACTAGACTAGACATTCTTAAAGCAATTTTTAGCAGAATAGTGCCCCTAGTGGAGTTCAGTTTTAGTGTCCGTGTTAGTGCAGATCACCCACAGCAGAATAGTAACTCCTGTTTCTTGAATAGCTTAAATTTTAGTTATAAAGAGCTGGTTTCTTTCCTGTTCTTAATATATTTCCCCAGTTGCCTGCTGATAAATTAAATATTTGATCATTTGTTGAAACTAAAACTTTTACATAGTTATTGGATATGAAGTGAAAAGAGTCACCTTGAACAGTGAGAGGGGTGGCAAATAAACTAGATAAATAAATAATCAAACAAACAAATAAATAAATACATAACAATTCTATTTTCTATAGCATAGGTAGTCTTCAACCAATGGCCATACTAGAGCCTGCCCATAGCAATTATAAGTTTCTGATGGTTGTAAAACAGGTCATCCACATGACCTACTGGATTTTAGAAACTTTTTCATGACAATTAAGCAAATGCTGCAGTGGTTCAGTGATTGCTGTGGTCATTAAGCAAACCAATGGTCCGTTTTACCAAAACCCGAAGTAAATGACATTTTTTGACAAAAATGTTGAAAAACCCTGCAAATGGCCACAAATGCAGGTTGGTTGCTGATGCCCAAAATGAGATCATGTGACAAAGGGGAGGACGGCTGTCAGAACTTCAAAACCAAGTCGTAAGTACCCCCCAAGGAGGTCATGAGCGACCAGTCATAAATTGAGGACTATCTGTAATAGAGTATACTATGACTATGGACAGGAATAGGAACAAGGCTATTATTATTTTATTGCTTCTCACGTTACAGTTTTAATATCTGACTACGTATAAAATGTAAATGTCACTAATTCATTATTATACAGATACTTTGGGAAGCCATGTCTGGTGTCAGCTGAAGGATAATCTAGTTTTGCTGATGCACATTATATAACATGCTCAGGAATAGTCATCCAGTTGCATCTGAGACTGTCAGGAAGTTAATGTCCTGATGAAAACAAATGAAACTTCATCCACACAAGTTTGAGAAAGCAAAGGACCTTGACTGAAATTGGGCAACTGGAAGAATTATAAAATAAATCTCATCTGAAGCAATCTCTCTGGGATGATTTGCAAAAATGCAAGGGGAGTGGAGGGGGGGAAGGGAAGGAGGGGGGGAGGAAGGGCAGAGGAGGGGCAAGAAGGGAAGGGGAGGGACAGGAAGGGAGGGGAGAGGAGGGAGAGGAGAGGAGAAGAGAGGAGAGGAGAGAGAAGTCAATGTGAAAAATATGTGTGGTCCAAGCATATGGTTTTTCAGAACTGGCCAGCATCCTTAGCCCAATTTCACAATACATTTGTGAAAAAGTAAGGTGGGGTAGGAAAAGAGATCTTTCAGTCACATAACCCCAGCTGTAAAAGACATTGAATCTCTCTGTCATGGATATCTGGTCATTCAATTTCTTTCTTTCTCTCTTGTCTTCAAAAAGCACATTAAAGAATAAAAACATGAACCAACCACTTAGTAAATTGTTGATCAGCTGTCATGGTGTGCTTAGAGGTCAGCATATCATTGAAATTCTTAGTCTTCTCTGTAAAAAAAAAAAATCCAGATCAAATAGCATTTCTGAATATACAGTAAATATCATGAGATACCAACATGTGTCATGCTCTTCCTAAGTTACCAAGAATTCAACAAGTGCTAATCACTTCTTGCATTCTGCTTTTCACATTTCATTACATGTCACTGATTAAATGCTTTATCAGCACCATATTAAATAACTGTGTTGACAGCACAGCTTAGAAATGCAGGAAGTCAATCTTTTCGCTGGGCCAGCAGCCACATGAGCTGGGGGAGACTAGACCAACATCCCATTTAAATATTATTTTAAAGAACAGAGCACACCATTTCAGTTCCATTCCATGAACACAAGCCCTGACCTCCAGTTCCAGCTGTTAATATGCAAAGATTGTATCCAGCAGAGAAATAAGGTATCCTTGAAACTTCCATTACACTAATCACACTGCTGAATAGTAAAGCACTTTGTTCCATCAGTGCAAATTGGTTTGGCAAAACTTCAGTGAAACTTTTAAATGCATCTGCTGCTCTGTCATGCACACGTACACGGCTTCTTTAGATCATACTCTAATTCTTTTATTTTTAATGTTTTTTCCCCATAGTGGTCTTCCACACAAACACCTATATTCTAAAAACTAAAAGGGTGCTTTATAAACAGGTTTGATTGGCTCATTATGTGGCCCAATCACTGCCAAGTGAGCTCTATCCTGCATCGACTTGGTTTTAATTCACCTATACCAGAAATGAAGTCATGGGTAATAAATGTGAGTCTTTGAATCAGTGTTGACTCCTGCCTAGCTACAGTCTTCTTGGCAGGATTTTGGATATGGTTTACCATTGCCTCCTTTCTAGGGCTGAGAAAGGATGGCTGGCCCAAAATCACCTAGCTGGTTTTGTGACTAAGGTGGGACTAGAATTCACAGTCCCCTGGTTTCTAGCCTGGTGCCTTCACCGCTACACAAAACTGGCTGTTTTTATAGACAGTAGATATTGTCAAAATATATGATTATTAGCATGAAAAGTTAAAAGGACAGCTTAGGTTCTTATTATTTGTAATTCTCTAAGAATAAACATGAGACAATCTTTTAGACCAGTGATGGCGAACCTTTTAGAGACCGAGTGCCTAAACTGCAACCCAAAACCCACTTATTTATCGCAAAGTGCCAGGGCTGCATCAGCATTGTGGTGCCCTCAGGGGGGGTGGGGGGTGGCCCACTGGGTGGGCGTGGCTGCAGTGGTCATGGCAGATTGGGTGAGCGTGGCATCCCCGGGGGGCCAATGCCGCTTGCTCGCTCACTTCCTGCCCTGTCGCTTCCAAACGCCATGTGCTCGCTACTCTGGCGAACTCTGCTGGGGCAACGGCATGCATGCCCACAGAGAGGGCTCTGAGTGCCGCCTCTGGCATGCATGCCATAGGTTCGCCACCATTGTTTTAGACTGAGAACTATTAAAGAAAAGAAACCATTGCTGTTTTGTTTTGAAATCAGGATGCCCCCCTCCCTCCCAGGAATGACAGTATCCTCATAAGATGTCCTTATTACTGTGTCATCATAGGAAAGAATGGTCAAGCTTCAGCTTTTTATCACAGCTTCATCATTGCTCAATACCATTAAATTTTTTTTAAAGAAAATCATTAATGCCAAACTTTGATCTAACGTATCTATGAAAAGCTATCCTGATTTTCTAAAAATGAAAAAGAAATATTGATACTACCCAAAAATAACCTCAACCATTTTACAGGGAACAAGTATTCCTATGAAAAATAAAAGGTTATTTCCAGGCAGGGTTTATTTAGATGCAGCAGAATCAGAGGTTGTAAATCAAATCTGGTTTTAAAAATTGAAGCGCTGCTTTCTTTTTGGTATATTCCATTCCTCATGGCTGTCTGAAGTTGTTCAGCCATCTTCGCTAGTGATACAGATGCATATCATTGACTTATTTCTAAGAAACTGTAGTTAACTCCGCGGTATCCCTACAGTCGGTGGTGAGATTCAAATATGTGAACAACTGGTTCTCTGTGTGGATGCCACTTCCGGAAGTCCATTCTGGGCCTGGGCAACAAAAAATTAGCTACCGGTTCTGCCAAAGTGGTGCGAACCGGCTGAATCCCACCACTGCCTACAGTGCCAGCCAGCACATACAGCAGCAGCCTGGAAAAATCAATCCCACCATTTTTCTTCCAAATAATTTTGGAACAAAAAAAAGGCTTTTAAATCCATATGGGGATAAAGAGATATTTATTTGTCATGATTTTTTACTCTGCTTTTCTCTGAAAATTAAGAGGATGACTGAAGCAACCCCAATTTCCTAAAGATTGGGATAATGGAGGCCATTGGGGGGAGCATGTTACCGCCTGAGGATCACATGGGAGAAGGCAGTGTGGTATCTTCAGCAGGCCCTTTTCTGATGATCAGAGTAGCTGGATACGTTCATAGTGTCAGTCCTGTCCCCAACTTGAACCTTTAAGCAAGAATGCTCCTTGATTCCATTTGTTGAGAAAAGTATAGTTTACTAAAGGTCAAGTGGATTACAGTAAAGCAAAGGTGGAACTGAAGTTTGTGTGCCAAATCTCTAGGTGTAGCTTCCCCCACCCCCACGTCCTTCCCATTGCTGGTCCTCCCATCCTCCAATCAATTTCAAAAAAGATGTTTTTCAAATGGTCACTCTGAGTGTAGGCTGTCTTGCCGCTGCATTCTTCTCACACAGAAACGACCTTGAGATGCCATCTCCGAGAGGCACACTTTCACTTTTCCCCAATCCTTCCTCTCCCTTCCAGCCCCTCCCATCTGGGTTCATGGCAGACTGGTGCCGAATGATCGCAGAGCACAGGCGTGAGGTGAGGTGACAGTTTTGCTATGTAGGAGATGGACTGATTGTTGCAAAATGCAGCCACAGGATCTGCCCAATCCAAATAAAGGCAATACTTATTTTTTAAAAAGTGCTTAGTCTAGCATGCTAGTTGAATAATTAAAACAATTATTTTGCCCATAATTTGCTTACTCCAATATCAGCCTTGTTTGCTTGGGCTGAATTGATTGAATAGTTCTTTCCTGTTAGCACATTTATCTGCCTAGCATTTTGCTTTTCATGGTAATGTTCTGTCTCTTTCAGAGGAATCAGCAGCAAAACCTGTGTATTAAGCAGTTCTGAAATCCAACAACCTAAAACCTAAATAGTTATTGGTTGACAACTTTCAAGAATGCATTTTTCAGATGACTAGCATCTATTATACCTTTGAGCAAAGTATTGTAATGGGGCTCGGTCATCTGGTTGAGAACATTGTGGAAACTGTGGTCTATGATAAAATATGATAATATCAGACCTGGAACTCAGATGCTGGTGAAAAAAAATGAGTCCATGGGGAGACCAAAATTGGATCTGTAAACCACAACCAATATGCATAAAAAAATCCTTTCCCTGCCACTATAAAAAATACACAATGGAGATGAAATTATAGCATCTACAACATTTTCATGCTGTTTTCAAATATTGATTGATTGATTGATTGGATTAATATCGTAGATTATACATTGCCTTCATCAGTTCCCACCTCCCTCACAACCCTGCCAGTAGACTGGATTGAGAGGGAGTTCCTGGAGCAAAGTTGCACAGTGAGCTTCCATGGCTGGGGAGAAAATTGGGAGCCAGGTTTTTCTAAATCTTAGCCTAAAAGAATGCAACACCTCAGTCCACACTCCATATGAAGGACATGAGCTCTCATTCACCCTGGACAGGAGATAAGCTATAATAATCTCCCACCAACCAGGTTTTCTTGCAGGTGTTCAACTATAATCTCAAATCCATTATATTGGGGATACCGACTTGCTTGCCTTGCCCCAAAGGGCCAGACATATGAATTTTATGAAACTCTTCCTTTTTCATACTGCTGCTGACTTGTTGGAGGAGTGGTGTGAATTTGCCTTTAACATAATCTGACCGCAGCTACTTATTTTTAGCCAGCATGCATCTTTTATATACCTGAATTTTTCATTAGCCAAAATACAAAATATTTATGTTTCATTACATATTTACAGTCCGGTTTATGAAAAAATAATGGTAATCTTAAAGCAGAAATTCCCTAGGAACTATTTAAAGGAATGTTCTTTAGCAATTTCCTGTTTCCCACAGTGAATGAATCCTTTTTCTCATAGATTTGTCCGGGGACAACTGACTGTAGAGAGGCTGCCTTAGTCAGCTAACCGGGAGGGAAAGTGCCTTGGTCAGGCGCCTTCAAAGTTCTCACTATGCATCAAGCAAACAGTCTCTGGGCCTGAAGAATTCAAGAAAAGTATATTTACTCATTCCCAACTTCCTTTCAGAATCTGGAACTAATACATAGAGCTGCTGAGGCCAATCTGATGGTTACTATTACAGTTTAAGGCTTCTGACTATTAAAATTGTGCATATTTTTTAATTTAAAAAACCCTTTTAATTTAACAAAAGAACAGCTTTATGCAGCAACTGCTATATAACAGCGGTAGCAGTCCCAGCCTCTCCCTTTTTAAAAAGATTTTCTTTGCATTAAAATAGCAATAGCACTTATTATGAAGCAATATCTACGGTTTACAGAGTCAGCATATTGTACCCAGCAATTCGGGTCCTCATTTTACCGACCTCAGAAGGATGGAAGGCTGAGTCAACCTTGAGCTGGTCAGGATTGAACTTCAGGCTGTGGGCAGAGTTAGCCTGCAATACTGCAATACTGCAATACTGCATTCTAAACACTACGCCACCACAGCTCTTCCCTACCAGGGACAGATGAATGGGAATTACTTAAGCACTATTTACTCTTATTGGGAAATGTTCCTATTTTTTTCTAGATATTTGGGAATGACTTCTGGGCTACAGCAATCATTGATTGCAGGTATAATTTATCCACAAGAATATTTCTAGAATAGTATGAGGTTAAGTTTAGAAGAGGTGTATCACCATGTCCTTATAATGTGAGAAGTCACCCAGAAGAACATTAGTACAGGGTTTCCTTGTGCTGGCAAAGCTAATAAACTGAGCTTTGAAATGCAACTAGTATGAATAATCTCATAGAGAAATAACAGGTAGCGAGGTTTGTTTTGCATACAAATTTTATTCCGAACTCCTAATTTATATTAATGGTTTTTTGGAAATAAACTGCAAGCCAAATGTAGTGGTAACGTTTTCTTTCACACACTCTTAGACAAAGTCATTGGCCTTTGATCTCGAAAAGGATCTAGCTAGTTCAAAACATTGTTATATAATAGACTAAAATGTCATGATTCACTGCCTTAATAACTCTGTAGTGATTAGAAGAGAAAAAGACAAAATCCTGTAACTATAAGTCTTAGAAGAACGCCACTGAGATGAATAAGTCTCGTGTGTGAGAGAGTGTATATGTGTGTGTTCAAGATCACAGTCAAAGTAATCACCCTATAATGTGATTATGTGGTTGAATAATAATAGAGCTATTTCTCTAATTAAATCATCGTATGCAGGAGAGCCACAGACATGACTCAAAGGAAAAAAATCCTCAGTTTACTTTCCCCCCTTCTTTGATAACATTTGATCTCTGTTATGTCTTTGGTCATTCTGATCAGCTACTTGTCTGTTTTTTCAAATTCCTCTAGCATAATCTCATTCTCTCTCTCTCTCTCAAGTTTGTGTGGCTTATCAGACTGGCATACCACACCTAACCATATACAGTCTTTATGTGACATTAAGATGTGTGCAGGCAATACATAACTGAGTTCTGTATATATGTGTATGAAGCGCTTTGGTACCCAGCATACAACTAAGTCACTTTTGAATAATTTTGTGGCAATCTCAATCAGAATAGACCTTGGAGCTGCTCAAGCAGGAGGTCTTATACCCTTTCACATAAGTGGCTGTTCAATCTTTTCTTAAAAACGTCCAGTGATGCAGCACCCACAACCTCTGAAGGCAAGCTGCTCCACTGGTTAATTGTCCTCAATGTTAGGAAGTTTATCCTTAGTTCCAGGTTGCTTCTCTCCTTGATTAATTTCCATCAATTGTTTCTTGTCTTGCCTCCTGGTGCTTTGGAAAATAAGTTGACCCTCTCTTCTTTGTGGCAGCCCCTCAAATACTGGAATACTGCTATCATGTCACCCCCTAGTCCTTCTTTTCTCTAGACTGGCCATACCCAATTTCTGCAACCATTCTTCATATGTTTTTGTTTCCAGGCCCTTAATCATCTTAGTTGCTCTTCTTTGCACGTTTTCCAAATTCTCAACATCTTTTTTGTAATGATCTAGTAAATCTAGTAGAATTGAGTTGATCTATGAGCTAGGAGTACAATTTCCAGTTCATGCAGCCACTGTCAGGGTTTGTTTTGTTGAATGTAGTAAAATTGTCCTCTGTAAATATGTTTTTAAAAAGGATCGAAAGAGTTCTGTTCTATATTACTTTTTCTATATATATTTTTAATTTGTGGCATGTAGCTGAGAACAAATCCTAAACTGATCGAAACATGCCACCTAAGCAGTTGACCTATGAAGTCCCACAGGACTCCATTTTGTTCCTCATACTGTTTAAGAGCTATATGAAATCACTTGAGATAATGGTTTCCACAGTTTTGGAATAGTGTGTGATCAGTATATTGATAACATCCAAATCTAGTGCTCTTTACTGCCAACTCCAAAGAAGCAATCTGTGCCTTGAACACAGCCTAAGCTTAATAATAGGACTATGGATTTAGAGATTGTTGTCTTGGCAGTGATTACATAACCCCCTCCCCCAAAAGAAGACATTTGGGAGTGCTCCATAATTTTCAGTTGTGGGTCAGAGGTGTTATCTGTGGTGAGAAGTACCTTTATGCAATTCTTTCTAGTGCACCAACTGCATCCCTTCCCAATCTACTCAGATTTGATAATGGTTTCCCATACCTTGGCTATGTCATAGCATAGATACATACGCAATGCATTCTATAGCCCACTCTTTGAAAAATATCTAAAAATTGTAGCTATAGCTAACAGAGATCACATAATACCTGTACTAAACAATTTGCAGACATTGTCAATTGCTTACCTGGCATTGAATGACTTGGTATTAACTTTGCAAGGGATAAATAATTTAGGGCCTGACTATCTAAAGCAGACATGTCAAACTCACGACGTCATATGACATCGCGCGATGTATCGGAGCTTTTTCCCCATTGCCTGCAATGGGGTGGGCGCGGTTTCCTGGTGACGCGTCTGGCCCATGGGCCGGCAGTTTGACACCCCTGATCTAAAGGATATCCCTCCTATTGTGAACCTGTCCCATTTGTTTGAAAAGCTGGAAAGGCCTCCTGGATGATGCCTCTATTGTCAGAGGCTTGTGTTTCTAGCATGTGGGGAAGGGACTTCTACAAGTAGTCCTCAACTTACAACAGTTCATTTAGTGATTGTTTGAGGTTACAATGACACTGAGAAAAGTGACTTATGAGCATTTTTCATACTTACGACTGTTGTGCCATCTCCATGGTCATGTGATCAAAATTCAGACACTTGGCAACTGGTTCATATTTAGGAAGGTTGCAGTGTCCCGGGGTCATGTGATCAACTTTTGCAACTCTCTGACAAGCAAAGTCCATGTGAAGCCAGATTCACTTAACAACCATATTACTAACTTAATAACTGCAGTGATTCACTTAACAATTGTGGCAAGCAAGGTCGCAAAATGAGGCAAAATTCACTTAACAAATGTCTCACTTAGCAACAGAAATTTTGCACTCAGCTGCGATCATAAATCGAGGACTACCTGTATTGCATCATTTTCAGCGATGGAATACAGCAGTGGTGCTTGTATCTTACCCTCTCGGTGTTTAATACACATGGAAAGGCACATCATTTTTGCCAAGCTTTTCATTCACAGACAATTCTAGTACTTATTGTACCATTTTATTCCTATTTTTAACATTTTATATTGCGTGAGCATTTGTGTGTATGCATGCATTTTACACTTCGTTGGTCTTGAATGCTTGATGAAGCAGAAGAGCAGGATATATATCGAATAAATAAAATATTCTTGTCTAAGATCTTGACTAGCTGCTTGTAGGAAGGTTTTGAAATCAAGCCAAGACCTCTGCAAAATTAAGCCCAGGACCTCAGGTCAAGCAGTCCAACCAATGTGATAATCTGTTCCGCTCCCAAAACTATTTTAAAGCTTTATGCATTGTCCTACTTCTTAAAGCATATTGCAAATTAAAACTAGTTGGGAATAATCTTAGAGGTAAATAGGATCTAACATCTCCTCTTCAGTGATGTCCTAATTCATTGCCCTTAAGTACAACAGAAATAAAATGATGAAAACAAGGAGGGAGGGAGGGAGGGAGGGAGGGAGGGAAGGAAGGAAGGAAGGAAGGAAGGAAGGAAGGAAGGAAGGAAGGAAAAGTAGATGGCTTGGGAATATTAAAAATCACTATATATCTTTTTCCTATATGAAAGAATTTTCCCAAGGTTCCTGGAAATCATTCTGATGTAACAGAAACTTTCACTTCAGCCCAAGTGATTTTACTAGACTGACTGCTGAAATGTGATGATTCATTCTGCAGGTTCAAGCATGCCTATTTTATTTATGTTAATAAGCCTTAGATCTGCATGAAGAAAAAAAGCTCAAACTTTGTCATGAACAGAATGATTTCCCTTGGATCAGAGCTGTCACAAAGGATTGGGGATTTCCATTGTGCTGTACATTTTCAGAATCAAAGATTTAAGAGGAAATGTGATTCCTTTGCACTACAGCGAGATAGCTGAAATACAAAGCAAAGAGACACGGCCAATATTTCCTCAGGAATGAATTTGTCTGTGAATTATTATCAGTCAAAGCTTTGATGAACAGACTGCCTTCTAGTCTTCATTGTCCCAACATGCAAATAAATGATACGAGTTATTTCTGTTTACAGATGAAACTCTGAGGCTAAGATTAGGTTGCATGCAGTAGTGTGGTTAGGTAATTATATATTCTGGATTTAATCGACCTACTTGCAATGTCTGTGGTGAGGGGGAGCCTCCTCGGGGGACAGTGTGCAATTCTTCCTTGATTTCTAAATGTGGTAAATTAGCCTCGCTATATTTGGACAGCAGTTCTGCTGATGGGGCTGAATGGGCACCAGGCTGTCACTCCACAGTCCTGCCACCATGCCTTCATTGATAACTGGGACACATAATGGTAATGGAACGGCACGGAATATTTGGGTGACTGAGCCATCACAAAGCTGAGTCCCAGAAATGAAAAGGTTCAGATTATGATACTTGGCTTATATCTGGCTCTTCAAATACCAAATCACTTGGGAGAAGGGGAATATATTTTGGTTCTTATTGAGAAGGGCCACCTCCGGGACATTGTCATAGTATCTGTGATTTCCATAGTATGAATGCATCCAAAAAGTCATTATATCTATGTGACTAGAACTAGACCTACCCAATATCTTATGACTAGACATTGGGTATGTCTTGTTTAATGAAAAGAAGGACCAGGGGTGACATGATAGTAGCGTTCCAATATCTAAGAGGCTATCACAAAGCAATGGATGGAAATTAATCAAAGAAAGAACCAACCTAGAACTAAGGAGAAATTTCCTGATGGTTAGAACAGTTAATCAGTGGAATGACTTGTGGATGCTCCAATACTGGAGGTTTTGAAGAAGAGATTGGACAACCATTTGTCTGAAATGGTATAGGGTTTCCTACTTGAGCAGGGGGTTGGACTAGAAGGCCTCCAAGGTCCCTTCCAACTCTGTTATTCTGTTACAACTGCATATGGAAATCATTTTGTAATTCATGGCCCTTGGGACACTTCAAGGTTAGATAGTCTCAGATAGTGTTCAAGAGGCCTGATGGCTGCATAGCTGTTCAGAAAGCTTGTGTACCATGGTAGTAGTGTGACAACGGATTAGATATCAGATTTGATTGGATTGTCTTCTTGGAGGGTCACCAAGCAGCACATGGACCTGTTAGAAGAAGGACTGCCTTTTCCACCTTAGTCTTATGGACAACATACAGGTAGTTCTCCTTACAACCATTCACTAAATGACTATTTAAAGTTATGACAACATTGAAAAAAATGACTTATAACTGGTTCTCACACTTACAATTGTCACAACATTCCCATAGTCACATGATCAAACTTTGCATGTTTGGTGACCAGCATGTATTTATGAGGATTGCCACATCCTGGGGTCACCTGAATGCCATCTGCACCCTTCCCAGGGGGCTTCTAACAAGCAAAGTCAATGGGGGGAGCCAGATTTGCTTAACAACAGTGTGAGTCACTTAACAATCATGGTGATTCACTTAATGACTGTAGCAAAAAAAAAAGATCATAAAATTAGGCACAGCCCATTTAACTGCATTGCTTAGCAATGGGAGTTCTGATCCCAGCTGGGGCCATTAATTAAGGACTACCTGTAGATTAAGATCCAATACATTTCTCTGTTCTTTTTGTTTGGATGAGTTCCTCTAAGACAGGGATGTCAAGCTGCCAGCCCGCGGACCGGATGAGTCACGCCGAAACCGCGCCCACCCCATTGCCAGCAATGGGAAAAAAGTCATGATATGTCATGACATGTCCCATGACGTTGCGAGTTTGACACCCCTGCTCTAAGATATCCTTAGGCAGCAAAAGGAGAAGAGATTTAACATCCCTCTAGACCAGGCATGTCAAACTCGTGATGTCACGTGACGTCATGCAACGTATCTCGACTTTTCCCCCATTGCCGGCAATGGTGTGGGCGTGGTTTCAGGATGACGCATCCGGCTCGCGGGCCGGCAGTTTGACATGCCTGCTCTAGACATTGTGCTTCTCCTACATGTGGTCTGCATTTTTAGACGTTGGGAACATAGATGTGTCATTCAGAATTCCTACAAAGTATTGACAAAGTGTGGTAAAATTAGATGGATTGTAAATCTGCTTCCACAACTTTACATAAAACAGGGAAACAGATATTTAGTAAAAACTATTAATTTAGGGGTTTATTTAATCTCAGTATTAATGTTGGCTTTAGTGTTATTTTTCTGCAGAGCACTAGAGTTTAAGTTTCCAAATAATATTGCAACTAGAAAAGCTTAGTAAATATCTCATCAGGCCCACTGCTTTGGTCAAACAAGGGTACTTAATGGCCTGTAGGACACAGAGACCTTCAAAGATGGCCTGTGACGCCTTTTTTGGATACGGCTGGTCCTTTCTATTATTCCTGGTAATCTGCTGATCATCTGTTTAATCTTTTCAGTGGCACCTTAAATTTCAGACTCTCGTTCTTATCCTAAAGCACCCACTAAAATTGATGTAATTGTGAAATGCATCTCTGATCTCCTTGGAAGAAGGAATATGCACAACTGTATCAAACAGAAATCACTGAATGAAATAGGGCTTAAAAAAAAATTAAGCATGATTTATGTCCATGGAAATGTGCTCAGGATTACCCTGCCAGAATCTTTCTCAAGGCCACCTAGTTAGACTGGCTTCAAGTATAAACTCCCTCCAATTATTACATCACACAAGCTTTCAAAATCAGCCTTTTTTCTCTCCATTTCCACCAGCTAGGATTGCAGGGGTGGGGGGTGGGGGTTATATTAACAGGGATGGGAGGTTCCCACAACTTTATAAGTCATTTCTGTGCCTGTCAGTAAAGGCATTAACAAGCTAAGTTGGCTGCGATTAAAATAGCATAATTTTGTGACTTCAGTGTCTGGCAAGCTAGCCTTTGTAGGATGCTGTCTAGCTTTTTCTTTTTTAACTTTATATCTGTAGCAAGATAAAACCTTGGCTAGAGACTAACACTCTCACAGTGTCTGAGCTACGGGGCAGCTATGAATCTTCTGGCTGTATTAATCAGAGTGTAGATTTAAGAAGAGAAGGCATACATGGTGAGAATCAGGGACAGAGAGAGAGGAAGAACAAAGAGGACTTTGAAACCACAACCAAGGCAGATGATACATTTTGATTATTTTAAATGCATGTAGCCATCCTTACCTGATTAATTTTTTGGCCTATAGACAGTGGCGGGATTCAAATAGGGGAACAACCGGTTCTCTGTGTGGATGCCGCTTCCGAAAGTCCATTCTGGGCCTGGGCAACAAAAAATTAGCTACTGGTTCTGCCGAAGTGGTGCGAACTGGCTGAATCCCACCACTGCCTATAGAGTAGCATTTGCATTGCTTTTTCTGGCTCTTTTCCCACCCTACATTTTTCTGTTCCTGCAAAAAATGTCTTTCTTTGTCCTCTGCCATGTTTTAGCCACTCTGCCTAAGTTTTCTCTCATCCCATCCATTAAACAGCCTTCCATTTATACTTGTATTAGAATTGCCTAATTTTCAGAGTGCTTTTAAATATTTTGTGAAGAATGTTTTGCTGCTGTTTTTGAGTTTCTCTTTGCACAATGATAGGGCCTTCTTCTCCTTCTTCCTTCATATTAGACATAGAAGCAGCAGAAGTCTACTGAGAATAGTTTTTTTAAAAAAAAAATCAAGATGATTATGACCATGTGATTTATTAGATTTTTATCATGCCTTTATTATTTTTTATAAACAACTCAAGGTAGCGACCGTACCTAATACTCCTTCCTCTTCCTATTTTCCCCACAATAAGGGGAAAGTGGGGTGGGCTAGGAGAGAGTGACTGGCCCAAAGTCACCCAGCCAGCCAGCTTTCATGCCTAACATGGGATAAAAAGAAAATCAAGATGGTGACCATAATCATACAATTTTAGCCCTACTACTTTTTTTACATGCATCACACAACCAGGGCTTTGATTGTGCCGTTCTAGCCACTGACTTTTTATTTTATTCATTTTTATTAAATGTGCTACAGCTACCACTCCAGCAGACTCTTTTTTGAGACGCTCCGCAGGCACCCTTGGCTCAGATCACCTCCTAACTTAGAGAACTGCAAACATGCTAGTTTTTACATGAATATTTTACTGACATACATATTTTACTTTCTTCTTTAAATATTTGCCTGGTTTGGTGCAAACGACAAAGGAAAGTTTGAGTATACGTTAATTTTTACTGGAGACTGCAATAGTTGTATTCTACACCACACTCTCATTAGCTCTGTGCTCATTTCTTTTATTAAAGCCACTCAACCATTTTAGTATATAAATTTAATTTTAAAAAACAGAATCAATATGATGGAGATCTGTGTGGTCCAGCACTGTGGCAGAATCCACAATAGACACGAATACCTTCCAA
Source organism: Azemiops feae (assembly GCA_023970755.1). Classification (NCBI taxonomy): domain Eukaryota; kingdom Metazoa; phylum Chordata; class Lepidosauria; order Squamata; family Viperidae; genus Azemiops; species Azemiops feae. The sequence goes on along the minus strand of JALGBA010000283.1, from coordinate 171,421 downwards.
ACTTTATTTTCCTCCTTCCTCCGACTCCTAGTCAAAGGGATTGTAGAATTCCAAGCAATGTGAACTTTATTTCTTTGTAGTAAACAGAACTCTCTGCCTGACAACAGCTTGTGATAATACCCATATCAACAACTGAAAGAGACAAACTCCAGAAATTATCAAGACAAAGTTCCATATAATAAACCAAGCTTATGAGTACCTGAACGATTGAGGGCAATAGAAGAAGGGGACGACAGAGAATGAGGTGGCTGGATGGAGTCACTGAAGTAATAGGTGTGAGCTTAAATGGACTCCAGAAGATGGTAGAGGATAGGAAGGCCTGGAGGAACGTTGTCCATGGGGTCGCGATGGGTCGGACACGACTTCGCAACTAACAACAACAACAATGAGTACCTACTTATTTAGGTGCTATGTTTTCTCCATGTCAAAAAAAGTAATCATAAGGTCTAGGCAGGCAAGCAGATTAGTGAAATCCAGGAGTGCAATTTTAAATGCCAAGTATATCAAAGCAAAGAAATATGAATAGTGCAATAATATATATCAGTCAACATCCATGAAAATGATGCAATAAAATACGATGGAAGCTTTGAAAAATGAACTAGGATTCTTAAGAAGGTAATCATCCACCAGATCTGGTTGCATAACCTTCATTCAAACCAAGGGTCAAACTTGGGGTTTGAGTAATACATTAAGGGTCACAGATTGTGTGTGTACGTACTAGACATTGATAAAAGAGAGTAATCTCCTGCACTCCTGTGAAAATGGCTGCTTATTCCAAAGTTATTTCAAATCATAAGCATGAAGGACATAATGAATGATTTCAATTGCCTTCCCCAGTCTTAGAGAGGAACTGCTCTGGAGATGCAGCTCAGAGACTCCAAGACAAATGGATTGCCTGTTCTGAATTGTTTGTGGTTATCACCAAATAGGGCTGAAATCACAAGCATGAAACAAGAGTTCTTCAGAGAGACGCCAGCTTCCTGACTTTTAAAAATGTCTAATAACCATGTGACCTGCTTTCCACAGACATAGCCAGAAGATAACGGTTTTCTTTTAGCGTCACTGACATGGTTTCATTTTTCTTATTGTTTTTGTCAGGTTTTTTTTTTTAACATTTAAAGGCCCTAAATTATTTTTACTATTGTGTAGTCACTTGAAGAAACATTACAATGTTATTCTCAAGGAGTCCTCCTGACCTTTTTTTAAAAAACAAATTAGGTTGCATTTCTGCTTAATCAATTCTATTATAAAATAAGGTAGGGAAAGCACACTCACCATGACTTCTGACATATATAGGAGGCACTAAATTTTCTTCTGTGATCAAAGTAACATTTCTGTTTATGTGTTTCTGCTCTCCCCTTGAGTTGTCTCTAAGAGACAAAGAGAGAGAGAAGAAGAGGGAGTGAGAGAGGGAGAGAGAGGGAGAGAGGGGGAGGGAGAGAGGCAGAGAGAGGGAGAGGGGAGAGGGAGAGAGAGAGAGATGGAGACAGAGACAGAGAACATAGGAATGGCTCCCTATATGTCAGATTTGTTTCCAATCTGTTTAGGTTTCCAAGAATTATCCTACTGATAGACAGAGTCCTGAGCCCTTTTATATTTTCCCCCAACACTCATTTAAAAAGATACAATAACCCTGTTTACACATTCTACTTCTACCTTAGTTTTTAAGCATCAGTTATTTCAAAGGAAAGTACACTTTATATATATTTTATATATATATGTAATCAAGTATGAGTCACAAAAGAACATTTTCTCCATTCATTATTGAAAGTGAATAAAAATAGCTGGGTAAATAGGAAGGAAAGAGTTAAATCTCAAAACAGATGCAGGTAACCTATTTTAATAGATGATGTCTGTTAGGTCAAGATCAGCCTCAGGTAACTTGCAAGCAAAATGCCACATCTACCTTATTTGACTAAATACTTTGGCTTGCCAGCTGCTTAAAAGGTTCTTTGTATATATACACACACACACACACAAACAAACAAACCAAGATATACATGGAAATTGATTAAACATCTCATGGACCTTTCACTGATTCAAATAATTAGACTTGCTTTAGAAAAAAATGTTCCCCCTTCTTTCTTCTTTGCACGATGTAAGAATGGGAAAATGCTTTTCGTAGAAAATGACAAAAATGGACATTTCTTGAAATAAGCATAAAGGCCTTAATTAACTGTAAAACTAGGCTAGATGAGCAGATTGCTCAAAAGCCAATCCTTATACTGTATGTACCAGGTTTTTGTTTTGTCAGATAGGCATGAAATTAAATACTGAAACTCCATATTTGTTTTCATGTATGGCACATACTTTCTATTCACACACATACACGCACACACAGATCCGTTATTGGAACATAAATCCCCTAAATACACTTTTTCCCCCCTTACTTCCCAGCATTTTATTTAATGTTATGTTTTTCTTGAGTCCATGGAAACAAAGCTTTTTACCAGTTTAATTTCTTTGCCATCAATTGTGAAGCTATATAAATGAAATGGTTGACATTTGGGTTTTTTTTTTTTGTTGTTAAAAAAACCTTTTCCTAATATTTGGTTTTTAGTTCTATAGCAAACTCTTCTAAGGCTATTTTAGTTTTATCTAATCCAGGAGTATCATCTGCATATTTCAGATTGCTATTGCCTATGTAAATTGCAGGTGTCCTCTTTTCCAGTCCAGTAATAATACATTCATTAGCTAAGTAAAACAAACACAGGTTCATTAAGCATCCTTATCTCATTCCCTTTCTTAGTCTGAACCATTACTTCTTGAAATTCAGTTCTTAAATTACCATCTCATTCTTTGCAAAGTTCCTCTGAACAAAAGTCTATTTTAGAGCAGGGGTCCCCAAACCCCGGTCCGTGGACCAGTACCGGGCTGCGGCACGCCAGCAACCAGGCTGCACAAACAAGCAAAGCCCCATCTGCGAGATGCAGGCAGCGCACGAAACCCTCCAGTCCGCGGAAAAACGAAACCGGTCCCTGGTGCCCAAAAGATTGGGGACCTCTGTTCTAGAGCATACATTCAATATATTTCACATTATGGGGTGATCAGTATCAGAAGCTATGTTGTAACCACTATAACACAGAGTTAAAACTCTTCTGTTCACTTGATCTCTTCATTAGCCAGATTATGCCAGTTACTTGATACTCTGTCCCTTTGCCTCGCCTGAAATCTACCTGTTCAGTTGCCATTTGCCTTCCCACATTCTTTGCAAGGTCTCAAGGAAAATTTGGGAGGGAGGAAGGAAGGAAGGAAGGATTTCTGATGATTACTAGCTTCTCACAAGGAAACCTAATGGGGAAGCTAACAGTAAGTCAGAAGTTGCCCTGGTTCCATTGATTTTTTGCCCACACATAGACACTCTGTTTCTCTGATTGGGTAAAGAAATATCTCTGAAATGATGATCCAATAGGTCATGGATTGTCTAGTTGTTACTATAAATTTAGAACTCTGTAAAGTCAATAAAATCTCCTTCCAGGTATTATTTCAACTTACTAGTAGATTGATACAAACTGCTTAGTCTTAAATGTATATTTAAAAAAAAAAAAACCTGTTTACTCAATAGTGTGTGTTATAAACTATTTATTTAGAACATATAGATTCAGTCATACATTTGAAAAATCTTTCCAGGAAATCCCTGGAGTGTGCCATTCCTCTCTTTTAACAACCACCTCACCTTCTCCCCTAATTCTGAAATTCCCTCAAAATCCAATTGGGAATGAAAGCAAATTTAATTAAATTCTAAATCAACAAATTTCAAATAAAATTCCATCATAAACAATGACCAATGCTATATTTTCCAAAGCAGCACAAGTTTCTGTTGGCATTTAACACATTATTTCAACAAGACTCAGGACAGTGACTGTGGTTATGAAATACACTCTTGGAATGGTAATATCTTTGAGTAGCAGGATTAGACGTCTCCCTTCTAGCTGAGGGCTTCCTGGAAAAAGAATTTGTATGTTCTCTTACTTCACTATCATCTGCAAATCATTTGCCGCCTTGTAAACAAAGCAGTTCTCCAAAATCTTGCGGGGGGGAAAAATACCACCACCAAACACCGCCCTTAAAATCTGGAGAGAAAACCTGTTATACAATGGATCAAAAGGTGAAATATTTTCAAGATGATATGACCATCCTTCTCAGAATGAAATTGTTTTATGGCCTTAATCTTTGGCCAAATGTGGATGTCGTACATTTCTATGTAGGATTCCAGTAAAAAGCTTTTGGGGTTCAGCAAAGGACTTTTTAACGTGCTTTAACATTAAGTGCCCGGTCCTAAGACTTGCTGGCCCAAAGACAAGAACGTGGGGTGGGGTTCCAATGCTACGCCAAGGCTGCCAACAAAACAGGAATCAATGCCAGGACAGTGGAATTGAAGCTGCACAGAAAATGTCACCACATATTTTATGATTGTACCTTACTATAGTCAGAATGATTCAAAAATATGACAGCACAAATTGTTTCTGTGGAAGGAATTAAGAAGATAATTAACAGCATGTGTCTACTCAATAGTAACTCCATTATGTTTAAATATAACTCAGTGAGACACATATCCACAAAATATACTGGAAATCTGCACCGTCAATGGCCTAAGCCATCTAATTACTTTGCTTGCTGCTTCCTCCAGTATGGTTGCCCCCAAGACAAGTCTTGTGTTGGGTAGTGGAGGTCGTGTTTTTTCTCCATTCAGCTTTATATCATAGCAATTGGACAATGTAAGCCAAGTTGATATGTGTTGGGGAGGAAGCTAAAATGACTTGTTCCTCTGGTCTCTCTTACTGGTTCATCTCATGTTCTGCAACCTCACCTCGCTTCTCCAAGGGCTTGAGTGACTGGCAGGAGCCCCCTTTTCCTGTTTCTATTGTTGTGTTCTTTGGTGGGGGGTGGAAACAATGAGTTTCAGGGTTGACAAGATATTGGGTTAGTAAATCGATACTTTGGCTGAACACCTCTTTTTTATTCGTTATGCAGTGGAGGGTGGGAGGGAGAAAAAGACAGGTGTGTATACTCCCCAAAGGAGGCTGATTTAAGGGGGGAAACATGCTTTGATGCTGTAATTGGATGATGAGCTATGTTGGCAATAATAATTTATTTTTTATTTATTAAATTTATTTGCTCAGGGCATCCCTTGTAGTGAATGTTTAGGAAATGAAACCGATAATGAAGTAGAAATATGATATTTACAGTAAACATGCAGTCTTTATTATGAAAGACAATCCTTTATTTAAGAAAACTGTCCTTAAGATTTATTCATTTTTGAAAGATCTTTTTTATCCTTTGTTTTCATCATTTAACCTTTACTGCACAAATGGTATCACTTAAGGCACAGTCTTTCACATTCATGTGAAAAATATGGAAATTGAGTTGTCTTTTAAAAATAAATTTACATATACTATTTGTTTTTAGGTATTCTTATCAGAATATGTGATTTTGTAAAAGGTTTTCTTGCTCTTGCTTTTGAATTTTGCTTTGTAAAATTTGCTTTGTAATTCAACAATTAAACTTTATTGCCCTTATGAGCTCTCTCAGATTTGTCCCTTTTTCAGGTTTATCCTTTATTTTTTTCCAAAAAAATGTGGTCATCTTAATATTAAAATGTGTATATGTGTATGTGGTCCATAGTTCAGGGCTGAACTATGGGATCCTTGGTGCTCTCTGAGCTTGGCTGCTTTCTTGTAGCCATTTCATTACCAATCTAGGTAACAGCATCAGTGCTAGCAGCCATTTTAATTAGCCAAGCTCAGAGAGCACCAAAGATCCATAGTTCCACCCCAGAGCTACAAATATTCTCTTCCATCAGTATGTATGTGTGTTGTAAGGTCAACCACAAAATGATTTTATTTGAAAGAAAGAAATGAGGCCTTGGTGCTCATGGATGACAGCCTTGAGGCTGTCTAGGAGACAGTATGACCTATAAGAGAAGATTATTCTGTCTCTATGGTTCTGTGGCGCATGAGAGAAAGGACCCAAGCAGAAGTCAGAGTCAAAGTGAGCATCCAGGAAGGGCAAGATTAGGAGGGCATTGATTCCCATCAGTGCCATTAAGAAAGTATGGAGATCCTAATGGATGGGTCTAGCCCCGGGGTAGGGAACCTTGTCTCTTTTATGACTCGTGGACTTCAACTCCCAGAATTCCTGAGCCAGCTTGGCTGGCTCAGGAATTCTGGGAGTTGAAGTCCACGAGTCATAAAAGAGACAAGGTTCCCTACCCCTGGTCTAGCCCTTGGGTGTCAAACTTGATCGCATCACATGGTGTATTGTGACGTATCGCGATGTTTTTTGCCTTTGCAGAGCCGGGGTGGGCGTGGCCTGCACGTGTCCCATCTGACCCGTGGGCCGCCAGTTTGACACCCCTGGTCTAGCCAGTCTCTTTTGGCATCTTTCAATGTTAGTAGATTGGGCTTATTTTATAACAGTGAGAGTGAAATCAAAAGACATTAGCTGGAAACAATGCTTGCATTTTGTTTCTCTTTTTCAGTTATTTTTGTCCAAAGATAACTTCCAATCTTAGTAAGGCTTTTTTAAATGGAATAGTTCATAGTTAGATCATGTGCCTCAGTTAGAAGTTTAGTATTGCAATACTAAACTTCTAACTGAGGCACATGATATTATCTTATCAGCAGGTTATGTGATGTTTTTGGTTGTCTATGAACTAACTTGTTAATTTTCTTAATACTTTTTCTGAAAATATCAATTCAGGAATTGACATATGTCTAGAAATAAAGACCTAGCCAACCATATTTGCAAGATCCTTTTTTCCTAATGTTTGAAGAACCAAAGGGCATAAGCTTTAAAAAATATGGAATCAAGAAGAAAACCTAAAAACTAGAAGCAACTGAAAAGAGAGAGGAAAAAAAAAAAGAAACTTGGACATTTATTACCTATGTAAGATTCTTGTTAGCCTTAAGTGAAAACGGGAGCAGATTTAGGCCAGTTTTCAGAATCTAAATAAATAGCATTAATGCTAAATCATTCTGCAGTCTTAATTTAGCTGAGCTTATGTCTCTAAATCACAGCAGATGGCAGCATATAGATGACCTTGGCTGATCTCAAAAAGCTAAGTAAACTTGGATCTAATTAGTACTTGGACGGGAGTCCACCAGCAAATCCCAGGGCAAAATCCAAAGCAAAATACCCTAGAAGGAGAACCTGGCCAACCATTTCCATATTGTGACCAAGAACACAGATTCAACAGGTACGGAGGGGGACTGAGAGTGAGCAAGCAATAGCTTTTGATATTTCAACACTCAATAATTCAATAATTATAATAATAATAAAGTTGGAAGGGACCTTGAAGGTCATCGAGTCCAACCCCCTGCTCAGGCAGGAAACCCTACACCATTTTGGACAAATGGCTATCCAGTCTCTTCTTAAAAACCTCCAGTGTTGGAGCTTTCACCGCTTCTGGAGGCAGGTTGTTCCATTGGTTAATTGTTCTAACTGTCAGGAAGTTTCTCCTTAGTTCTAGGTTGCTTCTCTCCTTGATTAGTTTCCATCCATTGCTTCTTGTCCTGCCTTCAGGCGCTTTGGAGAATAGCTTGACTCCCTTTCTTTGTGGGCAGCCCTGAGATCTTGGACACTGCTATCAGGCCCCCCTTGTCCTTCTCTTCGTTAAACTAGACATACCCATTCCAGCAACCGTTCTTATATGTTTTAGCCTCCATACCCTAATCATCTTTGTTGCTCTTCTCTGTATCTCTTCTAGAGTCTCAGCATCTTTTTTTTTACATCGGGTGACCCAAAACTGGATGCAGTATTCCAAGTGTGGCCTTATTACCAGAGCATTGTAAAGGTATATACTTCACGTGATCTTGATTCTATCCCTCTGTTAATGCAGCCCAGCACTGTGTTGGCTTTTTTGGCAGCTGCAGCACACTGCTGGCTCATATTTAAGTGATTGTCCACTAGGACTCCGAGATCCCTCTCACAGTTACTACTATTGAGCAAGGTACCCCCTATACTATACCTGTAAGTTAAATGCTGTCTCATTGATCCCTCCTTCATTTTTTTTTTAGCTTTCCCTTCCATTTATTCAAGTTACATTGTTCAGGAAAAAAGACTCTCTCTATATATTTTTATTATTTTTTTATAATCACAAGTGCTTAAAATATTATAAGCAACATGTTGTCTGAGTTTCAATGTCTAGTTTACTAATACATATTAAGTTCCTTTCTCTCTACCTCTTTTTTCTAGCCAATTATAAAAAGTATCCCATGTTCTAAAATAAACTGAATCTTCTTTCTCTTTCATTCTCAATGTCAAACGATCCATTTCTGCACACTCTTAAGATTTTTTTAATTAATACTTCCTCCGCTGGTAGATCTTCATTTTTCCAATATTGAGCAAATACAATTCTTGCTGCAGTTAATATGTGTAAAATTAAATATATACACTCTTTCTCATAATTACCTACAATTATGCCTAACAAAAATAATTCTGGCTTAAACTCTATAAGTTTTTTCTTCATTTTCTCTAACCATGTATGTATTTTTTAACCAAAATCTTTTAGCTTTAGAGCATGTCCACCAAAGATGGTAATAAGTGCCTGTTTTTTGTTTACATTTCCAACAATTATTTGATACATCTTTAAACATTTTTGCTAACCTCACACGTGTTAAATGCCATCTGTAAAACATTTTATATAAATTTTCTTTGTACCCTACCACTTTTGTTATTTTATCCCCCCTTCATTTCTTATACATTCAGGTAGTCCTCAACTTACAATCGTTCATTTAATGACCGCTCAAAGTTACAACAACAATGAAAAAAGTGACTTTTGACCATTTTTTACACTTTTGACCATTTTTGCAGCATCCCCAGGATCACATGATTAAAATTCAGACACTTAGCAACTGATTCCTATTTGTGATGGTTGCAGTGTCCCAGGATCATGTGATCACTTTTTGCAATCAACCTTCTGACACGCAAAGTTGATGGGAAAGCCAGATTCATTTAATAACCGTGTTGCTAACTTAAGAACTGCGGTGATTCACTTAACAACTGTGGCAAGAAAAGTCGTAAAATGGAGTAAAATTCACTTAACAAGTGTCTTGCTTAGCAACAGAAATGTTGGGCTCAATTGTGGTCATATCTCCTTCACAATTTAATGCAGTGCTCACTAAATTTATCAGAACATAAAACATCTTGACTATTGTTGGGCTCTTCTGGGCCCAGGTATTAGAAAAAATTACCTCTGCCTTACCTGGTAGTTGCACTCTCATAGCCATTGTAACTACAGAGTTTTATTCACGGAATAAACTCAACCATAGTGCCAAAATGCTTAACATCCATAATCGTTATGGCTACTAATTAAGCTCCATCAATCACTGTCACACAATTGGAAAACTTATTTGTCATCCCTTTGGCATTGGATGTTCTGTTAATTGTTTTCCAAAACATACTTGTCTGAATGTCTGAGGATTATGATTAGTGTCGCTCAGTTCTACGCCCAATGCCACGTTGTGTTTATTTATCAGTTTTACCTTATATTTGTTCTGTTTTATTTATTTATTACATTTATACGGCCACCCATTTGTTGTACATGACTCTGGGTAGCTAACACTTAAAATTAGAATTAGAATTGTTAATTTTCTTAATGTTTTTTTTTTTTCTTCTGAAAACATCAATTGAGGAATTGTTGTATGTCTGAAACTACAGGTAGTCCTCAACTTATGACCACAACTGAGCCCAAAATTTATGTTGCTAAGTGAGACATTTGTTAAGTGAATTTTACCCCATTTTATGACCTTTCTTGCCACAGCTGTTAAGTGAATCACTGCAGTTAAGTTAGTAACCCGGTTGTTAAGTGAATCTGGTTTTCCCGTTAACTTTGCTTGTCAGAAAGTCGCAAGATGATCATGTGACCTTGGGACACTGCAACCGTCATAAATCTGAACCAGTTGCCAAACATCCAAATTTTGATCACGTGACTGTGGGGATGCTGCAAAGGTTGTATAAGTATGAAAAATTTTCATAAGTCACTTTTTCCAGTGCCGTTGTACTTCGAACAGTCACTAAATAAGCTGTTGTAAGTCAAGGACTACCTGTAAAGACCTAGCTAGCAATGTTGGCAAGATACTTTTTTTTCACAAGTGTCTTGTGAATCACCCAAAGTCAACGGGAGTCGGGTTGCATATAAATAACAGTAACAACAACAATGTTGATCATTTTTCCTTTGTGATCTGAAGACTGTCTGCATAGGGACATCCCTTCATCTTATCCTTCTAACAACCATCCTGTCAAATGGGCCAGGCTGAGAGACACTGCCTGGCTCCAAGTCAGCTGGTGGGTTTCCATGACAGAAAACAGAGCTAATCTTGGATCTCCCTCACTTTTAGTCTGACTCTTCCTACATAACTCTGACTCCACTCCTGGGTAGAATCACAGGGACACCCAGGGCTATGTAGAAATGAGCCATTATCCCACACAGAATGACATGGATTGGGAAGGAAAGGTTCTTTCAATGTCGTAGCCCTACTTTGAAAATAGAACAAAAAGAATTCTACTAAAAACAATTTTCCAGAAGCTGCATTAAAAATAACTGTTGATCATAACTTCTTCTCTGAAAACCCCAAGTAGCTAATTATGAGCAGTGAATGTATAAATTTTGATTTTCCTTCAGGTGCTAATTTCCATGCAAACTGCCACCCCTGCAATATACGTTAGATCTACTGCATTTGTTACAACTGATGAGTGACTCCCAGAGTGCCAGTATTTTAAAGCAAGTAATTGCAGTGATGTCCTACAGTCTGCAAAATGTGTTATTATTGTTATTTATTCAGGCAATATATGTAATGTGTATTCCTCTTCAAAGACTGTAAGCAGTTTGCAACTGAGGCAATAAAACAACTGTACCACAATAAGAGCCATTGATGACCAACCCACATATCAATAATCAAAATTCATCATCATTGCAAACCTTTAACTATACATGTAGCTCTTGAGAAAATAATTCATTTCCTGTAGAAGAATAGCATTTCAAGTATCCTCTTGAATATTAACACACAGAGAGAATCCTGACTTCAAAGGCAGAATATCTGGGGAGAAGGCTATTACAGATAAGGCTTATTTCTAGCCTTCTCTATGATCAATTCAATGAGGACGCACAACATGGCTTCTTTGGTTTGTACTGGATGAGCTGATTCTACGAAGACTAAAAAAGTCTTGAAGGTATCAGGACTTGAGCCATAGAGGATTTTATAGATAACAATTAGCGTTTTAAATTGCATTCAGAAACAAAGTAGTACGGTAGCTAATAATAATTTCTCCAATGAAAATATAATTGTAGCTGTAGCGGCTGTCATGAATTACCCAGTGGGCAGTTGCATTTTGTCCCAGCTGTGTGGTTACCAAGTGGTGCTGACGGACAGCTTCATTTAGTGTAAATCTGTTCCTAGCACACCCAATTCCAAAAATGGTTACAGCTGATGTCCCAGTCAAAGCTGGGCACAGCCTTTCCTAGTTTGGCCTCCACCTTTTGCTGGAGAGTTTTGAAACTCTTGTAATTAAGAGTTCCAAAACTGTAGACCAGCTCTTTTTGGAGCAATACAACTCCATCCAGAGCTAAAGATGGAATTGTCCATCAACTCTCAAAGAATGTTCAGGGTTTTTTTCATTCAGCCTCTCCCTTCTTGCTCTGTCTGCATAAATGAGCCAGGAGGAGGAAAGGGTGCAGCCCACAGGTGGTATAACTCACCTCACTGCATCAAAGTCCAAGGCTCAGTTGAATCCCAGATGATATTGCAATGTCAACTCATTGGAATTGCTCAGCCAGCATCCAGCTCTGAAAATATAAGAGTTTATCCACAAAATGTTTGCCTAAACCATCACAATGTCCTGGTGAAAATTCTTCCAGCCCATCTTTTGGCAAAAATGTCTGGGTCATTTGAAATATAGTTGCTTGTCAGCTTTCTACAGATGAAAGAAGAGCAGAGAAATAATGAGACTTTCCCTTCTGGTCTAACATGTTGTAGGCGTCAATCTGGGTTCCTACCCATGTTTGATTGTCTTTCTTCCTTGTTATTTGCCAATGTCTTTCCAGTCTGCTGTTGTGTTGTTTCATTTTTCAGAGCATCTTGATATTGGGGCTGATAATGAACAGGGAGAGACTGCTTGGGACCAATCAGATCAGACAAATCCAACAGGTTTCTGGGAGAGGCCACTTGAACAGCTTTTTTCTTCCTGTAAAAGTTGGTGACAGCAATAAACCTCATGGCTCCCAGATAGTTACCCAAATCCTGATCTAAATCCCATTTCTTCTTTTGAGATATAAGAAAAGTTTAGAACTAATAGCTGCATATTGCATCTGCTTATATAGTGGTATCTTGGTACTACTCATCGTTAATTGGTCCTGGGAGGCATGATGAGTACCAAAAATGATGAGTACCAATCAATTTTTTCCCCATAAGGAATAATGTAGTGAGTCACAAGGCATCCAATACTGACACGATCTAGCTTGTGCGGTGAGTACCAAACAAATGATGAGAACCGAGACAAAATTTTCACGTCAAAATGCATTGAGTACCAAATTTGATGAGCTTCAAAGCGGTTGCCTACCAAGGTACCACTGTATTGTTGGAGTTTTTTTTTTTTTAAAGAAAAACAAACTCCAAAACCATTTCCTTTGCTGGTTGTCCCAACATTTTATCACACATTTACCTGGGCTTCCACCTGCCCCCCCAAATAAGGATAAAAGGAGCAAGATAAATTCACCCCATTAATAATGTATATTTTTTGCAGTGAGTAAATTAAGTAATTCAGAAGATTAAACTTGTTACCCTTACTTAGAAAAGCAACATTTATGCCCACATTCAGGAAGTTTCAGGCCTCATCTGATTAAAGTTACCAAATCTTTGTGTGGTAGGTGATCAGAAGACATCTCAATGACATGCCTGAAAGGTTAGGAATGACAGTTTTGCCAGAGTATTTTTGGATGGGGATCAAGAGACTGAGATGTTGGTGGAGCCAGGAAGTGAATGAGGACAAGCTTACTCATGGAAAGAGCCAGAAGAACTCCAATAGATGATGAAATTGAAACTCTTGGCATAGGATCCTCCACATCAAGCTTTCTCTGTAGATACTCATTCAGGCTTTTCTTGAGCTCTTTGAAGAAGGCAATATCACTACTGCTTTTTCTGTCAGTTCACGAATAACTGTTTTGGAGAGAATGGCTCAGATTTAATGAAAAGAGATACCTGTATGTGCTTTGCATGTATAAGACTGCAGATACAATAGCTAAATGGTTATGCCACTGGAAAGATTTTGTGAAGAACAACAATAAGGACTTCAGAATGAGAATTGCCCCATGCTAAACTGACAATTAATTAGTGGCCAGCCAATTAGAAAAAAGGATTTTCTCCATTGTGCATGCTATCTGCCATTCACTGAAAAGAGATTTTGGACTGATAAAAAAATGTTATTAAATTGTGGGATTTGGTATCATTACTAAATATAATGATGGGTCTCAATTCAGTCATGTTATTAAGAAGGACTGGATAAAATCTTGAAGGACAGAATTAATGATAGCTACTAGTCTTGATGGCTACATATCTTTTAAATCAAAGGAACCACACAATAACTAGCAATAAAGGTCAGGGATGATTATTCCTATGTCCTGCTTGTGAGCTTCTCAAATGCTCTTGATTTGTCACACAGAATACTAGACTACAAAGGACTTTGGTCTGATTTAACAAAGTTTTTCTTTTGTTCTTAATTTTTAGTTAAGAGTTGCCATGGCTAAACCGAGTCTGGTTTTGGCTTTTCTACTTAGAAATTCTATAGCTGTAAAAGTGCAGTGATATTCATTTTCAGCGTCCATAACGTAATTTAACTGAGGATAATTTTCAGTTATTAATCCTTGAGCTTATTCTCCCGAATTGAGAGTTAGGCTGAGGCTGCAACACTATACTGTATGTTCAGATAAAAGTTGGCATTTTTGTTATAAGATTGGAAAGATCAGGGGGCACTTATTGAACCTCACTAAACATCCAATAATTTATTTTTCAAAAATGCACACATTCTTTTGTGAATTAATCAAACATAGAAATATGGCACCAGGTATCAGAACTCATGCATGGCAATCTAGGAGAATAAAGTGGCAATTACTATTATGGCTCTCTAAATAGCTACAGGTAGTCCTTGACTTATGACCACAATTGGGATCAGAATTTTGGTCACTAAACAGTCATTGTAGTCATTAAGCAACTCATCACATGAGTGGACCTGATTTTAGAACCATTTTTGTCATGTTCATTAAGCGAACCATGTGGTTGTTAAGCAAATCATGGGGCCATTAAGCAAATTTGTGGTTGCTTAACAACCACATGATTCGCTTAATGAACACAGTAAAAATGGTTCTAAAATCTGCTCCAGTAATGTAATGACTTGCTTAATAATAATCTTCCCCAATTGACGTTGCTTGTTCAAAACTGGTTAGGAAGGTTGCATACTGCAATCATGTGACCACAGGGTGCTGCAACCAGTTGTAAATGTGAACCATTTGCCAAGCACCCAAATTACAATAACATAACCGTAAGGGTGGTGTGACAGTTATAAACTCAATCATAAATCATTTTTCCAAAGCCATTGTAATTTCAAACCATCATTAAACAAACAGTCATAAGTTGAGGGCTATCTGTAAATGTCACTAGACATCTCTGTAACAGGAAAGCCAGAACAGACAATGCCCAAACCCCAAATTCTGGCCTTATTCATAGTACCTTTGCAAATATGATTTTAGCAGTGGTGGGATTCAAATATGTGAACAACCGGTTCTCTGTGTAGATGCCGCTTCCGGAAGTCCATTCTGGGCCTGGGCAACAAAAAATTAGCTACCGGTTCTGCTGAAGTGGTGCGAACCGGCTGAATCCCACCACTGGATTTTAGGCCTAATTGGTATACTGCAACTGAGAAATATTGTGAAAGTCCGGCCTACTCAGCCTGGCTCCAGGCTGCCTTGAAACAGAGCTTAACCTTGTTTACCTTTTTAGAAAAACTGAGGACTGGGCAAAAAAGGGTTTTGGAGCAGGTAACACTTATAGGTTCTGCAGTTTGAGACTGTCTAAACCAGCATGGCTGGCTCAGGAATTCTGGGAGTTCAAGTCCACAAGTCATAAAAGGATCATGGTTCCCCACCCCTGGTCTAAAGCATTAATTCTTTTGCATTTTACTTGCCCTTGGAAAAGGTGAAGACTGAATGAAGCTGGATTTCAGACACCTAGCATTTATAGTTGCTCCAGGTAGCAGTGCCATCGAGAAATGGTTTCTGTTATGTACTGGGTTACAGGCTCAGAAAGTCTGCAGAGAGGCTGGGCCTTGCTGAGTCATTCAGCAAGGCTCAGGAAGACTGGAAACGGGTTGCAGAGACCCAGACAGACCACATGTCTGCCCGGGACCGTTGCAGAGACCCGGCAGACCACGTCTCTGCCCGGGACTCAGACAGGCTGTCTCCAGCCTTGCGCGCATGCGCGAGGCGGTAGAATAGCCTGCATCGATTGGCTGAGCATTCCCTTGCAAGGGAATATAAGAAGGAGTGGCCAGTGTGGCAAGTCAGTAGTTAGTAGCTTGATTCCTGCTATGTTTCAGTTCTGTTCAATCTTCTCTATGCTTCTGTTCAGTGAATGTATTCAATAAAGAACCTTTTTTGTTGTGCACCTGCCTCGCCTGATGTCTCAATTCGGAGAACAGAACAGTTTCTAGGAAGAATGTATTGTAAAGCAGTTTCTAAAATCTAGAAATAGCTATTTGCCTGGAGCCAGTAGCATCTGCAGATGTGTAGGTGTTTTGACTCTATCCATGAAAGCATCTGGTTCAGACTACAATCTGTTCTCCATGCAAGCTTTCAAATATAAGGATTTCAGCACACATCCTGTACAGTCAGTTCTCTACCATTTCTACTGCAGACAAAGTAGTTTATGATGCACTATGGAAATGTACTCACTTGAAGGGAGGCTGTAAAACTCAAGTGATGAGATCAGGTTTTGGCACATTACTAAGTGCTCTTCCATATTGTTTCCATATTCTTCACTTCTCTAAGTAATTTGAGGAAAGAGTTCCAGAGACATCATGTGCCTTTTATTACTATTTATAAATGCACAAACATTGGTACATTTGGGATCTGATCATGGGGCCTTGGCCTGCAGCCATAAGTCAAAAGAACCCCAAATGACAGCTAGAACTTAGCTTCAATAGCAGACTGGACCACTGATAGCTGATAGATATCTATTATATATAAATAGATATATTTAATTTCCATTTAAAAGGAAAAGGAAATTATAGCAATCAGCTCTCATTCTCTGTAGTTATGTGGCAAGTGAAGACATTGGAACAGAGCAGCTTCTTGCCATTGACTGTTTGCTCCCTATATAGCATCTGACTAAATCAGGTGATAGTCCTGTAGGATTTTTTTTAAAAAATAGCACATAAAACATTCATTGTGGCAGGCAAGGAATTTAAAGCTGTGGTGCAGAAGTTAAATTAGTAAGAGACCAAACAGGAGAGGGGAAGTAGCAGGCAGTTGGTTGTGGGTTCTCCCAGGGTCCTCTGTCTGTGGTTTCCTTGAATCTGGACAGAGCCAATGAGTACAGAAAGGGCAACAACATTTTGACTCTCCAGAAGCTGCTGAATGATAGTCCCAGTAGTCCCAGTTAGGTTGGCTAATAGTGAAGGATGCTGGGACTTGTATTTCAGCAACATCTCCAATGCCTCGTTACCTAGGCTAGGTGTGCAGATGAAGTGGTGGTGGGGAGAGAAATGCAAACATAAGGACACTGGGATACTTAGCCTAAAAGAGCATCAGTCTCTCTAGAGACAATAACCTATCTCACATGTTCCAGTCCAACTTCTTGAAGTTCTTGAGGTGTGAACGATGAGGCTTTACATAAAAACTGTGAAGCCTCATCATTCACACTTCAAGAACTCCAGTATAATATACATTCCTTAGACTTGGTATACGGTATAAGCATTATCCATCAAAATCATTTAATAATAATAATAATAATAAAGTTGGAAGGGACCTTGGAGGTCATCGAGTCCAACCCCCTGCTCAGGCAGGAAACCCTATACCATTTTGGACATGTGGCTGTCCAGTCTCTTCTTAAAAACTTCCAGTGTTGGAGCATTCACCGCTTCTGGAGGCAGGTTGTTCCACTGGTTAATTGTTCTAACTGTCAGGAAGTTTCTCCTCAGTCCAGGTTGCTTCTCTCCGTGACTAGTTTCCATCCATTACTTCTTGTCCTGCCCTCAGGCGCCTTGGAGAATAGCTTGACTCCCTCTTCTTTGTGGCAACCCCTGAGATATTGGAATACTGCTATCATGTCACCCCTAGTCCTTCTTTTCATTAAACTAGACATACCCAATTCCAGCAAACGTTCCTGATATGCTTTAGCCTCTAGTCCCCTAATCATCTTTGTTGCCCTTCTCTGCACTCTTTCTCGAGTCTCAACATCTTTTTTACATCGTGGTGACCAAAACTGGATGCAGTATTCCAAGTGTGGCCTTACCAAGGCATTGTAAAGTGGTATTAATACTTCACGTGATCTTGATTCTATCCCTCTGTTAATGCAGCCCAGCACTGTGTTGGCTTTTTTGGGAGCTGCAGCACACTGCTGGCTCATATTTAAGTGATTGTCCACTGAGACTCAAGATCCCCTCTCAGTTCCTACTATTGACAAGGTACCGCCCTATACTATACCTGTACATTGGTTTTTCTTGCCTAAATGTAGAACCTTATTTTTTCACCATTTGATTTTCATTTTGTTAGATAGCGCCCTATGTTCAAGTCTGTCCAATCCTCCTGTATCTTAAGCCTGTCTTCTGGAGTGTTGGCTATTCCTGCCAGCTTGGTGTCATCTGCAAATTTGATGAGTTCCCCATCTATCCCCTCGTCCAAATCGTTGATGAAGATGTTGAAGAGCACTGGGCCCAAAACAGAGCCCTGGGGCACCCCACTACACACTTCCCTCCATGTAGATGCGGTTCCATTGAGGACCACACGCTGAGTACGGCCGGTCAGCCAGCTACGAATCCATCTGGTGGTGATGCTGTCTAACCCACATTTTCCTATCTTGTCAAGTAGTAGGTTGTGATCTACTTTATCAAATGCCTTACTGAAGTCCAAGTAAATTATATCCACAGCATTCCTCTGATCCACTAATTTTGTCACTTGGTCAAAGAATGCAATAAGGTTTGTCTGGCATGATCTGTTTTTGACAAACCCATGTTGGCTTTTAGTCGTGATTTTGTTTGCCTCTAGGTGTTCGCTGATTCGTTGTTTGATTATCTTTTCCAGAATCTTCCCAGGTATTGAGGTCAGGCTGATAGGTCTGTAATTTCCTGTAATTTATTCCTGTAATTTCTGTAATTTCCTGTAATTTAATAAGCATCTGAGAATATTGTCATACACAAAGTGTAAAAAGCAACATTATCTGTAGATATTTTAATTTAAGGAAGGATAGAATACCAATAGAACAAACAACAACAAGAGAACACATTTATCACTATAGAAACTACCAAATGTTATCATGCTTGATTTGGGGAATTTCACCAAAATACAAGATAAAAATGTGCCCCTTGAATGTCTTCCCTGACATAAATTAGAATGCCTGTGCAGCTGGGTCATAGATGTTGGAAGTGGAGTCATTGGGGGGAAAGGCCTTTTAATATATTTTTGTGTGTGTATGAGCTTGATTAATATAACTCAGCTAAGCTGCCTAGGTGCAAAGACAGTCCCACTGTCGCTTTTTAAGAATTTTTTTTTTGGTTCTTATGAGTGATAGAACTAATTCATTTTATTCCAAATCAATGTAAGGAGAAAGAGTCATTGCTTTATAAAACAGTCTTCCCCGTGCTAGTGTCCTCTAAAAGGTGAGATGGGGGTGAGAGAGAATATGATGTTGTGGTCCAAAACTTAGAAAAAGTATCAAGTTGGAGTACAATAGTTTATTCTGAGACCTGACAGAAATAGATGTTCACAATAGACATTCTTCTTTATTCTTCTCTTTTACCACTTCAGATGTCGAGGGAGATACAGAATTTTGATTCCTGCACTTCTGGTGGCCTCAACTATTGTAATTTGATTCTGTTGTAGCATATCTTTGATGTTATCTCTGCATCTTCTTTGGGGTCTGTTCTTTGGCCTTCTCCTCTTTTTGAATATGCCTTGTATGGTATAGAATCCCAAGACATTCACTTCACTTAATTCCTGTCACCACTTGCACATTATAATCACCATGTATACTTCCGGAATCCTCTTTCCCCTTCCAAGTTCTGCTCTATAGCCTCAACATGATGGTGGAAGGGAGGGGGTTTCTGGGGAGGGATGAGCAAAGAAATTGGGAATATATGCTAAGAGTATCAACTCCCAGCAGGGTCATCCAAGGCATGAAGGTCATCCCAGCTGCCCAGCTAAAACAAGTGGCTTGTATTTTGGGCATCAGTGATATAGGAAGACACTGAAAGCAGATAATCACTTTAGTGACAGTGGCAAAGGCATCAATTCATACTGCACAGGAGAAGGTAATGGTAAAGCACTCTTGTATTTTTACCAAGAAAACCACATAGAGAGAAAATATAAAATGATTGACAATATAGTGCAGGATAATGAGCCCCTAAGGTTGGGTGGCATTCAACATGCTACGGAGGAAGAGCTGAGGATCTTTCAAAGTACTAATGGTTTTCATGATGTGGCTAGATTAAAGCCTTTGAGACATCGGGTTGCTGATGTTGCCATTCAGGAAAAGAAAACTTGAAGCTGCAAAGATAGAATGAAAGAAGTATGACTACCAGAAAGCTCAACACAGTAAACGATGGAATGAAACTACAGTACTACAAATAAACATCTCAGACATCAATAAATTCAGATGGGCTGAGTGTGGCATCAGCTGAGACTCCAGGAATGGGGGGGTAGCAGTTGTCATTTGGGAGTTTGTTGGCCTAGGTAATTTCATGGCTGAACTCAGAATAGTAGCCACACCTTGGACATATAGTATAGGGGGTACCTTGCTCAATAGTAGTAACTGTGAGAGGGATCTTGGAGTCCTAGTGGACAATCACTTAAATATGAGCCAGCAGTGTGCTGCAGCTGCCAAAAAAGCCAACACAGTGCTGGGCTGCATTAACAGAGGGATAGAATCAAGATCACGTGAAGTATTAATACCACTCTACAATGCCTTGGTAGGCACACTTGGAATATTGCATCTAGTTTATTGGTCACCACGATGTAAAAACGATGTTGAGACTCGAGAAAGAAAGAGTTTCCCAGAGAAGGGCAACAAAGATGATTGGGGACTGGAGCTAAAGCATACAGGAACGTTTGATCTGGAATTGGGTATGTCTAGTTAAATGAAAAGAAGGGACTTAGGGTGACATGGATAGCAGTAGTCCCAATCTCAGGGGTTGTGCCACAAAGAAAGAGGGAGGTCAAAGCTATTCTCCAAGGCGCCTGAGGGCAGGACAGAAGTACATGGAGGAAACTGTCTAAGGAGAGAAGCAACTGGACCTGAGGAGAACTCGAAGTTAGAACAATTAAACCAGTGGAACAACCTGCCTCCAGAAGCGGTGAATGCTCCAACACTGGAAGTTTTTAAGAAGAGACTGGACAGCCACATGTCTGAAATGGTATAGGGTTTCCTGCCTGAGCAGGGGGTTGGACTCGATGACCTCCAAGGTCCCTTCCAACTTTATAAGGGAAAAAAATAGTTTTCTCATCAGAGCAATGGCAAGGAGATCTGAGGGGGGAAGCCCAGGGTCCCGGCCCTGTGGGATGCTGCTGGGCTTGGTGCTCTCTCCACTCCTTTTTTAATATTTACATGAAACCACTGGATGAGATCATTCATTGCCACAAGGTGAGGTAATATCAGATGATATTCAGATGTATATCTCCATCCCAGGTGAAGTAACTGATGCTGTGGATATCTTTTTGCACTGTTTGGAAGCTATGGGAGTCTTGATATGGAACAACAGGGTTCAAGTGAATGATGAGATGCAGTGGCTATGGGTAAGAGGCTCCTCTGTAGCTAAGGATTTACCATGTTTGATCCTGGATGGGGTTGCATTGCCCCAGATGGACCCTATGCATATTCTGGAGGTCTTCCTGGACTCACAACTTCTGCTCAAGGAGTAGGTAGCAGTCATGACTAGGAGAGCCTTTGCTCAACTTTGTCTTGTGTGCCAGTTATGCCCTTTCTGGGATCAAGTAGTCCTTATTTCAGTCATATATTCTGATCATTTCCTGTATGGACTATTGCAATGCACTCTACATGGGGCTACCCTTGAAGATTATATGGAAGTTGGAACTGGTGCAGTGTGAGCAGCCTCAGGTGCTCCTAGGGTTGCACATATATTGGATGCCAGTTTGTTTTCAGATCCAATTCAAGGTGTTGGCTATCACTTTTAAAGCCGTTCATGGCATGGGACCAAGTTACCTGAGGAACCAGCTCAACCCAATTAGATCATCCCATCCTACCTGTTTGCAGGTCCCATCAATTAAAAAATTCTGAATGGATCCAGGAATAGAGCCTTCTCTGCCATTTCCCCCACCCTTTAGAGCACCTCACCCCAAAAGTGAGGTAAGGCCCCACTCTTCTGGCTTTCGGAAAGAGGGTTAAGATCTGGCTTTGCCAACTGGCATGGGGGCCAAAGAGTGATATGCAACCTTGAGGATAGTTGGTGTTGTGAGGGTGTTCTCTCCACCTTAACTCCTTAACTTTTAATATTTAACCCTAACGTTTTAAATTCTGTTTTTAACCGTGTTCTTATTTATGCTCTTATAGTATGACATCTTTTTTTATTGTAAACTGCCCAGAGTCACTTAGATGGCATGGGTGGTGCAGAAATGTGATGAATAAATAAAGAAAATAAATAAGAAGCCTACTTATATTCCAAGACCAAAAAAGGAGACTTAACAGAGTGTGCAAATTATCATACAATATCTTTAGTATCACATGGTAGCATGTGATACTAGTATCCAGTGCATACTAGAACCCTACAAGGAAAAAGAGATGCCAGATATTCAAGTTGGCGTTAGAAAAGACTGAGGAACACAAGACATTATTGCCAGTGCACACTGGATAATTGAAAAAGTCAAAGAATAAATACCAAAAAGAAGTCAGTATGTGCTTCATCGATTATAGAAAAGCCTTTGATTGTGTCAGTCATGTCAAGCTGTGAAATGTGCTCAGAAAATTAAGAATCTCAGAACATCTCTTTGTCCTCATGAGAAATTTATATACAGGTCAGGAAGCCTGAAGCCAGAACAAGGGGAAACAGACTAGCTCCAGGTTGACAAAGGAGTGTGATAAGGCTGCATACTCTTCCCTTATTTATTCAACCTACATATGGAATATATATTAAGGGAAGCTGGAGTGAAAGAAATAAGCATGGAAGAAGAAACATCAATAATCTGTACTATGTTAATGATGCTACCCTGATAGCTGAAAATGCAAACTCTAGAATTAAAAATTCACAGAGAAAAAATGGGGCTAACGTTTAATATAAAAAAGACCAAGTTAATGACAACACATAGAGCAATCAGCATTAGAACTGACGATGAAAATATTAAAGTGCTGGATAGCTTCTGCCCTTTTAGGATCAACTATCAATAAAGAAACAAGCTATGAAAAAAAAAAACAAGCGCCCCACAGACTAGCATTTGGTAGCACAGCTATGAAGGCCTTGGTAGAGATGTTGAAATGCCATGATGTATGTAACATTTGCAAAGATCAGAAACATGCAAGCTATGATATTCCCTGTGACACACTACGGAAGCGAAGGTTGGACTTTAAAGATGCAGGATAGGAAGAGTATTGATGCTTTTGAACTTTGATGTTGGAGAAGAATCCTGAGAATATTGTAGACAGCCAAGAAAACAAACTGATGGATCATTGAATAAGTCCACCCACAGTTCTCACTTGAGGCACAAATGACCAGGTTCAAATTATCCTATTTTGGATCTATTATGCAAAGACCCAGCTCTCTGGAGAAGAGTGTAATGCTGGGAAAGGTAGAAGGAAAGAGAAGAAGGGGATAACCAGAAACAAGGTCAATGAACTCAGTTACAGAAGTGATAAGTGCACCACTGAGAGTCCTGAAAGAACAGGTTAGGAATAGCTCATCTTGCAGAAAATCTATCTATGTGATCACTAGAAACTGAAAAAAGCTTGATGGCACACAATCAATCAATCAATCAATACTTTCAGGATACAGAGGCTGAGTTTGGTCAGAAGTGATGTTGATCAGGGATGGCTTTAGCATACAAAGTTAAAAGTTGTACTGGTGGAAAAAGTAATCCAATCAGCATTTGAATTTCTTTGTACTTGGACAAAGGAAAACAGAGAACTTGCTATTAAAAAGGATGGCAAGGTAAATAATCTTGTAGCACCACCAAGTGATAAAAAGAGCAGATCACTAATTTTATATAATTTTGCAGGATAAGTTGGAAGATTTCATCCAGTCTGCAAAATCCATAGCCAACAAACTGGACTGACACTGGATTGATAGGAAGATTGAATGAAGTAGACTATGAGAAACTGCTATTTCCACTCCCCGTTGCCATTAGCTGTGTGAATGGGAGTTTCCTGCCCTCTTTCACAGAGTCTGTGGCATCTGTAAAAAGCAGTTAGGGAATCATTTACCCTGGGGAGTGATATGGTGTCATTTCCATCACATTTGGCCATTGGAAATGTCCTAAAACATTAAGAACAGGGAACTGATTGACTTTGTTTTCTATTTCCCTTCTCCACCATCTGTTCTTTCTGTGTTGTGTTTCTGAGATCACCCACATGACAGCAGGGTTTATCTGGGATTTATTATTCTGAAGGTTACTTTGAGAGCCTTTCAGGCCAAAAAAGCTTGCTTCAGAGAGAGAGCAAAGCTGACAAGTGACTAGGGAAGCTAGTAGATTATTGAGTTTCCCTTTGGTTCTGAACGGGTCTGAATCTAGGCAGTCTCCCATCAACTCCAAAATGTACCATTATCTTTATAAAAATATGCATTTTGGGATAATGTTTCAAATGTTTTTAAAAGGAAATATATAATTTGGAAATGTATACTGAAACACAAAAGGTTGTGCAAACTGCTCAAAAGAAAAAAAAAATCATCAGACATTGTATCATCAGAAATTCTGTGGGATACTGAATAAATTGCTTCAGAATTCCCAACTTGATTATTTAAGAGAGAAGGGAGAAGCACACCTTGCATAGACCGATCATCAAGGGCTGTAAAAGGCCCCTGTGTGACAAGCTATTGATTTTGTCAACTGGTGATGAGTATTTATTGTTCTTGGAAGCTTCCCCCACCCCCATGCTTTCATGCTTTGGTGTTATTAAGGGGCTGCCTGTTTGAGAAACCACCCTTTTTGGGTGCCTTGAGTCAGCTTTATTGATCGGCACTCTTGACTGAAGCACAAAATTGACAGCAATGCTTGCTCTATGGAAAATTTGCAATAGAGAAAGGAACTGCCATATTCTAGCAATTTGAGCATTATTCTTCCTGGAGAAGAACGAGGCTGAAATCTGCTGTCCAGCAAAGAGGTGCTCCTCTCCTTTAATTGAGATAAATCTGAATTTGTGCAGGCAAGTAGTGCTACATAAAACCAACGCTTAGGGACTGAATCAATCAAGGCAGTTGATCATCTCTGCTGATTTTCCTTTGGCTCTTAATTAATTTGCAAGCAACTTGTGAACTTATTACAAGCGCTGAGGAGTGCACTAATAAACTCCTGGCTCCCTGCTGCTTTAGTAGTTTGTATTGATTGATGATTGTCTACCAGATCCCTTCTTATTGTTCTTGGGCACCCCTGCCTTCATCCCAGCCACGCTTTCTCATTTCAGTTCTCTCTCTCTCTCTCTCTCTCTCTCTCTCTCCCCTGCCATCATCCCAGTCACACTTCTCTTTCATTTCTCTGTTCTCTCTCTCTCTCTCTCTCTCTCTCTCTCCCCTGCCTTCATCCCAGTCACACTTTCTCATTCCAGTTCTCTCTCTCCCCCCTTCCCTCCCTCCCTCCCTGAGCAATTGCCATTTCCTGCTCTCAGGCAGCATTTCAAGCAAATAAGAACCGAGGGTTTTGAAAGATTACTACTGTGTTTGGGACTCCCTCTCTTCAATGGAATCCCTGGAGAAGTAGTCCACCAAGCAGGAGGCAAGTATTTCCCCCCTTCCTAAAGCTGTCTGGTTTGTCTGGAGGAGACAAAGAAAAACCAACCAAATTAAAAACCAACCCACATGATAAAATATTGTGTCATTATCTGTGAATGCATCAATTTGCTACATCCTGTCAGTGCTCTGATCCATGACTAGTCTTTCAAATGTGTAGGTAGAGTGGCGGACTTTGCCCTAAGATCAGAAAAAAATAGGTAGTACAAATGTTTGTTTAATAGACATAATTTCTTCCTCCCCCCCCTGCCCCTTTTAAAAATATAGTTCAAATTTTTATGACATGAAAAACTCTGTTCTTTTTGTCTTTTCAGATGGTAAAGCCCTGGTGCTACAGTAAAGCAGACTTAATCTCTCCTCAAAACATCTTACAAGCCCAGGACTAGAGCAATGCTGGCCTTAATAATAAGAGATATAAGAGGGGCAACATTCACTGCTCTGCTTGGTTTTTTTTTTATCACTTACAGTATATTGGCAAATGTTGGACGTGAAGTAAGGTAGACCACTTCTGTAGCTATTCTCAAGGGCCATGAGATGTGGAGAAGAGCTTGGAAGGCCTAGAATACTTGGGATTCTTAGTCCTTCCTGGTCCACCCTTTGATTAATCATAATCAAGCCCTCTTTTATCCTTTAGCCAGCATCAGAGATTCTGATGCCAGAAACAAAAAACGAACATCCCAGCAGTGATTTGGGAGGCAAGAGGCTTCGCAAAAGTTAGAGGGAAAAATACATATTAGTCCTGTTATTCCTTGAATGCTTGACTTGCTGAGCCACCAATATGACACTGCAGTTCTACTATGGCTATTATATGTAGCCCTATTTATGTGTACATATTTATGTGTACGTATAAGGCTGAGGCTTTTAAGAGCTTTAACTTCTTAGGCTGAGGTTTTTGAGAGCTTTAACTTCTTAGAATTTATTCAGTAATTTTTTTTGAGAGTACGGATTAACTTCAAATTTTCTAATATAGCTTTATAGTCATGAGTGCAAGAAACCCTCTATTGTCTGTCTCTGTCTCTCTCTGTCTCTCTCTGTCTCTGTCTCTCTCTCTCTCTCTCTCTCTCTCTCTCTCTCTGTTTCTCTTGCATATTTTATCTGTCTGTCTGTCTGTCTATCTATAATCTGATTTTTGTAGCGCTATAAGCAAACATATTTGGGATAGGTAATTTTTAGAGCTATGAATTTTGATTTATAAAGATCTTTGCTCTTAAATAAACCTCATCCAATCCAAAAACAGACTTCCTCCTTTGAATTATGTGGACTAGATTCTTCTACCTAAATAGTCTCCTAATAACGAGGTTCCCTCTCACAAACAACAGAAATGGGGCATGTCATTCCACAAATGAACATTAGAATTTGTTCAGAGAGGAATGAACTTGTGGATGGATTCAGACCTTGAGATAAGTGGTTTTCTTATCATTTGATAGCAATCCTCTGGTCCTTAGATTTAGGCTGAATGAAGCCAGCTGAAAAATTTTAAAATCTTAGATTTTTCTTTATGATTTTATGAAAACACTATGTGTCCTAATGCTCATATTACAGAAAGGGATCATACAAATATTTAAGAGCATATCATATTTAATAAACAAGCGGCCAAACTTTGTTGGCGTAAAGTAAAACAGTCCAAACAAAAAAGGAATCGAAACGTATTTTAGAACAACCAACTGAATTGAATTGCATTGGATTGAAATGAATTTGAAATTGCAGTTTTCCATCTCAGCATTAGAATCTACATTCAGGTTCTACAACAGGAATGGGTCTATAAATAAATCAAGTCAAAATGCTTTGATTTTCTGCAGAAGATTTAGAAATGGTGTCCTATCAATGCCAGCAATTTTTTGTCTACCCTGTTACTGAGAAGCAAGACCAGGATATTATTTGATTGATGTTTTCTCTTTAGGCAGGTGTTGAAATGATTATTATTTGTTTCCATTTTTAACACTACCCTTTCACCTTCTATTTTATTCTCAAAACAATTGCATGAGACAGCTGGGCTTTGACAAGCCCAAGGTCACCCAGATAGCTTTACAATTGAATAGAAATATGAACCAGGCCAGAACCATTCTTTTCTGACTCTTTAATCAGCATTTCCCCCCTCCATTTTTTTTTTGGTGAGACAGGAGGAGGGGAAAAAAAAGGGAGGGAAGGATAGACTACACACCTTTTATATAATAAATGAAGAATTATTCCACATGTATATGTGTGTGTGTGTGTGTGTGTGTGTGTGTGTGTGAGAGAGAGAGAGAGGGGGTGGTGGTGAAGAAGAGATATTAAATATATAGATTTGCATTTGCTATCCAGATTTTTAAATAGTTTCCAAACAGGACTTTAAAGAATTAAATGCTTGGAATACAGAAAAAGAGATTTAATGATTAGCTGATTGAAAATGAGTGTGTTTCTAATGCAGTAATAAATAAAAAAAAATGCAATGTCCTTTTTCTTTGTCCTCCTGTTCATATCTTAAATATTTAATCCTTTCACTTATAAGGAGCACCAAATGTTTCAATTCCAAGATAATTTATTAGTAAAATGTATTATTCTTAGTAAAACTTGCTATTCATTAACCCGGGAAACCTTCTGTTTTGTGTGTGTGTGCTTGTGTGTGTGCGTGCGTGTTAATGCATTCATTCTTATTTGATATTCTTTTCATTCATTCATTCATTCATTCATTCATTCATTCATTCATTCATTCATATATATTAAGAGTATAAACTATGCTCCCCAATTCAGTTTAATAGAAGATGAGCTATCCATATTTGTTCTTGTTTTTTCCAGAATAATTCATTTAAAAACAGTTGTAGCATCTGAAAAAATATATATCTAATATTCCCAACCCAATAAGCTGTTGTCTCCAAGCTGTCAACTGCCAGGAAAAAAACTGATTTTGACAAAAGAGGATTTTTTTTTCTTGCATTTTTAAATTAGAGGGTTCTGAAAAAGCAATTAATCATTTGCCTCTTATTTTATACAAAACAGTTCATTTTAAATGACAAGTATTCACAACATACTTTGGTCCTCACTACATGCTACTCTCAAACAAATCACTTAAAATCAGCTTTAAAACTTGAAAATGTAGAACTCATGATTTACTGGAGCAATCACATGTTAAATACTTCTCTAAGAAGAAAGAATTTAGAACTGCATTCACTCAACTCAAATCTTAGCATCAAAAATGATTATCAGAATTAGCTTTTTGCAGAAAACAGACCATGTTCCCTAGAAATGGTTCTGATAGATGGTGTTTAAATCAGAGAAGATATTGCTGTCCAATAAATTGTTCACAAACTGTAGCTGAGATACTATAACAAATGTCCTTTGTTCTATGAAATGAAAATGAACATTATATGAGCTCCAGGTTGGAATTAGTAGACTCTAAAACATCTTGTATTCACTTCACAAAATCCTTAAAAATTCACTACATAAAATAACACAGTTAAGAGGGGCCAAAGAGTTCAACTCCCAACTCAATGAAGAAATCCATATTAAAGCATTTCTGTCAAATGGCTGCTAAGCATCAGCTTGAAGGGGAACATTCAATGAAGAGGAACTTACTCTTAGAGTAAGCAGTTCTTCTGATGAGCTGCTTTTATGGCTAAGAATGTTTCCTACCATTCAGTCAGAATGTAACTCAATACCATGTATATCATTTTACATTAAAATCTCCTCATGAAGAAGAATTATAGTCCTATTTTCCCTGGCACAACAGTGATACTAATGTTTTAAAATATCTTTGATGCATATAAGCTTCTGATGAAATCTCTGCTATTATATTAGTGTTTTTAAAAACCTATATTAGTCATTCCTCCCTTGCCACTCACTGCTGCGACAAGCCTGTTTGTTTTCTTTTCTTGAAGTAAAAGTCTGTTTATCAACCCATGAGCTCTCAAAAGGTGACTGGTGAATTCCCAAAGGGTGGGTGGGAGTGGGAATGGGGGTAGAAACTTAGAAGGAGAGATCAGATTTTTTTTTTTTTTTTAAAAGAACTGGATAGTACAAGCAAAATATAAACTCTGTCAAAACGCCCTTTGGGTTTGATTCTTGGTTTTGCTTAAGCCGGCAGTGAGAAGTTGGAGTGCCACAATGTTTGGGAACCCCTGTGATATATGGATTAAAATATAGTTATTCTTATATATAGCATATATATATATATATATTTGCCCAGCTGTATCCCCCATGAAATAATTAGATTTATTCATGGGGGGGTGTCACATAAATTCATTAAATATTTTAGAGGTTTGTGATACTGAAAAGTTTGAAGAGCTCAGTATCAATCCCTTTCCTTAGGAAAAAAAAATGTTTTATGCAAAATATGTGTTCACATCTTTTTCTTGTTTTCCCTAGCCCAGGGGTAGGCAACCTTGGCTCTTTTATGACTCGTGGACTTCAACTCCCAGAATTCCTCAGCCAGCCATGATGGCTCAGGAATTCTGGGAGTTGAAGTCCACGAGTCATAAAAGAGTCAAGGTTGCCTACCCCTGCCCTAGCCCAACCCAATTTTCTTCTTTTTCTTTTCCTAAGAAATAGCCTTGTACCTGGATTCAAATGAGAAAAGTAATATCAAAATAAGTGGTATCTTGAATAAGCATTGATGAAGTCATTTCCTCCAATGGAGCCATTTTCCTTGGAAAGCAATTTCATGCTGTTGAAGTCTTAAAATGAAACATCTATTGAAGCAATAGGTAGAAATATTTTTCACTTTTTGTCATTCTATTTAACTGTCTATTTTCCTAGCAAATATTAAAGTCAGTATCCAAAATACTGTATATGAGACCATCCTGGGTGTTTGGTTCCAAAGCAGGAAGGATGCGCTAAATGGCTTTTCATCCTCTATGGCTGTAATGGACTCTAAGCCATGTGGTGTCCCTTGTACCAGTCTAGCAGGCTCACCATGGCAGTTATTAGTCTTTCAATATAGGGTGGACAGAGAGGTTGGACATGAAGATGTTTGTGCCAGAGAAATTCCAGGCAAATACATTTACAGTACTCTAAAGAAGACTTAAGTTGGTCACTTAAGTCTCAAGTGACTTAATATCTTAAGGATATCTTAATATCCTATTTAATATCCTATTAGTTCATTACCTCAAAAATGGACTGGGTCAAGAGCTCCTTAAGGATGTTGTCCCTGGTTGAGCGGGGACTTAAAAATTGGTTCTCCATATGTAGACTGATAGTTCAGTCATTGCATAATCCTCACTCTTAAAAACATGCCCTATATAAACGGTCTTGAAAACTGTATGGATTTTTCAAACTGTAACTAATTACAGCTTTCTACCTGTACAAAATAAGACTTTTAACTTTGCATGGGTTCCTCTACTGAACCCCATCCATGTTTCTTGGATTTATAGGATTTCTGGAACACAAAAAGGAAAAGGTAGAATGGGCTATCATCAAGAGGTGCCACAAATAGAAATATTTACCATTAAGACATTAATTGACTATAATTCTTGGTTTATGTAGTTTAACATCTTAAGCAATCACTACATGATTTTTTTTTAAAAAAATGTTGTACCCAATTTTATTAGTCCCCTTTTTATTTTTCAATC
Organism: Azemiops feae; assembly: GCA_023970755.1. Classification (NCBI taxonomy): domain Eukaryota; kingdom Metazoa; phylum Chordata; class Lepidosauria; order Squamata; family Viperidae; genus Azemiops; species Azemiops feae. The sequence continues at coordinate 140,729 of JALGBA010000283.1, read as the reverse complement.
TTTCTTAATCTCACTTTGACATTCTGTTTTCTAGAATTTTCTAGAATTCTGATATTCTAATTTCTGTAATAACACTCTGTTATTGCAACATCTCAGACTATTGTTATTCATTCCTAACGTGAGATTATGAGTTAGCTACATTGTGATCTATCTTAAAACCTGTCTGAACTAAGGAACTGGATACTTGGGTTTTAGTACAGCCCTATAATAGATTCATGTCTGGTCTTTGGCAAGTTGGCTATTATTCTTCTGCCATAATTTCCTGCTTGTCATATCAGAGTAATATACAGCCAATGCAATAAAATTTTATCGAACAGTTTGAATCAAACAGCTAAATAAAGAAAAAGAATATTCCCCACTGACATCTGAGTACAAAACTCCGAGCCCTTTTTAAAATAAGTCAAATGAAAGGAAATAAGTCAAATGAAAGAATTATTTTTTAACCACTTGGTCGCTATTAATCTGAGCCCTGCCTTGACAAGAGCCATTCATTTTTATTTTATTAAATCATGTCAAAATACCATTTCTAGCTAAGTTCCCTGATGGTACCAAGGATCTAAAGCTGGGAAATATGGGGGTGGTAGCTGACACGCTACTCTTATTTTTTGGCAAACAGGGTCGGGACCTCATAGGAATAAAGACTTTGATTCCAGCTAATTGATATGTGGCTGCTACAGGTTTGCCAGTCTTTGTGCGGTAGAATAGATATACTGAGACACACTGTACAATAATTATTGCCTCATCCCAACAAGTAGGCTTTTCTGATATATTAAGCCCTTCAAATTCAAAACCTTTTCTCCTTCTTCTATTCCTCTTGACATTCATATAATGATTCTTTTCTGGCCTTAGAACTTACAGTTAAAAAAAGAAGGAAAATGAAAAGTTAATTAGAATTGTAGAATTGTGAAGTTGGAAGGAACCACAAAGATTCAAACAGAGTCCAACCTTCTGCAATATACCAGAAAACAAATTGCTTGTCCAGATTCTTAAAAATCTCCAGAACCATCCATGTTTATAGACAGACAGATCCCTCCCATACAAATCTTAATTCAAAAAGTCTTTGCTTATGGCTTACATTTAATATATGTTGCATCATTGGGAAGAAGTACAAACATTTTACAAGTAGACCACCTATTCAGAATATAACAAATGGTTTAATTTTAACTGTCATAAGTATTGGTAATCTTTTCTTGTGATCTGTCACATTCAGATGTTTTCAACATGTAATTTCATGTATTTTTGTTTCTAAATAGGATTATCTTGGTAAATCCCATAAGAACACAATTAAAAGGCATTACTTGATTTTGGAATCATTTTGATCAGTTTCTAAATTCCCCCATAAATATTTTTTTATATAGTCCTAATATTTCCATTGGGTTTGTTCCCTGTTTTGATAGAGACTATATTCAAGAACTGGCATCACATTTTAACTTGGCATAAGAAAATAATCCAAAAAGAGAGGAGATAGATGATAGATAGATAGATAGATAGATAGATAGATAGATAGATAGATAGATAGATAGATAGATAGATAGATAGATAGATAGATAGATAGATAGATAGATAGATAGATAAAAATACTGGTGATTATAGGCTTCTTAATACAGTTATACTATATAAGGCTCATTTCCAGTTAGAACTAAATGAATTCATTCTCTAATTCTGTTTTGTTCTTATCCAAAGTTTTATTGGATGCATTTGTTTTTTTAAATATGTACATAATTGAAACCTTTCAATGAGTTGAGAAACAGGGATGCAATAGATGTTTTCCCCCTATTGACATAATGGATCCAGAATAGTGTCTCCGGAGGCAAGTGATTCAGCAGATAACTTGCTCCTATTGATGTAATGGAGTTTAGTCAATTGTGTACTTTCTCTGCTTAAATAGGTCAGTCTTGCTCTTTATGTGTAAGTAAATACAGCATTTTCAATATCATCTCTTTCTCCCTGGGTAAAAAACAGCAAATAAATATGAAAATGAGCAATGGGGAAACCATTAGGGCTGGATAATGCTAAGAAATGATTTCAAAGCAGTGCTTTGGTCCTTGCAAAGGTCTGCTCTTCATTAAAACAGCTCAATTTCAGGTTGGCACAGAACCCTAAAAGATGTCAGGTTTTTTTTTTTAAATAAACAGCAGAAGAGCACTACATCTTGCAAGAGCCAGAGAGCTTCTTCATAAACATTTCTGAAGCATGTGAAGGCCAAGAAACATGAGCATGTAGAAGAAATAAACATCAGACTTGGCTCTTCTCGATGTTCTTCCATTCGTCCCCAAATCTGATTACCTTATTCCTGTTGCTATGAAGTGTCAGCCAGCTCTTTTACACTGAACACGCTTACCTTATGCTAATACTGTGTTCTAAGGATGTGTTTTCCTTTTGTTGAGTACTTTGAAGGTTTCTCGAAGACCTACAAAACATCCAGAAGGGTGGATTTGTCTAACTAGAAATTAAAAAAAGCATTAGAGAAGGGCTTACTTCTTTGCCCTAAATACCGTATGGATTATTCAGTATTTTGAATGAGATTATCAATCCTACATATATCACTCTTCTGACAGAAAGGAAAGAGGAGCAGGCAAAGGTATAATTTCCATGCTATTTTCAGGCTGGGTAGAAATCTATCTACAGGGTCCTTGTTGCCACACATGTAACTCAGTTTCAGATCCAGTTAAATCTATTTTACTAGCGATTTTGGTAGCTCATAATCATGCCAAATGGCTCAAATGTCACAATGTGAGGAATAGAGATCCAACTCACCTTCTCCAAGAAAGGTTTAGTGTCCGTGAGTTCTTTCACAAGAGGAATCTTCACGATATCACTAGCTCCTTCCTCATTGACCATAGAGCAGGGGTCCCCAACCCCCGGTCCATGGACCGGTATTGGGCTGCGGCATGCCAGCAACCGGTCTGCACAAACAAAGCAAAGCCCCATCCACGAGATGCAGGCAGCACACAAAACTACGTACCCTCTGGTCCAAGGAAAAATCTCTCTCCATGGAACCGGTCCCTGGTGCCCAAAAGCTTGGGGAACTCTGCCATAGAGGCAGCAGTGGGTGTGGCTTGGGTGATTCAGCCACTCAGGGTTTCTAAATCTTTTTTCTGTGCATTGAGTTGGCAGTGAGTTTTGTAAAGGGTGCTTTTTCAGCTTCTCTTTCTCTCCCTCTGTTTCTTGAAAGATTCAATAGCAAAATGGGTCAATTTCTTGGGTTTAGGCGTTCCTACAACATGACTGGAAGGAATTAGTTTAACCCTGTGTGTGTGTGTGTGTGTGTGTGTGTATGTATGTATGTATGTATGTATGTATGTATGTATGTGTGTGTGTATATATATATATATATATATATATATATATATGTAGGTCTTTGGTAATTCGGGTTTTCTCCCACATAAAATTGGAAGTGTCTTGGCGACGTTTCGACGTTTCGACGAAGTCCCATTCGTCATCTTCAGGCTGGCGTCTTCGGCTTCGTGCTCCTAGAAGCACGAAGCCGAAGACGCCAGCCTGAAGATGACGAATGGGACTTCGTCGAAACGTCGCCAAGACACTTCCAATTTTACACGGGAGAAAACCCAAATTACCAAAGACCTACATACAAATACCCGTATATATATGTTTTCTGAGGTTTTCACGGGTGTTTGTATGTAGGTCTTTGGTAATTTGGGTTTTCTCCCGCATAAAATTGGAAGTGTCTTGGCGACGTTTCGACGAAGTCTCATTCGTCATCTTCAGGCTGATGTCTTCGGCCTCGTGCTTCTAGGAGCAATGTGTGATCGCAGCTTCCTTTTAATTGCCAGTGGGGGTATGAACTGATTGGGTGGGAGCTTGGCTGTGTTCTGATTGGGTGGAGGTGTGTTCTGATTGGTTAGGGGCTTGGCTGTGCTCTGATTGGATGGGGGGTTGGCTGTGCTCTGATTGGATGGGGTGTGTTCTGTTTGGGTGGGGGCTTTGTTGTGCTTGGATTAGTCTGAGTTGCAGGGGGATTTGAGATGGAGAGCTGCGTTGCTGTTGTTTGGCTTCGCATTCGTGGTCGTGCCATATCATCAAGGTGGGTGTCAGTTTGCTTCATGTATGGATTGGAGGGGTTTAAAATGGCTAATGATGCAGCTGTGGTCTGGTTTCTGGTTTGTGGTCATGCCTCATCATCAGTGTGGGTTTGGGTTTGCTTTTTGCGTGGATGTGTGGTGGTGACATCCTGTGTGGTTTTCGTGAGTGTGGGTCTAGTGTCATTCTTTGTGTTAGGGACTCGTTTGTCAATAAGGGTGGGTTTCCAAATGGCTGGTAGGCGGGAGGTATCATCTCGTTTATTCATGCTGTGTGGGCGTTTTTCTATCTCGAAGGCTTCTCTGATTATTCTGTTGTTAAAGGGTTCAGTTTTGGCGATAGTTCTGGTATTTTTAAAGTCAATTTTATGTCCTGTGGCTTTAAGGTGTTGGACCAGGGAAGAAGTTGGTTCCTCTTTTCTGACTTCTTCCCTGGTCCAACACACATACATATGAGCTTCTTTGGGGCTAAATTTAACCACCTGGGTCAATCAACTCCTTTCTGGTATTCTCAAAAGAAATGTTCTTGCTATTGACCCAGTTAAATGTGACATAGGAATAAGTAGTGAGATTTATTGCAAAGCAGGCTTTCAGTCGGTATCTGTTCAGCTCTCCATCCCCTATGTCATATCAGCTCTCAAACTATATTTAAATAGCTGAGATACAATTAAAAGACTATATTTAAATTAACAAACAAACCTTTATTATGGAATGTTAAAATTAGCAAATAGTCAGGTACACAATAGATGTGGTCTCATCTTAAAGTCCGAGGTTTAAAATTGTTCCATTTTTTTCAAAAAAGGAGGGTTTTATATTGCTTATTCTTTAGACTGATTTTTCCAAGAGAAAAACACATAATTGTCAATTTCAAATGATTTCCCTACAGCAACAGTGCAGCTGGACAATGCTAAGTATGTGGGCTCATCTTTCCTAAAACTACCTGGCGTGATCGCATCATTGAGCTGTCACCAGCCATTTGCAAAGTGGTTTTTCTTCTTCTTCTAAAACCCTCTCTGACCTACAATACATGTATCACCAGTATCTGAGGGGCTGCCACAAGGCAGCAGGGGCCAGGTTGTTCACCAAAGCACCAGAGGGAAGGACGAGAAACAATGGTTGGAAACTGATCAAAGAGAGAAGAAACCTGGAATCCTGATAGTGAGGACAATCAACCAGTGGAACAGCTTACCCCCAGAAATTGTGGGCGCTCCATCACTGGAGATTTTTAAGAAGAGACTGAACATTCACCTGTCTGAGATGGTATAGGTTCTCCTGCTTGAGCAGGGGGCTGGACTAGAAGACCTCCAAGGTCTCTTCCAGCTCTATTCTATTCTATGGTCTTAAGGATGGCTTAGATCCTTCTTTTCTCTAGGAGGATTTTGTGTGATGGAACTTTGTGGCATTCAAACCATAATTCCACTCCATCATATATCTTCCTTCTTTTCACTAATCAGGACAAATCTACATATCTAACCAGAGTCAGTTTGGGGGAATCTAGTGTGGATTCCCAGAAGGGAGGGGCTGCGTTCCAGAGGAGCAAGAGACATCAAAGCTTAGACAGTTTGGTTGGGAGGAAGAAAATCAAGACAACTCCTCCTAGGAGTTCTCAGAATTTATTTTTAATGATGGAAGTAGTTTACTTTAGTTTGGCAAGTGAGAAATGATAAAAGAAACTGCTTTGAAGTTTCTCAGCATGACTTTCTTGGTTTTGGGAACCTAACAGTTAGACTCAACAGTTAGAACATTCAATTCACTATAGCAGGGCTTTTCAATCTTTTCACAGATTGTACCACTTTTAGGATATGGCAATATTCGAGTACCCCCAGTTGCCTAGCAAGGTGTCAAAAACTTGATGACCCCCCAAAAAGGAATAAAGTGATAAAGTACAGGTAGTCCTCGACTTACAAAGTTCACTTAGTGACTTCAAAGTTACAACGGCACTGAAAAAAGTGACTTATGACCATTTTTTACACTTATGACCATTATACCATGGCCACAGGGTCACGTGATTTACATTTGGATGCTTGGCAACTGATTCATATTTGTGATGGCCACAATGTTTCAGGGTCATGTGATCCCCTTTTGCAGCCTTCTGACAAGCAAAGTTAAAGGGGAAAGCAGATTCACAACTGTGTTACTAATTTAACAACTGCAGTGATTCACTTAACAAATGTCGCAAGAAAAGTCGTAAAATAGGACAAAACTCATTTAACAAATTTCTCACTTAGCAACATAAATTTTGGGCTCAATTGTGGTCACAGGTTGAGGACTATCTGTACACCCACTTGCCACACTTTTAATGGGAAACTTGTGCCTGTTTCTCTGACATTAATCTTTGCACTGTTCTATCCCCTTCTCTCCCTCTTATCTTATCTTCTCCGTCTCCCTTTCTCTGTTGCCTTCTCTTTCCCCGTCACCTTTTTTTCTCTTCCTTTCCTGCCAAAATCACCTCCTTTTATATCCTCTCCTCTCTCCCCCCTCCTCCTTTTATCTTCAGTGCAGCTCTAGCTGACTCCTCTCCCCAAGGCTGCGCACTGCTCCCAGAAGTGCCAATCAGCTGGAGCCATGCGCCAATCCTAGGTGCTCAGCAGAGCCCTGGCAACACCACAGCTCCAACTGACTCTACTACAGGCCTGTGCGGTGCTGGCGCTGCTTCAACTCATCCCCCGCTACACTTTTACGCTTTTTTTTACACTTTTTTTTACAGTGCTTTTCAACCCATCATATGTGTACCACCTGCCAGGTGCCGGAGTACCACCAGTGGCACATGTATCCACAGGTTAAAAAGCACTGCACTATAGTATGTTCAAGTCAATCATTCTGGCCAGAAGGATCAGCCCGCAGGGTCAAAAAATCAAGATGATGGCAACAACCATGTGATCAAAGCCTCTCTCTTTTTTCTGTATATCACAATGCATGTATTGTTGGCCAGGGCTTTAATCACACGGCTGTTGCCACCATCTTGATTATTTTTAACCCCATTTCTGTGGATACTCCTGATTTTGGCTTGGCTTCAGTGGTGGGATTCAGCTGGTTCGCACTGGTTCGATAGAACCGGTAGCTAATTTTTTGTTGATTTTGGCAAACCGGCTGATGCCCTAGCCCTTTTTCACAAGGCCAAGAATGGCCGACCAGAAGTGCATGGATACCACTTCCAGAAGTCCGTTCTGAGCCAGGGAAGCCTCCCAGGCCCAGAACAGCCCACAGGAAGTGCATGGACACCACCTCCAGAAGTCTGTTCTGAGCCTTGGAGATCTGGGGAGGCCTCCCAGGCCCAGAATGGCCCATTGGAAGTGTGTGGATGCCACTTCTGGAAGTCTGTTCTGAGCCTGGGAGGCCTCCCCTAGGCCTCTGAGGCTCAGAATAGAATTCTGGAAGTGGCGTCCACGCAGAGAACTGGTTGTTCAGGTATTTGAATCCCACCACTGCTTGGCTTGATAGTTAATGAAGAAAAAAAAATAAAGGTAACAGTATTTGAATTCACTCTCAAAAGTCCTTGCCTTGACCTGATGAAGTGCCTCCACCTTATGATTCCAGAGGAATAATATCTAAGTTCAAACGCTTTGTTTCAGCAACACTTGTCAACTGAACTCTTCCTCATTCCAGCAATTTTTCTGTCATTCAGAGGTGTTTAGAGTGGGTTTTCAGACTGGATGAAAGTTAGGGCATCATGGTTGCTCAGGAGTGAAAGAAAACTTACCAAAGTAAGAACAAGCAGAATTCTAATGCTTTTTATGTTATAGATTAGTATCTGTTACAACTGTCCCTATAAGGAAACAACAGTATTTCCATAAGGTGTTTTTGTCCGCAAAAGAACTTTGAAATGAGACTCAGGGAGCAGACTGTATGATTGCATAGAAAAATGCCTTTGATTTCCTCTTATAATATCTCCAGTGATCTGTTTATCATGTGCATGAATAAAAAACAAGTAAATTGTGAATAAGAGATTTCATTTACAATTGTTTGGAAAAAGTTTTTTTTTTTTTTTAAGGGTGGGGGAAGAAACTTCTCCCACGCAGGAACACAGCTGTGTGATTGTGCAACTCTAAATCATTTCAGTTTGCAGGACAGCTATACTCTTGTGCAACTTTCATGTGGAAGACTGAGACTTGTGCAAGAAGAGTGCTAATTGATGGATGAAGAAAGAAAGAGGAATGAGGAGAGGCAAGAGGATGTTGATGGGCTCTGATCTGTTTGATTCAGAAGTCCCCAGCCAGTAAGGTCATTGTATTGAATTCTGTGGGCATCTGGGCTGGGAATGCATGCTTTGAGGTATTCTCCTATTCCTTAATCTACAACTGAGTTATACCTTTTCAATTTTTGGTAAGGTAATCAGGATGTCTTTGATTCCACGTATAATAAGTGTAATCAAGCAAGTGCCATTCAGTGAATGAAAAGGACAGTGATTCTCCTTCGGTCTTGTAGACTTCAAAAAATGGTTGAGACGTGTTATAAGAGATTCTCAATAGAGCATGGATTTACTCTGCTAACTAAAAGTATCTTCTCCATGTTCAGCACACATTATCAGTTAACAGCAGGGCAAGCTGCTTATAAACATGTCTTCTTTAAGGCTGTAATCATATACTGAACCTAGAGTTAAATTGGAACAAAACATACCTTATCGAGAATGAAAGTTCTCCCTGTCTAACTTGAGGATTAACTTAAATCTTTTCTGATTTGATAGTTAGAAACAGAAAAAGACATATAACATAAACATCAAATCTAATAATTTTGGATTCTTTGGCATTTGTATTTCTGTATATATTTGATCCCTAAATCATGTTGTCATTTATCTGAAAAACAAATGATGTATCCATGGTGGAAGATTGGTTTATAAAAAGGACAACATTTGTGGAAATGGCGAATGGTCAGGGGAAAAAGCAATAAAGACCCTTTTGAAAGACTAGAAATCTTATATGGACTTTTTGTTGGAAGAAGAAAAAACTGAACTGATGATTATGGGAAGTAAATAAGGTTAAAGAAGGAAGGGGAAGAGAATTACAAAATAAGAAAAAAAACCAGGGAAGAATAAGATAGTAACTACTCAATAGAAAGAAGGGCAGAAATCATAATGCTATAATTTCTTCTTTTTTTCTTATCTTTTCTTTGATTCTTTATATTTTATTGTATTCCAATAATAAAAAATAAAGTTTTTTAAAATGAAAACCATACAAGTGTAACACAATTTTAAATGTAATGAGCTGACTTTATCAATATTATGTATGTAGTTGTTATTCAAAAACATATTTGGAAAAGCTTACTTCACTTAAATCTAGCATTATGCATGCATGTATTTAATGCTAGGGTTAAGCACATCTACTGAAACAATCTCCTATCAGGATTCTTAATGGGGACTTGAGCAGAGTTACAGTCATCTATTCTAATCTCCTTGCTTATCTTCATTGCTAACACTACCAGTAATTTTTTCCTATTCTTTTAAATACAGTAAAGACACTCTTAAGTCAAACTTGACTTTGGTTCACTATACTGATACAACCATAGTTTCCTTGGCATAATATGAAAGCAATTTGTCATTGCCTTTAATATAAAACAACTACCAACTCAGACAAATGACTGAGTAGTGAACAACAGCTTAATCAAGGAACTAGGAGAAAACAACACTTCTAGCCATACTGACAAAGCAAGTTACTGTATACACATAGAGCAAACCCCGCACCCTTCTAGCACTGATGATGTTACTTAGTTGGGTATAGAAAGGTCTGCAAGAAAACAGCTAAGCTCAGAGAGCATCAAGGATGCCACCATTCAACCCTGAGGTACAGATATTCTCTACTGATACTAATTTTCAAGTCTGATCTTTTTTAGTGTCAACTCAGAGGAGAGTGACTGACTCAGAGGAGAGTGACTGACTAAAAAAACCTTGCCAAGAGATATCCTGATCCTGTCTGTAGTTTGGGCCACACACTATATGAAAGATAAACATTTTGCAAGTTTAGAGAATGACCAGGAAACCGGGCAGTAAATCTTATAAGGAAAGATTGAAAGAACTGAAACGTATTTTAATGCAATGCATTTTTTCCCAATTTTGTTTAATAAAAGAGACTTTATATTCAAAATACTTTTGAGGGAGAAGATAATTTTAATGATATTCTTACAGAATGAAGTGCAGTGATCTTGCACTGGTTCAGCTGCAAGATGAAAGGAGGTTCCATGCTAGCGTTCTACCTTTCATTGTGCCATTGCGGCTCCAACAGTCTGCAATTCTCCTTCCTTTCTATATTGCCACAAAAAAAATCCCATTGGTGTTTAGCTTTGAAAAGGTGGGCAGGTAGAAGACTTTAGAGAGATGGATTACCAGAAAAGATCCATGTCAGCAGTCATGCTCTCTGGCAGCTACAGCAATAACATTAGTTGAAAGTTAATCCCAAGAGAAATCCAAATCTAATTTTCAAGCATCAAGAAAACAAAGTAGAAAAAAAGAAAATAGTTTCATCCGGGTGGGGATTGAGGAATTGCACAGCAACTTTTAGCACAGCAGCGTTATTAAGTATATTTAGCCCTGAGAAGAAAATAAAAATCAGGGTGGAATAAGAGCTTAGTCTGAAGGCTGTCAAACCGAAGGAAACCACAACCTATTTAATAAAAATATCGAAAAAGAAGAAACCACAACCAGTTAGGAATGCAGTACTGGTCTTAAGTTATAGGAAGGCAGATTCTAGCAGAATACAGGCAAAAATATCCTAAAATAAGATTAGTTCAGTGACCCAGGAAGGAGTTGGCATCCCCATCAGTGGCTGTGTTCATAGGATGCTAGGCAGCCATCCCTCTGGGGTCTTCTCATTTGATTCTGGTGCTGAGGGGGTCACTGGGCTCGGTGGTGTAAATGACTCCTTGTAACTACGCAAAGTCCTCAATTTACAACCAGAATTGAGACTGGAATCTCTGCCGCTAAGTGATGCAGTCATTAAGTGAGTCACAGTTTTACAACCTTTTTGCCATGGTCGTTAAGCAAATCAAACAGTTGCTAAGGGAATCTGACTTCCTGGGAAAATTGCAAATGGTGATCATGTGGCTTCAGGATGTTACAACTGTTGTAAATACATGCCAGTTGTCAAGTGCCCAAATTTTGATCATATGACCGTGGAGACTCTGTGATGGGCATAAGTGCAAGGACCAGACCTAAGTCACTTTTTCAGTAACATCGTACCTTTGAACAGTCATTAAATGAATAATCATAAGTCAAGGAGTACCTGCAGGCTGCTTTGGAAAAATGGCCAGGTTCTTTTTTTCTCTTTTATTTTTTTAGGAAAGCATTCAGCAAACACCATGGAAATGTTAAAAGAATCTTTAAGATATTATCCTTTGCTAAATACACACATGGTTATCAATATCAAGAGCCCTGGTGGCGCAGTGGTTAGAATGCAGCATTGCACGCTAACTCTGCCCACAGCCAAGAGTTCGATCCTGACCTTATATCTTTCCAAGGTCAGTAAAATGAGGACCCAAATTGTTGGGAGCAATATGCTAACTTTGTAAACCACTCACAGAGTGCTGTAAAGCACTATAGAGTGGTGTATAAGTCTAAGTGCTATTGCTATTGCTGTAATTGAGTCTTCATTCTCATACATGTTAATTTGCTGGAAAATTATATTATTTTTCCAAACAATAAAACACATTTTGTTTAACTTTTTTTTCTGGCTTTTGTCCCTCAAAATTAGATTTCCCTCCCTCCCTCCCTCTCTCTGGTGTGTGTGTGTGTGTGTATGTATGTATGCATGCACATACATGCACATGCATATACCTATGTAAGGGGAAAATGAAGATGTCCCTGAAGTGCATTTCCTCTTAATATGATTATTTTGCACAACGGATAATATAATTTCCAAGTCTAGGTCTAGACTGCATGAAAGGCGGAAATTAAATAACAGCAAAAGTCATTTCCAGCAAAAACAGTTTTCTGTTTTTCAAGCTGGACACAAAAGGAGGAGATACATTGTTTGATTGCTATAGCCTCTTCCGTTCTTCTCAGCCAAAGGTGAGATGTCCCTAAGCACCTTCACTGTAGTTATCAAGGGGAAAAGTTTGCCTTCCTAAAAACAAGAGTCTGAATTGCAAGATCATGGTGGTTTTTTTTTTACACGCTTCGTTTATCTGTTGAATTCCAGAATAATAAAAAAGAAATTAAATGCAGACTATTTAGGTCAAATCTATTGAAGACATCATTTCCTTCCTAAGTTATTGCAGATAATTAATATACAGAGGAAACGTTTAAAGCATTCTGAAGAAGATAGTGCAGGCTTCCAGTGAGTCAAAATTGCATGATTGATCGCTCCCGCAACTGACATGCTACAACGTGAACATATACCCATGTGCTGTATGTATTTGGGAGTGCAGATGCCCATAGGCAGTTTATTTCTTGAGCTGATTGTAACCCACAAGCAGGAATTCAATTATTCTGTGGAGCAGATATAGGTAATTCTCTGAAAATATGGCTGTCAATTTTTACAACTTCAGCAACTGTCACTAATAGGCTGGGAACAAAGGGAAGGCAACATAAAGGGCAAAGGGAGAAATAACTATCATTAGAACATGACTGGGTCATGATCAGGTACAAGTGCGGCAATACCCTCTGCCAGGAGTGGGCAACTATGGCAACTTTGTGATCTGTGAATTTCAATTCCCAGAATTCCTGAGAATTCCATGCTGGCTCAGGAATTTTGGGAGTTGAAATCACAAGTCATAAAGTTGTCATAGTTCCCCACCCCTGCCCTCTGTCAAGTCACTTCTTTTAGGCACCCTTTGTAGTCTGAATTGATCCCTCCCTGCTCAGAGGACAGTTATCTCCGATTTCAGATAATTTTCCATTACAAAGAAGGCATAATCCTTTATTACAACCAAACGCTCCCTTGCCTCTTCATTCGGGGATATGAGATATTTTTTTTTTTAAAAAAATGCTGAACTCAAACTACCTGAGGCAGAAAAATGTATTAAAATATTCTGAGCCTGCTCTAGGTTGACACCTTGTGGTTTGATATACAGTACGTAGCATTGACAATAAGGTGCTCAGAAAAGAAATAAGGGACAAAGATGTGAATAGCGACACTGAATTACATTCCAAAAATACGGAACCTGTAGATGTAGGAAAAGCTTAGGATTTAGGCAGGAGTGGAGAAAACTGTTTTACTCCAGGGGAAAACCTTTTTTTAAACCTGACTTGAAGTCCTGGACGGAAGAGATATATGATTTTTTTTTTTAAAAAGTGATTATTATTTATTAGATTTTATCCCAACTTTATTATTTTATAAATAACTCAAGGAGGTGAACATAGTTAATGCATCTTCCTCCTCTGGTTCCCCCCCCCCCCGTGTGACAGGTTAGGCTGAGAGAGGGTGATCCACAGCCTCCTGCTTTCTAACCTGGTGCCTTAACCGCTAGCCCAATCTGGCTGTGATAGAAATCTGATCATTTTGATCCTATCTGGTCAAGATTAGATAGATAGATAGATAGATAGATAGATAGATAGATAGATAGATAGATAGATAGATAGATAGATAGATAGATAGATAGATAGATAGATAGATAGATAGATAGATAGATAGATAGATAGATAGATAGATAGATAGATAGATAGATAGATAGATAGATAGATAGATAGATAGATAGATAGATAGATAGATAGATAGATAGATAGATAGATAGATAGATAGATAGATAGATAGATAGATAGGTGTAGAGGTAGAGGTAGAGGTAGATATATAATTTTCTTTATATATATATATATTTGGGGAGAGTCTTTTTATCATCAATTATTGATCTTATTTTTTTCTTTTTCTTTCTGGAGAGAGAGAGAAAGACAGAGAGGAGAGAATGGGCATAAACTGTTAATGGCTTTTTCCTGACTGTTCTCTAGTTAAATCTAAAGTGGTTTCTTGCTGCCATCTAGTGATAACCCATTAAAATCCTTGAATCTCTCTAAGCAAAAGTAGATTTCCAGAGGATTGTTACAACATAGAATTAATATGTATTAAATAGTAGTCCAGTCCAGTATTAATATGCAAACAGATACTTTGCCATGCAAATCAGAATTCTGAACAATCTGTTGCTAGCATAACACACCAGAAGAAAATGTTGGCCAATTCCCATCAGGCTAGAAACCAGGAGATCTGGGTTCTAGTCCTGCCTTTTGCATGAAAACCAGCTGGGTAACTTTAGGCCAATCACTTTCTCTCAGCCCAACCCACCTCACAGAGTTGTTGTGGGAAAATAGGGGGAGGAAGGAGGTTTGGGTATGTTTGATGTCTTGAATTATTTATAAAAATAAAGGTGAGATATAAATAAATAAGTAGGAATCTGAGCTATTTAAAATCTCTCTCATGTTTTCTGTTATTAAGCTGTTTTATTAAACTGTGTTATTATTATATTTGTTAGTATGACAGAAGAATAATGGATATTTTCCTTTTTTCTTACATTCCTTTTTAAAATATTCAAAGTTTACAAATATAAAGATAAAACAATAATGCAAACTACAGAAAATATGAAAAAGAAAAAATGCAAAAAAAAATTGAGACAGGAAAAAAGAAAATAAGATACATAAAAGATGATTCGCCCTCACTTCAGACAAGTATAAGCAATTTCAGTAACTGAAAACTGCCTCTAGTATTTCAACAATAACGACAATGAAAAAGATCTCTTCTTCCCATATCTCATCCCTTGGGAATAATCAGATTATTAAAAAAAATAAATCCTAATCAGGAAAAGTTTATTAAGAACTATCAGGAATAGTAGCATACATATTTCCCGTAATCAAATAAATCTAATTTTTAATCCAATTTATTACTTCCTCTAAAACATAAAACAAAAGAATTCTCTCTCTATTTATAAACCATTCTTTAAAGCTTTGTCATTCAATCCTGGTTTAAAAAAAAAAGTGAAATCCCATTAATATCTATCAGAAACTGCAACATATATATTTTACCCTGGTGAGATAAATTCACTTTATAAATCTTTGTTTTCTTTTAAAAAGCTTGATCTTTGATCCCCTCAAATAATGACCCAAAAGTTGATTTCTTATCTTTTTCTCTTTGTCTCCTTTCAGGAACAGCTTAGTGAATTTAACACCTTCCTTTTGTAAATCCAAGATGAGAGGGTTTTCCATGTCCCTCTTAATTATTAAAACATTGACTGGTTTAATTTTTAAAATCCATTTTGGTATAATTTTCTGTATCGTTTGTCTGCTCTGGCATTTTAAAATCCCTTTTCAGATCTATAGCATCTTTTTCCACATCACTTTTGTAATCTGGCTTTTTTTTTTATCCAAATCCACGCTTAAATCAACCTCAATCTTTGTTTTAGTCAATTGTTCTTCTATATCCTCTGCCATAGTATCAAACAATATTGTAACTTCTGAGTTTATTGATGCAAAAAAGGCCTTAATTTCTTCTATAGTCAAATAGTGCTACCTTATTATATTAGTTGATCTATTTTCCTTTAAGAGTAATCTTTTACTCCTGGTTCCCTCAAGCCAGCCTTCAAATCCCCTCTTATCACCTGTTTATTTTCAAATCAACAAAGCTTTCTCACAGGAGGATTTCCCACCGTTAATTGCAAAGACTTCATGTATTCCTTTATAAATGTTTAAACACCCCACAGGAAATATTCTTTCAAATACATGTAGTCCTTTAACTTTCCAAAATCAACATTTTAGTTCCCCCTTTCCTGCTTTCTATAAATTAAGGCTTTTCTTGTTAATCCTTAAACTTACTTAGAGCTTCTTTCATCCAGGGTAGAAGGCAAAGCTCCTGGGGTAATACAGCTTATCTTTTTGAAGGGTCTTAATATCCAGAAACTAAATAACAAGCAACCTTCTAAAGTCATTAAGAGATGGAGTAGATGAACTCAGTGTCCCTTTGAAGGTTTGTTTTAATTAGGATGTTTTCTGTCCCAGATCATGGAATCCCCAAAAGCCCTGGAGATAGCTATGTTACTATCTCTTCTCACGGAGGCCCTGAAGAGAGCAAATTTGAGGATGATCCTAGTAATTTCCTTAATCTGGAAAGGAATTCTGAGGAGCTGATCCATTCACTGGCACCTTTTTTTGCTATGATCATCAGCTCCAATCTCAGGGAACTGTCTTCAGTCCTTCTTTGCTTTCCCAGGAGTCCAATGTCTATGGAGTTTCTCAGTCATCCAGGTCATGGTTGTCCCAAAAGGTCCCAGCCCAAAAGGTTGTCCTTTTTGGGACCAGAAATCCAATATTTTGTAAATTCTTTATTTGCTTTTTTCTTGTTCCTCCCTATTTCTTGTTGTTCCTCCCTATTTCTTGTTGTTTATTTATTTACTCTAGGCAGCTCACAACAATCCATAAAGTGTCATTAAAAACAAAGACATCTTTTCCCTCCAGTGCCAGACCTCTCACAACTCAATTCCATCCGGTGCTTTGGGGAAGAGCCAGGCCTACACAGCCTTCTGGAAGGCTAAAAGGGTAGGAATCCCTCAGATCTTCAGTGGGAGGCTGTTCCAAAGGGCTGAGGCAGCCACCCCAAAAGACTCTGAGGTCCCATCAGATGCCAATACTTAAGAGAGGGGATCTGGAGCTTGCCCACTATCTAACTAGTAGGACAGGTATATACCCTCAAGGAGAGACAGTCCTGCAAGTAACGTGGCCCTGTGCCATGTAGGACTTTAAAGGTGATAATCAAACCCTTGAATTGCAGCCAGAAAGCAATTGGGAGTCAATGCAGCTCCTTGAAGTAGTGATGTTACTTGGATGAACCATAGGGCACCCAAAACTGCATGTGCTACTGCATTGTGGAGTAGTTCCAGCTTCTGGATAATCTTCAAGGACAGTCCCATGTAGAGCACATTGTTGAAATCCAAATGGGAATGATTAAGGCATGGTTGATTATGAGCAAGGCTTCCGATCCAGGAATGGATGCAATTGGCTTTTTGTGGAAGGGCTCCAAATTTTGCTCCTCCTTTCAGTGTTTACTATGCGGGACAAACTGCTGAAATCATTTTTTTTTTTTTTGTTGTTCTTAGAGCTCCATGGCCAATTAGTAGTTCAGGGCTCCCAATCTTTTTTGAAGAGGAATCAAGTTGGAATTTTGATAGCAGCTGATAGGCTGTCTTCATGAACTATATCTAAAGTAGATGAACATTGAGACAGCCTACTTGAAATCAGCAGGTTTCACTCATCTGACTTCCAACAGGTGACAAGTGTGGGGTGAAGCTCACAGGAGACTAGGGAATAAGGCAAGGAATCCACAAGTTACCTATTCCCATAAAATGTCACGTTCATGGAGAGAGAATGGCTTAAATTGGAAATTTTTCAACCAAGTCTGCTTTTTGGCTGTTGAGAATATTTTTATAAGTCATTTACCAACAGAAACACCAGGAGATGCTCACCAGACCTGTTGAGGTTATGCCCAACTGACGTTACTCTACAGATAGTTTATCACTTGTTGCCTGGGATGATGGGTTTGCTTCCACAGGAGCAATTTCTAGAGGAGAGGTTTACTTCTCTGGATAGGTCACCCAAGCATTTTCATGCTTGAGAAGTGAGAATCTGGTAGCTCCAATGGGAAGGTATTACTTCAGTTTCTTGTTTTTCTTAATTGAATTTTGGTGTCACAAAATGGATCAACAAGAGGAGGAAGAATTAGGAATGTAAAATGACTTTGATGTGCTTTGATGCTGGAACTAGTTTGGAGATATTATCAGTATGCTTTAACCTGGCCATTGCAGACTGTTGGTTGACCTTTCTTCCTTTCAGGTTTTAATCTGAATAATGAAATCAAAGTGACAGCAAAGGTGATCCCTCCAACCGAAAGGTCCTTTTTCAATGCCAGGTCAGTTGCATTTGATCAAACTCCATTTGATGAATCTGTCATTTTTGAATCCTTTGCTAACTCTGGGACTATATGGGGATACAAACTGGATTTGACATTTTGTGCAGCTGGAGCTGGTGATTTGAAAATGGAGCAGCTCTCAGGAGTCCCACTGTCATGGAAGATCACTCTCTGGTCAGTTTTTGTCTGGTGGTTGCTCTAAACATTTCCAGAGGTGGAGAAACAATTGAAACTGTCCAATTGTCCCAATGGATTTGAATGGTTTCCTAAATAGGCTTAGCACCTCATTTGTCAGTGACGCAATTGACTAGCTGATCTGAAAAAAACCTTTTCCTTCCAGGAGACATAAAACATCACCTTGATTTAGCAGGGAACAGAGAGCAATGAGAGGAAAGGCAAAGGGCTGATATAGAAATAGAGAAACTCCAAGGAGCGGTCAGGTCAAACAAAGAGTAAGACATGTTTTAAGGCCTCTCCAGAATTTTCATTCATGACCATGAGTGCCATGAGGAGAGCTTACTCCTCTGCCTCAATTGCAACTACATAGAAGAGGCTGATAATGCATCACCTCTAGCAGAATGTGGGAGAGAAGTCAGAGGTAAGCAAGTTTCATTTCCTTTGCAAACCGAATTAAATCCGAACTCTGACAGTCTTACTTGGTTGTCCAGTAACTCCCCTCAACTAATATTGACTGGAACTAACCCAGAGAATTAAGAGAAGCACTATACAAAGCCCCAAATTCTGAACCCATGGAGAAGGTCACAAGGATACTGTGGCCACCATTACTTAAAGCCACTAAGAGATCAAGGGTGTATGTATTATCTTCATCCCTGCTTCACCACAGGTCATGAACAAGTGCAACCAAAGCTGTCTCAGTATTAAACCTTAGCCTCAAACCTGACTGAATGGGACTAGATAATCCATTTCCTCCAGGGTTCTGATCAGTTTCAGATTGACTACCCTCTCAAGAATCTTCCTGAAAAAGGAAGTTGGAGACTAGTGTTTGAAAACTGCTAGGCTCAAGGTCAGCCTCTTGAGGAGGGAGCACTTGATCACAACTTTCAAGGAGGTGGTACCACTTTCTCCTTCAGAGAGGCTACCAGCACAGTATGGACCCAACCACAGGTAACCTACCTGGCCACTTTTAAGAGGGACTCAGATACAGTAAACAGATGGTCAAACTGACAGCATATAGAACTCTTGTTTCCTTCCATGGAAGTCACCATCCCAAACTCAGACCAGATGACACTCTGAGACTTTGCCCCTGGCACCTCAGCCAGCTATGCCAGTCAGAGTCCAATTGAACTTACTTGGCTGATAAATATGGCAAGGTTGGAACTGGCTTCATGATTAAGAATTTCCTGGGTTTTTTGGCTGGCAGTTTTTTAAACTAACAGCCATGATATCTTTCTAGTCTATGTGGTATGTTTTCGCCTTTGAAATACTACTTTACAATGGTTGCAGGGCTTATCTGGCATTTTATATAGTGATCTGGTCAAGACATTTACGGTTGGTAGATAAGATGAAGTAGCAAAATCAAGGTCTATGAATTTTACCCTAGGGTCTCTGGGTTGACTATGACCATGAGGAGACTGAAGCAGGAGTGAGTTAAGGAAGGAAGAGGTTTCTAAATGGTGCCATGAGGCTTTTAAAACTGTTGGCCTTAGTAAGGAATTTATGAGGTGAGGAAAGCTTTGGTTCAGGCAGCAAAATTTCTAACATTCCTCTCTGGATAAGAATTATGAGGTGAGGAGACAGCCATGGTCTTGGTTAAAAGTCTCAAATTCGGGAAATAGGTACTACCGTGTTTCCCCAAAAATAAGACCTACCCTGAAAATAAGCCTTAGTTAAGACCCCGCCCACTTGCCCACCTCTTCCCTTTCACTCCCCTTCCAAGCCAGACTGCTGGCACTTTCGGCCATCTGGCCCCCTTCGCAGCTCTGCCCACACAGCCACCAAAGCTGCTGGAGAGAGACAGGAAATCAGGTGTGCCTGATTTCCAGCTCCGTCGCATTTCTCCATTGCATTTCTCCACTGCCATGTGCAGGGAAATAAAAGTTTGTGGGTCTAAAAAAAAAAAAAAGTTCAGTCAGACCTTCCAACTTCATGAGATTTTTTTTTGTGTGTGAGAAGTTGGAAAGTTTGATTGACCTTTTTTTTCAGTCCCACAAACGTCTTTTGTTTCCCTGCATAAGGCGGCAGAGAAATGCAATGGAGAAATGCGACAGAGAAACACGATGGAGCTGGAAATCAGGTAAGCGAAGAAATGCTTGGGGGAAGTGAGGGCATCTGGGCAGTGGTGCAGCAAGCTCTCCAGCTCTGCAGTGGTGGGGAAATGCGACGGAGCTGGAAAGCAGGTGGTGCATGGGGCAGATTGGGGGGAATCTGCCAAGCCTCGTGGCAGCAGCATTGGTACACATGATGTGCAATGCAGCGTCCTGCCACAAGCGACCAAAAGTGGCTGCAGAACAAGTGGGGCAGTGTGGGAGGCCTGGCTATGGGAGCCTTTGACAGTGTAGGCGGGGCGCATGGGGCAGATCCCCCCTCACCTGTTAAGTCTCATGGCAGCAGCACCATCCTTCCGCGAGCAAGCAAAAGCGGTTGCAGAAGAAGTGGAGCGATGGCCATGTGGGCTGCTGCCATGAAGCAAGACAGGTGTATGTGTGTGTGGGGGAAATAAGACATCCCCTAAAAATAAGACCTAGTGCCTCTTTTGGAGGCAAAAAAATATATAAGACCGGGTCTTATTTTTGGAGAAACATGGTATATACGTTTGCTAAGTCTTGATATGCCTAACAAGGCATTCACTGGCACAGAAGCAATACAGGTCACTACATTAAAACTGTACTGATTAACGATATAGTTCTTTATGCAGGATGATGCTTTCCTTGGTACCATTCATTGCACACAAAAAACATAGTATACCATTGGAATGATTTCTCTAATCGGAGTCCCCAGGTGAGGGGAGGGAAGCTTTGACTGCTTCTCAAACAGGTGATTTGATTGATATACCTTACAATAACAAACAATAACCCATCCAAAACATGCACTCTCCCAACAGTGCATGTACACTGAACATGTACCAATATTGGCATTGTAGACCCTCTCCCTCCTGTTATTTACCTATGAGCTTGATGTGACAATGTGCATGAACATGTATACATTATCTGGTAGAAAGATGGGGAAAATCCATTTTTTCTTTCCAGGTAAATAAAGCGTAATAATCCGGAGTAGGCACTGGAAAGTTTTATTTTTCCCCTAAGTTATTACTAGCATGTTAGAAGAAAGGGAAAAGTACAGGCATGTTTTATAGATGAAAGTTAGCATAAATGATGATCAGAGTACAGAATGAAATCAACTGCAAAAAGTGTATTTTCCTGGATAAAATGCAGATTATTGCATATTATGAAAAATCTACATAGAATCCGAACTCTAATTTCATTATAACTCAAGTTGAGTTTGACATGTACATGTACTAAGATGTATCCATTACTTTCTGCACTGCAACGTTCTGGAGCACATGTATTTTTTAAGTAGTTTTTTTAAGAATAGGGACATAGTGGTTCAGTGGTTAAGACGCTGAGTTTTAGATCATTAAAGGTCTATAGCTCAGCATTCGAGACCTGAGAGCTGAGTTCCCATTGCTTGTCCCAGCAGTTTGAAAACATATAAACGCCAGTAGATGAATAGGTACCACATATAAGCATGCAGGAAGATAACAGCATTCTATGTTTTACTGTATGCTCTGTGCTGCGACATGATGTCACACTGGTCACATGACTGTGGAAAGATCTCTGGATAATGCTAATGTTTCTTAGGCTTAAGAAACAAAAATAAGCACTGCCTCCTAAGGTTCAGTCCCGACTAGCAGAGTAAAACCCACAGGGACACCTTTACCTTTAAGGATAGTCTCTTTTGGAGAGCATTGCAGTTGTACAATTCATTAGAAATGGGCATGCATGATTATGTGGAAGGCTCCCAATCTAGATACATGCATATTTAGAACTACTGTATGTGAAGACCATCTTTCAGCAGGAACTATGAATGCAAGGAAAAAACCCAGATTGTGCATCAATCTCAATGGGGAAGTACAACTCTATACAGAGTAGAGACGGAGAGTTCCCAGATCTAAATACAGCCACAGAGTCTTGCCAGAATTAAGCCTGAGTCGTTTCTTACCATCCAGACCTACAGAGCCTCCAGATGCCAGGATGAAACATCAACAGCATCACTTGGGCAGCAAGGTAAACAATCAAGTATCATCAGCAAACTGTTGATACTCAGCTGTATGTCTCAGCCCGTGATGAGTTAAGCGATACCATGACCTCTCTCTTGCAGTGCCTGAAGGCTGTTAGGGGCTGGATGGGGAGCAACGGGTTGAAACTGAACCCTGGCAAGACTGAGTGGTTCTGGGTTTGGGGTTCTTTGGCCCATGGAGAATTGCCATCTTTGGTCTTGGATGGGGTGGCACTGCCCCAAACAGACCCTTTGTGTAATCTGGGGGTACTCCTGAACTTGCGGCTCAAGAGCAGGTGGCAGCCGTGGCCAGGAGGGCCTTTGCACAACTGCAGATTGCGTGCCAGTTACGCCCTTTCCTGGACCAACAATCCCTACTCACAGTCACTCATGCCTTAGTCACCTCCCATCTTGACTATTGCAACACGCTCTACATGGGGCTGCCCCTGAAGAGCATCCGGAAGCTCCAGTTGGTACAAAATGCAGCAGTCTGTATGGTTTTGTGCAGACCTCTGTGTGCACATGTGAAACCTCTCCTGCAGGAGCTGCATTGGCTGCCGATTTGCTTCCAGGTGCAATTCAAGGTGCTGGTTGTCACCTTTAAAGCCCTTCGTGGCTTGGGACCAGGTTATCTGAGGGACTGTCTCTTGCCGGTCACATCTACCTGACCCACTAGAGCAGGGAGGCAAGGAATGTTGTGGGTTCCATCCTCTAAGGAGATGCATCTGGCGGGATCAGAAGCAGGGCCTTCTTGGTGGTGGCTCCCTCTCTCTGGAACATCATTCCCTCAGAGATTAGACTGACTCCCACTCTAACACTCATTTGGAAGGCACTGAAGGCCTAGTTTTGCCAGCAGGCCTGGGGAACCCAGAGCAGGATAGAGCCCATCTAATGGCTAGTTTAATGTGTGTTGTCGCTGGAGTGGGAGTGGGGAATTATTATATTATTTTTTATTTTTCCTCTTGTTATTTTTATAGGGTTTTAATAGGGTTATTTTTTTATTTATGTAAGCCGCCTTGAGTCATCATGTGCGAGTAGGCAGCAATACAAATTTTCTAAATAAATAAATAAAATTTCTAAATAAGATACTGAGTCTTGAACTAACAGATGACTTCACTCAGCAATTCCATGATAATATAAATAGAAGGGGGAAGAACATTGAGCCTTGAGGCATCCCATAAGTGAAGGGCCCAGGATTGATCTCTTTGGCCCTGTTAACATGGATTGGAACTCACCAAAGAGAAAGAAGAATCACTGTCACATAGTGATTCTATGTGACAACTCCCAATCCTATCAGTCAGTTCAGAAGGATATCATAATGAATGGTTTTGAAAGTTGATATAAGATTAAGGAGAGCCAGGATGGATGTACCATCCCATCCCAGTTCTGCCAATGGCTATCAGCAAATATCAGCAAAAAATTCTGCCTCCATTCTATGTACTGCTCTGAAGCCTGACTGAAATGAGTCTAGATCAGTGATGGCGAATCTTTTAGAGACCGAGTGCCCAAAAACTGCTCCGCCCCCTGGCCCGCCCCCACTCTGCCCCCACCTTGCCTGCCTGCAGGGCCACCCACCGCCTCCACGGCCTGCCGCAGATCGCCCAGGCAGCCCTGCAGCGCCATGGTGGCCGCGCCCTCCGCCCGCACCTCACAGCATCATCTGCACACAACGGGGCCCGAGGGTGGAGTCTTGTCCCTGCTGCCCAGCTGCCATGTGCTTGGCTGCACTGCTTGGCGTGGGCCGCACCAAGGGACTGCTGGTGAGGAGGGGGCCGTGGGGCTGGGGCAACGGCGTGCGTGCCCACAGAGAGGGCTCTGAGTGCCGCCTCTGGCACTCGTGCCATAGGTTCGCCACCACTGGTCTAGATAATATTTAATTTCTTCAGGATCTTCTGAAGCTGTTGTCTGATCTTCTTTTTTTTCCCTCGAGTTTTTTATTAATTTTCCAATATTACTTTTACATATTTGAAAAGTAGTGTGGTGGCTGGGTATAGTAAGTCCATTACATTTGAATATCATCAGTACAAATCTCAAAGTATTACAACAACTAATTCCCTCTCTTTCCCCCATAATATCTACTGTCTCATATTCGGACCAACACAGTTCTTTTTCTATCAATCAGACAAAAAATACCTTTCTAGTGTTCATCAATAATCTTCAGTCTATACATATCTTAATTGATTTGACATTCCATCTTTTAGACAATCCATAACCTAATAAACAAACCAATATACAAATTTAATTATTAGTGTTTATACTTCTAAATTTTACTTAACCTTTGTCTCAACTCATAACAATATCTTAAATTCAAATCTTAGTTATTTTTAAACATTCAAACTTTTAGCCAATCAGTGACCTGATATTTATTTTTCCCTTAATATTTTAATTTAACGTTTAATATTTTTTTTCCAAATTTTTAATTGAGCACAATTCCTTTATCACAATTCCTCATAGAATCTAATATTTAAAATACACACCTTATACATAAATTCTACCATCTATCTTAACAAACTAATAAAACAATATAATATTCTTATTTCAATATTTATACTTCTAGATTTTATATAACCAAAATTTTCTTTATCTCAAATCGTTACGATATCTTATGTTCAAAATACATATTCTATCCATTTGGATAAATTCTATTTTAGATCTCGTGTGTATGTCAAACCCCAATCTTTTTCAGTCTTATTCTAGCTTTTTTTCTTTGCCAAGTCATCTTTCGTATCTTTGCTTTTAAATCCTCAAAAAGATCTCCTTGTGTTGTTGTGGCTATTGTTTGATGTTGATAAGAGCATCCAGTTGATGTTTTCTTAAGAGGACTAGTTGATCTAGCAGGTCGTCTCTTTGTTTTTCCAGCTTGATGCAGTTGTCCCAAAGTATTTATCTTCTCTTTCATATGTTTTTCTTTTTGATCTTCAAATTCCTTCTGGTTTATAAGAAAAGTCCTTTCCTTGTTCTCTATTATCAGTTCCTTTTTTGTGTTTTCCATTATCTGTATTTGTTGAGTATCTAAGTCTTCTGTCATAGCATTTGGTTGTTTCACTTTCTCTGTAGAATTCTGTATAGACGATTCTTTGGTTGAAGTCATAGTTTGAGTTTGCATATCCAGGCTTATACGGAGAGTTCGGATAATCGCTTTTAACATAAAAGAGTTTGTTCCTGTTCTTCCTCTGTAGGAGAAATCCATTCCTGTTCTTCTTCCATTGTAGTATATTAAACTAAAAAAAACCTACAGTCAGAAAGTCCACCAAGTGATGAGCTGAGCTGAGTTCCTTGCAGCTGGTGCTTCAAGGTTGCTTATATCTTATCTATTTTCAAAGCTGTCAACAAGTCTCTCTTAAAGAATAGCAGGTTACAGTCTCAAATTTAGCCACCAGATGTCATCACAGAGTTAGTTGGATCTTTTCAGTTTTTCCCCCTCTATTTTAAGGGGAAAAAAACCAAATCTTCAATAATAATTAGAGTAAAAATCAGAAAAAAAATAGAGAATAGAAAGTTACAAATCTTATAATCCACCAATTTTAGGAAATAGAATTGCAATTAGGATCCCAGTATTTTTCCAACATTTTAAACTCCCCTGGGTGGTCGATCGCCGCTGTTTCTGAAAGGAGGGCTAAAATCCCCCTTCCCTCACCACAGGGGAGAAAGTACTTTAGCAGCTTATGCAGATAAGTAAGTAATTAGGATGTAAGAGAGGTAGATCTCACCCAGTCTCTTCCATGCTGCTTTAGAGTTGCCAGATGGTAAATGCGACTTCGGCTATTAGCAGCCTAGGGACGAGCCATATTTCTATGGCCGGTCCTTTTGTCCGCCGGTTTGGAGGGAATCACCGGGTCAAACGGGAGAGTTGCCGCTCTCCTGTGATCCAGCAAGGGCCCCTCCGTGCTGGTTGCCTCTACGGGGTGACTTTAGACCCTTTCCAGGGTCCCCCAGCGATGCGAAATTGGACGGGGAAGGCGAGAATCATCTTCCACACGTCCATAGTGGCCGTGGGGCAAACTGGAAGTCCGAAGCTGTTGTCTGATCTTCTAACAAGGTGCCTTAAAATGGGAAGTTGGAGACTGGACAAAAATTGTTCAGAATTGTTGGAACCAGTCACGGCTTCTTGAGGCAGGGGCACACAAAGGCCAGAGGTATTACCCACATCCTCAGAAAAGCTGACATCACCACATGGATTTAACTACATATCACTTCCTAGGCAGCCTTGACAACCCAGGAAGGACTTAGATCTAATAGATAGATGACTGGGTCTAAGTTTAAAGGATTCTGTCAACTTCATCCAAAGTCACACACTCAAATTCTTCCAGGTAAATCCAGAAGGTTATGCCACAGATACCTCAACCAACATTTCAATCAGAAAGTCCAACTCTGAGAAAACCTGCATACTTTATTTACCAGATAAGTAGAATATTCTGCACATTGGCCCTGAAGGGATTTCTGGGACTCATCCACCTCCCTTAGCAAGGAATGACTAGATAGCTATTAACAGAGGAAATAAGGCAGAAAAATAATTCTGTTTCTCCACTCTTAACACCTCTGTGTAATCCCAAATATCCCCATATTCAGTCAGATTCACTTTTTGTCTTCCTCCAGTGGTGCTCCAGGCAACTATCCTGGCACTTCTCATTCTGGAATTCAGAACCAAGGAACAGCTTAGGATTGATTTCCTGGGAGAAATCATATAGGGCCATAGGATTCAAGGCTTCCCCACCCATTCCAGGCTGGTGACTAAAACCTCAGCCAAACTACTCATCAGATCCTTGAGAGAAAGCCCAAGCTTCCTCAGGAACCCTCTGGAACCCACAAGTCATTTGGGGGTGAGTCATTTTAACAAGCCATCATCTGTAGTGAGAGACTCTGGGAAGATCAGAAATGAAGGGGCTGAGGGATACCCTGCTCCAAGAGCTGCTGAAAGGAAGCCAGGTGAGGAGGGTGACTCACATCGAAATTGCCCTGCTTGCCCAGTCTATAATTTTGTTTGTCTGAAACTTAAAACACCCAAAGTATTTTGGGTTTTGGTGGTGCCAAACCAACTTGAAGCAGTTCGGCAGAGACTCTGGAGTGTGGTAGTTTCTCCACAGAAAGTGCATAGCCCCAGTCTGTGGCTAACCTACAAGGAGGTAGATCATAACTGAGGTGTTTAAGGCCAGGAGTTTCCAGTTCCTCCCAAAGCAGGTTGCATCTCCCTCCTATTGTATATAGCAGGGCAAAAAAATACAATGCAGCTGGCCTTGATTCTATTGAGCTCCATTATTGGATTTCTTGCATTACTTCTAAAAACAATATCCAAAGAGGATTTGGAGGTAAAGCCATGATCAACAACTAGATTTCTTATAGCTGCCACTTTGTAAATGAGGTCAAGGCAGGAGGGACATTGCCCTGCCTCCATCTTCCCTCCTATTATATTGAAGAGCAATGACCTCTTGCTGTCCTTAGATGTGGTGACTTTCCAAGTATCACTGAACTCTGATTTCCAGTAGTCTTGGGCTGGCTATTTGGGATAGGAACCTTCATTTATAGATTTCTCATACAAACCCTCGGGGAGGGTAGAAAGTAGAGGTTTTGATGGGGGGGGGTGTTTCTCTAGAGTAGAAAAAAATAGCTCCTATTAAGGTCTCACTCTTTTCACCTGGTAGCATTAGCCTTGACAGGTGAGCTAAAACACAATAAGTCTATGGTGACCTTTACTTATTCCACTCTGGCTACAGTGGGTAAAGTTACCCACCACTTCTCATCCTCATATATTGTAGAGGGCACCTCGCTGTCATAAAACAAGCTGGCTTCCTGCCCAGAGGGAGTGATCTGTCATCTCCGAGTGCAGTGATCCATGTCCTGCAGTGATTGCAGTGCATATGACACCGTCTCTATAAAGCACCTTAGGGGGTCTGGTGCTGCTGGAGGACTTGTTTTATAGCACTGAAAGGTGTGCAGCAGGATTTTATGTGAGCCTCAGGGGCCTAGATGTAGGTCTAATCTGGAAATGTTCAGAAATGTGAAGGTGCATAATATGCATGCAGAAAGGATGCACAAAATATGGGGAAAGAATATGGTTCTTTAAAAGGGAAATGTTTTCTACTTCCACTAACAAGAAGGTAGGGATGCTTGTGTGCTGCCTTTGGATTTATAGCTGAATCTCTAGGTAGATTACGTGTGTACACACGCACACGCACACGCACGCACACACACACACACACACACACCAACCTTCTACTGGAAAAATCTCTCATAAGCTGAGGACCTCACCATCCTTGAATGTCTGCTGCATATGAAGCCTGCCTTATTGCTCTGGATAGGTTAATTCTTCCTCCTCCAGTCATAGGTGCCTTTGAAACTCTCAACCTCTAGGAATTTCTTGCCTTGTTCTGGATGCTGCTAGATAGGTTGCATAGTGGAGAATTACAATAACGATTTAGAAATGAATCCAATCATCACCTCTGCTTGAAACTTTATTTTACAGTTCATTACCTTCTTGTGTTTAATTATTATAATCTTTTCCAACCTGGAGGAAGGGGAAGCCTGTGTTTAATTATGTTTACAAAGGGCCCAGGTTTTAGATTTTCAGATGATCATAGTGTCTTGGATTATGTGTGTCAATTTGGCATGACATGCAAGCTCACTTAAGACTCCCTTGGCTATTTCTAGTCTCCAACCAATCATACCACTTATTCCATATTACATAGTACTCTGTGTCTTCCCTTTCTTTTATCTCTTTTGTTAATTTGTCCATCTCCGCACAGTCTAAGATTTTCCTTATCACTTCTTCCTCTGATGGTGTATTCTCATTTTTCCAGAACTGTGCGTAGATTATTCTTGCTGCCGTTGTTATATGTAAGATTAAGTACCGTATTTCTTTACTGTATTTTCTATTTAAGATACCCAGCAGGAAGATCTCTGGTTTCCAATCTACAGGTTGATCTATTATTTCTTCCATCCACCTTCTTATTTTAGTCCAGTATTTTTTTGCAACGGGGCATGTCCACCATAGATGATAATATGTTCCATGTACCTTTTTACATTTCCAGCATGTCGGTGAGTTGTTCTGGAACATCTTAGCAAGCTTTGCTGGTGGAAGATGCCATCTGTAAAACATCTTCAACTGATTTTCCTTGAATGCCGCAGACATAGTCAATTTTATGTTTGTTTCCCATATTTTTTCCCATTTCGCCAATTCTATGTTGTATCCGAAATTTTTTGCCCATCTAATCATTGTGTCTTTGACAACCTCATCTTCCATTTTATATCTCAGTAGATATTTATATATATTACTAATTAATTTTATTTCTGTTCCATGTATAATTTATATAAATGCAGAAAGGTCAAGAAAGGGAAAATGTGTGTATAATAATGTACAATAATGTATAGTAATAATATGTATTATTCTTAATATGAAATATAGTATGAATGAAGAAAATGGAAATAAGAAACAATGGGACAACAAGGACAAATATTTTTTAAAAAAGAAGAATAAAGGGGGAAAATGTAAATAACAGAAGATTACAGTTACGAAATTGCTGTTTAAAAAAAAAAAGGAGTATACATTGTATGTTTATGTGTGTTATGTTTTGTTGTCTTAAAAAAATAAAAATATATATAAAAAAAAAAAAAAAAAGACTCCCTTGGCTCAGAGAAAAGAGAGATTTGGCAGCCCTTGAGGATTTTAGCACTTTTCAGGCATTCTAGATCATGCAGAATGTCTGAATACCCAAACTGGGGGCTGCACAATGTTGCACTAGAATTCAGCTGGCAAACTATAAAGTCCTTCCCCTCTTCAATTGCCAGGAAAGCAGGTTTTGCCCAGCCAGCACAGATGGGTAACTGTCTTCTTCAGAAAAGTAAGCAGATCTTCTGCGGTGAAAAAATAAGCATAAAAACTCAACAGCAACAAAGCTCTATTGATTCCAAGCAAGTCAACAGCAATCACACTCACTTGTCATTCATTCTAGTCCCCACTACTAGTTGGCTGAGCCCTAGGACAAGTCCAGGAAGTGATGGTTGAGAGTTTTGGACAAAAGCATCTTTCAACAAGCCTTTTCAATAAGCATTATAATTTAGCATGTCTTGGGTTGCACAATCTCTATAGGAGAAGGAGTGGCAGAACACCGGAGGGGGCAGAGTCAAAAGAGGAATCAGCCTTGAGTCACTACATTTCCACAAGCAGTCCAAGTCCAAGCTCTCTTGAAATCCGTTAACCCTTATCAAGTGACAAAATAGTGCTGACCGCTGGTTGACTAGATTCTTGTGCATAGGCACGTGCAATAAATCACCTTAATTGGAACTTAATGTGTGGTCCAGGTCTTTCGCGCTTGACCGTCTCATACTTATTTGCACATTGGTTGAAGATGATGCAAAAGCCAGCATGCATCAAACCATTAACAACCACCTCTTTGTTCTCAGAAAGCTCCTTTAATCATTTTTCTAATAATAGTTGCTCATACCTCACACATCAGCTCTCTCTTCATTGGCTATGTGCAATTACTATGCTTCGTTGGCTATGTGCAATTAGTATACCTCTATCAGGATACTATGGAGTTACTTTGGCCTATTTTATCTCATGTAATTTTTGTCTTAATGTTTGACTTACTACCCTCCACAATAACAGAGAGGAAGCCTTTCTGCATAGAATTGTGCTAATGCAAGCTTCCCAAATCTTCCGCAAATACATCCACACATGATAAACCCATTGGATACATCTTCTGAGTCCATCAAGTTGTTTGATTTTTGGTGCAGAATAAATTAGGAATCACCCAGGATCCTACTTGCTATCTCCATTCTGCTGCTGTTATGTAAGAGTTACAGGTGAAATAACCAAACCTCCATTCCATGATAATTAATCCATAGTATTGTTTTCAGTAGCTCTGGAAATTTATGTGGCTTTTGATAGAGGTATATACAGTAGACAGAGTCAACTTTTCACCTAGTGCCAGTTCACCTAGTGCCTTTGGCCTCATTTTGCCAGTTAATTGCAGCATAGTTTAAAAAATGCACAACAAACATTCTGATTTATAGTATCTTTCCTGCTTTGATCTGCTTTGCTTTATGATTGAATTGTTTCTTAAGATGATGCAAAGTTTCATCTGTGGCCCTTAGATCCTAGAGGTGACCCCTTTCTTCTCAACTTTCCATTCACTGATGTGAATCACCCACAGGAAATATGATCCAAGTTTTATATTTTGTAAGCATAGGTACAGAAATACTTTGTTACATCTACTAAAATATCTTTTCTTTCAGTAGATGGCACTGTTTGATAAACTGATTACTTTTAAGATGCTCTATGACAAGCTTGGGTAATATGTAGTCTGCTAAAATTTTATGGAAAGAATAGTCCAAACTTGTATTTATGTGTCTTTATTACAGTGGGGACTCAATTAGAAAGGATTTGAACAGGAAAACAAAAACTTTATCTCCTGTGGTAGAGAGAAACTCTTGTAGGCACAATTTTCCCTTAAAATTTAGTAAAGTTCTGTGCATGTATCCATCTTACTTACATCCAACTTATTTGTGAAAGAGATTACTTTTCCTCTCAAGATTTATTGCCCTGTTGCCAAGATCATAACAAATGCTGCACTGATTGCTAAATGACAACAAAGGATTAATAAGTCCCATCAACCCTGTAGCTGGTGGAGGGTATAATTCTCTTTTTCTTTTGATGCTTGTCTCCAAATATATTGCATAGTCATCCAGATGATTCGACAGGATTTGGTATTTTTATCAACATATCGGGTTCTCCCCAAGGACTTTGGATAGGTAGATCTTGTTTGATGGCGTTAATGATATAATCATAGAATGTAAGCTGTTCCAAATGAAGCTGCCTTTTGCAATTGACTGATGGTGATTTTGTCAATGCTAATGGTGTTCAAGTGGTGCTTCAGATGTTTTGGGATCACACCCAAGGTGCCTATTATTACCGCTTTATAAAACCCTAGTAGGACCACACCTGGAATACTGCAGCCAATATTTTGTCACTATATCACAAAAAAGATGTTGAGAGTCTGGAAAAAATTCAGAGAAGAGCAATTAAGATGATCCAAGGCCTGGAGACTAAAACATATGAAGAACAGCTGCAGGACTTGGGTTTGGCTAGTCTAAAGAAAAGAAGAAATAGGGGAGACATGATAGCAGTATTCCAGTATATGAGTGGCTGCCACAAAGAAGAGGGGATCACGTTATTCACCAAAGCATCAGAGGGCAGGACAAGAAACAATGGTTGGAAACTGAACAAAGAGAGAAGCAACCTGGAATTAAGGAGAAACTTCCTGATAGTGAGGACAATTAACCAGTGGAACACCTTGCCTCCAGAAATCATGGGCGCTCCATCATTGGAGATTTTCAAGAAGAGGCTAGACAGTCACTTGTCTGAGATGGTATAGGTCAAGGGTAGGCAACCTTGGCTCTTTTATGACTCGTGGACTTCAACTCCCAGAATTCCTGAGCCAGCATGGCTGGCTCAGGAATTCTGGAAGTTGAAGTCCACGAGTCATAAAAGAGCCAAGGTTGCCTACCCCTGGTATAGGTCCTCCTACTTGAGCAGGGGACTGGACTAGGAGACCTCCAAGGTCCCTTCCAGCTCTATTCTATTCTAATTATGGGTACTACCTTTGCTTTTTTATATACAACAATGTGAAATTACAGCTGCCAGCTCTTTAGCTGGGGTTGCCTTCCATACGCATTGAGTTTATCACAATAACTAGGATGTCTTAATGCATGGGTCGGCCAGCCGAAGCATCCAACGAGCCGCACGGACCCGTTTCCCTAAAAAAAAAAACCCCTGGGAGCCGCGCCGCCCGTGCATGCGTGCATGCGCGCGCGCCCGTGCATGCCCGTTCGCGCATGTGCGCATGTGCGCGCGCCCGCGCATGCCCGTTCGCGCATGCGCACCCGCCCGTGCACCCGCCCGCGCATGCGCCCACGCACCCGTTCACACATGCGCACCCGCCTGCGCATGCGCCCACGCACCCGTTCGCGCATGCGCACCCGCCCGCGCACGTGCGCATGCGCTGCCCAAAATGGCGGCGGAGGCTCCGGAGCCGCAGGTGATCCATCAAAGAGCCGCATGCGGCTCCGGAGCCGCGGGTTGCCGACCCGTGTCTTAATGTGTTGGCTTAGGCTATGTGCAGATTCAAGCAGTGTGGCCTTTGGTAATTGACAGCTGGAAATTTCATCAATCCACAGATTTTCTAAGTCCAAGATTTTTTTGCTATGGCTCCCAATGTGTCAATGACCACTGGGACCCCCACAACCACTTTATATATTCATGTAAGTTCCAGTTTTTAACTTGAACCAGTGCTTGTGCTTATCTGTCTTTTACATAATCAGCCAATTCATGCTTTTCTTCTTTGACAGTTTGTTTGACCTTAAGTAAACCTCTACCTCCATTTCTGCAGGGCAGGTATAATCTATCAATATTATTATTATTATAATTATCCCACCTATTTTATATATAAATCAAGGAGGTGCCATTGCATTTTCCTGCTTCCTATTTCCCCACAACAGCAACCCTGTGAGATGGGCTAGGCTGAGTCAGTGTGTCCGGCCGCAAGTTACCCAGTGGCTTTAATGCCCAAGGGAGGATTCGTACTTACAGATGATCATGGGATTGTCCAGCACTGGGATAAAAAATATATGGTCAGTCAAAAACATAATGTTCATTCTGCTCACATCAGACAACACTAACTTTCTTTTAAAGGATGACTGTGATGGAATGTAGTCTGGAGTTGTGGGAGGAAGGGGCTCCCTCCCAGAGGGCAAAGAGACAGCCGAGGTTGGAATGTCTGGTGGGCAGGAAGAGAGCAAGACTGGACCCTCCCTAGCAATTCACAGAGTACATCTATAGTTATTGCAGATAATGGCTTTAGCTGGCAAGATTCTATCTATAGGTGAGCAACAATAGAGGAACTATTCAGAAGTAACTGTGTCATTCCTGATTTCTTTGGACCTGACAATGACCCAATGGGTCACACAGTTGGTGTGTGTGTGTTTATGTGCGTGTACCCAAACAAAAACACAGCATATATATATACACACATAGATAGATAGATAGATAGATAGATAGATAGATAGATAGATAGATAGATAGATAGATAGATAGATAGATAGAGAGAGAGAGAGAGAGAGAGAGAGAGAGAGAGAGAGAAGGGGGAGGGAGAGAGAGAGAGAGAGATACCTACACATACGTACACATTCAAAACATATGCACACATGCACAAACATACAGAAAATGTTGAAAGCAGTACCGTATATTGATTTTAAAATTGCCAAATTGAAGGATATTAGAATTTATTATATTATGCTATAATTTCACATTCATGATATTCATAACTCACATACTGCTTTTTCTTCTTTCAAACCTCAGTTAGGAAAATTGGGGGGAGGGGGAGGCAGGATGTTATTCTGCTTTTTTTGAAATAATCATCACCTTCACCAACCACCATTCCTCCATTGTGGTAGTGCTGGACCTTTCCACTTAACAATCTCGCTGCAGCGAGCACAGCTACGTTTTCAAAAACTTGTGGAACTCTTGTAGAATGGCTGCTGTGCAAATTTCTGGGGAGATGCTGCTCTTTCAGCGGGAAGGTGCTGTTTCTAGCAGTCATGATTCATGCATGTTCCTGGAAAAATAAAAACATGATAAAGGATGTATAGTCATTACAACACTGCTAGGTGGAATGCCAGAACCGATTGTCTCAACTATATTAGAAACAGAATGGCACTACTAATTAATTGTAGAGCATAATTTATTTAACAATAGTGGAATCTTCATTAATTACTCAAAAAAAATTATACCCTGCCTTTTAATTAAAAACCTACAGTGGCAACCGGTAAAGTCAAAAACACATCCTTCCTCTCTTCCTTCCTTCCTTGGAAAGCTGGACAGACTGTATCAGAGAAACTGATGCTAGAAACCCTACTTGCCAGCGGATGTCAGTATGAGCCCTAATGTTGAGGTAGCTCAGCTGGTTTGCAGAGAGATTTTTGCATAGGAAACTGAAGAAGGAGGATCACTCTTGCTAGCTTTCTTTTGGATTTCTCACTGTTTTTTTTTCAGAAGACCAAGGATCAATGACTTTTCCTTTAGAGACATTTAAAATATAACAATATTCCATATATTTCCAGGGAAGTTGATCAGTATTCAAAAAAATAAAATAAAACACACGGTTTAAAACAAAATCAAGCCAAGTCAAGCCTTTGGTTAGGATTGCCACAATTACTGAAGATTTGTTGCATTGTTACTAATGATGTAATAGATGCCCAAATATTCCTAGAGCCCTTTGGAGTGAGATCCATGTAGCTGTCATTCTACTGGCATTCCATAAAACGTTGAAGATCTGATTGTTCTTCCAGACCTTATGATGTGACAAATGAGGCTCCTTGGGTATGTCTGATTATTTTTTTTTTGCATTCTGTTTGTATATTGTGCCTAGTTGCCCTCTTGTTTTTGGTTTGCACTGGCTTTTATATTACTATTTATGAACTACTCAGAGTCCAAATTGGATTAAAGTAAATAAGCACTCAGCAGTAGGAATGCGGCATCAGTTTCCACTGATTTTATATCAGTTGTCTTTCTACACAAATGTAAATTGAATATAATTCATGACTACCTTGTCTTGATCAAGACCAGACCTTCTTCCTGATAATATCATTCATCACAGATCTGCTTTATCAGGTAGTTAGGGACACCTGCTCAATTTACCTACCCGCTTACTGTAAAGGTTTACAGAATAGCCTTCAGTCCAAATGAAACACTCTTGTTCAACATTGCAATGGTTCTTTTTAATGGTAAAGAAGAGATGCTACATTCTCTGGCTGTACTGACATTGGGGAAGATTGGGTGAGAAAGTATAGTAGAGTGTCAGATTTTTCACCTCAAACTAACAGGCTGAAAGTAATTTACTTCTTTTCCTGCTTAGCTATTTGTACTTGGAGTTCCTCCAATGTAGAAAACTGACACAAAGCTAAGTATATGATTCTTCTGCTCAGCATCAAGTTGCTCCCTGATAGCATACCTGCAAAGATTCAGACATATCCAGGTAAGGTTGTCCTTCACACTTTACCCAAGGACAAGCTCATGATCAAAACAGTCAAATTTAAAATTTAAAAAGCAGTTGGGGACAATTGCATTTTGCAGGACTTCAATGTAGACCATCCAAAAAAGTCTTATGCTCTATGGGACCAGCTGGCAGCAGCATCTGCTGCCTTGAAGAACTGGCATGTATTTGGATAATACTGTAATTTCCTTATGCGTCTCTCTGTACTTTCAGTCTTGCAGCAAATAAACTTTTGTTGCATTGTCTACATTCCTTAAGTTTGCTTATTGCTTCTGTATCCTAAAAAGAACCCCTTGGCTCAGCTGGCCATCATTACCAGGACAATGGCAGCATTCAAATTTTCTTATCGAGTGAAACTCTACAGTCTGTCACTTTGGAACAGTGTTTCTTAAAGTGTGGTTCGAGGGTCTTTGGGAATTCCCCAAGACTCTTTCAAGGGTCCACAAGATTATTGTTATTATTAATAAAATAATAAATAAAATAATAATAAAAACAGTTTATGCTATGTATAATGAATTTCACATTATTTTTACATTTTTTAAAATAAATATCTACAAATGCATCCATTTTAATTTTTAATATGGTAACAATAAATATAAGGCAAAACAAAACAAAACATAATTTTTAAATGTAAGGGGGGGTTTTTTCCTGAGAACAAAAAGAGAAACACTGCTATAGAATACTGTAATTGGGAGTTGGATGGCATAAATAAATAAATGAATAAATAAACAAACAATTCTCTCTCTCTCTCTCTCTCTCTCTCTCTCTCTCTCTCTCTCTCTCTCTCTCTCTCCTTCCTCCCTCCCACAACTGAGTCTACTTTATCCAATCAGTTCAACAGAGAGAGCCTTCATTGATACTTAATTTCCCGGCACCATTTTCTTTCTTTCTCTCCTCCCCAAATTCCCAAACTAGGGAGATAGGAGCAAGACTGTGAGAAGGAAAACACCTTCCCCCTTTCTCCTAATAAAGGAAAACACAAGGTAACTTTACAGAACTTACTGGAGCAAAACAGATAACAAACCCCAAAGCTCAAGCTGGTACACAAAATGACCGTTTGAAATAAGATTGGGTTTGTGAGGGCATGCACAACCACAGAAAGAAAACGGAAGTGCATTAAAGTTATTTTTTTTTAAAAAAAAATCTGGATTCAAAAGTAATCAGTGAGCAAAGGAGTAGCCACCCAATGCCACCCAATCTTGATCAAAAATGGAGATTGAGGCTCATGGACAATAGCTGTGAAAGAAACTGAGCCAAGCTTTGAGTATATCAAAATAAAAGAAAATAAATGATGTGTGTGACTGGTTTTTTTCCCCCGAGCCCTAGAAATATCCTGGAGCAGGTCCTATCATCTCTCTCTCTCCTGCACTTAGGATGTACAGCATCCTCAAAACATCACACAGGCATCCTTGATACGAAGCCTTTCCACTTTACTGTTCACCTCTACAATGGTTGAATGACTCTAGAGCAGTGT
This sequence comes from Azemiops feae, assembly GCA_023970755.1. Classification (NCBI taxonomy): domain Eukaryota; kingdom Metazoa; phylum Chordata; class Lepidosauria; order Squamata; family Viperidae; genus Azemiops; species Azemiops feae. The sequence goes on along the minus strand of JALGBA010000283.1, from coordinate 103,126 downwards.
TTCTCAACCTCAGCAACATTAAGATGTATGGAGATATGGAGATATGTGTCAAGAACAAAGAGATATGTACGAAGGTTGAGAAACCTGCTCTAGATGCTTCAAACTGACAATGGGAAAAATGACTTCAGACAAAATTTCCCTCTAGCGAATTCTTTCCTGGCTCCTTAACCTCAAGGAAGAACAGGAAAACATTTGCATGCCCTCGGGAAGACTATTTAATTCCCCTCTTGGTCATTATTCTGGACTTGTTAAAAAGGGAGCCCCACTCATAGGAGTATTGAGCTCTACTGGTTTAGACCCAAATACTCTTAAGAATGTGATGTCTGAGGTGCTGTTAATTTATTGGGTGTCCTCTTAAGCCTAGTTACCACGGAAGCATAAGAGAAAATTTAAAAAAAAGAGTCATGCCTGGCAAGGAAATTCTTGACCTATATTAAGACGGCGGCCTGATTTCACATGTGCAGAGATGAGAAACTAGGCCTCCAGTGGAAAATGAGACTTAACGCTTAGCCCATCCCATCCAAGGGTGCCCAATTCACTTGTATTTTGTAACAACTCAATATATCCCACACAGTAAACAGCAAAATGCATTTTTCCATGCTTCCATTTACTTTGAAAACCATACATCAAAATGGCAAGTCCAGCCAAAGCTGAAGAACAGATTTGTCTTTTTACTGTCTGAGACAGTAAATGTTTACTTTAAATGTCCTGAAGTGCCTGTCCTTCTAACACCCAGCTTCTTATATCCCAATGCTCTCTTTTTTTGACTGGAGAATTAGTTTTTGAGGACTATTCTTTTGTTCCTTTCCTCTTCACCAGTTTATTCATCGTGGTGATTTATTCATCGCTCCTAGAATTATTAAACTGTTCACAAAAGGGGTTCTTTGACTGAACACCAAGAGAGTCCCTAAGCTCCATTACACAGATGACAAGATGAAGCTCGGATGAAAAAAATGTGGAAAAGAAAGAGGGGACAAATAAATAATTTAGTCATGCTTTTTTAATGGCAGCAAGAATAACAAATGTCACTGTCTCTCAGTGAAGGAGCATGATGGAAAATAGTTTTTTAACATTGATGACTGCACCAGTATTCCTTTTTACAGGCTGGAGTCAAAGATGATATTGTTTAAAATTATGACTTCTGTGGCCCAGAAGTCCTAGAGGGGAGCCAGGTCAGAATGAAAGGGTAATGGTAGAGACCTTGTAATGAAATCTGCCATGGATGCCTGAAAATCACAAAAATAATTAGCTGCTGCAAGAAGATCGGACAGACTGACTACCAACAATGGCATGACACAGTAGCAACAATGGTGCATTGGAAGATTTGCAAGAAGTGCCATTTCTCTGCAAGCAAGAACTGGTAGGACCACAAAATAGACAGAATAATAGAAAACAAAAAAGCTAAAGTGCTCTGGGACTTTAGAATTCAAACAGACAGGCACTTGCCACATAACACCTCAGACCTAGCAATTGTCAATAAGAAAGATAAAAGAAAAGTCTGAATAGTGGACATGGCAATATCTGGAGACAGCAGAAGAGAAAGAATTGGAGAAGATAACAAAATGCAAAGATCTGCAAATAGAAATAGAATGACTATGGCAAAAGAAAGCAAAGGCAGTACCAATAGTAATATGCACCTTGAGTGCAATCCCAAAACAATTGGAGCATCACTTGAACACCATTGGCACTGACAAAACCACCATTGGTCAATTGCAAAAGGCAGCTTTACTTGGAACAGCTTACATCTTGTGATGATACATTTAACACCATTAAACATCCACATCTATCTATCCCAGGACCTTAAGAAGGACTCAATAGGTTAATAAAAATGCCAAACCCAGTCTAAAATCTGACCGATTGTGGGAACAATCATAATCATCATCAATAAGGACCATGCTAAATGTTGGAGTTTCTGGACATCTGATGACAAATGGGCTACAGGACTTAGGATTGTTGGCTGAACAACCAGGACCAACTGCCGCAAGAAAAAATTGTTTATCCATTGCAAATATACAAACATGGAAAACAATACGGACCTTTGGTTCAATCTTAAAACATCTAGAGCATCATTTGAATAACATCAGCATTGACAAAATCACCAGTTACAAAAGGCAGCTTTAATTGGAACAGCTTATATCCTGTATGATACCTTTAACACCATCAAACAACATGTGCCTATGCCAGGGAAGGACTCAGTGGATAAAAATGCCAAATCCAGTTTAAATGTCTGGCTGACTGTACGATGAACCATAATCACAATAAAAAGCTCTGATTTGCTTAAAGAGCTTTGATAGTATTGGAAAAACCATACACCACAGCAGTTCTTATGCTATTAGGTTGAATATAAAAAAATTCAGATAGTGATAAATTTACTCCAATTCAATTTCAGCCTTGTTTGTCAAGAAACAAGGCCGAACAGAAATCATTACACTTTTCATCAGTGTTGGGGCCAAACCCACCTTGAAGTTTAAATCCCTGGAGCCTCAGAAATAAAGATACTGCCTTACTTTACCCAGTGTCTATTTTTAAAATAATGCCTCCCTATGAACCCATCATCTTGTGATAACATGCTGTCATTCACTTTAACATATGGCTTATGTTGCGTTGTTTTGCCAGCTGAGGTGGGTGGACATAGTTCAGATTCTGAAGAATGAATGAATGGCAGGTGCCTAAATGAACAAAATTAGAAAAGCTTTATTGATCAGTTCTGCATACTTACATAGAATTCCTTTCCCAGTCACCTGCAGTGGGTGCAAAGAAAATCAGAAAAGGCAATAGGCTGCCTTTGTTGGGTGAATTTTATAGCCCTTCAGCCTCTTCCCCCACTCCTTCCTCTTCCTAATGCTTAGGTTGCTTGAGGGAAATTAAGTCAAGAAATAACTGCAGAGTTTAGGCATCAGCAAGGGATGTTGTGATATGTGAGAGTGACCTTGGAAAGTGGGAGAAACAGTCATACTGCAATTCCATCAGCTTTAATTGTTAAACTGCATTAAATTAGGGTGTCAATACTGCTGAATGCTTTCTTTTTGGCAGTGGAAGAAAATATTTTCCTATATGATCAGATAAATGAAATTATACCTCAGTTTTGGCATCCTTTTCTAATTTCCCCTCTGTGTGCACAACACTTCCATCATTACCTAATGGAGTGTTTCAACAGAAGGAAATGTCATCTCCCATCTTTTTACAAAGTTCTGAATGTGTCTTTCAGTTTTACTTCTCTTCATCCTTTTAATCATTCTCTCTTACTGTTATTTACTTGCTTTCCCATGCTTACCCAGATTCTCATTGTGCCTATAAATTAACAGGCTCTAATGAATGTGATCATTCATTTAAAAATAAAATTTCAAGGCCAATAAAAAACACCCCATCAATTCCCTTACCAACATTCCTCTTGCTATCCAACAACCATATATGTGATCAGGAGGATATGACCCAGGGCAGACATAATCCTAAAGCCTAACTTCCAGATGTGTGGACTTCATTGCCCAAAGATCTCCACCCATTAATCTTTTTCAAGTAAATAGAGGGTGCTTTTGCTACCTTCCCACAGTGGTTGATATTTTTCTTTCTTGCTGAAATAACAAATGCAATGCACATTTAGGTTGCAGGTGAGTTTGCGTGTGGACCCTCTAATGACTACCACTGCAGTCCCCTGTCAGTTACCTGGCAGGAATGCTGACTAGCATATAGCTATTTCATGGCAATATAAGCATAATAGTAGTCTGGACAATCACAGGATGCTCTGAACTGAGTTGTCAGCATCTGGCTGAGGTGAAAATCTTGGTTGCATAACTTTATGGCATACCAGGTGGGAAAAGAGGATGGTCTGGGTGAAGATATGAGAAGTTAGTAGCGGGTGTGAATGGGCTGTTTGGAGGGGAAAAAATATATCTTCAAGTCAATTTTGCAGCTTTCTTAGCAGCATTTTTTTTGAGAGACGCATTCTTTCCTAGGTATGATAGGAACAATTGGCCCAAGCTCACCCAGCTGTTTTAGTGAGTTAGGTGGGACTAGAACTCACATCTCCTAGTTTCTAGTCTATTGTTTTAACCACTAAATCAAACTGGCTCTTAGCAACGAAGGAGGGGATATTAAAAAAAATGATCTGCTCCAGGTGTCAGATATGCTAAGTACACCATGAATCAATAATGTTATTAATATTTAAGGGGTCACAAAGCTGCAAGAACTACCCTGATTGGAATATAAAAGACAAGGCACAGAAATAAATGGGCCTCAGAAAGAAGAGGAAAAAAGCAAACTCAGGCCCCCCTCACTTTATTTATGCATGTATTTATTTTAAATATTAATATTCAGCTTCAGTAATTAGCTTCATTCACACTCTCATTTTAAGGCCCTGTAGATGTAATCTGAAGCCAAAGAAAATTGGCAGTTTTAAAGCTAATCTAATTTTCATTCAATCAGAACTCACATCAAGTACCCAAGGGCCTGAGAAGGACCCAACAGGAGGAAACAGCTGGGAGAGGATGCTTCGCAAGGTTTCTGATCTGTTGAACCAACAACCCTGAACACACCTGACTACACAACATATTTTTCAGCTGGGCTGCCTGGTTTCTAGTCACACCTGCAATATATAGAGGCAATAATTGCAAAAATGAAACCTGTAATGGAAATCTGCTACTTTATAATTAACATTTCACAAACAGCCATAAGTAAACTGCTATGGCAGAGCAGGCAACCTTTTGAAGCTCGAGGGGTAAGAGTTGTAAAAGAAGCTCTTACCTGCACACCTGCCAGATTATGCATGTGTGCACACTGACAAACATTTTCCTCTATGCAGATAACCTTCGTGTTCACATATGGCTGAAGGCATCCCCGCCTCCATGAACATACACTTTTGCACAGATAAATAATACCCTGTCTACAGCCATTTGCTCATTTGTACAGAAACATCCATGTACATCTGTTGCCCTTTCTTGATTTGTCTTTGTTCTCGAAAAATATTTACAAAACCAAGAAGCTCAGAAAAAAGCCATGAGATCTAGGGTTGCTGCAGGACCAGGCAAGAGTTTGAGTGGCTATGAGGTTGTGCAAGCTCCATCAACGAGGGGGGTGGGAAGGAATTGGGGCCAGAGGCTAAGCAATCTCATGGAAGGACTGGCCTAGGCAGTCACAGGCATCCTGGTATCTTCCCTTATGATTAGGGCAGTGGTGGCGAACCTATGGCACGCATGCCAGAGGTGGCACTCAGAGCCCTCCCTGTGGGCACGCGCACCATGCCTTGGAGATGACAACCGTCCCTCTTCAACCAGCCGCCTGCTAACTCGCCAAGCTCCCATGTGGTCGGATGCATCCCAGCATGGCTGGTTTCCCTCCCCCCATCCCATCCCTCCTGGCCTCGCATGCTCTCCTTTTCCTGGGCACGACCCACTGTATCGCCTCCTCAGCTGTGGGCTGGCCATCCAGTTCAGAGGCGGCTTCTCTGAACTGCTGGCGGTGGGCTGCGGAGCCCCAGAGTATGCTGGTTGAGGGGCTGTAGGCTGTGGCTGCTGATGGACACTGTCAGCCCCCATGCGCTCATGCCATGTGTGCGGGGGCCGACTGTGTCAGACAGCAGCTGCCCCAGCCTCACCTTGCCCTGCGACAATGGCACCCCCACCCTACCTCACCTTACCTCTCCTCACCCTGCAGGACGAGCCTCCTGCCCACCGCCCCACCTGCCAGAGACCTGCTGGATCTCCCCTAACCCTGCCCGCCCCCCACAGGTGTCCCTCCCCACGAGCAACATCGAGGTGACCACAACCACCTTGGCCACACCCACCGCTGCCATGACCACAGCCACGCCCACCCAGTGGGCCACACCCACCCAGCACCCGGCGATAAATAAGTGGGTTTTGGGTTGCAGTTTGGGCACTCGGGCTCTAAAAGGTTCGCCATCACTGGATTAGGGCATACAATACATTTCCTGATAATAGAGGAGGGAATTCTGTATACAGAATGTTTTTTCTTCTACTCCTGCTTTTTTCAGTGAAAAACATCAGCTGCAGCTGCTGTTAACAAAGAACAAAACAGGAAAAAAAAAACCACACTCCTGAGAGCCTTTTCCATCGCAAGCGACAATGGTGGGCTACAGTGGCAAAATACATTTTATTAACCCATTAAACTTCTGACAAAAGAAAAAGACTTGAATTAGTGTATACCTGATATGGATATGGATACTCTTCTGGATTAGCAACTCTCCCAGCTGTCCAGGAACACCAAGGCTTTGTGTTATTGATAGCCAGTTTTTGTTCTTGAGGCTTGTTTTACTACAAACTCCCTAACGAGGCGCCATATACATGGCACCTCATTAAGGAGTTTATAGTAAAACAAGCCTCTGTGTGTGGTGTTGTATAGGCTCTGGATACTGAACACCTAAGTAAATAGTCAAGGAAATGTGTCATTGTAAGTTATCTCAGTTGAAGTACTGGATTTAATTACAATGACAGTACAGGGTGATTGAACAAAGCAAAAAAACGTTTTTATGATCTTGTCACTGTTAAATTTGGGCTGGATTAGAAGACCTCCAAGATCCCTTCCAAGATCCATTCTATTCTATTCTATTCTATTCTATTCTATTCTATTCTATTCTATTCTATTCTATTCTATTCTATTCTATTCTATTCTATTCTATTCTATTCTATTCTATTCTATTCTATTATCAAATCTGTAAGTCCTAGCCATTTTGGAGTGGGTGGGGGTGATGATGATGAAATAAATCTTTCATTTGAGGAGGTGAGGAATTTAAAAAGAAGCAAATTATGTAGGGATGGTTGCAGTGATGGTGGTTGGCTTTTAAAAGACAGGTGCGAACTGGGTGATCCAAGACCCAACTCTTCTAGAGTGGAATTGAATATGCATGAAAAGGGGCAGTCTTTGGTCTCCTGGTTGTGTCTGCCATTTTAAAACCAATGATCATTGTTGCAGACACCCCTGAGAATATGTCTCCTCTTAGGCTGTTAATCAAAGACAAAGCTATATTGCCCCTTTATTTCCTAGAATTGGTCCCAAAATGCATTTCTACACACGTTATCTGGGAAAAATGCAATTGAACTTACTGAGTCTTATTTCTGAGTACACATTGCTATTTTATGACCTAAGGTAGTGTTATATTATCTCTGCAAAGACTTGTTCTTCATTAAAACTGTCATGGGAACAGGGAACGGTGATTAAGAGAAGAGGGAACACTAATCTTGAAGTCTTCTTTCACACAACGTGGCGATAGTACTATGAAAATGGACAATCACATTAACCCTCTTGGTCACCTTATAAGAAAAATTACTACAAGAACCCCAGACTTCATTCCCAGGAATTAAATCACATTGTCTACTTTTTTTTAAAAAAAAAAGTGATTTCTTTCCATCAGATTGAGTACATCCAGAATAAAAGTGGAATAATTGCAATTATGCTAATAATAATTGTCAGATAAGAATAAAAGTGGAATTATAATTGCAGTTATGCCAATGATAATTGTCAGATAACTAACTATGAACTTGTGGTTGATAGAAGCTACTTGACAGTTATGGTGTTTGTGCTTTTTCCAATTCAAATGCTCGTCCCTCAAGAGGAAAGTTTTCCTACTCTGACAGGCCTTGCCAAAAATTATTGAGTTTTGTGAGAAAAGGTTTCTCTCTTTTGCTTGATCCCTAAGAAATCTAGGCAGCAGTTCTGACTGAGTAACTTAGTATACAGTTACTATTCTAATACTATCTTTATCTTGCATAGGAACATATTTTATATTAGCAGAAAATCATTTATAGTGTAAGTACTTGGCTTTAACCCGTTTTCCCCCCCTCTTTTTGTAAAACACCATTCTATGCCATATTCTATCCTACTCTGGATGCTGAAAGCAGTTTTTGGGGGAAAGGGTAGGAAGAAAAATATGGATAACCTGTCACGAACAAGTGGAAACACTTCCTGCTACTGCACTGAATAAAATCCCTTATGTTTAATTCAGTGCTTTCAGCAAAATTGAACATTTTAGAACAAAAAGACAAAGCTTTCTTCTTTCTCCAGCTATCCTATAATATGCCGTATTTCTTTTAGTTTTGGCAGCCACCTAAGTGTGACTTGGTAGCCTGGATGTTTTTATTCTCTGAATCAACCAAAGTTTGAAATTTGCTTGAGATCATAGCCAGAGGCTATAATCTGGAGTTTCAGAAGTCTGTAGGGCAGCAATTTTGACTAGTTGTTGTTTTTTTGTTTTTGTTTTGCTAACCAAGGCAATTCTATTGGATTGGCTCATTATTTACTTTTATGGTTTATATCCCATCTTTCTGCCTATCGGGCTCTCAGGAGGGCTACCAATAAAAAATAAAGTGCGAGCACTTAAAAACTCATAAACGCAGTTAAAATCATTATAGAAGTACCTTGTTATGACCTGGGATCTCTCTCCTGTAGAGGTCCGCTTCCAAGTTCTTGCTGTTTCAGGGTCTTGAAAAATGAACGGAAGAGGAGTTCATAATAAGTAATAACTCTAAATTCAAAAAGTCGTGAAGAAAAGAACCACAGGGCTGAACAACTCACTTAACTCCCCCAATTCATTTTTGTATTTCCAAGATTCCTTGAGGATTTTTCCTGCTGAAACTTGGTGCCAACATTATATTTTCCCTTCCTTTTTTTCACAAAAAAACCCACAAATTAGGTGGGAATCTTAATGGACTAAAAATGAAGTGGATGGACCTCTTTCCTTTGACTGCCTTGATCTGCATTTGTGAAAGCCAGGGGAGGCCTCTGAACTTACAGTCTTCCTACGCTTTTTTTCAGCTCTTCTTGTGTTAGTGGAACTTACATAAGGAAAGGTTACCGCCCCTAAATGCTGCTTTACTGCCTTATTGTAAGGGCTGGTTGAGAAAGGACAATAAGACAAAAATGTCCTGCTAAGGCAAATTGTGCCACATCTTTGCCTTACCAAAGATAACTACATTGTCTCTGCAGCACATATCTATTAATGAGGTAAGTTCAAGACATTTTACCTAGACCTCTTGTGCATGAAATAGGTTTTCACTATAAGACAGACTTTTTAAATAATAATAGCAGAAGCAGCATGTATCACTTCATTCCTAGAAGTGGTTAAATTTGCTAGTGAGTCATGCCAACAAGCCTAAAAGTTCTAAAAAGTAAATGATCACAGAAGGGTGCACTTTCCAAACTTTAATAAGAACTTACATTTTAAACAGATGTTGAAGTTTTAAAAAAGTTTTTAGGTTAGAAGAAGAGACTTTTGGTGTGCTAATTCAGCACAACTTCACTATAAGCTCTTTGTAGGACACTTTGGGTACTAGTATGCTGTCCTTTCTTTTCTCGTCCCTGCTAACTCTTCCTTTGAAGAAATACCACAGGGGAAAGTTTATGAAGGTATGAGAGCACGTTGCTTCTCTATTGTAGTTTACACTCATTCTTATAATAGGTTCAATCAAACCTTGCTGTCTTTGAATCTCAAATCACAATCTGAATTCAGTCATGGTATTTTAGGATTAGATCTTCCAAGATCCTGGGAAATTTTTATATCCCAAATAAACTCTTCACAAAACAGTATTTTAAAAGATAGATCAAAAGCTTGATCTGCAATATATCTATCTATATACTAATAAACTCTCATGTCTATAACCTTTATCTGTGTGAAACAGTGCATCATAAGGCAACTATTTTTGAACCAAGGTACCCCAAATGGACTAGCTTACACAATGCATCCAAAATCTGGGATGCGTGACTTCCATGGGATTGAAATTTGGCAAATTTGTTATTGCTTCAGTGCTGCCATGCTGGTGTACTGCCACCCAGAAGTTCAGTAGACTGCCCCTGTCCTGGCCCTCTGAAGGCTGGGTAGACTAGTTGAACCATCAGCTGCTAAAGAGCAGTCAGCTACAGTCAAGCTGGCAGGAAGCTGAAAGTTGCTGCTCCTTGCAATGCTCTTTTGTTCTTAGACATTCTCTCTCTCTCTATTTAGATAAGGAAATATCTCAACTCTACAATGGCCCAGTTGGGCACAGGTTGTCCAATGTGCTACTAAGACTCTTGTGTCTCTAACCTTTAACTGGGCAAAATGGTGCATCTTAGGGCAAAATCTTGTCAAAAAGGGTGTCTCAAACTTATAGAATGCTGGAATCCATTACTCCCAAGGGAATGAAGTTTTGGAAATGTGCTTCAGTGCTGCTTCAGTGCTGCCAGGCTGGTGCATTCATGTGACCCTCATTTTCAACATTCTGTGACAGTTTCCCAGCCACTTGTGCAATCTTTTGTTTCCTGCTTCCCAGCAATAACCACTTACCTGTCTGCTGGGAAGGGCGAGATAGGGGGAGGGTGGAAAGAAAGGGAGGGAGGAAAGAACAGGGAGGAAGGAATCCCCATACACCCTTCCTGGCCCATATCACTCCCCCATGTGCTCTCCTTGACTATCATGGCCCCCTCCATACCTTATCTGACCTATGCAGTGCATATAACCTTCTTACTCCTTCTTACCTCTCCATAGTTACCCTCCTGCACATTGCCATATACTTGCACACTTCTTGGACACAGTCACACCCTTCATGACCCATGCCACCCCACACATGCCTTTCCCAATCCACGCAGCATATCTTACATAATCCCCACATACTTCCCAAGCCACACTGCCATCCTCCCCAACTGACCCTGCCCTACCATCTTACATGACCCATGCAGTACTCTCTGTTATGTGCATGCACCCATACTGCCCCCTGCATGTCTTCCCCAAAAGGCATAGCACCTCTCATATACTGCATGCACATCTACTGACCCCCACATGCCTTTCTTGACCCATGTGGCCCCTTCTGTGCACTCCCACAGTCTCTCAATCTGCATGGCCCTCACCAACTCATGTGGCACCTCTCATACACACCACAACCCCATGCACCTTTCTCAACCAGTACTTTCCTTACACATGCCCTACCCAAGCCATGGTGGCCCTTTGTTGAAAAAGGTCTCTACCTCTTAAAACTTCTAACTGCATTAGTCTTTTGTTTTTAGGATTGTCATAATTATGCAAAATAGTTATATATATCTTCCTCTGGCAGAGCTTTCCTCTTCCAAAAGACTAAGCCTTATTCCAAACATTGCTTTCTAAAACAAAATGATTTATGAATAGTTTATACATAATTTTACCAAATTAAACCAATTTTGGGGTTCATGTGACATGATGAACTGTAAAATGATCATATGGGCTAGGTTCACACAATATTCTAGATTGAAGTGCCTTGCCAAACTGTTAAATGCAGTTTAATGTCTTGTACAAACATTTACTATTACTTAATTCAGTGTGTTCTTGGCTGTTCTGTCACATATCCTTCTGGCATGTAATAGAATCCACTGTAGTTGGACTATATGTTCTTCCTGTATAAGTGGCTACTTAGATGCAATCTTTCACCTCAAATGATCTAATTAGTCAGTTTTTGCTATGAATATGCTGTTGGTTCCAAGAATAGTGGAAGTAAGAAGCAAGAATTTTAAATACACAAATGTGACACATTAACTTCACCTCCTAAGCCTGGAGGATAATTTGTGATATCTGTTATAAAATGTTCTAATAATTGCCACCTTGACTCTAATTCACATCAGAGCAAAAGCAGAAAGTAGGAGCCAAAACTTTTTAGTTTTTAAGTTAAATATTACTGCTTCATTAGGTATTCTAAGTAACATATGGCTAAATGCTTATTTGCTGCATTTGGAGCAGTGCTGCCCAATGCTTAGAAAATCATATACACATATGAAACTTTTCATCCAGATCCACCAGTTTACTTAACTTTGTGTAGAATAGTTGCCTTAGGGGATATAATTACTGTAGTTCCATTGTTCAGAAGTGGGTGAATAACAGCAGTTATTATTGCCAGACCATTATGCCCGAGTTTATAATAACTGAAATGTCTACTTCACATTAGAAAAAGGCAACTACATATCTGAAAAAATGCCAGTAATATCTATTAAGTGCCATTAGAAAATAGAAAAGCTATTTTTTATATAAAAAGAAAAAGATGCGCCTCAAATGCAAATTAACGTAAATCAGAAAGCTATCAAAAACATGAAATATGTCCTCCAATTTTTGGAAAGTTGTTTTCTTGTGAACCAGGCCACTGTTTCTTTATTTCAATCATAGTATATTTTATTTCATTTTTTCCCCCCATAGCACTCTAGAGCTTACATAGAAACATTTTCTAGAAATATATGGAGAAATCAGACTTTGAGACGTCATGTAGATCAGTAGGAAAAGTTTCAGTATGGAGGAAAGAAAACCTCCATTGTTTTGTCAAAGTCTTTGGTCTTCTGCAACTCTAAATCCCATTTATCAGTTCATCTCTGGGGCCAGAGGTAAGATTTTCTTCATTTGGCTCATGAGTGCAAAGCACTTCCAGAACACACACAGTTCTGGAAGTGAAGAAAACCGTGGAAATAGAAAACAAATTAGTTTTCATTGTCTGCATGTTTTCATTGCTGTCTATCATACCCTGTCATAAGATAGCTTCCTTCATCAATTTGTATTGCCTTTGTGGTGTCTGAAGCAGCTTTCATTTATCTCTATAAATTGAACTCTTCTACGAAGGCTGGTGCAGTTAATTATTATAAAGAGGATTCATTCATAGCACTGATTCAAACTCCCTCCATGGCATTCCAAGGATAGAAATAAAATGGTTGAAGTTGAAACATAATCCCTGTACTCCTAATAATGAACAGGCCCCTCAGTTACTGAGCAAATTTTCCAAAGTGTTAGTGATTTCTGGACAAAGTCAGAATTCCATTCTATTGTCATCCTGACAAAGGGCAGCAATTTATTTCTTTAAAAGAGGCACAAGAAAGCACATAACATAAATTTGATGACTGGAGAAGTGAGTAATTAAAAGAGTAGGACTTGGGAATGTATTATTTATCAATCTAGAGGGAATGATGGGGGTTACTATTTTTTTTAAAGCAATGCTTCATTAGAAAGTAGTTTTCTAAGGTAGAAAGCATGGCAGGGCTGCACACAAAGACTATAGTCAAGCTGTTCATTTATGGACAAGCTTCCCAACTTCTAGTGGTACATGCATGCTATCCAGGTGAATGGTGATGGCATGTTCTATTTCATGCAAGTTCCTTGGAGAACAGCCAGAAGAACCAAAATTATTTGATGGACAGGCTATACCTCTTTTACTCTTTACAATCCTGAAGGCATACCCATACCTGGTTGAAGGGACTCAGAAATCAACCACATTAGTGGATGAAAGATAGGTGCCAAATGACTCTACCTCAAGAGATCTATGAAAACATGGTAAGATAAGTATGCATATTAGAAAAATATGCACCTAGCAGTTTTTATCTCTACTGTGCTATATGCCAGGCTATTTATTGATATTTATATATTTATATTTATCAAATTTCTATACTGCCCATCTTACCTAAGTGACCCTAAGTGCACAAACTTTCTTCTTTTTCTACAATTTCCTGAGAGGAAAGGGCTACAACTACACTTAACACAGAAGGAATGTCTTTTACTTTATCATTTTATAGTATGAGACAGTTTCCCCCAAGCCACATCTGCCAATTGAGTTAGATTACACCTCCCTTCATCTCTAGGCAGCATGGACATTGTAGTCAAACTAGGTAGAAGTTAAAAAAGACTGAAATAAATTTTAGTGCTGGAATCCATTAGCAATTGGTTAGAGAGTTTCCTACAAAAAAAAATCATATATGGTATTTTTCTGTGAAAATTAGTCATACTTTTAATCTAAAGTTATATAGACTCCATGCTGCATCTCAGTTGTAACATGTTACTTGTGTTTTGCTGAGATGTAATTTTGTCTCTGCATTTCTGCCTTACTCTTTCTAGCTTTTAATGTGCTAATCATCCATTGAAAGCTATCAGAAGGCACTTAGCCAAATCAAGCTATAGTCTTAGATACAACTGCAAGAAGGTAAGGCCCAGTGAAAGTATGTGGTCTTTCTTTGGGACTTAAAATATTTTAAAAATGTTCTATAAGTACCTCACAAAGTGAATGTTATGTTGACAAGATTATTGATGCAGCCTAGCCCATGCACTTTTTAAATTCAGAATAGATTATCCACTTCTGACATTTTTAATTAAACATTTTCCTTCATTTCACATGTAAGTCTGACAAAAAAGATTCTATTTGTTGCAGGGGAACAGATTAGACTTTCTAGCAACCAATCATTGGGTTACATACAGCTGGGCAATTTAAGTCATTCAATAAGCTCAGAATTGAATCAAATTTGCACTCTGATTTTATTTATTTGAGTTATCACTCTGCCTTTCATTCAGGAGCTCACGGCACTGTACATAGTGCTTTCTTCCTTCTGTTTTTGTTCCTCATTTATATTTAAAAGGAGTGCACATTAAATTGCTTATTAGCAAATTCTCAAAAACTTTCTGAATACATTAATTATGTAATCTGTATTATTTCAGATGTATATCAAATATAAGCAATTCTGGAAAGCTGACACAATAGACATATCAATAAAATGACAGGATATAGCACACATATAACAAATCAAATATGGCCACTGAGGACAAACAACAAATACATTCAATTTGTGGGTTCAATTTCCTCCTGAGTTTCATTCCTAAGAGAAAAACCAGTTCTTCAAGGCTTTATGAAAGGCCAGCAGGGTTGGGGGCTAATCTAATTTTGGGGGAAATAATGCATGTCTGAACAAAATGGAATTTTGTTCAATGTATTTTGAAAACATTTTCATTTATTGGTTTTCATTCCCCTGACAGAGATATTCAGTTGAAACACATTGGGATTTTTTAATATATAATTAAAAATACTTCCCCTCTAATTAATGTCTTTATTTTCCACCTATTTGATTAATGTAGTTCTACCCATGGCTGCTATTTTCATAGGAGAATATAAAAAATAATACCATCTGATGAGTTTCCACATCCCATTATATCCTGCCATGGCAGTCTGAAAAAGAACGCATAACTGTCTCAGAGACTGTCTAGCTTTCATTTGCTGCTTGACCCAGCAGCTGGCATTTCACTCCTAGATCTATCCAGCAAGTGAAATCAAGCAATCAGTAAGCAAGGAGTCAGGATGATCAAAATGGCAGCAATAGCAGGATAAAGGCAATGCCCTTGACACCTTCTGGCCCCAAACAGACACCTATCAGATCTCATACAAGAGGGATGATGATGATGATGATGATGATGATGATGATGATGATGATGATGATGATGATGATGATGATGATGATGATGAGTTAAAAATGCAATCCCCAATATTCACCCTTCACCCTGAAGTCCCTTCACTCCGGGATAGTTTGTAAGCCCTCATGTGATGAGTAAGAGGAAAAGCTTCCTATGTGAAATGGACTGAATCCATGCCAAGTGATGGCATTGAGTTTTTGGTGATAAATGTTTATTTCTTCTCTTCCTGAACATAACCAGCTGCTTCCTTCTATATATGTAGTTTGAAAGATATATATGGACTAGTGCTATTGAACCTTGGCTGCAAATTCCAGACAGGAGGTAGATCACAGCAAAGAAATTCAGAGAAAACTCTTCTCTGTCATCTACTGGTTGTCCTGATTTGCTTTAGTCCAGATTTGGTCATTTGAGGAGGAAGAGAACGTGTGACTTTTGCCTGAAATAATGGTTGGGAAAATAACAGGATGACGTTTTAAGAGAAACTGGTCGTCTCTATATTCCATCTTATGTTGAGATGATTTGGAAGATGATATTCTGGGTGACCAAGTATTGGATTGGTATTTTCATGTGAAGGTAAGGAGATTGCCAGTTAAACCCAAAGTAGTAAACATGTATAAACTATAAAAATGCCACAAAGACAATTTAATTGACAGAATAAAGCAAAACAACCTATTCCAGACTAATAAATGAGTGAACATCATTTCTTTTTACTAGGTAGTTTAGGAGTTGTGCCACCAGGCCTATAGTCAAAATGCAGATATTTGGGGGGAGGGGGGGAGAAAAGAAGATACTATAATTATGTTCAGGGAAAATCCAATGTATAAGAAATTTTAACACTGAAAAACAAAATAGGATTGTAGAAAGAACACAAAATCCAAGCATCCAGCCAATAGGAACTGTGGAATAGAAAAAGATTGTAAGAAAAAGAAAAAAAGACGGAATCTGCACCAAGGGGTGGGCTGGGGGGTTGGGGATTGTTTTCTGGCATTTACAGAAAAAGATCTAGGGGGAAAATGCATTGCAGCATTTGCAGTAGGGCCACTTGGAATAATACAGTCAGTAAGCCAAAACGATCAAGGATTATTGCAGAACAATGATCCAAAGAAAAATAAAAACACAAGCAGGAAAAAAGAGAATTCTTTATCTTATTACTCATGTAGGAATCATGTTCGTATCCTCTAAACCAGGTGTCCCCAACACACACACACCCCGGGGCGTGGAGGTGAGCAAACTTCATCTGCGAATGTGCAAGATCTAGATTGCATACAAACCATCTCTCCTTCTTGGTCCATGGAAGACAAATTTTCTTCTGAAACCAGTCCTTGGTGCCAGAAAGGTTGGGGACCGCTTCTCTAACCTACTGTAAATCATGGCCACAGGTATCTTCTACTTATATTCCAAGGTGGCCTTCAGTTAACAGAATGTACTCATCTGGATCACAAAATTCTTACTTCCCTTTTATATACATATAAACATACCTAGACACCATACACAAAATAGTAGCTTAAAGAATATGTGGATAGAAAGAGAAAGTCTAGTTTCAGAAGCAAAAATTTAATCTTTCATTATCAGATTAGCTCTTAAAAGAGATCAGCGATATTGGTATTAGCTGAGTAAAGCATAGAAAACTTATTAAACTATTAAAATTACTTGTTACGTTACTGACGATAAACCTAATCTTTCTGGTATAATCTGCAGGGTGTAATCACTCCCTCTTCAGTTTTATGCTATCATTCATTTTGATCTTCTCAAAGCCAGGCTTTGTGACAAATGTTCGTCCATGTAGACCTACTTTTATCAAGGGTTGTTTTCATTCTAGCTATCTGCTTTGGGCTAATTCTGCTACAAGTTACATCTGGCGCTTTTGTGCCATTAAAAGCTCACACAAAATACAGACAAGGTGGGAAATGGTACCATTTCTCATAAGTACTGGAGAATTAGATTGAAACACAATTATATTTTTATTTTAATAAAAAAATAACTGAGCCACACTGTTAAGCACAAAGAAACAGCACTCTTTGTTTTCCTGCTTTGCACCAACTAAATGACTAATCTGCCTCCATGTTTCAGTATGAGTCATTTTATTATTATTCTTATCTTGGCTGTAAAGTTCAGCATGCTATTATTATAAAATATTAATAATGGATGGAGAGTACTAGTTTTGTGATTTTTTCCTCCCAATCTATACTTTGACTTTGAGACACCTGATGGAAGTAAATGCTTATATGTCCATCCTTAAAACTATTGGGCACTTGCACTTGAGGAGCTGAAAGCATATTCAAAATGTTAAATGCGTAGCTCACCGCATGTCAAGGCAGATCATTATTCTTTTTTTTTTTTTTATAACAAGTTTTATTGAATTTTTTTGTTTTACAACCAAGTGCTTGGAACTCATCATGGAGATAGGGCACTCCATACAACAAAGTAAAAAATATAATCATACATAGACAATTTGAATTACTTCTTTAAAGTTTCCCTCTCTAAGCAAAGAAAGAAAAAACAAATAGAAAAAAACACACACACACAATATCAATAATATTTCCACCCGTTTTCAGGCTTAACTAACTCACAATTAACATATTCCAATTTGGCCTTATATAAACATATAGTATACAATTCGGGTACCCATATAGTATAGATTATTTTTAAGATATACATATTATTCCAATTATTCAATTTATACTTCTCTGTTTTAAAACCATTTTACATTCAAGCCTAAAATAATAAAACAATAATTGTTTCTAAAATAGACTTATAATATGCCTATTATCTATATATCTATATATATATTATATCTATCTCTAACTATCTATATCTATCTATCCTGTACTCTATCAAATATTTTTATAAATCATAGTTAAATGTTTCACCAATCTCTATCCAACTCCTAATTTTAGATTTTCCAATTTTCCATTTTGCCATCCGGACCATAATCAAATCAATAATTTACATCAATATTAACTCAGATCAAAGTCTTGAACCTTAGGAATCTCAAGCATATTAGTTCAGTCAAAGTCTCTAAAAGCCATTTTTACCCATCCAATAAAATTTTAGCTCTAACTTTTAAACCTAATTCTAGCTTTCTTTTTGTGCCAAGCAGGTTTCCACAATAGGGCTTCTAATTCCTTCCATAGTATTTGACCATACACATTTTTCCACAATTGAATCCAGTCATAGTCTTCTTCTCTTTTCTCCAATGTTGTCTGCACTATGTAATCAGTCTTAATCAATATGGTGATTGTTCGTTGTTTGTTCATGTTGTCAGCATTTTTAACGTCTCGTATTTGAAAGTCTGTTCCTGTTGCTTTTAAAATTATAGATGTTTTAGTTGAACTCTGCCTTTGGTCATCCAAAGTCTCCGTCATTTGTATATAAGATGTAGTATCTTCCTCTTCAATAGATTGTAAATGTGTTTCCTCCATATCGTTAAGTTGTAGACCTAGTTGTGTATCATATCCAATAAGTTGAATTTCAGTTTTTAACTCTGGGATTTCCCTTTTCCAAAGCATTCTAAAATGTTCTTTTAATTCCTCCTTCGTTTCCAAGATTTTTTCTAATATAAATCCATAGTTAAGCTGTGAGTGGGATTCCATTCTTCGTTTTTTTAGTAAAATTTCAACTTAAAAGCTGAGTTGCAATTTTATAAAATATAAAATCCAAACAAAAATAGGAAAAAGCAAGTACAAAAATAAAAACAGCAAAAGTCCCAATCAATATTATGAATATCTAATTTATAATCCAAATAAATAATAGCAACTGGTATCTCAATTATTATATTGTAATCCTAAAGCGAAAAAATCCATTTTTCAGGAGAGTATACTTTGTATTATAAAATCAAAAACAGCAGGCAGAAATTCAAACAAGTTCCAAAAGAAATGCAAGCAGATCATTATTCTTCTTGTACATCAACTATTTAGAATCAGGTGCTGTAAAAGCAAAATAAACTTGTGTGGAAAAATGCACTGGAGAGACAGTTAAAATCTCTCCCATTCTGCAAGATTTACCGGTAATGTTATGGTGCTTTCTTGTAATTGGTGCTATGGATTGACATGATAAGCAGTTTGTATTCAGACTTCCTTCTAACTTGAGAATTGTTGGAGAATGGCAGGGGGAAAGCTCGCTTCATCTCCAGAGAGAAGTGTAGGAAGGATACCTAAAGGTGCTTTTCCTTGTTTTTTTTTTTAAAAAACATTTTGCTTGTGATCCAAGAAGATTCTTCAGTTCTGTATGGTGGGGAATGGAAGGCTTTATATTCTTTTTTTAAAGTATATTTTATTGATTTTTTTAGAATGACAATATTTAGTGCTTAGTAAACAACATGTTGTCTGGGTTCATATATTTAACAACAGTGAATAGTAGTTAATTTCTATACTTTCATAATCAACATATTAACTAGAAATACTTTTCCTTGGTCCTCTCTTCTTCCAACAGGTTTTTCTTTTACCAACATTAAGCAAATATAGTTCTTAATACTATCAACACATACAGATTTAAATATAAACATTTTTCTAATATTTAACAATAACATCAGTATGTAATGTCTTTTTTAATCAGCTTATTTTACAGTTGCATTTGCAAAAAATCATTTTATGTAAATCACTATAGGTCCTGTTTTCAGAACTCTTATTTAAGCTTAGTTTCCCCTCAGTAGTCAAAACATTTCTTATCAGTTATAATTTTCTCAAAATTGATTACATTTAAATATCCAAAATATTTCATATGTTTAAATCATCCCAATATTTTTACATTTCCCATATCATAAAAAAGAAAGAAAAAAGAAAAATACTATACTACTTATAGATCACATTTCTCTTATTGTAAAACCCCATTCATTTCCAAGATTTAACTATTCTTTTAACCATGTTTAGACAAATGTTTGGTCATATGATATTCCATCTGGTATGTCAAGTCATCTCTCTTAAATCTAGTTCTTGTCTGTTCTTATTTAAGCTTAGGTTCCTATCAGTATTCAGAACATTTCTTATCAGTTATAATTTTCTCCAAGTTGATTACAATTGAATATCCAAAACATTTCATTCATTTAAATCATCTCATTGTTTTTTACATTTCCCATACCATAAAGCAATACTATATTACTTATAAATCACATCTCCCTTACTATAGAACCCATTCGTATCCAAAATTTAACTATTCTTTTAATCATATTCAAACAAGTGTTTAGTCATGTAGTACTTCATCTGATAAGTCAAATCATATCTCTTGAGTCTGGCTCTCACCTTCTTCTCTTGCCTAGCAGCTTTCCAAGTCAGTGTGTTCAGCTTGCCATATAATTCTTCCTGTATTTTTATAAGTGTTGTTAAGAATGGGAAAGACAAATTGAGTAAGGTGCTTTTGAGGAGGAGTTTCACCTATTTATACTCATTAAGATGCTTCCACTTTTCTTCTCCCTCAATTTCTCTTCCCATTTTTTGTCTCCCAGACTCTAGTGGTTCTCCTAACAGTTCTATTGTCCATTTTGTCAAATCTTCTTTCTTGTCTTCAGGTTTGTGTTGATGTTCTGAAAGGTGAAATGTCTTTTCCTTTTCCAATATTATAGCAAGATCTTGTAAATTTTTCTTTGTCTGTGTTAAGTTGTGGTTTTCTTCATTTGTAGCCTCCATCTTTTCTCTAGTTTTTGTTATATTATCTGATTTGTTTGTTCATTCTTTATCACCATTTTCTGAGAATTTTTTAATTGTAAGCTTAGATAAAAAATGTGTTCATTTATATCATCAAACTTATTTTTAATCTCATTATGATTTGAAGCCATTGTCATTTGAATTAGTTGTAACACAGCGTACATTTCCTCCTGGAAAATATTTGTCTTATCTTGAAGTATTTCTCCTGCAGATCTCTGATGTTCCAGACCGGGGATTTTAGAAAAGAATATTGCATGTGGTTTCTTACCACTTTTAGTTGTATATGCAACCTCCATTTTCATCAAACCAACCAGTTTTAAATTCCAAACACTATAGTCCTATATATCTCTTATCTTTATAAACAATCCAAAATGTTCAGTCATTTAAAAACCATCCAGTAATTTCCCCGCTAGGAGAATAGTCAAGAGGTCAAAGTTTTTCTTTCTCTGCAGACTATTCTTAAACTTAAATATCACAGCTCAGTAAGTATTTATAATCCAAGAAGGTCAGCAGTTTTCATAAACAATTGTATTTCTCATTCTGCAATAGATAGCCCAGTGTGTTTTCTTTCTTCTATTCCCAGCTGTTCTCTGTTTGGCTAAGAGTCCTTGAGGATCAAAGGGATAAAAGTACTCTGTTTCTGGGCATCTTGCCAATTTCTGAGGCAAGACAGCTATAATTCTATACTCTGTTCCACCACTAGATGTCAGTGTCTTTTCCCCCCAGCTTTTAAAACAAAATGATTATTTTCTTGTAATTCCGTCAATATTCTTTTAATTAGAAAATCTTAACAATTTCCATAATTTTCAGTTTTATCCAAATTATGGCTTTACATTAGTCCATTTCAATATATTTCTGTCCCCCATAAAAATTAAATGGAAGGGTGGGGTTATAGTCCCCTTCCTTCTCACTTTTGGAGGATTTTTTGCTTCTTGGGGATCTTTTCCAGGAAATCAGTTTCAAAATAGAGAAGAGAAAATCAATATTCTCACCCAGCTCCAACACGCTGTTCACAGTTCTTAGTTGGTGCTTTTGGACTTCGGATGCCAGTAACTTGGGCTAGTCACCGGAGTGCAGCTAGCCTTTCTCCTGTTGGTTGGAGGGCTTCCCCCGGATCAAACAGATTGACCGCCATAATTCCATGATCATTGGGGTGCCTCTCCTTCTTTTCCGCCTCTCCAGGGCAACATTAGACCCATTTAGGGTCCCCAGGCAGGGCGAAACCAGCTGTGGGGTGTGGAGCTCCGCAATCCCTCAGCTGCGTCGCTACGATGCAAAACCGGAAGTTGGAAGGCTTTATATTCTTTGCAGTCATCTAGTTATTAGTACTCTGAGGGTCGGTCATGAGCTTTCTGACAGTTATTGAGGCCACTTGGGGGTTTTATCTGTACCCTCAGAATCACCTGAATCAGAATGCAAATGGGTGTGGAAACTTCTTGGGACTGCTGAAAGAACACGTCTCACTGCATTGCACTGCATATACCACATTGCTCAGTTTGTGTCTGAGTGTTTTATCCTTAGGGTGAACAAGCTTCTGCCTTAATGTATTCTTGGATTTAAAGTGTGCATGTATGTTATGTTGGTTGAAAAATCCTCCTGAGCTTTTCAGATATTCCTGCAACATATGAAATGACATATGTTATGTTGGTTGAAAATCCTTCTGAGCTTTTCAGATATTCCTGCAATGTAGAAACGATAATGTTGCTTCGTTTGTTGTTCTCTTCTTTATCTGTTATGGAGGAACTCCTGCTGGATCTTTTTCTGGATTTGATGAAGGCTCAGTTGGGATAGCCACAAATTCTGAGGGCTCCCTTGATGTGTTTTTGTTCTTTTTCTTTTCCTCTTTGCTGGTAGGCAAATCTTTAGCCCAGTGGTGTAGAGCTCTAATCCCTCCTAGTTTGTGCTCTATTGGGTAGTGAGAATCAAAATGTAAATACTGATCTCTGTGTGGGTTTTCTGTATACTTGAATGTTGAGCCTTCTGTTTTCCTTAATGTGCTCTGCACAGCCCAGGAAAGCCAGACTATTTTTCTTAATATCTTCCCTTGTGAATTTTATATACCTCTCCAGAGTAGATGTGTTTGGTGAAGGCTTCCACTTCTCGTGTTTTAATCTTGACCCAAGTATCATCCACATACCTATACCAGTGAGTGGGTGGAATTCCTGTGAAGGAGTTTAGGGCTTTGGTTTCTACTTCTTCTACATAGAGATTGGTCACAATCGGGGACACCGCTGAGCCCATAGCGCAGCTGAATTTTTGTCTGTAGAAGGTATTTGAGAAGCTTATGAAGTTGCAACTAATGCAAAATATTAGTATCAGTATATATCAAATTCATACAAATCACACCAAATATTGAGCAAGATATTTCAGTTCATGTCTTTTATTTCATATACTAAATAAATAGTTCACTGTGGGGGAAAAATTAAAAAACCCATCAGTGTTCATTTAAAGGTCTGCCAGCCTGCCAGGAAAAGATGAAATTTAATTTCTGGTGGTGTCAACAATGTCAAGAATGTGGACTGTTCTCAGAAAAATGGAAATTGCAGAACATTTTATTGTCCTTATGTGAAATCTATACTCAGAACAGGAAGTCCTAGTCCAGAGGGAACATGACAAAATAGATTAGCTCCAGGTTGTCAAGAAGTGAGACAAGGCTGTGCTGTTCACTCTCTATCTATTTATTCAATCTATATGCAGAATATATGTCGAGGGAAACTGGAATGGAAGAAGATAAGCATGGTTCTAAAACTGGAGGAAGAAACTTCAATAATCTGCACTATGCAGAGCATGCTACTCTGAGAGCTGAAAAATGCAATGATTTGCAAACTCTAGCAATGAAAAATGTGGAAAACATAAAACACCGGACTGAAATTGAATTTAGAGAAGACCAAACTAATGACAACAAGTGTGGGAAACAGACTTAGAACTGCTAGATCATCAACAGTAAAGGAACCAGCAGTCAAGAAATCACTGCAGACATTCCCTTGTTAGGGTAGCATGAATATCTGAAGATATTCAGATGTTGTGGAATGTTAATGCCTACAAGGATGAGAACTGTGCAGCCTGTATTCCCTACAGAAGTTAAAAATGGACTTTGAAGAAGCAAGATAGAAAGTGTATTGGCGTTTTTGAACTTTGGTGTAGGAGATGACTCCTGAAAACACCATGAACATCTAGAAAATCAAACACATGGATCATAAAATAGATCAATCCAGAATTCTACACAAGGTACAAGTGACCAGGTTTAAACTAACGCATTTTGGAGACTTTATGCAAAGACTAGCTTTCTATAATGCTGGAAAAAGTGGAAGGAAGCAGGAAAAAAAAGTATGACCTGCAGCAAGATGGATGGATTTGATTCCAGTGATAATGAGTGTGCCATTGAAAAATCAGAGGGAACTAGGCTGGGGATAAATGATCCTAGAGAAAATCCATTTGTGTGGTTGCTAAGAGCTGACACCAACTCGATGGCACATAATCATCGTTATGGTGCACAGCCAAGTCAGCAGACTTTGGATGCTGTAAATTACTAAATTATTTAATTTATTATCATCTTATTATTGCCAGGGAAGAGGCTGTGAACTCTCCTCCTTTAGATGCTATCCTGAATGTTTTACATCAGATATTATGCATTTTGACTTGATTGGGCAAGATGAACTCTTTTTTTTGCTGTGCCTCTTATTAAAAATGTCCATGGAAGGCCCTACTGAGGAATATATGCTATTGACTCTAAAGTTATAATATATCTTGTTTATGGGAAATAGCTTCTGAAAGCATGATCACACAGGAATTTGTCTCATCTATTTTTAGAGTTGTCTAAGAAGAAAGAAAATAGCTCTCATCACATCTTTTCCTAGCAAATTCTATACTTTTGTTATGCTACATGAAGAAAAGTCACCTTTTACCTGTCCTGAATTTCCAGCAACTCAACTTTGTAATTTAAAATAGAGCTAAAGAGCCTACACAATCCTGGCATTGCTGCCCTACAAGTTCCAACATTCCTCACCATTGGCTTTCTCCCTATACTAAAAAACCCTAAATGTTGCACATTTTCTCTCTCTTTTTTTAAATAGAAAGAGAAAATAAAGGCTCCAAGAAAACAAAAAAGAAAGAAAAAATAGAGAAAAAAATCCCAAGAAAGCAACTTTACACCACCATCATGACAGAATAAACAATTTCACTATCTCTTTACCTCTTCTTAATTAACAGATATAAAACTCTTCATCCCATAATTCACCTTTCAAACTATAAGAAAATCCAATAAGTAATACCTTCTTCAATCCAATCAACAAAATGTCCAAAGGGAATCCTAAAATAACATTAATTAACCAATTTAAAACTCATCATTCCATATCTCAACTCTCAACTATAAACAAACCCACATTTAGAAGGCATAGAACGATATCAGTTTCCTAGTATGAACAAAAGGCTTAAATTTAACATGACAATTTCTTCTTTAAAGAGAACAATTTCACAAAAATCCTTACTTTAAGTGGAAGGGCAATTAGATATAAAACCAATTTAAATGTTATCAGATTAGAATACATAAAATAACTGTAAGGAAAAAGGTCTAAACACTAAGTTAACTGTAAGTAAGTCCAACATACATTTTTTCCATTCTAGGTGTCAGCAAGTCCTAAGAGGACTACCAAAAATAACATTTTCCATTTTAACTCTGATCACCAACTAATAAACCAACTTTGTGTTCCTTCTTTTTACATAAAACGGTTTTGTTCTTTAATCCATTCAGGGAATTATTGATCTTTATTTCAAATTTCTTCAAAACTTCAAAAAGCTTCTTTCCTAAGTCCAACAAGAAGAAATCATTCTAATCCCCCTTGGGATTGCCATTTTTATTTCTTTTTTCCTTTCTAAAGATTCATCTGATTTTTTTTTCTATGTCTAGTAACAAATTCTTGTTCATATTGTTCTCAGATAGACTTTGTTTCATAACTTTTTCTATAACAGCTTCTTCTGGGACCAGATTGTTCCCAAAAAGATACAACACAATGCTATTATTGATTCAAAGTCCCAATACAATCCCTCAAAATGACTCTGAACACCATTATTTGTTGCTTGTCTTCAATATCAAAAATATGTTTTTCTTTCAAACAAAATGCATTTATTCTTTAAAATTAATTCCAAAGTCTTAATATTCAAAATCAAATATTCCAATGTTTTCTGAGCTTAGTCCATTTAAAACTTTCTACAACCAAAACCTTGCCTTGCTTTTCGCTGTTTATTTTAAAATCTTAACACTTATAAAGATACAGCTTCATTTTCTTATATTAAGAGTTGAAGGTATTGAAGGTATTTAACTTCCAGCCTTGCCATTTTGAAGGTGAAGGTTTCTTTAAAAAAAAAAATAGGCAATTCTGAAACTATCTAACCAACAATGTGTAAATTTAGTATCCTTTGAAAAACTCTGATTGCAGCTGGAGCAAGTATGGCAAATTCCCTCAGTCCCAATTCTCCCACCATTGCATTACTGTCTCTCTGTGAGAAGCAACCATATGGAGTGCAGCTTGGGCAATCTTGCATCCTCTTTTTGTCCAGAGAGTGTTGAAGGAGTTGATCTACTTGTCGGTTCCTTATTCTAAGCTGCAATCATTTTTCCCCAGAAGTTCAATGTTGTACATTTTCTTATTAAGAAAAAATCTAGTTATGTAATTCCCTGACCTCATAGATTTGCTTGGCACTATCTCTATTTTCTTTTTCATTTTAGTGTTTGTTTTTTTTCAAAAGTTGCTTGATTTTTTTTGTTCTGTGCACTTTCAATCTTTTAAGTTTTGGGCCCCCAGTACACTTTTACAGGTAGTCTTTATTTACCGTGTTTCCCCGAAAATAAGACCACGTCTTCTTTTTAAAAAAAAATTTTGTCTCCAAAAGAGGCACCAGATCTTATTTTCGGGAGATGTCTTACTCGCCTCTGGTTCCGACAGCCCCACCCACCTGGTCCATTTCTTCTATGTCCGAAGGAGCAGTTTCATTCTTCACCTGCATTCTGGCCTGCATTTTGCAGTCAGGCCTTTCCGGAAGTCCTATGCAGCCGAGTATCGAACTATGGATTCAATCCATAGCTTGGTCCTTGACTGCATAGATCTTGCAGAGCTGAGCTATGGATTCAATCCATAGCTCGGTTCTCGGCTGCAGAGGCCTTCCAGAAAGGCCTGTGACTGAGAAATGCAGGCCTGGATTCAGAAGATGCCGCAGAAGAAGTAGGCTGGCGAGGAGAGGCCTGGCTGCAAAGTAAGTGGGTGCAGGGCGCGTAGGGCAGATCCACACCCCTACCCCGTCCTAGCTTGATTTTTAAGTGTGTGCCTCACCCCCAAACTAGGGCTTATTTTTGGGGTAGGGCTTATATTAGCCCCACCCCCAAAATCAAGCTAGGGCTTATTTTAGGCCTTACTTTCGGGAAAACACAGTAGCAACCACAGTAGCAACCACAGATGGGACTGGAAACTCAGTTGTTAAGTGAAGCAGTCACTAAGTAAAATTGTAATTGTGTTTATGATCTTATTTCAGCTTTCTTTTGCTTTAAAGACCTGCAAAGACTGAAAATGCAAAAATTGGTTGTAACATTACTTTTTCATCTCCACCATTGTAACTGTGAATGATCACTAAAGAAGGCAATCACTAACTGAGGACTACCTATAACAATATTCTGGACAGTAGTATCTTCTTATAATTTTATTTACTGCTACTTTTCTCAGTAGCTACTATGGGAAATTTTGGTGCAGTGATTGAGTTTTTGAACTTGGACCATGAAGATGTAAGTTTAAGTCTATCTTCTATCATGGAAGCTACCATGGATGACTTTGGGTTCGGTCCAGGAATACTGCTGTTGAAATTGGGGAATGACCACTCATATAAGCTCATGTAAACTAGGTAACATCATCAATGACTAGCACTGATTATGTTACCTTGTTTAAGAAATGAAACATCTGCAAGAAAACAACCAAGCTCAGAGAGCAACAATGACCCCTCATTTCAACCCTGAGCCACAAATTTTCTCCTTTATTGGTACCATATAAGCTCTCTTAAGGAAGGAAGGTATGATATGAGTCTAACAAGTAAATATGTTCTGCGTTAAACTTAAGTCACAATAGTATTTACCAGGAAGTAAAATACAGAGTGATCTGTGTATGTGTATGTGTATCAAAATTGTGTGTTAAAGGTTTAATTCTCCTTGGCTCAAATTTGAAAAGGAAAAGCAAAAATATAAGGCACTCCATGAGTCTTATTTCCCCTTTTTTCTTTTCAAAAACTCCTGGTAGAAAACGAGGTGTTCCTGAGAACAGACTTATTAAGTGGGTTAAAGATTTGATCATCTGTGAAATTTTCTCAAAGGAATAAATATTCTCATATCCAGCATATCTGACAGCCTATATATCGAAGAATAGAGATGCTAAGGGGTGACAGTTCATTCATGACCACATTTACAAAGAATCTGGAAAGCTCGGTTAAGTTTAATCTTGTGAACAGGACATTCATATTTTATACTTTTTTAAAATAGTGTGTTGCCTGAGCTCCATTAAATATCTCTGAAGTATCTTAAACTTTTGAAAACACTGCAGTAAAACAGATATAAAGACTTCTGCAAAAGAGCTAGCTTAAGTATATGGAACAACTTTCAAATATGAATGGAAATAATAAAATTAAAGCAACTTATTCATCTCAAGTGACAAATAAAAATGTCAGTGTTATTGTCACAAAAGCTAACACATGACAAGAGACTGAAATAAAGACATGTTTGAACTACCGGAAATTTTCATTTTATTTTACTCTATGTAAAAGAGACCATTGTAGCCATAACAAAATGTTTTTAGCCCTGGATAAATTCGGTATGCAGGGAGAAAGTTTAGGGCCTATTTTAATCTCTCCCTTTGAAAACCACAGGATATGAAGAGCTTTAACTGGGAGGGGTCCTGCTCATGGATTATATGCCGTGTACACTATTTCCTTGAGTAAGCTTCCACTGGAAATAAAAGGCACTGATAACTCCTACAATCACAGTTCAGAAGTATAAAATGATGTTCAGAAAGGAGAGGATACAGTATTTGGGAGGATAAATAAAAGTTAACTGTGAATAGAAAATTATTTCAAAACAATCAGCAATGTCTATTAGCAATGTTCCAACTTGAGGCTTCCAGATGTGCTGGATTTCAAGTCCCAATTGAGGGCTCTATTGGACAGTGCTATGTTAGGCGAGTATGGTCCACAATAGGAATGAGTATTTTTCTTCAAGTTGAGGGCTGAAATGTGTTCCCCAAACTAATGGAGGAACCATAGGAAACAATGGGGCTGATTTTTTTTAGTTTGTTTTTTGTATTTGAGGGGTTCTAAGGGTGGGAATGATAGTGGAAAGATTTGTACAGGTCAAGGATTCCATTTCTATCCTTTCAAAAGCTTGAAATATTGTCTAAAATTCTGACATTAATTTCAGAAGTTTTACCTTCAAATTACAAATATATTAGCTCAGGCCTCTGAAGGATGAAAAATAAAACAAATTGCCTTCTATTCACTTTTCACTCTTAGTTTTGAGCAAACAAAAATAACATCACCAAAAATCAGCATTTTTTCCACTATGTTCACTTGGGGTGCTAGAGCCCAAAGCAGACTGCTGAATCCATCATCATCATCATCATCATCATCATCATCATCATCACCATCATCATCATCATCATCACATCATCATTGTCTATCCACTGCAGGATGAAGGCCTCTTCTGCAATATGGTCCTGAGCTTTCTTTTGCCAATTGGGCCCGAAATACTTGCTGATGTCATCAATCCATCTTTTGTGGATGCTTGGAATGGTGATGAGTGGAATCCATTCTATGGCTACTTTGGTCCATCTGACATCAGTTCTTCTTTCTATGTGACCAACCCATTTCCATGATTCATGGATTATTCACCCAATAAAGATTATTGGCTAAATTAAGCAGACTGTATGATTTGGTATGAAGTAAAGACCTAGTTTTTTTTAAGGAAGCAGTATATAAAATAATAAAATAGAAAATAGTTTACAAACCAGTGAAGTATGAAATATAAAAATAATATAGGCATTTTTGTTTCCATCTAATATCATACTAGCTCTTGTCTGACAGAAGAGTTTGATTCAGACCCAGTTTGAATTTTGGAAATTGGTTGCTTTTGAATTTTAGACCAGATCAGAAAGTGATAGATTTCTCTTGGGGCCTAAACTAGAAATTAGCTTTGGAAAGCTGAAGTGTTGCCATTTCATTGACTAGCATGAACATCTATAAATAGCTGAGACAGAGTAAACCTTTCTGAGAGGATGAAACTGTAGGACATGGGTGTCAAACTTGATCACATCACGTGATGTATTGTGACGTATCATGACTTTTTTTTGCCTTTGTGGAGCCAGGGTGGGTATGGCCTGTGTGTGAGGCATCCGGCCTGTGGGCCGCCAGTTTGACATCCTGCTGTTGGAGATGACCAGACTAAGCCCAAGGGAGGGGTTAAGTGTATCATCAGTCTCGAGTCCCTTCACACCCACAAGTCCAGCCCACCTTGAATTCCTATGACTCTTATCTACCACCAATTTGCTTGGACCGTTAGTAGTTCAGATTCTTATAGAGAGCTTAAGCTTGAAATAAAGCTTTATACTTATTTGAACTGATTTGGCACTTGACAGAAACTTCCCCAATGTCCCCAGAGCTAGGAATGCAGGGTTTTGGAGACAGATTGCAATTTATTTATTTTTAAAGAGAAAAAAAGGTACTAGTTACTTCGGGACAATGGATATCATTTGTTGACATTGTTGCATCTTTTGTTGCACAAACCTTAAAAGGCTTCACCAAGGTTTGTGTGTATGTGTGGGCTCATGGGCATGTGTTCCCGGGGACCTTTGACAAAATGGGCGGGGGGTAATAAAAAAGGTTTTAAATCCTCAACTCCCCCAATTCTTTGCAACATAATGTCTATGGAAAATGCATAGATTTTATGCACTATAATTACTATACTAATACTAGCTTGATATGTAATCTGTCAAATTTGAACCACTAATTGTCTGTGTGTCTTTGCTGCCACCTTATGGCCATCTGGATTATTGCAGTCCAAATCTGATAGCCCTATTATCATCAAGAGAAAAAGGGCAGGGATTTGAAGTTAGGCTCCTTTTTCTAAAAAAAGAAGTGGGTATGTTGTTGGGTTTGGACAGAGCTGAATGGCAGTTATCTCAAAGACAAAATATTGCAATAGTTCCCAGATGAGCAGTGATGAGAAGGAAGACTTCTGTCAATTTCTCTCCTTTTCCTTCCCTCTTTCCCTTAGTACTATAGAAGAGCTAGAAGCATTGCAGTGGCTTTCTGTATCCATGTGGACCTTGTTATAGTTGAAATTACATACTTTTAGAGGAAAAGGGTATGCCAGTTCAAATGTTTTCTTAGCACTGTGCAGTGGTCCGAGTCAAATAAAAATAGAGTTTATTTCGTATTTCAAGAGAATAAATCAAGAGAATATACAGTGAAAAATATAAATCAGAGCAGACAGATATTGCAAGTTATATATGGCATACCACAAACAACTACAACAGACTCGGAGGGCAATACCTGATGATGTATATACTTGAAATCCACTGATTCCTGTAGGACTTTAAATAAAAGTTTCACTTTTTAAAATTATCCTAAATGATTTCCCCTAAAACAAAAGTAGAGTAGACAAGCAAGTTGAAGAGGAAAATACCAGTTTATTAGACTCTACCAACCTAATTACGAACCATACATAGACTATTTCACCCTATTTTTCCATAGAATTTAATTTAGCCCTTGGCAAATGTTTTGAGCTAGTCATTGGCAATGATAAATAGTTCCTCATTGCTCAGCAGAGCTCCACTTCTACAGCAAGGCCCCATGATGTACCATAAAATTCTATGGCTGGGCCTTGAATGATCTGCCATCAGGGAAACATGGTGCTTTTTATATTAATTGTTTCGCTCAGGCAATTCAGCCAGTTAGATTTTATCCCATATGAGGAAATAACTTTTTACTTGATGGAAAACACAAAGCTCAACACTGCTATCCAGATTGCAAAAGATTTGACAGATAAAAAATAATGAAATTTGTAAAGCACTCAAGAAACAAGGAATCCTCTTCCATCTCCAAATGTAATATTCATGCAGCCAACAGATGTGATACATGTAGTCACAGCGTGGATGAATTTGCTTTGTTATTCCCCAGTAATGAGCAATTACTTTGGCAAACACACAGTGCTTGTTGACAGGAACTGTATCTGAATGCATCAAATAAATCAAAATACATACTCAAACATCCTTTGAAAGGCTTCTCCTCAGCTTTAAGGTTTGAGGAAAAAGGAAAAGTCAGAAGGAAAGGAAATTGCCATTTCAGAAGGCAATAAATCTTCTTTGAGAACACTGGGAATTCTCTTTTACCCTCAACATATTCTGTGCAAGAAAGAAATGTACAGATGGCACTGAAGAGAATGGTATTGATTCAGACAATCAATTCGGCCTCTCACAACATGTCCCAACTTTCATCCTCATTTTACAGTGAGAAAGTAGCTACAGTTACATTGCAACAATGAAGAAGTCCTGCTAAGAAACTTAGCCTGAACACTTTATCCTGACCACCGTCTGCCACTGAATGAATGCCCTATAATAGACCTTTTAAATCAGAGGTGTCAAACTCGTAACATCACGTGATGTGTCGCGACGTATCACGACTTTTTTCCCATTGCCGGCAATGGGGCAGGCGCAGTTTCGGCATGACTCATCCAGCCTGCGGGCCGGCAGTTTGACACCCCTGTTTTAAACTGAAAAGATGTAAACTTTCCTGAACCAGGAAGCCATCGCAGTATTAATTCACACCCTTATCACCACATAGTTGGACTAATACAACATGCTACATGTGAGCATGCCTTTAAAGGTGAGCTAGAAGCAACCAGACCTTTGGGGGGGGGGGGGTTGTCATTTTATTGTCTGTCAATTGCAGAACGACAACTATTTTTTGGTTACTGCACTGGTTCTCCAGAAGCTTCTGGACAATTTGAAGCTGCTGGTTGTTACTGAAAACCCTAAAGAAAACAGTGACGGGTTATGTAAAACTGGGGTCCCCAACCCCTGGGCCGCAGAGTGGTACTGGTCCAGGGCCTGTTAGGAACCAGGCTGTGTGAGCAAAGTGTCATCTGTGTATGCACAGAATCTAGGTTGCATGCAAAATTATCCCCCCCCCCCAGTCTGTGGAAAAATTGTCTTTCACGAAATCGGTACCTGGTGTCAGAAAGATTGGGGATTGCTGACGTAAAGAATTGCTTCACCCAGGAAAATGCTGATCTGCCTGTGAGAACTTTCAAGAGAGTCTGCTGAAGGTTTCCCCTTGGAAGGTACATGGACCTTTTTATGGCAATCCCCATATTATGGAACATACTATCCTAGAGAGTAGCCACTGCCTCATTCATATCTGGTATTCAGGAAGGGGGTTAAAACTTTCCTTTCTGAACAAGCTTTCGATACATAGCTCTATTAGGAGACTTTATTGTAATATTATCATGTCTTTAATTCCAGAAATTTTGGGATGCCCCCATTACATTGTAGGCTGCCCAGAAACTCTGGATTAGGCACTATGAAAATCAATGCAATATATATAATACACATGAACTAATTTTTTATTTCAAAAATAAAAGTTTACTGATGTGACCTATCCACTGAATTTTAGCCAGACCACATTCACTACTGAGAGAACGTGATTCCCCCATCCCTAGCTGCAGTAGCTATCATGGCTATCATTAAAGCAATTTGCACCTTTTGTCTTGATTGCAGAGATTTATTGGGCAAATTTGAAATATAAACAATCACAATACAAATTTTAAAAAATCTTGGCTAATAAAACTACCAGCAATATGATATTATGTATAATAACAATGCCAAAATTTATCTGTGGGAAACCAACATTCTTAACTGTTGCTTATGGAATTTAATAGCAGACCATTCTGAAAATAGTATTTGGGAGAAGCATGGCCAAAGTAGGTTACTGAACATTTCCGCACTAGCAATTTATGGCATCACTCAGCCTTTGCGGTATAAAACCTGTCTTCATTAGTGATATATCTCCACAGCGAGAACTGGATGATGCTATAAATTACCAGTGACAAAATGTTCACTGATTGCAACAGCAGTAGGAGAAAATAGGTGCAATTGCAATTGCAACTATTTTTCCAAGGAAACCTCTGGCTTTAAAGATTAATAATTTTCTCAGTTCTGAAAAGTATTTCTAGAATCTCCAGTCCAATTCAAATGGGCATTTAAAATCACATTCTTGTTTGGGATATGAATCTAATATTATTTGCCTAGGGTTCCTTCATGTCTTGCCTGTGTTGACCTAGCCATGTTGATATGGCATCACATTCAACTTTTCAGATTAGTGTACAACACATTGGGGACTTTACTGTGAACAGAATCCTCAGGAACTGAAGTCAGGATTCCTACATGGGCAAGAACCTGTAGACATTCTGCGGGTTTTCTCTCTAGAGATAGATTTCCAATTTCCAGGCTGTCTTTTCTTAATTCGCAAATAGCAGAAGCATGGATAGATTGAGAACTGAGCTCCTGTGCTAAAATAGGTTGCCCACAGTCAGTCCACCAATTCTAAGAAAATCTCCAGTGGGCAAAGGCAACAGCCACAAAGAATCATTACACCAAAAGAAACCAACATGTAATCTGAGTTGAAAACACAAGGGTAACTCATCCCATAAGCAACAAATATGAATTCCAAGAAACAACTGCTTTCAAACAGAGAGACTGCTGCTTGTGTTTATAGCTAGATACCATACCTCATACTTCTGTAACTGATACCTTTTAAATCTGATCTGGCTACAAGGCCAGCCAGGTGTATTGAGTTAAATTAATTCAGCTGGGCCTAGCCAAACCTGATTTGCCTGCCAAGACATTCAACATCCTGGTGCCTTCTATGGATTTTTGTGTCTATGTTCCCTTCTTTGGACATTTAGTTGTTGTTTTTTCTATTGAACCTAATGCCATTCAGTTGGGCTGGGTGTCTCTTGGCACCACTGAAGGATAAATACAGTGTATAAGATTCATATATTATAGGGATTTTTTTGTTTCTTTCAGGGGTGTCAAACTGCCGGCCCATGGGCCGGTTTCATCATACTGAAGCCGCGCCCACCCCATTGCCGGCAATGCAAAAAGAGTCGCGATATGTCGCGACACGTCATGTGACATGGCGAGTTTGACACCCGTGCTTTAAGTCAATGATGATTCCTAATAACTGCCTGCACTAGTCCCTGAAGTTTTCTTAACAAGATTTTGGAAAATGTTTGCTGGTTTATTCAATTATTATCTCAAACAAATGACTCTGGAGTATTTAATGTTGTACTATATTGTAACTTTTTAATTGCTTTATCATTGTTTTATGATTGTTCAACCCCAGAGTTATAGAGAGAGAGCTGAGAGAGACAGAGAGTGGCTCAAGGTGACCTAGCTGGCTCTGTGCCCCAGGTGGGACTAGAGCTCATAATCACCCAATTTCTAGTCTGGTGAATTACCCCAGACTGGCTCTCTAAACCTTAAAGCCTATGTCTATTGAATTGTGTATATGAGGCATGCAAATCTCTCTAGTTCTGGCACTATTGTATCCACTCTCTGTTTATCACATTTTAACCTTTCATACTTTTATCATTTCCATTTAGCCACACATTGAAGCTCAATGTCTTTGCATTGTAACTTTTTTAACATTGCATTCTCTAAGACTCATAATATGTATTCTTAGCTTGTCTGATCCTTTCCCCATTAACAGTGAAATGTTTAAGAATAGGTGGATCAACAGCAGTACATTTATCCTGAGGATTGTATGATAATGTTGGCATCAGTGTTAATTAAGTTATGTGAAGAAACATAATTGCATTCATAACCCTTGAAAAAACTCTCCACAGAGCAGAAAGCTATGTCAAATATGTTTGGCATATGGAAGGATAACTTAAAGTTTTTGCAAGAATTTTGCTCCAGCAAAGATTCTACAAAAATGTTTGAGATTAGCATTACTAATAAGAACTCTATTGCTTTTATAACAATAGGGTATCAGGTTATATTTCTGGAAATTTATGTTACAAATCACTGTTTCTTGATTTCCTCTAACATCAGAGGTATAAATATATCATTTTTATTTTGTGTGTGTGTGTTTAGTTTGGTTTTCTTTGATTATTACAAATGGATATTTGCTGTATGTCTCCTTAGTTGGAAGGATATTCTAGTGTTGAAAACAATTAGTCATTGCAATTACTTTTTCACAGGTTTTCCATTACACCTATAACTTTGAGATCTTGACATGCTAAATGCATTGTTAAGAAAGCCATTGTAAATATTATGCCCTATTAGAACACTGTTTTAATTAACTAATGGGAGGGAAGATATTGGCAACCTACCTTAAAGCCATCCAGGCCTCTATTTGAAAGTTGAATTATGTCAGTTATGAATGGGATGATACAAACCTTTTTGGGAGACTTGGTAAGTCTCAATTCAGTGCACAAATAGTCCAACTTCATACTTCAATGAAGAAAATTCCAATTTTAGAAAAATAAACTGATTTTTTTCATAATCAAAACATTGGGGAGGAAGGTATCTAAGATGAATGCATGGAGTCTTCTAGAATTTGAAAGGAGCAGTAAAAGTCACCTTACTTTGGATAATTATTATTTTTTTCTCTCTTCATTTTTTAAAAAGCCCCTTTAGATCATTTCACTTGCAGCAGTCTGCTGGAATTCTCCTTAGTTTAACCAAATAATTTGATCTTTCTATGAAAAAAAAGTAAAACTGAAAGAAAGTATGCTGATGGTTTTTAAACTGGCATGAAAACTGTAATGTTTTTTTCTATTTTATTTTTTATTATTGCCTTGGGAAAACTATATTGAAATGAATGCTAAAATGGATTTTAAAAAATCATAACAAAAATATCTCACTGGATTTTGAATAATTCTGTTTCCTCCCATTCCTTTCCCTTCCAAAGTATTTAAATTCATTAGCAAGAATTAACAGCATTGTGCCAAATAAACCAACGTGATTAATGTTTAGGTGATTTCAGTATAGATCCATACTTTTATAGTATTTTTATATGCACAGTTTTTCTAGCACGGCAAGTAATTCTGGAACTGTTATATCTAAACAGATCTGAAAGGACATTGATTGTGTAGCCTTTCTAGTCATTTTATAACTGAAATGTGTGGCATTTATGTGGAGTGAAAGCCACCAAGCTGCTGAACTGCCAAACCCCAGTTAATGTCTCTAGCAATCTAATTAGCATTCTCTCCATAGGCACAATTTATGCCACAGCTCTGAGACCGATTCCCCATTAACAGACACTCTGTTACTAAGAGGGTGAAAAAAGACATCTATAATTAAAAGTGGAGAGCTTTGGGAAGGCCTGAGTCATAACATTCTCTCTCGCTCATTTCATAGATAATTTACTTGCTCTCAAAAGAAGAGAAAGCTGTGATTTTTCTTGGTACCCAAATGTTCTCATTATGATAGAATTAGCCCAGAAAAGGCTAGGAGAATAAAGAGCCAAAATAAAACTTTAAAAAGCTTAATTGATACTAATCTATCTATCTATCTATCTATCTATCTATCTATCTATCTATCTATCTATCTATCTATCTATCTATCTATCTATCTATCTATCTATCTATCTATCTATCTATCTATCTATCTATCTATCTTTGTCTGTCTGATTAATAACACCGCTTTTTGCAAACGTCACCACAAGTTTAACTATATAATTCTATTTCTTTGATTGTTTACTATGTTACACTTGTACAATATAATATATTCATAATTCAAGTCATAAAGCTTTTAACATATAGCAATTTCAGTGAAGCATGAATGTATGTATATTATATTGCATTTCAAATATGATCTTTATTGGCAAAAAGTGGCCCTAGTCACTCCCTAGTCAGCTAATTGCTCTTTTATGCACTTGTTGAAGGAAAAGTCTTCATCATGGTTCAGTCCAAGCTGGGAATAAACAACATGGCGACTGCTTTAGAAAGAAGGTTGCAGTTTATTGAAGAGGAGAGCCAGACAGAAAGATGGCTCTAGAAGAAAAAAGAGAGAGCACATGTAGGGAGTAGGTTTTTATACCCTCTGGAGCCTTTTATTTGGAGTTGTTTCCTCTTCCTGTTTGAGGCTTTGTATTTCCTGTGTCATGTATTCTGACCTGAGTCTGGGTGTGCCCTTTGGCATCTGTGAGTTAATCCTATTATGTCCTGTCTTAGACTTTGGGTGGGGTATGTAGATTTTAGGTGTCTTTGTCTTCTTAATCTTCTAGCTTCAACTTTCCTGAATGGATTATATCTGCATTTCTATAGAGCTGGTTTCAGCTTGGGGGAGGAAGACTTGGGGCTATTAAGAAAACTGGGCATGCTTTTCTGCCTCTTTAAGATCCTTTGAGGAAACATATTTTCCTGCCCTTTTAATATTTCCTTCTCTGGGGGACTGACTTCCCACACACTGCAACAGACTCCACCATTCTTGGGCCTTCTAGCTATAATGGATATCAGCTCACAGAATCTTCAGACAAATGGCCAATTGCTATATTAGCTGGGTATCATGGCAGTTGTAGTCAGTGGTGGGATACAAATATGTGAACAACCGGTTCTCTGTGTGGATGCCATTTCTGGAAGTCCATTCTGGGCCTGGGCAACAAAAAATTAGCTACCGGTTCTGCCAAACTGGTGCAAACTGGCTGAATCCCACCACTGGTTGTAGTCCAGCACAGCAAGAAAGCTTATGAATGAATGATGCATTACAGCATTCACAGGGAGAACAAACTATAAATTACCAGATAGACAAAATGCATCATGGTATACTTTCCTGGGCCCCAGAGATAACTCCTATTGTACACCTTGGTAACAAAATTATAATTTTAAAATTATAATTTTATAAATTTTAAAGCATTGTTTAGCAATAAAACATTCATTGGGGGGGGGAGGACAATGATTAACTATGATAACTGAGAAACTAGGGAGTTAATTTTCTTTATTAAAAAATCAGCAAAATAAAACTATGTATAATTATCCCATAAAATGTCATCCAGTAAAACAACATCTATAAGGTGTCAACCAATAGTTTCAACATGCAGCTGATAAATAGGAAGAGGGCCTACAGGATGTGGTTTACCATAGTGAGGAAGATAACCATGAGGATCAACTTTCATATTAATTATTCCCCAATTTGTGTATTGATGTATTATAGGAGAGAACAGGTGAAGACAGTAGTAGCATTCTAGATCTTACCTAATTGTCTTGAGAGTCAGTTTGGTATAGTGTTGAAGATGCTGGCCTAGAAACCAGGAGATTGTGAGTTATAATCCCTCTTTGGGCCAGTCACTCTCTCACTCAGCCTAATGTATCTCACAGGATTGTTGTTGTGGGGGAAAAGAGGAGGAGGAACAAATATTATGTTCATTTGCCACCTTGAGTTACTTATAAAGAAATAAACATGGGATAAAAATCTAATAAATAAAATATTCTAAATCTACGTCCAATAAAGTAATAAATATGGGATAAAATCTAATAAATAAAATATTCTAAATCTATGTCCAGTTGCAAGTGTTACTGATATATATTTCAGCAAAAACTGGAATATCCTAGGTTGTCTATTCCTTGAACAGAGCTTCTTATACATGAATCTTTTTTAGAAAGAGCAGACCATCTTGAGGCAAATTGCACAGTTCAATAATACTGTGCATCTTTTATTTAAGTAATTCATTTAGACAAATGTAATTTTCTCCTCTTTCCAATGAACTTTGTTACTAATAAACTTTTTTTTTTCTGTATGGGATCAAAGAAAAAAAAACTTCCAAGAGTTTCTGACCTATAAATTGGATCCAGAATTTGCCTTCTGCTGGTAGAAGAAATCCTTTTGTCTATGCAAGATGTCTGATCCA
The DNA here is from genome assembly GCA_023970755.1 of Azemiops feae. Taxonomy (NCBI): domain Eukaryota; kingdom Metazoa; phylum Chordata; class Lepidosauria; order Squamata; family Viperidae; genus Azemiops; species Azemiops feae. Next base: position 63,397 of record JALGBA010000283.1, on the reverse strand, counting down.
GCAGAAGAATGACAGAATGCAGGATGCAATTTCCAATATTTCCTTTTCTCCCAGAAACCTCTTCTAACCCTCTCCTAGGTTTAGGGTTTGGAGAACTTTCTAGGCTAATGCAGGAAGTTTGTTTGTTTATTGAATTTATGTGCCACCCATCTCATCAATAAGGACTCTATAAGGAGAAAGGGACACAAGTAGATTTTTTTTTCATTTATCCAGAACCACACACAAAGTGCTACTGTGGACTAGATGGATTCAGGATCCAACCCCCGCAGAATTGTTTTTAATTTATAAAAACTTCTATTTCCTTGAGAAGTTGATTCAGAGCACTAAAATCTTGTCTTAGATCAACCAAACTGAAATCCATAGGAAAGTGTTATAAGCCTAGGATAAAAAAAAAAGAGATACTGTTTCTGTTCTGTTTCAGCCGAAGAGACATCGAGGCGAGGCAGGAGTAACAAACACAAGTCTTTATTGAGATCACGAACAGAACAGAAGACAAAATGGCGCCATGGCCTTTTATAGCCCCTTGCAAGGGACAGCATCAACCAATCAATGCAAGGCTAGTCTCCCGCCATGCGCATGTGCACAAGGCTGGAGACAGCCTGTCTGGTCCCGGGCAACCACGTGGATTGCCCGGGCCTTCTGCAGCCTCCTGAGCCTGCTGAGTCATTCAGCAGTCCCAGGACATAACACCCCTCCCCCCTTGGATAAAACAATAAGTGAATACTTATAGTTTTAAAGCAACCTACATATACATTTTTTTTTGTTCAATTATCATGTTATTAATTCTAACACAATTATGCCTGCACACAGGCAGACCCTTATACCTCATATTGTTTCTGGTTATCAATAGAAACCCTTCTGTGAGTGTCCAGAGTTCTAGAGAACTAGTAAGCCTCCCTAATACTTGACAGGAACCTCACATAGTCCTTTAGATGCTTGGGTGGACCTTTGGCCCTCTCTGACCTTCTTGGAGCCAGCGTTGGTGCCTGGCGTGCCACCTCGCCTGTTGAGCTAGGCAAGCCAGGACTTTGATGCCCCCAAGACCCAGGTAACCCTCCAGACTGCTGACTGGCTGGATCTGCTAAACCCAAACCAGAGTTCCTTGGTGGGGTGGAATTCCCCAAGTCCAGTGGTGGGGTGGAATTCCCCAAATCCACAATGGACCCCTCTTGGGAACACTGCCCTTCGAGCCCAAGACCAGCAGCTGGAGTGGTCTGAGGAACTGATTGACTGCCATGTCCCAATGACCCGGTGCCTGTGCCAGAGTCAGGAGCCACCTCCATGGCAAAACCCCCTTCAGGAACATGTGCAGGAACATTTGAAGGTCCACCTTGGCGGAGAGACTGTGGTCCACAATCGTAATTGTGGTCCTTCTCCCCCCTCAGAGCAGAGCCAGGGGCAGAAGAGTGGCTGGACAACCTCCAGCACAGTTGGTCAATGTGACATCTGATCACACGACCATCATCCAAGGCCACTTCGTATGACAGTGGCCCAGAGACCTTGCATACCACTGCTGTCACCCAGAGATGTCCAGGTCCATAGTTCCTTGCCCAGACCGGATCGCCCACCCGCGGTTCTGACACATGTGAAGCCACCTGGTCAGGGTGCAACCTGTCCAGCTTAGTGATGAGTCTGCAACCCCAGTGGAGTTCAGCTGGGCTTTTCCCAGTGGCAGTGCAAGGTGTAGTGCGGTGACAAAGAAGAAAGTCAGCTTACCTGTGATGCCAGTTTCCATGAGTGATTCTCTTTAAAGCATCTTTGGTGGTATGCACCATATGCTCAGCTTGACCATTGGAAGCTGGATGAAACGGTGCAGATGTGGCATGCCGGATCATGTTGGCTTGAAGGAAACCCTGAAACTCAGAAGATGTGAATTGGGGTCCGTTGTCTGAGACAAGGACATCTGGAAGACCATGTGAGGCAAAGATGCCTCTCAGCACCTGGATGGTCCTGGCAGTAGTAGTGGAGGAAACAGGAACGACCTCTAGCCACTTGGAATGGCTGTCCATGAGGAGAAGGAAGAATAGCCCCTGAAAGGGCCCAGCGTAGTCGACTACATGTACCCTCGACCATGGTGTATGTGTCTCCTCCCACCTATGTACAGGGGCCTGGGGCATTTCTGGCCTTGACTGTTGGCAGACTTGGCACCTATGCACCTGGGCCTCGATCTCTTTATCGAGCCCAGGCCACCAGAGGTGGCTACATGCTAGCGCCTTCATCTGGACTATTCCCGGATGTCCCTCATGCAGAGAGAGCAAGACTCTAGTCCTCAATGAGGCCTGGATGACTACCCAGCTACCCCACAGGAGACACCCCTTGAAAGTAGAAAGCTCGTGCTTCCTTTGCCAGAACCCTTGGAATTCTGCACCCGGGCACGTGTCAGGCCATCCTGACAACACCCATGTAAGCGTGTGATCAGTGGCAGTTTCTGCAGCCACGTCCCTAGCATTGAGGGGAGATTCAGGCAATTCCTGAATGGAAAGAATGTGAAGAGCAGGAGCAGGATCGGCCTCTATCTGCTGTAGAGGTAATCTGCTGAGACCATCTGCATGGCCCATTTCTTTACCTGGTTTGTGAACCAGGGTGTAGTCATATGCTGACAAGAAAATTGACCATCTCAGCATTCTAGGAGATATAATGTGTGGGGTTTGTTTTGTTGTTGTAAACAAACCCAGCAAAGGTTTATGGTCTGTGTAAACCATGAAATGACGGCCATACAAGAAATCGTGGAATTTCTTTATTCCAGCCACTATTGCCAAAGCTTCTCTATCAATCTGTGCATAATTACGCTCTGCAGATGAGAGAGTCCTAGAGTAGTAGGCCACAGGGACTTGTGTCCCATCAGCCTTGAGATGGCTCAGTACAGCCCCAACCCCATAAGGGGATGCATCACAGGCTATGCACACAGGCAATTGCTCATTAAAATGGGCTAATACCGCATTTGAAGAGAGCAAGGCCTTGACCTCTGTGAAACTCCTTTCATGGGCCTCCATCCATTTCCATGGAGCCTGTTTGTCCAAGAGCCAGTGTAACGGCTCAGCCACTGCAGCCTTGTGGGGAAGGAATGAATGGTAAAAATGTAACAGCCCCAGGAAGGCTTGAAGCTCACTCTTCGACTGGGGGCTTGGGGCCTGCTGAATCGCTTGAAGCTTGGATTCCGAAGGATGGATGCCTTCAGCATCGATACGGAATTCCAAGAACTCAGTGGACGTGATTCCAATTTTACACTTGTTTTGCTTCAGCTTCAGCCCTGCTTGGCAGAAACGCAGCAAAACAGCTCTCAGCCTTTCAGCTAAGTTCACAGATGACTCCCCACCGATGAGGACTTCATCAAAATAGGGACAGACCCCCGGAATACCACAGAGCATTCTCTCCATCACACTTTGGAATATGTCAGGGGCTACATTAACCCCAAACTGCAGCCTTTTTACCTTAAAGGCTCCCCGGTGCGTCACAATTGTTTGGGCCTCAGCCATTGCCTCATCAACAGGTAACTGTTGATAGGCCTGAGCCAAATCCAACTTTGCAAAGATCTGCGCCCCCCCCCCCTTGAGGGAGGCCAAAATGTGGCTCACCACTGGCACCGGATAGGCATGCTGCTGCAATGCTCTATTAAGTGTACATTTATAATCTGCACAAATCCGGACCTCTCCATTGGCTTTCAGTGGCATGACTATAGGGGTTTCCCATGGACTAGAGTCCACAGGCTCTAAAATGCCTTGCTGGATCAGCTTGTCCAGCTCTGTATCTATTTTGCTTTTCAAGGCAAAAGGTACCCTTCTGGGCTTCATTCTAATGGGTGTGATGGCTGGGTCCAAACGTAAGGCAATGGGAGGCCCCTTGTACGAACCAAGCTCTGCACTGAACACATCCATAAACTCCTTGCAAACATCTGCAAGGCCTGATATTTGCAGATTGTGCAGCCCAGTCACTTGGATCCCAAGGGCCTCGAACCAATCGAGTCCTATAAGACTCGTGCGATCACTCCCAACTACCACCACGTCTAGCAGTCCTTGGAAACTCTTACGCTGCACTCTGACTGTGGCCTCCCCCTTCACGCTGACCCTCGAATTTTGAAAGTCAGTGAGGATTAAATTTGAAGGCCTGAGTTTGACTTGAAGGCCACTTCTGTGGCAAACCTTATTAAAGGTGTCTAAGGAGATGATTGATAGAGCGGACCCGGTGTCCAGCTCCATCGACAAGGGAACCCCTTGCAACTTCACGTCAAGGCGAAGTTTCTTTTTTAGAGGCCTGTGAACCCCAGTTTTGAAAATGCCCCTACGGGACGCGCAGAAGCCCACCCTATTTTGGCTGGGGACCTTGGTACCTTTCAGAGGCAATTCTACTGTAGACCGTTCCTTCTGGTGACCCAAACAGACAGATGCAATGTGGCCTTGCCTGCCACATGCCCGGCAGGTAGCGGAGCGAAACCGGCAATCAGCTCTCTTGTGGCGTCCTCCACAGCCGAAACACCGAAGGGATGCTGCCGCTCTTTCTCTGTGCCCTTGAGGCTTCTTCACTTTGGCCTGTTGAAGCCTGTCCACCTCTTCCTCCGGATCCGATTCGGATGCCTCTCGAGCAACATCTTGATGGATTGAGACCGCCGCTGGGGGGGTTCCGGGCGAGCCGCAGGGCCTTCACAGCGCCGCCTGCTGCTTCTTCAGCTGCAATCTCTCTCAGAGCATCTTGGAATGATACATCTTCCTTTGCAAAAAGTTTCTGTTGTAGCTCACGACTTCGCAGTCCGCAAACCAAACGATCCCGGAGTCTCTCTTCCAGTGAAAGCACACTGCCTAGCTGCTTGTCTTAAGGCAGCAACAAAGTCCGCGGCAGACTCACCAGGCCTTTGATCTCTCTGCTCAAATGCATGCCTCCAAGCAATTACTGATAGCTTGGGTTCAAAATGCCCACGCAGCATCCTCTTCAAATCGGTGTATGTAATTGACTCCAATGGTGCTGGGGCTACAAGATTTTCTGCAATGTCAAAAGTCTCTTGCCCACAGACACACAGCAATGTAGCAGCTTTGAGGCCGTCTTCCTGGATCTTATTAACTCTAAAGTAATTCTCCACCCGAGCCACGTAAGAACTCCAGCGCTCAGGGTGAGACGTGTCAAAATCTGACAAATGGCCCAGCTTTGACATCTGTACAGCCTGTAACCTCTTCGATGCCTCTTGCTGCAAGGAATGAGAAGGGGTCCCTTGAAGCCGAGCTCACCTCCAGCGTCTTCGTACTGGCAGGCAATCGCTTCCACCGGACGCCGAACTTCTCAGCGCTTCAGGCCTCCTTTGGTAAGTCAGCCTAGCTTCTCCTGTTTCTTCTTGCAGCGGATCCCACATTCATCGCCAATGTTCTGTTTCAGCCAAAGAGACATCGAGGTGAGGCAGGAGTAACAAACACAAGTCTTTATTGAGATCACGAACAGAACAGAAGACAAAATGGCGCCATGGCCTTTTATAGCCCCTTGCAAGGGACAGCATCAACCAATCAATGCAAGGCTAGTCTCCCGCCTTGCGCATGCGCACAAGGCTGGAGATAGCCTGTCTGGTCCCGGGCAACCATGTGGATTGCCCGGGCCTTCTGCAGCCTCCTGAGCCTGCTGAGTCATTCAGCAATCCTAGGACATAACAGTTTCCCCAAAAGTAAGACCTACCCCAAAAATAAGCCCTAGCTAGATTTTTGGGGGTGGGCCTAATATAAGCCCTACCCCAAAAATAAGTCCTAGTTTTGAGGCAAGGCACAAGCCTAAAAATCAAGCTAGGGCAGGGGTGGGGATTTGGAGCTTACCATTGCATCCAGGCCTCCTATAAATCGACACTTGCCTCACCAGCCCACTTCTTCTGCAGCGGAAGGAGCAGCTTCATTCTGCAGCTGAGAATGGAGCTCCGGCCTGCATTTCACAGTCAGAGGCCTTTCTTGGTTCTCAGCTGCAGAGGCCTTCCGGAAAGGCCTCTGACTGTGAAATGCAGGCCGGAGCTCCATTCTCAGCTGCAGAATGAAGCTGCTCCTTCCCCTGCAGAAGAAGTGGGCTGGCTAGGTGGGGCTGTCAGTGCTGCCGTAGTGAGGTGAGTGGAAAAGACATCCCCTGAAAATAAAACCCGGTGCCTCTTTTGGAGGGAAAAAAAAAAGTCCGGTCTTATTTTCAGGAAAACACGGTAGGTATGGTTTTCAGTTATGTCGTATTGTTTCATCATAAAATTCTAGATTTACTTGTCTCAACCACGTTCCACTGAACTGAAGAGCTTATCTGTATTGTCCAATTGTTCTCTCTAATTTTGCCCTCCAGAAATTGGCAGGTAACCATTTCTGGAGGGCAAAACCATATGTGAGCTTTTCTCCTCTACTTGCAAAGATACTTCTTCCTGTTGCACATGTTAATGTAAAGCACTTCTGCCTGCTTGGGGTATAAAATTTCATAAATGCTTACTATGAACTCTAAAAGGTTTGACACCTCCTTTTCTCAGCAGAACTGGAATAGAGGTACTTTGGGAAATAGTCAGCTTTGCTGGAGTGGCTACTGGCTTTAGAAAAACCTTGTCTGTATGGTATTGCCTAGCTTAGCAATATGTATCCTTGATAGTTTCTTTAAAATGTTGAAAAGGCACTTTATTGATCACGTCCTATATTACAGAAGATGTCTGGCATGAATCTATATTAATCTTTCTCATTTTTTTTCTTTCATATTAAAACAGAATCATCAAATGTTTCATCCAAAAATAGGAGCAATCACTACCTAGCAATTTTGCTTCCCCACTACCTTCACATGGTAGTAATTGAAAAACATCTCATAAATGACTTCTTTGGAATCAATACCCTTCTTTCTATTACAATCGGATAGGCTGAATTCTTTTTTTTAAAAAAATGAAATCACATGTACATCAAGTAAAAATGCATATTCTCTATATTTCTTTGTGTCTGCAATCTTGGAAGGAAGAATTAGTTCCCATCAGATGTTGCTCATGCAGTTCTGCTGGAAGCATTTTTGGCAGTCATAGACACATTATTGGGTAACTTATCTAAAATCATATTAAAGTCAGAAGCAAAGTCAGAGTTACAGCAATTTGCTTTCATTGCTGACATTGGAAGGCAGGATTATCTATTTGGTTCACTGCAGAAGTCCAAACATTGATAACGTAACTGATAATAGTAGTTTCCTGTTATTGCCCAGTAAATGTTTTGGGAAATAAAACTGCTTCCCACAGAATGCCAAGCAGGAATTTCCAACTGCTTCACCATTTTCACTGATCTGCCAAGAAATAAACTTCTTTTTTTCACCTGCATTTTCTGTGCCACATGAGAAAAATATATCTTCCTTCCCCCATCCTTACCACTTTCTATAGAGGGACGATCGAGAGCATCTTGTCATACAGCATTACAGTCTGGTTTGGAAGCATCACTGCTTCAGACAGGAAGGCGGTGCAGAGAGTGGTGAGGATGGCAGAAAAGATGATTGGCAGTTCACTCCCTTCTAACCAGGACATAGCATATAAGCGTTGCTTGAGCAGGGTCCGCAGTATTGTCTGGGATGCTACACATCCTCTTCACGACCTGTTTTCCTTGTTACCTTCTGGGAGGAGGCTTCGTGGTATCCGAACATCCATATTCAGTCACAGTTTTGTTCCATACAGTATCAACCTTGTGAACTCTCAAGCTTCTTCTTTCCACTATGTATTCAAGATGGAGGATGATTAATATTTATATGTATTTATATGTAAGGGTGTAGGTATATACATATGTATGTATATAGCATGTCTATATGTGTGTTATGTATGTGTACACTTTTGAGAGCAGGCAACAGAATTTCATTTTTAATGTGTGCTAGTATGCCCACAGTAAAAATGACAATAAAGGTTATCTTACCTTATCTTCTGTAAAATTCTGCTTACCAAATATTGGTTATCAATATTTTCATATTTATGTATAGAAAGAAATTGGAATGAACAATATTACCTTTTATGCCTTTTGGCATACCAAAATAATATTTAAAATAATAGTTTTACCTATGTGTCTTTATTGTGCCTTCCTGCATTCTCCCATAATGTTTTATTTCAGAACTGTTAGAAGCACTAGGCAAATAAAGAGAATATGAGGCAGTAAAAATACTTCTAGTTCATATGATTTTTCTGTTGCACTTATTTCATCATTTGTATATCAGTGTCATCTTTCTTTAACCAATAGGCTGTCATAATAAGAATCTGAAATTTCTCCGTTGATCTGCTCCAACATAGTGCTATTTGCAAATTCAAGACATGTTATTTCCATTTTCTGTTATTAACATAAAGCAAATTGCAATGGGATTTATCTCTAAGTGAATACACTGAGCTAGTGTTTTCCCCTCCCCTCCGGAACCTTTCTGAGCTTTCTGGAAAATTCAGAACAGTGGTATTTCCTAGCATTTTCACCAGATTTGAGGTCTGTTCTTCCTGCCTGAGGGAGCATTTCCCCTCCCTTCATGGAGAAGAGGGGAAATCTCTCAGCACACTGGAAGAATGGACCTCAAATCCAAATGCCTCAGATGTTCCCAGAGCCGGTGACCTTAGAGCTGGAACTGTCTCAGGCTTCCAGATGGCACATTTGCATTCCAGAGTTTCCCTGCCAAACCATCCTCACATTCTGATGCCTTCCCTCCCCCCTCCCATTATTGTGGTCAGATTGTGAGCAAGTCAACCATGACAGTCCCCTCCACTTGCAACCTTTCCTGTGGGCTTCCCCACTGACTTTCTGGGGAAGCTGGCAGACATGATTGCAAATGACAATCATATGATTTCAGAACACTTGTCAACCAGTTGTAAATGTGAACAGGTTGCCAAATGCCTGAAATGTAATCACGTGACTCAGTAATGGTGGTGTGACATTGTATGGCAGATGGATGTGCTTAACAGGCCATAAAGTACCCATTCCGAGGCCATTGTGACTGCTTAAATAACCAATTATAAATCAATTGTAAACCTACAAATAAATTAATAGAACAGCCCTTCATATTATCACATGTGTACATAGTACCACATATTTCACCATTTTCTCCTCTCTACACTGTTCATTCCATTCTGCTGCAAAAACAGAATAGCCATGCACTGTAATTTCAGAGAAGATTGTAGATATCCATATATCTCTGTGAGGTTTCCACTATGTTGATTTTTTTATTATTCCCCATTTCACCCTGTGAAATTCTTAAGTGAAAAGGTTTAGCTGAATAATTCAGGAATTCAGATAATAAAAAAAAGAGTGGATGTGGAGTGGATATGTTGGGGAGTAATAAATCAACATACTGAAAAGTTCTCTAGATGTTTGTTTTAATGATCAAAATGGATGCTTGGTCTTTACTCTTCCTAAAAGGAATGGAGAAAATAAACCATAGCAGTACCACAGGTTGGGGAAAAAAGAGGTGTAACCTCTATCACAGTAACAATAGCTTAATTTAAAATATGAGAACCATATATCATAGGGGTGACAAGAAAACAGAATTTGTGCAGGGGAAAAGGAATGAATCTGATATCCAGCAGAGAGGTCAGGCAAAGATATCTGAAATGATGGAATCTAAAGAATATATACTGACACTTTTCAGTCCCACAGTACAAGAAGTATATGAAAAGACTGAGGGTGTCACCCCCTCCCAAGTGATGCATAAATGGAGCCGGATGGGGAGATGCTAAATGAAACACCTGTGGTCTTGCCAGCTGAACTAGTCTGAAAAGAAATATGATGGATGGATGGATGGATGGATGGATGGATGGATGGATGGATGGATGGATGGATGGATGGATGGATGGATGGATGGATGGATGGATGGATATTTGTATGAGTGAGTGTGTGTGTGTGCGCGCGCGCGTGTGTGCATGCGCGCACCAAGATAAAATAAAATGCTCTTGTGAAAGAAAAGCACACAGGAGATATCATAAGCTACAAGCACAACATTATTAATAACTAATAATGATAGATTTTTTATAAAGAAATATTGGGGACTGTGATATTTCTTTTGGCCACAAAACTTCAGAGACAGCTTTCTAAAAGGTACCGATAAATTGTTCATTGTGTGTTTACAGAATCTTAATATTTCTCCAAATTAATGTAAGTTTTAGAAACGGATCAAGCATATAAGGATACATTGAAATTTGGGATGTGTTTGCGTGTTCCTTTAGAGAGCTTTTTTTTTTAATTACAAAGTAATTATTTTCACATCAAAAAGCCAAAGAGGGATCATTGGCAAGATAGATAGATAGATAGATAGATAGATAGATAGATAGATAGATAGATAGATAGATAGATAGATAGATAGATAGATAGATAGATAGATAGATAGATAGATAGATGATAGATAGATAGATAGATAGATAGATAGATAGATAGATAGATAGATAGATAGATAGATAGATAGATAGATAGATAGATAGATAGATAGATAGATAGATAGATAGATAGATAGATAGATAGATAGATAGATAGATAGATAGATAGATATCTTACTGGAGTCTCCATTCTCATTTTTATCATTCCAGTATTCATATGTAAGCAAAAATACTTTAAGAATTTTATGTAATTGGGAAATTACATTTGACGTTTCTTTAAATCTGAATTTTCTCCCAGATTTGTGTTACTATCACTTTACTCCCTAATGTGATATTCCAATACACACATGTGCACACATATCCTTATGTTTTTCAGATATTACACAGACAGGTTTTGTTTGTTTTGGAAAATCTACTCCAGAGTGCCAATGTAATTAGCTGAAATCCTGCTGAAGAATGTTTCAAAATATGGGAGGGTTATTGGTTCTGATTAAAATAAAAATAATTATATTCTGGGGAATTCTCCTCATTTATGTATGTTCTAATGTTTAATATCGTGAAGCTTTTTTTTTTTTTTTGCTTCCTAGTTTGTTTGATTGCTTATATTTAGCTGTCTGCTTATCTATTGTCCACCTGTAAAATAGATACATAGGCAAATAAACCACAGCAATAAAAAGGCTGTATTTATCTACTTTAAGCCCTTGACATTTTCAAAGTAATGTTAAAATAACAATTTAATTATTATTTGTAAAGAAAGTAAATACAACTATTTTCTATCTAGAAAATGGAAAGTAATGAATCTCAACAAGACATCTTAACCATCACAAATGATTCAATGTGATTTACAAGATTTGTCACCTCTCTGCTTAAATCTGGGCACCAGAAGACAAAGCTGAGGTTTTGTAATTGTAATTCTACTTGATAATAAGTGTCATGCAGGCAGAATGTATTGACCTCCGGTCATCTGCTCTACTGTGCTGTTACTGCTTGACCTTCAACTTCCAGTAATTTCTTTAAGAAAGCTTTTCTTAATTTTGTAAATGGGGGTCTGCTGGCAAAATATTCTCCCCGATGGATCCCTTCTTTTTTCATACATGCAGCATTGCTTCAATTATTAGAGGGAGAGTCACAAGGATTGGTGCAGTTAGCTTATTGATTTAAGAAGCAAAATTAAAGACCATGATTTACAAATTTCATAGAATCATAGAAGTCAAAGAGGTCATTGGGTCAACAATGCAGAAATCTAGGTTAAAGCATTCCTGACAGACAGGTATCTAGTCTCTATTTGAACATCTACTACTTACCTAAATAATCAGTTCCACATTCAACTGCTCTTACAAGTCAGAAGTTTCTCCTAACATTCAACTGGAATCTGATTTCCTGTAACTTAAATCCATTATTTTGCCTTCTGAATTCTGCAATGAATGACCTTTTCTGTGATATCATTTCAGGTACTGGACAGCCACTACTACAATCTCCCACCAATCATCTCTTTTCTAAAGGCTAAACATACAGTATCCAGCCTCTTCAGTCTCCTTGTAAGTCTTACTTCCTAGCTCCCAAAGTATCTTCACTGCCTTTCTCTTCAACTTTTAAAGTTTTTTTCCCCCAGTCCTTCTTAAGGTGTGTACTTAAAACTGCACATAGTACTTGAGGTAGAGTGTGAGCAAAGGACAATATTATGCAGTAATTATTTCTCATTATTTTGAAATTTGTCTTCCTGCAGCTTATACTGATGTGTTTTTTTTGCAGCTGTACCACACTGCTGACACCAAAAGGAGGACAAAAAAAGCAATCTTAATTGATAAATAAGTCTGGATATTTAAAAAATAATTGTAATTCAATAATATCTATATTAACTATATTAACTGTAATTGTAATAGAAAGATGATATGTCTCAGTACTATACCAAGAAAGACTATGAAAACATAATTTATGTGCTTATCAGTTTTTAGTCTAAGGTTCAGTACCCAGAAACAACTTCAAGGCCTTTGACCTCTCTTCTTAGTACTGGCAACTCACCTAGCAGAAGATGACTTTAAATAGTGACTTGCCAGCTACCATACTGCCAGATTTGATTTAATCTGTCAGATCATTGGCTTCAGATTTCTAGTCCGAACATGTGTGGTTAAAAAAAATTGGGAAATTAAATGAGTGCATTTACCTTTGTTTAGGAAACATATCAGATGGCAAAACAATCCAAGGAAATTGTTGTATATTTTCTATTGCTAAGTCAGGGAGGTATGATGGCTCAGCAGTTAAAGAAGATGAGCTTGTCAACTGGAAAGCTGACAGCCTGGGTTTAGACCAGAATGCCACATGACAGAGTGAGCTCCCATCACTTGCCCCAGCTCCTGACAACCTAGCAGTTCGAAAGCATGCAAATGCGAGTAGATAAATAGGCACCACTTCGATGGGAAGGTAACAGCATTCCATGAGCCTCAGCATATAGTCATGCTGGCCATATGTCCATGGAAGCATCTTCGGACAACACTGGCTCCTTCGGCTAAGAAATGGAGATGAGCACTGTCCCTAGAGTTGGAAATGACAGGATAGGGGAAACCTTTTCTAATAAGATGTCAGGGTGTTCTCTGATGAGATGCTTTGAGAGAGCAATCTCTGCCTATATTACATATGGCCTCTCAAAGCAGCTCTTGTTCCAGACCGCTGCACCTGTCCAGTCTCATGACCTAGAAGAAGCACTCACAGTACACTAGGCCATTCAGCAGGTGGGGTGCCTTTTTTTAAAAAAAAAGAATGATTTTAAAAAGAATGATTCTGATTTGTCACTAAACAGGCAGATAAAAAAGAACTCTTTCATCTCGGCACATTTGCTTTCAGATACTGTGGTTAAAGAAAATAAGTCCCATTTTGATTTGACCTCACCTATTGACATAGAGGGGTAGCTCTGCTAAATACCTATTTCTCTGAGACAAAAAAATCACATCTGGCTGTAAGATAGTGAGGGAAAAAGTCAACACCGGGGAAAGCTCTGCTATGGGCTAGCATGCAGGAGTGAATAATCCTTGGTTTCTCCAGAGTTATTTTGGTACTGACTTCACTAGGAGCTTAGAACATATAACATAGACTAATACGGTTAGAAGGATCTTTGGAGGTCTTCGAGCCCAACCTCTTGCTCAAGCAGGAGACCCTACACCATTCTGGACAAACAGCTGTCCAATCTCTTCCTGAAAATCTTCATTGATGGAGCATCCACAACTTCTGTAGGCAAGCTGTTCCACTGATTAATTGTTCTCAGGGTCAGGAAATTTCTCCTTACTTCTATCTTGAATCTCTCTTTAATGATCTTCCAACTGTTGCTTCTTGTCTTGCTTAAGAGTAGACTGTCAACATTCTCCTTTCCTCTCTTCTGCCTCTTACTGAGAAAGAAAAACCTGTTTTGGCAAGACTCAACAAACACAGAATTTTCTCATGGAAAGCTATCTGGGCCACAGATTCAAATGCCAAGAATAGAAACTTTTATCTACAGTACTACCAGGAATAGAGAGCTACTGCAGATAACAAAGCTGTATTTAAAGTGGTCTCTGCCAGCCTGCAAGACTGAGAATTGGAAAACAGGATTATTCCATGAACAAAACTAAAGACTAGCTGCCTTTGATTTCCTTCTCTCCCTATAGTATATCCATACCGGCTCATCGTTATTAAGAATTTTGTAACATTAAGAATTGATGTCTGAGCTTTTCTTCTCTCCTTCCCATCTGTTTCCTTTTATGTCATCTTCTGTATTGTAAGAATATTGGCCAGGATTATAATGATTGATGTATAACCTCCCCAGGAGCTTTTTCAGTCGAAGAGGAGGGTAAAAACGTTTTATAATCATTTTTGTTAATAAATAAATGAAAGCTGTGCAAAAGTATGTGAGAAGAAGACAGTGGTACTCCTGAGTAACTTTTACCCTATAATAATATCTAACACTATTTGCTTGAGTGAATACAGATTCATTATAATTATACAATATTATTGGATTCTAAGCAGAAATAACTGTACTGTGCATGAAAAGAGATAAAAAGTCTTGAAGGTTCTAAGCCTATTATGAAGGAAAGAGAGAGAAAAAGATTATGTAATAAAATACAGGAGAAAATGGGCAGAGTGAACAGTTTGTTTCTTTCTGCTACAGAAGTGTGCCAAGTAAAAATTGTCACCCATCATATTTATGGCATTCATTAAGTGATTTGGGGCAAAAGAATTCTGCCAAGAAGGACAAAATAAAATAAAATAAAAAAACATCTTGGCAAGATTAGCATAGTAAACATAACACTGCCATGTTGAAAAAGAAAGCCGGAGCAAGAGCAGCAGTGTACCTAATGTATGCCAACTGGCCAGCTGAGCAGCGCAATCATAAATTTCTTTATTGCTTTTCACATAGTTCACTGAGACTTACTCATTGCAAGTGTCTATGCAGAAGTTATGTTTTTTAAGGGGTGGGGGAGAAGTACATGAATGCAATAATTGCTGTTTTTGCTTATGCCAGCATGGAGGAAGGTGGAGAGGTTTTTTTTTCCCTATTTCTGTTTGGGGGAAGCATTATATAAAACATTTTTTCCTTTCTATTTTAATGGGGAGAAGATAAGCAGTTCCACTTCTTAATCTGGTTAGGCTCTTCCACTGTAGAGATGTGCTTAGGAAATGGGGAGGAAATCATTAAAGGCTGCCTGACAATGATTCTTACATTCTTAAAAGGTAAAAAAACAGTAAAAGACAAAAGAAACTGGATATGGACATGACAAACTACAATATACTCAAAGGGATCTCAAAATTACTTTATTTCAAAGCCTGGGGAAAACTCAGGTTTTTAAAGGGTTCTAGAACATCATTAGCAGCCAGTTTGGTCTAAAGCAGGGGTCTTCAAACTTTTATGACTTGTGGACTTTAACTCCCAGAATTCCTCAGCCAGGCACACTGGCTGAGGAATTCTGGGAGTTGAAGTCCACAAGTCATAAAAGGACCAAGTTTGAAGACCCCTGGTCTAAAGGTTAAGGCATCAGGCTAGAGACTAGGAGACTGCGAATTTTAGTCCTGCCCTACATAAATACATAAAACTAGCTGGGTGACCTTGGAGTCACTTTCTCTCAGCCCTAGGAAAGAGGCAATGGCAAACCACTTTTGAAAAAAGAGGAAGGAAGGAAGGAAGGAAGGAAGGAAGGAAGGAAGGAAGGAAGGAAGGAAGGAAGGAAGGAAGGAAGGAAGGAAGGAAGGAAGGAAGGAAGGAAGAGCACCATTAGGATAGGAGCCATGTAAATCTGATTTGGGGTGTGCGGAAATCCTATTCCAGGCGGCAAGTGCTATGATAGAGAAGGCACATTTTTTGGGTCCAAGTAGATGACATTCTTTAATAGATGTGACCTGCAGTGCATTGATTCTGACCAGTCTTACTGGATGAGCCGAAACCATGAGAGATTCTGATGCTGCAGATCCAGATATTCCACTCATTCTCTCCTCCCCACCTTTTTATTCCATTAAAGAGCTCTGCAGGCAAATGTGTCCACTGTCTTTTAAAGGAGATATTTCAATTTTTTCTCTCCAAGGGTGGACTTGCTCATGCTGTCATGCAAAGGGCGCCCTGAAAAATCTTACAATTCCTGGGACACACTCCAGGGCCAGAGGCTATCTAAAAAAATTAAGAAAACTCTTTTTGAGACAGAATTCAAATTATAGTCCTGTTAGTAGATCTAAAGAAAAGTCAAGGATAATTACATTCCTACTACCTGAAATGTGAGGTGTCAGATTGATACAGATGGTAATGTAAATAATTATAGGCACTCTCCACCTGAAATGTTGGGTCAGCTTTTCTTGTCCTCCAAGGTGACATTCATCAATTTCTCTTTTTCTGACAGTTTATGGACCTAAGAATTTTTCTCCACTTTACAAATCTCTTTGAGAAAAGAAAGATACTTCCAATGTGATCTAAGAAAGAAACCTGGAAATAGCATATAAAGTATTTTTAACATCTTTATTTTAACTTTGTTCTTAATTCTGTCTTTATTTCTATTTTATAACTGTGCTTTTTATACTTCTGTATATTTTTATTGTAAACTGCCCATAGTCACTTCAGTGAAATGGACAGTGCAGAAATTTGATAAATAAACAAATATGATAAATAAAAATATTTACCTAATCCTTCTACTATCAGAATATTGATGCTATATTCCCCTACTCTCTTCCTACCCGGTTTGATCTGCTGTTATTTAATTGCTATTTTGTTCTTTGCATCTTCATTTTTCATGTCAGATTCCAGCCAATCATGCATTTCAAAAGTACTGCAGTATCTTGGTACTCAACTGCTTTGAAACTCATCAAATTTGGTACTCAATACATTTTGATACAAAAATTTTGTCCCAGTACTCATAGTTTGTTTGGTACTCAACATACAAGCTAGAACATGTTGGTGTTGGTTACCTTGTAACTCATCACATTATTCCTTATGGGGAAAAAATGTTTGGTACTCACTGTTTTTGATAATCATCACACCTCCTGGAACCAATTAACAATGAGTACTGAGGTACCACTGTATCTAATTGGCTTTTGGGGGAGTGTGTTCAGCAACACAGCTAGACCTTCAGTATAAACATATCCCTTAGAACAAGCATAGTCAACTGTCAGGGAATTTCACAGCCAATTTCAAAGATGCTGACGCAAACCTGTATTATATAAATAAATATATTTTACAACTATATACACAGGCAAACAGGAGCATCATCAGCAAATCACTGGGCATACAGGGCTTACAGAAGAAAAATGCGGGGGGGGGGGAAGGAAACTCCCCCTCCATACCAATAGCAACCAACAACAGCAGAGATTGTATCACACAGGAGTCAGCACCCTGGTACCAATCAACCACAATTGTGTGTTCTGGCTCACCGCACAACTATACTGCTCCAGCTACTAAATTTAAATATCTTAACATCAACCTCCATCACTCCACCAAAAGAAGTGGAATTCAGCAACAATAAAACTAATTTTTGACACTGTTTTGGTTTGGTAAAATAAGCGTGAAATGGAAGTGGGAGGCTTTTAATAGAAAAACCTTTGCTCTACTTTTGCACTCCTTTCTAAAATGGCAGTTGCATCACTGATACTCAACCATTTTGTCACTGAATGCTGACAGTGCAATGGGGGGGAAGCTGTTTTTGTGAAATTCAGAAGGTTTTAAAGATACATTTTGCTCATTTATGTATTAAATTTTTATGCTGTCCATCTCCTCTATAAGGTGACTCTGGGTCATAAAACAAGTAGGAAAAAATACAAGTCATAAAACAAGTAGAAAAAAATAATTAAAATATCAAAACATTAAAATGCTAGTGATTCACTTCTCAGTGGCTTCTAGTTATTTTTCCTACCCTTAAAAACTCAGTACAACGCAAAAAGGAATGAAAACCCTGGGTAACTGCCATCCTTCCATTGATATTTCCTGATATGTACAGCCATATACAAATATAACTATGTAAGTAACCAGGAGCTGCTATTTTTCATTTGTCTCAGACTGAGGCAAGCCCTCCCTACATGCTGTAATGCAGCAGAATCTGATGCCTATTGCCTATTTATTGGACTGGTAATAGAAGTGAGATTTCTGACTATTCCTAATAGTGGGAACCCCTAATAAAGTTAAAGCCAGAAGACTCACAGTGAAGTAGCTTCCTCCCACTCAGACATGACTGAATTGCCTTGGCCCAAAGCAGAGACTTTTGGATGCTATGGAACACATTGTGGTGAGAGAGAAGTTCTCTGAGGATGGGCTCCAGAACGAGTCCGAAATCTCGGAAGACTAAACTTCTGTTCACCATGACCGACCCAGATTGGATCCTGCTTTGGCAGATGCTTGGAGACAAATAGTTGGGACTGGGAGCCTAAAGAACATCCTTGCACTGACAATCTGAAAATCCTTAATGGATATTTCTGATAGTCATAAAAATGCTTGGCACTTTTGTGTTGGCCGAGACAACCACAAAGCTGGGTTTATTTCAAGACTTCATTGTAGAACTTCTCAGGGAACCAATTTAACTTCATGAACATTTCCATAATGGCTAAGGCAAAATTATTATTTTTGAAAGAAACTATATAGAAGTATTTAATCAAATTTGGCCATTGGAAGCCCATTAAGTGGTGACTTAACCAGGTATGACGTGTGGAAAATATTACACTTTGGTTTTCCTGCTTTCCCCCCTTCTTCTTAATGAAAGAATAAAAACAAATGGAAAGTTAAATGGGGGTGGTTTGGAATATCACTATCATAATGTATAGTGCCATCAATGTGCTTATATTAGCACCATCAAGAAGTTTGATTTTAATGGACGACTTATTACTTTTCAGAATAAGATCATTTTAACACCTTGGTGGTTAAAATAAACAAAACAAATAACAACAACATTCACTTGCAGGTCCTTTTGAATGGCATATTACAAAAATGTAACACAATCAAAAGAATAGGAAGAAAGGAATGAAAATCAGGATATGGCTTATCTATTTGGTTCAAAATATTGTAAAACAATCAAAAAGTAGAATAAATAGCAGGCTATTTAAAGAAATCAGAATATGTAGAAAATCTGTGATGCTTTGTGTAAGAACAAAAAGATAACTAAGGAAAAAGTTTTTCTTCACATAAGTTATATATCTGATTTTCCCCCCTCTTTCAGCCAAAACCAAAACCAGTGTCATTTATCTCCAGCTAGTGAGATAGGCGTATGCACATGCTGCATTCACCACAGGTGTTGATAATGAGTTTATTATTTTTAATTATAATAATTTCCATATCATGGCCAGAGCCAAATAGCATTTTAACATCTCTGCTTGAAAAAATATGGAAAGTGGAAAAGCTATCATTATAGCTTAGCAAGATAATCAAGCTTCTTTGCTCACATGAGGGGAAAAATCATTATGTGCCTTTTGCGAGGTCTCAATATAAACCAAAATGCAACCTGGGCATTTACGGGGAGGGAAAGTCCTGCAAGGTCAAGTTATTATAAAACACAGCAGGTGCAGAATCACGGTTGTGGATTCCTAATGTTTGGAGATACGCATATCACAGTATCTTTACATGAAAGTACATGTCGAAGTGGGTGATTCATTTCATCTCTATTTCAACATGAGTTGATCTAATTTTGCATTTTGAAATAAAATGCAGTTTCAAGTTATTTAATGTCCGCAGTTCTGCCAGTTTTACAAATCAGTTCACCGGCAGTTAATAACAAAAATGTATACTAGGGGAAAGTCTTTAAAATGCATGTTCCCAGAAATGTACAGGAAAGAAACATTTAGTAAAGTTGTTTGCAAAATGTGTGAACATTATGCAAAGGTGTACTAAAATGAATACATAAGAAGATATATATAAATATATGAGTGCACATTTTTTTAAAAAAAAATATTCCAAATTTTAAACTTGATATTTTTTAAAGAATGAGAAACTGAAAAACAGAATTGACAGGTGTGCTCTGGAATAGAACTGGTGGATAGCTGTGAAGCAGTCACTCATCACATAGTCTGGATTTTTATACAGAGATACCTCAATAGGGCCAGCTGATAATCATTTGGTCTCAGGATCCAAACAGTATTTGTGCTTTTCTTACTGATATGGAATATTTATACCCACAAAATAAAGGTAGCATTTGAGATGGCTTGTTATAGACTGCAGATATAACAATGCTCAACAATTACTAGGAAAGACAGACAAGGTAGTCCTTGTTTAGTGACTGCCTTCTTTAGCAATTGTTCACAGTCTTAATGGTGATGTAATGATCCTCACATTTATGATTTTCAGAGGTCTGTACAATGAAGAAAAGAAGTAAGACCATAAGCATTGTCAATTTCACTTAGCAACCGCTTTGTTTAACAACTGAGTTACCAATGTTAGTCAGGAAGCATGAGAGGCAGCTAAGCCTATTATTCAAGGCAAAATTATTTGTTTGTTTTTTTCAAATTTATACAGGTAGTCCTCTACTTATGACCACAATTGAGTCCAAAATTTCTATTGCTAAGCGAGGCAGTTGTTAAGTAAATGTTGCCCCATTTTATGACCTTTCTTGTCACAATTGTTAAGTGAATCACTACAGGTGTTACATTACTAACATGGTTGTTAAGTGAATCTGGCTTCCCCATTGCTTGACAGAAGGTTGCAAAAGGTGATCACATGATCTTGGGACACTGAACCTGTCAATTATAGGAGACAGTTGCCAAGTTTCTGAATTTTGATCACATGACCACAGAGATGCTGCAATGGTCATGAGTGTGAAAAAATGGTCATAAGTTACTTTTTTCAGTGCCATTATAACTTTGAATGGACACTAAATGAATTGTTGTAAGTTGAGAACTACCTGTATAGCTCCACACCTCACAATACAACCAACTCTGGGCAACATACAATAAAGCTTAAAAACAATAATTCATAAATAACAGCAACTATTATTATCAGAAACATTAAAAAATATAAAACATCCTCCTCACAAAATAATATTCAAAAGGATGTTAATAACAACAGTGCCACTTCACTAATTTGCCACTCCCTGGGGTCTCCAGGCCCAAGAGCACAACTACGTTTTGAGGACCTTCGGAAAGCCAAGAGCAATGATGCCAGCCTAATCTCGGGGGAGGCAGGATATTTCACAATGCGGGAGCTACAGCTAAGAAGGCTCACCACTTAGGACCTGCCAAATGTATCTCCTTAAATGACAGAATGCACAACATGACCTCCACAACGTGACCTCTCTACTAGATCTAGTGGGACAGGAAGATGTAATTGAGGAAAGGCAATCCCTCAACCCAGTCCCATGCCATGTAGGGCTTTAAAGTTCAAATCCAGCAAAGGTTAAATGAACTGGTAAGCAATGCAGTTTTCTCTGGAGCCACAACATGGCCAATCTCCAACCGTGAGCAAATTTGGGTGACTTTGTTTGACAGAGGCTGAGCAAATTCTTTCACATGGCCCTGCAAAGGGTTCTCCAACCCCCTTCTGCCCAAGAGGGATCATGTCATTGAAACAGGGCTACAGATACAGTAAGGACAGAGAAGTACTGGTGTTTCACACCCTTACTGCCTTAATCATGACTCTAACTTGTGTCTGGTTGAGTTGAGTTCCCAGTAGAGCATCAGCAATCCTCTAGATCAGGGGTCTTCAAACTTGGCCCTTTTATGACTTGTGGACTTCAACTCCCAGAATTCCTCAGCCAGTGTGCCTGGCTGAGGAATTCTGGGAGTTGAAGTCCACAAGTCATAAAAGGGCCAAGTTTGAAGACCCCTGCTCTAGATGTCTCTTCTCTCACTTCAACATCCTCAGCTACTCCATACAACATGGGGAGAGATGGGGTTCCATGAAAGGAGAAAGGTTGTGTAGAGAAAATCCAACCCAGATCCTATATATCTAAACTCATTTCATCTCACGCTACTCCTCATTAAGGAGCATGAATGATACTTGCTTTTCTGTCCAGCAGGTAATCATATTCTTCTTCTTTTTAGTAAATTAGAACAGTTCATTCTCCAGCCTTACAATTAAAGTGAGGTTGGAATTGGCAAAGGGTAACATAATTTACGATAGTGTATCTTTCTGCTGGCTGAAGGACTGGCAGATAGCACTTGAACTTGATTTTGGGGGAAAGCCTTACATCTCCTTAGTTGAGCTTTGAAAATAATATAAGGCAAAATGTCTCCATTAATCCCAAGATGTGACTGCATGCTAAGAACAGAGTAATTGTTCAGTCTTCCAAATATCTGTCAATCTTCTTCTTTCTTTTTTAATTAGCCATTTATGTGAAGCAACTAGTGCTATTGAAAGAATGTATTGTTATTGATAAGTGCTTGTGATTACCTCATGAGTAGTCATAATGAATCATCCCAGAAACAGTACAGTTCTGCTGATTTGATCTTCCCTGGCTTCATGTTTGAATAATAGCATATTATCAGCACCTCTATTTGTAGAATAGTGAAGCCACTATATAGGCCTCCAGAAACTTAAAAATATGAATGAGAGCACTTTGACAATCACACTCTCAACTTTTTCCCTTCTCAAAAGTGATGGTGGCATAGGCTATCGACGTCTCTCAACAGACGTTGATTTCTTTCACAAGATTATGTTTGTGTCTCTTCCTCTCTATAATCCCTCTGCCTCCAATAGAATATAGAAGAATTCAGAACTTTCAACAAGCTGATTTGGAAGACATGCTAGATTCTACAGAGTAGTAAAGGAATTAACCATATCAAAGATAAATTGCATTTTGCCCTCTAGGTACCATAACACCATTTTGTTGCAAACCTGTTGAGAGTCTGGCAGCTTTGAGGGACAATGCCAGGGTAGAAATAAAGAGATTGAAATAAAACCTGCCTCCCAAGGTTTGGACTAAAATAGGGCTTCTCAAACTTTATGGTACAATAACTCTCTAAAATAATACTTTTGTGTAATCCCCAGCATGATACTATATAGGTAGTCCTCTAGCTTACATCCATAGTGACCATTCATAGTTACAATGGTGTTGAAATATTGATGTATAACCAATCCTTGGAATTGTCATCATTGCAACACCCCTGAGGTCACATGATTGCAATCTGGACATTTGGATCCCATGCTCATGATTATGATGGTGCAGGGAGATGTAGTGATTTCATCACCATTTGTGACCTTCCCTGCTAGTTTCCCACAAGCAAAGTCAATGAGGAAGCCAGCAAATTGTTCCAGTAAGTCCCCCTGGCTTTCCTGCATTTGTCTGGCACCATGCCTTCCATCCTATAGCTTTATTGCACTTGTGCAATGCTGCAACTCCCCCTCTCCCAGCCTCTCCCAACTTGCCTACAGCCTGTGCTGGTGTGCTGTTCTGCTCACACTCACACACACATACACCACAGATGTTAGGAATCTTTATTAAGGCTTCCAAGCCTGAATTAGTATTCCCTTGTGCCAGCACCAGCTCAACCCCAATGGGTTCCTCAGGCTACTCACAAGAAGCCAACACTAGTCCTCAAAGGCAAAGGCAAAGGCAAGCCAATCCACTAGGCAAAAGCAAGTCCTCAAAGGCAAAGGCAAATCCACAAGGCAAGGACAAGGCAAGAACACACAGCAAGGAAATTGACACATTGTTCCCAGCATCATTTCACTCCTCTTGCTGAACTAAATAAGTGCTTCCTGGTGCAACTCATCAAGAGGGGTGAGGCTTCCTCCACATGAGTAATCTGGCTGACCTTCTTTATGCCTGCCTCCTCTCAGCCCTACATGCTCTCAAAACTGGAGAAGGAGGTAGTTCTTCATGTCCACTGACCAGCTGCAGCTCTATGTCCTCTCCATCCAAAGCCAGCTGCACTCTGTCTCTCCTGTCTCTAGCTCAGTCGGCTGCTTGTCTGATTGCTCCCCTGTGTTCGGCCTTTCCACTTCTGGCTTGTAACTCTTGGCTGCTGGATCCTCCTCCTCAGAACTAGCATCTGGAGAGGCATCTGGGGAATCGGCCAGGGGACTCATCACAGCTGGGTCTCCCCAACCCTCCACAGCACCTGGGACTCTTTACCACTTCCTGCTTAATGACCCATGTATCTTGTGGACATGACAGTTTTCTGTCATTATCATTGTCATTGCTAAGTGATGGGGTCACATGACATTATGTTTTACAACTGCATTATTTAGTGATGGCAATCCTGGTCCCAATTGCTATCATAACCCAAGGACTACTACTAACATTTATATAGATATCAAATGGAAGAATTAAGCTTTCTGCAGTTGAGTGGAGCTTTTTCACTGCCCTCTGAAAGCTGGAGAGATTATTTCCCATCACTTCCAGTCAATCCATTTGGGATGATAAAACTGGAATCCCTCCACACACCTAAAAGGGGGAAAGCTGATGCTGAAGACTTAGTTCTGGGTAGGCCATCTCCAGAGATGCAACAGCTTGTGAGATGTTCCCTCAAAAACAGCACTTCACTAGCCTGCATCCTGCTGAGAATGAAAGAAAACAAGAGAGGGACCAAGGGAGATGATGCAGGTGACCTGCATCCCCCGGTCACTCCTGAGATTCAAATCGTGGTGTGGTTGTTCTCCTGGGTGGAATGGATCTCAGAAGGACTCTGCTGTCCCATTTCAGGATAATCACTTCAACATACAAGTAGGAAAGTATTTTGGAAATATAACTTGCTAACTCCCTTCAGAAACTCAGCTGGAGTTCTTCACTAAGGAGAACTGCAAAGACAGATAAGTACTTTTAAGAGCTTTCCTTGCCCAATGCTATCAGCCTCCTCAGGAATCCACAGTTATATTAGTAAACTTTAATGTAAGCTTTCATGCCAATTTAGAATCAAGTAAACCAGCAATATGATTAGGCACATTCCCAAGAATGCTCTGCAACATATCAACCCTTCATGGAGGACACACTGCAATTTGTTGGGAATTAATTTGATTGCAGCTCATCACATACCCTTTTGAAGAGATGCTGTGAAGTATAGAGACTCTGTGAATCTATAGGATGGAACAACCGCCATGCATTGTGCCAATAGCAGTGGCTTCTGAACATACACAAGTATTTTCATGCATAAGCAAATGTATTGTTTATTGAATTAAAGCAGATCATTGAATTGGATCAGCAGTGCCTTGATCCTTTGTGAAAACAACAGAGTGGATTACCTTCATAAAGCACACAGGCCCAGGAAAAAAGTCTGTGTCACATGAATAAAACTAGTTTTATTACGGATTATAGTAAGTTTCTACATTAAAGAGACAGTTTTCATAAGATACAGCTGATCATAATCTCAAAAAACAGGTGAATGCAAGTGTTTAGCAATGGAAATCTATTCAAACAGAGCCAAGATAAGTGTGGAAAACGGTTCCCAGTGCTGCCTCTTAAGCTTCTTGTGAAGAATTAAATCCACAGAGCATTACATCCCTTATTATTAATAAAGGAATCAATTATCACACACCATCAATTTACTATTCATATTCACTGTATAATGCTTCACAGGTTTAATAACCATAAAGGTATGTGAGGAATTTTTAAAAAGAATAATTGTTTTTTAATTCCACGGTGTTTCAGTTATCTAACGAAACCAAATTTTTCATAACAAAATTAACATAAATTCAAATGAAGGTTGTTGCCCTGACTCTTTTTAAGTTCTGCCTAAAGAGATTTTATCAGTTATTAGAGGAGCCTCTTGAGCTTATACGTTTCATTTAATTTTATTTGTGGCATTTATATCCTGCCTTGAATAAAATAGGAAGACTGTAAAATGTATAAATTAAAAAATGTGCAAGTTGATTTTGTTTCTCGATATTTTTAAATATGCAGACAAAACCAAGTTAAAGTGGTATATAATCAAGGATAGACAGAAGATAAATCAGGATCTGTTGACAGTACTTTGGGTGATTTGCAGTAACTGGCAAGGATTTCTGGATTCCAGTTTTCTTTTAGCAACAGTAGCAACTGCTTAATTTTAAAACCCATTATACTTCTGGAAGTTCAACATAGTTAGGAATGGACTTTTGTGTCAAAGACTATAAGACCCTTTCTGTTAAAGGGTCACCGAGCAGGATTCTCAGAACTGCAATGCCTTCCTTCCATCTCTGTATTACATTCATTTCCATTATTAAATGCTTTACTTATGTTGCTATTTGAAATCACAATTGTTTTCATTGCTTCTATTTATTGTCTATTGTCATTCCTGCTTTCTTATAGTAATTATAAAATTATTTTTATACTAAATAATAAAATTATTATTGTTTTGTTATTACTTATTTTGACAGCTAATTTCCTGTGGAAACCAGTGTATAACCCCAGAATGCTCTGGATTTGCATCATCTGGCGTCATTGCAACTTAGGGGTGTTTAAAGAAAAAGAAAATAGCATTATTTCACTTCTGTTACCCTTAAATCAATTTAGCTGCTGCTATAGAATATAATGCTGCCTTCCAAGTAAGTGATGAATAGAAGATGAATTGCTTATTAAGCAACAGCACAAACCCCAGGAGATGAAGCAATTATAGAGAACTCCCCACTCTTGGAGATACCAAGTATATTAGAAGAGATAACCTCAGAGTGAGGTTAACATCGTAATTTTTATTTGGTTGTATCTTTAAATTAGAGATGAGAGAGCCAGTCTGATATAGTGTTAAGGCACCAGGCTAGGGGTGTGTGTGTTTGAGTTTCTCCTTAGGCACAAACCCAGCTGGGTGACTTTGTGCCAGTTGCTCTCTCTGAGGTCAGGACACAGTGGCAAACCATTTCTCTAAATCTTGCCAAGAAAACTTCAGGGACTAGTCCAGATAGTCATTAGGAGTCAAGACTGACTCATAGGCCCCAATCCCACTCCCCAAAACACACTAAATCAGAGTTCCCCAATCTTTCCAGCTCTGCAGACCGGCCGGGGGAGAGAGGATGATTCCGTGTGAGCGGTGAGCAAGCACACGCATGTGCAACTCTATTTGCGCGAGCGGTAGGCAAGCATGCCTGCTGCTCGCGCAAGTGGGGATGTGCACACTCACCCGCCATTTCCACATCTCAGTTCCAAATGGCTCAAGGCTTGGAAGTGAGCTGTGGACTGGGGTTGGAGATCCCTGCTCTAAATACCCTTTTGATACTTAACCATCTTCTTTCTTTTGAGATGTGCATTTGAAATGGATAAGGTTAAAAGATAATAATATCCTGAACAGGTTTTGTAATAGCATTTCTAAATGACCCTATCTAGAATTGTTAGACTCCAGTGCCCATTATCCCCAACACATTTAGAAAGCATAGCTTGTAGTATAATGCTGCATTTTCTTGACATATCATATAGTCAATATATTTGTCTTAAGGCTGCAAACGCGTTAAGAACTTCTGGATATTTTTGATCCCCATCTCTCAGTTTTTAATATCTTTTACCAATAATTGGGAATAAAAAGATTTTACTGCAAGGCCATCTAGAGGCCCATTGGTTCTCCAGTTCTAAAACAATTTTTTTTTGCACTTGTGATTTCATGTACTGATTTTCTATTTTTTATTAGCATTGTCTGCCAGAAATGCTTATTGATCATGGCGGTTAACAAAGCAAACAAATAAACAATAGAATTTCATTAAAATTATATATAATAGGGGAAAAAATTGTATACAGTGGGTGGGAGTTCTTCAACAAATTCATGAGATAACTATTCTTATTATAAATTAGCTGTCCTTTGTTAAATACTAAAATAACTTGCTGACTCAATGTCAAAGTTTCTTTTATATATATATAAATTTGTAATGTATCACAGTAGTGACCTGAGCCTGTTTAACGCCCTTAGTTTGGGGCTGCAAGGCAAAAGAGATCATAAATAAAAAAGTAATCTTTAATCACATTTCTGAAATCAAAACTTTCTAAAACATATTTTTCTTTTAACTTCTTAATATACATATTTTGAAATTCAGTGTTAAATTTAAGTCCCTCCCTGCAAACTATCCTCATAGAATAATATTTTTTTCTTTTGTATACATCCTTTTTAAAACTCTAATTTTTTCTTTAATCTAATAATCATTTTCTTTAACTTTCTCTTAACACAGATACTCTCAAATATATTTTCAATAGTATTTTACATACTTTAGGAATTACTTAAGCATTTTATATAAAAAAGTTACATTTTCAAATTTTAGATTAGGACTTTCTTTCAGTTACAAATATCAACCTAGTTCCAGTTAACTTGTTACGTTTAAGTCACTCCTTCCAGATTGTCTTTTTTTTTTATAAATGTTTTATTAATTTTCTATTTTCACAAACAAGTGCTCAATAAACAATGTGATGACTGAGTCCATTAGTGATTCTGTGGTACATATAAGCTTCTTCCAACTAAGTCCAATATTACACCCGCCAGTACATCCTCTCTTCTTCTGGTAATAACCATTTTCCGCACTAAGCAAATACAATTCTTATTATTGTTAGTAAAAATACAATTGCATATCAACATTTGTTACATTTTTCTAATAATATTAATATCAGTTTAAAATATCTTTTCTAACCAAAGCATATCTTAATTTCATTTGCACTCAATTTCCACTTATTTAATTCATATCCTATTTTCGCTTTTTTCAATTTTAATTTCCCACCCATGTTCAAAGTATCCCAATCATTTATAATTTCAAAACAAGTTATATTTGGGCAACCAAAAGCATCCCTTATTCAAAGTTCTTAGCATATTCTTATTTCCCTTTTCACATAATATAATATTCTGATTACAAATCCTAACTATCTAGTTATTATAATACTTCTATTTCTAACAATCTATTCTTAACCATATTCAAACCTCTAATTAGTAATATAGCATCCCCTCTAATAGGTCAAAGCTTCTGTTTCCTTCAATCTTACTCTAGCTTTCTTTCTTTGCCAACTAACTTTCCAAGTCAGTGCATTTGGATCATCAAATAATTCTTCCTCTATTTTTGTATATATTATTTGAAACAAGAGAAACAATTTGGTTAAAGTGTTTTTGGAAGAGCTAGCCTGTTGATATTCATTAAACCGCCTCCCTCCTTCTCCAGTTCCCCTCAGTTCTGTTAACGACTTTATCTTCCATTCCATCAGCTCTCCTTCCTTGTCATCCAGTATGTTCTGAAACCTTGGTTTGTAAAATGTCTTTTCCGCTTCCAATATTATCGTTGTGTCTTCTGAGTTTTCATTTATCTGAGTCTGGTCATTATTTTCTTCCTTTAGATCATCAATGTTTGTGTCAGCATTCTCTAGTTTTCCTTCTATTTTCTGGGTTGCTGGTTCCTTCTCTGTAGTTGTTTTCTGAGTTTGTAGATTTAAATTAGAAATCTTATGACCATTGCAGTATCCCCATGGTCACGTGATCAAAATTCAGATGCTTGTCAACTGACTCATATTTATGACAGTTGCAGTATCCCGGAGTCATGTGATCACCTTTTGTGACCTTCTGACAAGCAAAGTCAATGGGGAAGCCAGATTCACTTAATAACCATGTTGCTTACTTAACAACTGCAGTGATTCACTTAAAAACTGTGGCAAGAAAATTCGTAAAATGGGGCAAAACTCACTTAACAAATGCCACACTTAGCAGCATAATTTTGGGGCTCAATTGTAGTCGTAAGTTGAGGACTACCTGCAACAGGCCCAAATTGTCCCCAATCCCAGTCCAACACTCTAGTCAATGCACCAGATAATTGAATCCCATCTAAAAATGTTCAAGAACCAACAACGAAAAAGGCTTGAACAGAATAAAGACTTACTTGGTTCAGCTTTCTCTTCTAGCATGCAGCTGCAGACAATATATTGGTGGCCAGGAGGTGTAGTTAACTTGGGGGTGGGGTTATGAAAACTTTGGTAGCTAGGAAGATAATACATAGTTGGAGGCACTGCGTGTGAGCGAGCCCAGAATTTTGTGTTCTTTTGCTTTCCCTCATTAATTTTTTTGAAGGGGACTTTTAAAAAATAATGTTAGGCATCTTTTTGAGCTTGCACTGGAGACTTCGTGGATTTCCAAATTGATAGGAAATCATGGGGTTGATATTGAGGCAGAAGAGGTTCTGGGGCACACAAAGAATTCCAAATCACTTCTATTACAATAAGTCAACCAAAAGTCTCTGGAAATTCCACAAGAATAGAAGGCAGAAGCATGCTGCCTTCAGTAGTGAATGTGCCATATCGACATCATAACTAACTAGCAGCTACTGATAGCCTTATTCTTTGCTGAATATGTCTAATGCCGTGCCCTTTTCAAATCATCAGCCCTCATCCCTTTTCTTGGCAGAGCATTTTGTAAATTCATTAGGTATTCTGTCAAATGCATTTGATTGCCTGCCAATAACTTTCATTAGGTGGCACTGCAATCATTTATGAGACAAGAAAGCCCCCTTCCTATCTATTTTCTCCACACCTTGTTGAAGTTTATATAGTTTTCTCAACGTTGCCCATCTCTATTTTTCTTAATTAAAATAAAAATAAAAACCCAAATGCTATAATTTGTGAGGAAAAGAATACCAAAACTCAACCCTATAGTGTCATTCCTTATGGCCTAGACTAAAGAATTGAAGGTTTGGAAGAAACATTTGGCTGTTTCTTCATATAAGTGCCAGTCACATTAAAAAAAAAAATTCTTCTCACAAATATGGGAAGAATAGGAATCAAGAGTCTGAGGCGTGGGAATCTAGAAGAGGGAGACCAGTGAAAAAAGCTGTATTGTGAAACTTTAAGGCAAACTTTGCTTCTTACATGATGTGTGACATCATGAGCCAGGTACAAAGAAGCAGAGCTCTTGCATCACATCAAAACAGACATTTCCTCGTTGTGGAAACTGATGCCTATGCTAGGAATATGACTTGAGATTGTACTTACAGATCACAATCTGTCTCTTTTTCCATCAAGTAATTTATTTGCAATTCTGGTCTGCTTTACAGGATTTGGGGAAGGCAGGATACAGATGTATATGGTGAAGAAATCCAGAAATATAACTGCATTTCTAAAGTGAGTATTAAATGAATTTTTTTTTCCACAACTCATGAAGAGGTTGAACAAGCCTGGACATAAGTTGCAACAGTGGGCCTTATTTCCAAATTGGATTGGGCTGTAAATGAATGTCTATTATTCTAATTGAGTTTTATTGCCTAGAATTCATACGGTCACAGATCAGATCACTTAAATCTATGGTGATTTTACATTACACTGATTTCAACAGGTCTTGTCCAAACATGCAGGGCAGAACAATTCCACGTTGTCCTCTGGAGTCCTCTAAGCTTGAATACTCCAAGAAATCCAATGGCCAGAAAGGCAGGATGGAGAAAAGTTAATTCACAGTTCCATCTTGCCTGATCTTTTTACTGGCATCTCAGATTCTAGTATAGGGAAGAACTGGCCTTGGAGGGGTGGATAGAGGGTGAACAAAGGACTTCCATCTGTGTTACATTTGCTATAGCATATCCACCCACTGCAAAGTTGCAAGCTTTCTTTCTTGCAAAATAGTCATAGCAACATGTATAGTTTTTCACTTGTTCTTCTAATGTAGATCATTAATGCACAGCCAGGGCTGGGGAATCTCTGATACACCAGATTCTTTGAATTAAACTCCCAGAATCCCTAATGAAGTGGAATGCTGAGAATGATTGTGCAGCAGTACCTAGAATGTCTAATATATCGTCTAATTCTGTATAAAGCATTCTTAAAAAGGATTCCCAAAATAGCTACAAAGAAGTTGGCAGTCATTTCTGAAATCATGTAGGAGTTGCCTGTCTGTTGAAGTGAAAATAGAGAAATCATACTATCTATAGGGAAACTGCTACAATCAGAGCAGACACCATTATTTTAGGCATTATTAAGTGAATGTAATAAAGTATTCCATCAAGCATGTGTAACTGTGTGTAGGTATAGGCATAAAAAGACAAATAGATGATAGATTAGAATCATTAGATGATGATAGATAGATAAATGATAGATAGATGATAGAAGATGATATAGATAGATAGATCGACAGACAGACAGACAGACAGACAGACAGACAGACAGACAGACAGACAGACAGACAGACAGACAGACAGACAGACAGACAGACAGACAGACAGACAGATAGATAGATAGATAGATAGATAGATAGATAGATAGATAGATAGAAACGGATCAAGCATATAAGGATACATTGAAATTTGGGATGTCTTTGAGTGTTCCTTTAGAGAGCTTTTTAAATACAAAGTAATTATTTTCATATCAAAAAGCCAAAGAGGGATCAAAGGCTAGATAGATAGATAGACAGACAGACAGACAGACAGACAGACAGACAGACAGACAGACAGACAGACAATGTTAGTTATCAGTTTCCTACTCTGATAAATCTGAACTATCATGGATCAGACATGTTGTCACTTGATTTCCTGAATTAAATTGTTCCAATCACTGAAGATATTTTTCTAAATGTCACTCAGCACAGAGGTTTGTGGAGTTTCATTTTTATTTGAAGATGAAAAATGAGTGTTCTTGAAATATCAGAGTTTAAGATACTATTGTGTATATTGAAGCTCTGTAAAAAATAACTTCGGTTGAATAATTCCATCATGTTGTCATTTTTATATCATTTTATTATATTGCTTGTTAACAGTACAGAGTTAGGTGAGATGGGCGGTATAGAAATTTGATAAATAAATAAATAAATAAATACATAAATAAATTTATCATACAATAATGTTATGAAGACAATTTGTTAAAACCATATTTTAACAAAACTATACTTTCTTCACTTAGTGGAGGAATCCTTTTAAAATTCTACCTTTTTCTTACTTAATGAAGTATCACAGTTACCATTTAAGTAAATGGCAGACTTGAAATTATCCCTATGTTCCTTCCAAATATCTGCTTTATTCCATCTCTATCTGTCTGTCTGTCTATCATCTATCTATCTATCTATCTATCTATCTATCTATCTATCTATCTATCTATCTATCTATCTATCTATCTATCTATCTATCTATCTATCTATCTATCTATCTATCTATCTATCGATCTATCGATCTATCATCTATCGATCTGTCTATCTATCGATCTGTCTATCTATCTATCTATCTATCTATCTATCTATCTATCTATCTATCTATCTATCTATCTGTCTATCATCTATCGATCTGTCTGTCTGTCTGTCTGTCTGTCTGTCTATCTATCTATCTATCTATCTATCTATCTATCTATCTATCTATCTATCTATCTATCATCTATCTGTCTATCATTTGTCTGTCTGTCTGTCTGTCTATCTATCTATCATCTATCGATCTGTCTATCATCTATCGATCTGTCTATCTATCTATCATCGTCTGTGTATTTATATCTATACACATACACACACAAACACACACAGAGAGAGAGAGAGAGAGAGAGAGAGAGAGAGAGAGAGAGAGAGAGAGAGAGAGAGACACTGGAAAGACAATTATAACTCCTCCGTCTTCTCCTACCCTGTCTATGACTACCTATGTAACTATTGATGGATTTATCCATATACTGTATAGGAAATTATGCCTATCCTCTGTTGCTTTTCATCAGAAAAAAAAGAAAAAGAAAAAAAATGAGGGGAAAAAAGAGAAAGGAAAAAGAGAGAAGATGCATTGGAATTCTCACCAGATAAAATTTCTGTCCTGTGGCACTTGGAAGAAAATACTCACCACACACACCATGTATGTGGTATGTAATTAATAAAAATCTTGTGCTAACATGGGTATCTTTTAGAATTCCATCAGAATGTTCTATTGGCATCATATGTTGTAGTTTACCTCTGTTGTTGATTTGCAGTTACAGTAGGCATCTACCCTTCCATCTGTATTCATAACAGCTCCTCTATTATCCATAAAGTATTAGAGAAAAGGCAGGAAGCATCATCCTAAACTATTCTCTGACTGACTGTCATTTCGAATAAGTTTCTAAAATGTAACAATTTTATGAAATACCATGCTCATTAAGCCAAATCAGCATGAACATAAGCTTCAAGTCCTTAAGTTGGTGGGAATAAATATTTCTTCATCACCAGGACAATGCATAGACAGAGATCAGCAGAAGGCATTCATGAAAGTATTTGTGCATATACTTTAGCTTCTTTACTGAGTGAAAATGACAGATCTCATATATACATATATTGCTTTTTGAATTCTCATCAGCAAAATAAAACATCCAAAAGTCAACTGAATTAATACCTATCTGATCAAAAATGTATAGATAGGTCAATTCAAATTAAATAGTCCTGCTACTGGTAAGTCTATGCTAACTTAGCTAAAAATAAATGAAAAAGAAAACACTGGAGAGGAATGCAGAAAAAACGAAATTCCCCAAAGGATATCTTAACTGAGAAGGCATTTTTTTTCTAACTCTGGATTACAAACCACAACATCCACATTGTTATTACTTTTATCACACTATTTCGATTCTCTTGAAAACCTTTTGGAAAACAGAATGGATAAATTCACCTTGATGAGTTTCCAGGTCAGTTTGTAATTGTTCACATAAACAGCCCAGTACAAATCATTCTGCATGATTATCCTTACATTTTTTCTTTATTTTTCTTTTTTGGTTTGGGAAAAGATTTGGGATCCTTTTTCCCTGGATTCCAAAACAAAAAAGTTAATGTTGCACAAAATCAACATTTATGTGCTTATTCCTTTATTTATTCATCTACTATCTACTCCACACAATCAAATAACTCTCATGGCTTACATAGAATATAAAATAAGTTAAAACAGCCACAATCTCATTAAAATCCCAACTGTGTTCAAATTCAAATCTGTAGTTGTCCTAAAAGATTGCCAACCTTCGTCTAAAAAATACAACTAAATTAAAAAAAAAAAAAGCAGTATTGAATATCTTGACCATCTAGTTTCATAGGTACCGTGTTTCCCAAAAAATAAGACCGGGGTTTTTTTTTCCCTCCAAAAGAGGCACCAGGTCTTATGGCATGTCTTATGGCGTGTCTTTTCCACTCACCTCCGGCACCGACAGTCCCGCCCGCCCAGCCTTCTGGGGCCGAAGGATCAACTTCATTTTGCAGCTGAGAATGGAGCTCTGGCTTGCAATCAAAGGTCTTTCTGGAAGGCCCCTGCAGCCGAGAACTGAGCTATGGATTAAATCCATAGCTTGGTTCTCGGCTGCAGGGGCCTTCTGGAAAGGCCTGACTATGAAATGCAGACCTGTGGATGCCACAGAAGAAGTGGGCTGGCGAGGAGAGGCCTGGCTGCCAGGTAAGTGGGTATGGGGCACCTGGGGCAGCTCAACATCCCCACCCCCACCCTAGCTTGGTTTTTAGGTGTGTGCCTCGCCCCAAAACTATGGCTTAAATTTGGGATAGGGCTTATATTAGGCACCCCCCCAAATCAAGGTAGGGCTTATTTTCGGGGTAGGTCTTACTTTCGGGGAAACACGGTAATGCATTTATTATAGGCAAGGCTGCCATCAGTGAGTGTTTGAGCACTAAGTTGATGTCTAGTTTGTGATCCCTTAAGTCAGTTACAGTTATGTCAAAATAGTTTTCAAATAAATTGTTTTTGAAAACTTGTATTTGGGGAAATCCTTTGGGGAAGCTGGTGAGTTGGGATGACCTCTGATAGAACTTTACATTTCTTTTTTTTTTTTGTATTTTTCACATCTTGAGGTATGAGAAGGTGAGTGTATACTTTTGATGGGTAAAGTGGAATCTTCATTGTACCCATAATAATGAACAAAACTGAGTTCATGAACATTTGCAGTCACGGAAATTATTTTTTTGAGGCAATGATTAAATTATTTTTAAAAAAGGAGAACTGAGCAAGTCAAATGTTAATATTAAAAACAATCTGGAAATCAGCATTATTTTACTTTCTAAGAGCTTTCCTATGGGAAGGAGGAGAAGGGGCTCAGATGCCAAGAGAATCAACTGGAATTACTTGCCACTTTCTTATGTTTGTAACTGAAAGCATAGCTGGCTACACGTTTTTAAGTTCCTATTGCTATGAAAGCTTGTTCTTAAAAGAATCTGTCCACCCACATTTATTATTATTATTATTTTGTCTCACACAGTCCTGATTGCTCATGTATTTCAGATTTGTATGCTATCCGTAAAAGAAAACAGAGGAGGTCAAGATCAAAAGCTCTGCTTATGCTTGGATGGCACAGGTAAATTTTAACACATTTTCCACTTAAAATCCATATGTACAACAATCCACTGTTTCCATTTCTCTTTGTGATGGTTGATCTACCCAACTATAGCCATCACATTTTGCACTGAATCATGTTTTATTAGTCTATTTTTATTAAATGTTAACAGTAGATAGACAGACAGACATAATTCATACACACACACACACACATGCACGCGCACACACACACAGAGAGAGAGAGAGAGAGAGAGAGAGCTGAATGAAAAGTAACATCTTTAATGTTATAAATCTCCAATAGATGGCAGTAGTGACAGGCTAGAAATTCTGCCACCTTTTTAGCATCTGTTTTTTCACTCCTGTTGGTAGGAAATTGCTGTGAGAAAGGTTGGCTTGCTATTGTTCATGAAATTGAATCCTGCAGTGAATATTCATCAATGCATTTTAAGCAACACACCATGATTGAAATTTGACAGCCAAAGGAGTCCCTCCAATTGTAATTTACCACTGAATGCCAGCTGTTTTTGGTGGCAACTTGTTGACAAGAATACTGAACCAAAAAATGTAAAGTTGGCAAATCAAGAAGCAGTGATTTGTGCTGTTAAGCTTGGAGTTTCACCGGAACACAGGGGTTACATTATTGATGTTCTTCAATGTTGGAAGGTTTGTGAAAGAGGAGTTCGCAGAGATTAAGCCTTCAAGAATTGAAATTTGACAGTAATTATTATCACACTATGAGAATATTAGAAATTTCTTTACAGCATTGTGACATGGGCTCATTTTTCTGGCTCAGAAATGAAGCATCACTGCATGGAATATATAACAAAGATTTACTTGGGGGGGGGGGGAATTTGAAACCTATGCAGGAAATCTCATGGTTACAGATTAGGGGCATGGAGGGATGCTGATGGTCTTACATGGATTTCTTTGAACTAAAAGAACTTAGAGCTCCACATTGCAACACGCAAAACTTTAAAACAATGATTAAACAGAGTGCAAGAAAGAAATTTAGCCACAATGTGCCAATATTAGGCCTCACCCCTCATGAGACATTCAAAAGACAATTGTGAAGTTGGATTGCACTGTCTTACCTCATCTACTTTACAGTCCAGGTTTGGCACCATGCGCTTTCTGCCTTTTCCTCAAATTGAAGGAACATCTTTGTGGGCATCCATTTGACCCAAATGAAGAGGTGGGAAACACTATTAGGACCTGAAAAGTGTGGAGTTCTTTTGTGTCAGCTTTAACAACCTTGTCATCATTGGCAGAAGTCTGGTAATTATATGGAGAAGTAGATATAGGTAACTGAAGAGCTCATTTCAAGGATTATTCTCCTATTTCATGTATTAAACTATGCTTAATTAAACTAATGAAGGTGGAAGCAATACTTTTCATTCAATCCTCATGTGAGCGTATGCGTATAATGATGATTTTTTTCTTTCTTTCATTTTTGACCTACAGAGATATAGATTCACATTCTCTGTATCTATAATCAGTATTTTTAATGACTAACAGCACTGTCCTATATCAGACTATTCAGAAATAATACTATTGATACTGCTTCAAAGAATATCAATTCATAAGTGAAATGATGGTAGGAATGTACTGTATATCTGACTGCGGTGTTAATTCTGGGAATTATTTTCATAAGGGAAACTCTGATGGGTTACATGTTACCTTTGCTTTGCTTATTACCCTTTGCCTCTATATGACTGTGTGACAAATTCCACTGTCGGTGTGCTCTCATGTTCACAGCTGTGTGCTCAGTTAAATGCGGCAATTAAGAAAATGAAAAATCCTGCTTGCAATGCCTGTGTGGAGGATTATTTTACCTCATCCCCTTGGATATATTCTGCCAAAGGAAATGCTAGTTTACTTGCTTTGAAATAATGCAACAACCGAGAACATCAAGCAGCCATTTTTGTGCACAATCCCCTAGCATTGCTGTAGATCTTTCTTTCTTTCTCTCTCTCTCTCTTCCTCTCCCCCTCCCCCTCTGCCCTCTCTCTTTCTCTCCCTCCTTCCCCCTCTCTGTCTCTGCCTTTCTCTCTCTCTCTCTCTCTCTCTCTCTCTCTCTCTCTGTGTGTATGTGTGAGAGACAGGGAGAGAGGGAGAGAGAGAGAGGGAGGGGGAGAGAGAGGGAGAGGGGAGGGGAGGGGAGAGAGAGGGGGAAGAGGGAAAGGGAGAGGGGGAGAGGGAGAGAGAAGAAAGAATACAAGACAGATTTTATTTGTGAATCATGGTTGAGGTGCTACAAATTCCCCTCAGATAAAAATCTGTAATCTCATGAAAGAGGAAATCCAAAAGAATTATTTTCTATCACTACAAGCTATATTTTCAGACAAAAAACACCATGAATACAATTGGAACTCCATTAATATAAATGTTCAGGAGCTTTATTTCTTCGAATTACTGCAAATTATTGAAATATTAGCTTGAGTGAAAGTAGAGGCAAAGACCTTTTACCTCCCACTAGCTGATGTAAGCAATTGGGCATATCTGTAAAATAGTTTGTGGCATGTGCTTACTCTTAATAACATTGCTTTCAGCAAAGAGCAAACTCTTTATAATTGTTCAAGTCTCAGCCCATTTAATCTTCATAAGCACTTGCTGACATTCAGCACGTCGTCTTCCCAAACAAAAGTCAAATATGTTAATTAAAAATTACTTTAGGTATTCTTGAATAGGTTCTGTTTTCACATTTAAGCTTTTCTTAAAGGTATTCAAAGGCTGGCTAATATATGCCTGTTACAACGCAGGAGGAGGGAAAATTTAAAACCTCCAGAATGGGCCCTTCCCACCCCCCACCCTCCCAAATTCCACAATGTAAAAGATAATTGCAATAGGTTGCACAGTCAGATTGAAAATCCTACTCCCTTTGTAGAGTTTTTAGCATTTCTGCTTAAAACTTCTCCCTTCAGCCCAACTTTGGGGAAATTGAAAGGAAGGTGCTGGGGAACTTCCTATCCCAAATTTAACAACTTTTGTTTCAATCCTGTAACACAAGAGTCAGTTGGATAACTGTGTGGTTTTGCATAGGGGGAAGATGTGAATGAGAAATTCCCTTAGTGAACCAATGAAGTCCAGTCTCAAAATGTAAAAAAGGAGGTTATTGGGAAAAGTGAAATATGATAAAAACAAAGAAGGGTGATCACCATCACTCATATGGAATCCCAGCCAAAACCAATACAGTGAATCTAACTAAAGTAGATAGATTGAATAAAATCTTGAGTTTTATATTCCTTGCGGTGAGGAAAGTTGAAGAAAGATTATTTTTTTTATTGCAAAAACCTATGTACTGTCCATTTGACCAGATTCTGGGGCTCTTGTTGGGATGTTGTAGGCAAGACTTTTTGATTCCTCTTCTTCCTTCCTTCCCCTTTTCCTAAACACTGATCCTCAATTTGTTAGAAAATGGTGATTAAATAAGAGCCAGTTCCTTTGATGTCTTCCTCCTAGGAAAGCAATACAGGTAGTGCTCAATTTACGGTCATATTTCAGCCCAAAATTTCTGTTAGTAAGCCAGACAATTGTTAACTGAATTTTGTCCCATTATATGACCTTTTGTGCCACAGTTGTCAGGCGAATCACTGCAGTTGTTAAGTCAGTAACCCAGTTGTTAAGTGAATCTGGCTTCCCCATTGACTTTGCTTGTCAGAAGGTCGCAAAGGGTGATCACATGACCCCGGAACATTGCAACCGTCATAAATATGAATCAATTGACAAGCGTCTGAATTTTGATCACATGACCATGGGGATACTGCAATGGTTGTAAGTGTAAAAAACAATCATAAGTCACTTTTTTCAGTGCCTTTGTAACTTGGAATGGACACTAAATGAACTTGTTCTGTTCGCACAAGCAGACATTTGAGACGAGGCAGTTCACAACAAATGATGTCTTTTATTGGTACAATCACTGAACAGAAGTAAACGAACAAATGGCAACAAGCCCTTTTATACTCCCCGTGCAAGGGGATGCACAGCCAATGATTGCAGGCTATTCTCCCGCCTCGCGCATGCGTGCAAGGCTGGAGACAGCCTGTCTGGGTCCTGGGCAGACATGTGGTCTGTCCGGGTCTCTGCAACCTTTCTGGTCTCTGCAACCTTTCTGCAGACTTCCTGAGCCTTGCTGAATGATTCAACAAGGCCCAGGACACAACACCCCTCCCCCCATGGATTAAACAACACTATCCCTGTTGTTTAACAGCACATACCAATGCCTGACCGGTAAGCAAGTTATGCGGTCACCCTTACTCCTGGCATCCTATCTCCCGTTAGTTTTTCCCGTGGTCCACGTTATTCCACTCTTTGAAAATATGGGCCCTGCAGGGACCTCACATATTCTTGTAAATACTTAGGAGGACCCTTGACCCTCTCAGATCTCCGTGGAGCCAAATTAGGTACAGGTGTGATGGTAGGTGTGGGAGTTGGAATAGGTGCCTGGAGTGCCTGCTCCCGGTTTGCACAAAACAAACCAGAACTTTGTTGCCCAGAAGACTCAGGGGTTCTCCCTGACTGCTGACTGGCTGGATCCGCTAGCCCCAAACCAGAGTTCCTTGGTGGGGTGGAGTTCCCCAAGTCCCTTGGTGGGGTGGAGTTCCCCAAAGTTCCTTGGGACTCCTCTTGGGAGCACTGTGACTCGGGCCCAAGGCCAGCAGCAGGAGTACCCTGAGTAGCCGATTTACGGCCATTTGTCCTAAGCCAGGAATTCTGCCAGAGTCAGGAGCTGCCTCCATGGCAAGACCCCCTGATTCTATGCCAGAGTCAGGAGCCGCCTCCATGGCAAGACCCCCATCTGGAATGTTTGGATAGCGCCCTCTTGGAGAGACTGTGGTCCACAATCGTAATTGGGGTCCCCCTCCCCCCCAAGAGCAGAGCCAGGGGAGGAAACATGGCCAGGAAGCCTCCAGTGCAGTTGGTCAATGTGGCATCGACGCACACAACCATCGTCTAAGGCCACTTCATAGGACAGTGGCCCAGAGACCTTACATATTACAGCAGGTACCCAGAGATGCCCATGCCCATAGTTTCTGGCCCAAACCAGGTCACCCATTTGGAGTCTCCTAGGTGCCCGCGGTTGCGACACCTGTGAAGCCACCTGGTCTGGGTGCAGCCTGTCCAGCTTCGTAATGAGTTTGTGACCCCAGCGGAGTTCAGCTGGGCTCTTTCCTGTAGCTGTGCAAGGTGTGGTGCGATGTGCAAGGAGAAAATCAGCTAACCTGTGATGCCAGGGTCCTTGAGTGATTCTCTTTAATGCGTCTTTGGTGGTACGCACCATGCGTTCAGCCTGACCGTTGGTGGCAAGGTGAAAAGGAGCAGACGTGGCATGCCGGATCAAGTTGGCTTGAAGAAATGCCTGAAACTCAGAAGAGGTAAATTGGGGACCATTGTCTGATACTAAAACATCAGGAAGACCATGGGAAGCGAAGATTCCTCTGAGCACCTGGATGGTCCTAGCAGTAGTAGTGGAGGACACAGGAATGACCTCTAGCCACTTGGAATGGCTATCCACAAGGAGGAGGAAGAAAGGACCCAGCATAGTCTATATGGACGCGTGACCATGGAGTAAGTGTCTCCTCCCACCTATGTACAGGGGCCTGGGGCATTTCTGGCCGTGATTGCTGGCACACTTGGCACCCATGAACCTGGGCCTCGATGTCCTTATCAAGTCCAGGCCACCAAAGATGGCTGCGCGCAAGCACCTTCATTCTCACTATTCCCGGATGGCCCTCATGGAGAGAGAGCAAGACTCTAGTCCTCAATGAGGCCAGGATGACTACTCTGCTTCCCCACAGGATACACCCCTTCGAATGTAGACAATTCATGCTTCCTACACCAGAAGCTTTGGAACTCTGTACCAGGACACGTGTCAGGCCATCCTGACAACACGCATGTCAGCACGCATGCAAGCGTGTGATCAGTGGCAGTTTCAGCAGCCATATCCCTAGCATTGAGGGGAGATTCAGGTAAGTCCTGAATAGACAGAATGTGTACAGCAGGAGCAGGGTCTGCCTCTATTTGTTTAAGAGGTAACCTACTCAGGCCATCAGCGTGGCCCATCTCAGTACCTGGTTTGTGAACCAGGGTGTAATCATAAGCTGCTAAGAAGATAGACCATCTCAGCATTCTAGGAGATATTATATGAGGAGTTTGTTTATTGGTTGTAAACAACCCCAGCAAAGGCTTGTGGTCAGTATAGACCGTGAAGTGGTATCCATAAAAGAAATCATGAAATTTCTTGATGCCTGAGATTATTGCCAAGGCTTCCCTGTCAATCTGTGCGTAATTACGCTCTGCAGATGAGAGGGTTCTAGAATAATAGGCCACAGGGATCTGAGTCCCATCTGCCTTGAGATGACTTAACACTGCTCCTACCCCATAAGGGGAAGCATCACATGCGATGCACACAGGCAAGTGCTCATTGAAGTGAGCCAGTACAGCATTGGAGGATAGCAAAGCCTTGACTTCTTTAAAAGCCTTTTCATGGACCTTTGTCCATGCCCATGGAGCCTGCTTGTCCAAGAGCCTGTGTAGCGGCTCAGCCACTGCAGCCTTGTGGTGGAGAAATGAATGGTAAAAATTTAGGAGGCCCAGAAAAGCCTGAAGTTCAGTTTTTGACTGGGGACTAGGGGCCAGTTGAATGGCCTGGAATTTGGACTCTGTGGGGTGGATGCCTTCTGCATCAATACGAAACCCTAGAAATTCAGTGGATGTTACACCTATTTTGCATTTGTCTTGCTGTAACTTCAGCCCAGCTTGGCGGAAGTGCAGCAAGACAGCTCTCAGCCTGTCAGCCAAGTTCCCCGATGACTCTCCTGCAATGAGGACGTCATCAAAATAGGGGCAGACCCCAGGAATACCCCTGAGCGTTCGCTCCATCACCCCTTGAAAAATGCCAGGGGCTACATTAACCCCAAACTGCAGCCTTTTTACTTTGAAAGCCCCTCTGTGAGTGACTATAGTTTGTGCCTCAGCTGTTGCCTCATCAACAGGTAACTTTTGGTAGGCGTGAGCTAAGTCAAGCTTGGCAAAAAGTTTTCCCCCTTTTAGTGAGGCCAGAATGTCGCTCACCACGGGCACTGGATATGCGTGTTGCTGCAAGGCTTTATTTAAAGTGCATTTATAGTCCGCACATATTCGAACTTCACCATTTGATTTCAGTGGCGTCACTATGGGGGTTTCCCATGGACTAAAGTCCACAGGTTCAAGAATGCCTTGTTGGAGCAATTTGTCCAACTCAGCATCTATTTTACTCTTGAGGGCAAAAGGCACTCTCCTTGGTTTAACCCTGATGGGTGTAATGTTTGGATCTAACTTTAAAGTAATGGGAGGCCCCTTGTATGAGTCAAGTTCTGGGCTGAATACATCAGCGAACTCCTTACAGACTCCTGCAAGGCTGGCAGTTTGCAGATGATTTAGACCAGTCACCTGGATCCCAAGTGCCTCGAACCAATCGAGTCCTATAAGACTCGTGCGATCACCCCCAACAACCACCACATCTAAGAATCCATTGAAATCCTTATGCTGTACTCTAAGCGTGGCCTCCCCCTTCACACTGACTCGTAAATTCTGAAAGTCAGTGAGGATGAGATTGGAGGGCCTGAGTTTGACTCGTGAGCCACTCCTGGAGCAAACCTTGTTAAAGGTGTCTACAGAAATAATGGAAAGAGCGGACCCAGTGTCCAGCTCCATGGCCGGGGAACTCCCTGCAACTGTACATCAATGTGCAGCTTTTTCTTAAGGGGCCGGTGAACCCCTGTTTTAAACACCCCCTACAGGATGCGCAGAAACCCACCCTGTTTTGGCTGGGGACCTTGGTACCTTTCAGAGGCAATTCAGGGGACCTATTCTTTTGACGACCCATGCAGGCTGATGCGATATGGCCTTGCCTGCCACATGCCCAGCAGACAGCAGAATGAAAATGGCAGTTGGCTCTCCTGTGGCGACCCCCACAGCCGAAACAGCGAAGGGATGCAGGCGGCTGCCCTCTGCGTTCCTGCAGCCTCCTCTCCACCGCCGGTTGAAGTCTGTCCACCTCTTCTTCCTTGGACTCTTCACCGGAGGCCTCTCACACGGTTTCTTGGTGGACGGGGATGGCCGCTGGAGGGTTCTTTGATGACCGCAAGGCCTTCACTGTGCCGCCAGCTGCTTCTTCAGCTGCGACTTCTCTTAAGGCATCTTGGAATGTGACATCAGCCTTCGCAAACAACTTCTGTTGCATCTCACGGCTTCTCAACCTGCAGACAAGTCGATCTCGGAGCCTCTCCTCCAGATCTTGAAAAGCACATGGTCTTGCAGCCTGCCTCAGGGCCGCAACGAAGTCCGCAGATGATTCTCCGGGCCGCTGGTCCCGCTGCTCGAACTGGTGC
This sequence comes from Azemiops feae, assembly GCA_023970755.1. Taxonomy (NCBI): domain Eukaryota; kingdom Metazoa; phylum Chordata; class Lepidosauria; order Squamata; family Viperidae; genus Azemiops; species Azemiops feae. Next base: position 19,218 of record JALGBA010000283.1, on the reverse strand, counting down.
CTCCAAGCTATTACAGATAGCTTGGGCTCGAAATGCTCGTGCAGCATTTTCTTAAGATCGGCATACGTGATCGATTCCAAAGGTGCTGGGGCAACAAGATTCTCGGCAATTTCAAAAGTCTCTTGCCTACAGACACACAACAAGGTAGCCGCTTTCAGGCCATCTTCCTGGATTCTGTTCACCCGAAAATAGTTCTCAACACGAGCTGCGTACGAGCTCCAGCGTTCCGGGTGTGAAGTGTCGAATTCACCGAGACGACCCAGCTTGGACATCTTCGTGAATGACAGCCTCGTCGACGTCTCTCACTGCAAGGAAGGAGAAGGGGTCCCACGAAGCCAAGCCCACCTCCAGCGTATGCGTACTGGCAGGCGGTTGCTCCTTCTGGACACCGCGCTTCTCTTTTCCTTCAGGCCTTAGGTGAGTAGGCCTATCTTCTTGCAGTATGCTTCCAAATGGCGAATCCCACCTTCGTTGCCAATGTTCTGTTCGCACAAGCAGACATTTGAGACGAGGCAGTTCACAATGAATGATGTGTCTTTTATTGGTACAATCACTGAACAGAAGCAAACGAACAAATGGCAACAAGCCCTTTTATACTCCCCGTGCAAGGGGATGCACAGCCAATGATTGCAGGCTATTCTCCCGCCTCGCGCATGCGTGCAAGGCTGGAGACAGCCTGTCTGGGTCCCGGGCAGACACATGGTCTGTCTGGGTCTCTGCAACCTTTCTTCAGACTTCCTGAGCCTTGCTGAATGACTCAGCAAGGCCCAGGACACAGCAAACTGTTGTAAGTTGAGGATGACCTGTATGCAGAATCAAAGAGGCATTTCCTTATTTGCTTTTTTGCTTTTAGAAAAAAAATCACTTAGTATTTTGCCACATCTTTTTTACCTTCCTGAGCCTAACTTCTTATAAGAAGCCTTTCTATTTCCTAAACATTGTCTTGGTGAAAGCTTCAGAAGCAAGTGAAATATGTCAGCTTCAATAGCAGGTCAACAGAAAGGGATTAGTGTGAGCAGCTCCCAAAACCATGCTGCATTTGCACTTGATAATAAATAATAGAACTGTGTGACGTTAACCTTCTCCTGCATAAAAATGCCCTGATAAATATAAATCCTGCCCTTTTGTCTACTAAATTTAAATCAGAGTATAACAAATCTCTAGGCAATCTCCTGTCCTGGTATGAAGTGGATCCAAACCTGTTTTGCTTTAGGAAGGATATGCTTTCAAACTGTGTCCTCATATAATTTCCTGATTGGAAAGTCGCTGTACAAAATAATAATAATAATAGAATATTTACATTTTGCAGTGATAATGTTAAAAAAAAAGTTGAATCAGTAACTGTGCTTTATCCTCAAGCATGTCATCTTTTTTTTCATAGGGAGAGAACCTGTTTGTGGCCCAGTAGTGTTTCAAATTTATCAAGCAATTATGAACATTCAGGATATTGTAATTACTCATGTTATGTCCACATTTGTCCTTCAGTTTTTCCCTCTGAGGAAGAGGTTTTTCTACTTGGTTCTTATTCACAATAATGTCTTCATTTGTCTGTCTGTCTGTCTCTCCCCCCCTCTCTCTGTGCATGTTGTGGCTTTCCTTGTCCTTCCAAGAGGGGTAAAGGGTATCTTCCCTTTAGGACACATTGCTCATGGGACATTGCAAGTCTCCTGGTTGACTTCACTTCTCAATGCAGGAAGGCCCCATTGATGTTGCTCCTTCATGACAATTTAATTGTAATATGAGCCACCATGAAGAATAGAGGGGTGTTCCTAGAGATATTTTAAAGGTAGACAATTTCACCCAAAGGATAAGCAAAGCAATGAGAAATTGGTGCCTTTTCTAATAAGAAAAGAAGAAAGAAGAAAATAAAACAGGAAAAATCCAAAGTATTCAATATTATACTTATGATGTAACTAATGTGAAGATGAATCAAGGCCTTACATCTATGAAAACAGGAGAAGATCCTAAGCTGAATGTTATCCTATTAATAGAAGCATAGATTCAGTTCTTTACCCCAATATTATTGTAAATCTATAATTATGCATTTCATTCCTACCTACTTTTGTCAGTTAGATTTATTTATCCATGAACCTGATGATTGTGCTGACTATTCAAACTCTCATCCAATTTATTAAACACTAATGCAAAAATATTTGTGGCATGTAGTTTACAAATGATTATCCATGCTGTTCAATCTGGTTTCATAAAGCTTTGCTAGAAGTCTGCTAAGTAGATCAGTAATATTCGGGATATTCATTAGGAAACATGGAAGTCAGTGGCATTGGTTTCATTAGATGCCAAAAGGGGCTTTGATACCATAGATTTGAAAAAACTGAAATAAGTTTTGTTTTGATACATAAGTGTTCCTGTTTTAATAACTGGATCTATATGTGGTACTCTACTCCATCTTTACTTCTATTAATCTGTCTCGGGAAAGTGGTCAAGGATGTATTTTATCTGTGCTTATTTTTAATTTAATATTGGAACAACTGTCCTATTTTATTTTTAAAAATGTGGATATTTCAAGTGTAAAAATGGCTGGAATGGAACACATGTTATTATATGCTGATGATATATTCTGTCTTCTTGATAATTATACAGATATATTGACATTGTTCAAAACTATGGTAATTTATACAACTATTTAATTCATTGAAGTAACTCCTATATTTCTTAAATGCTATCATGTTTTTTGAAAACATATTAAACATTTTTCTGTTTTTATTTGCATTATTTAAATATTTGGGAGTAATTATTCTACGGACACTTTCTTCATCTGCAGATATACAGTATATTGTACATTTGTACATTTATAATAATTGCTCTGGTGTCATAGACCAACAATACATCATTTTTTAAAAAAAAAATCTTAAATTATGATACAGTGTGAATTTAATACCTGTTACCCACATTCTCTCCCAACTGTCCATCTCTATTTTATATCTGAAAGTAATAGACCATCTTGTCATGCAATCGTTAACCTATTCTTCTTCTGTTTCAAATCATAACAAAGGTTTTTGCTATTGCATGCTCATCAGTTGTACATAATTCAATTTCAAATTCTGTTTTGTGTTTTGCAATTATTCTTATTAAATCTTTTTTTAACTGAGATATGAAAACTGTTGAAAACTATGTCCTTCTGCCTTCCAATAAAATTTGTTAACCTTCTGATTTTTCCAAAGCAATTTTCCAAAAAGATCTTGGATTGCCAGTATGTATTTCCTTTCTGCTTATGAACTGGTCCTTTGTCAGGATATTGAAAATCAATATTATTTCATGCCAATAAAATTTCATGGTCTGTCTGAACATTAGTCTGAATGATTTCCTATATGTAGTGTCATGTTTTACTTGAAGGTTTCCACCCTCCCTTTTTTCTCTCCCCTCTTTTTTTCTTTTTATACATCAAAGTAATAGATTTAAAAAAAAAAAAACTGGCATTCAGGAAAATTTTTTTAAACTTTAAGTTATAAATACCCGGCTTTATTTTCTCTTATTCACAAAGATAAAAAGAATTCTGTGAAACAAAAATTATATATATATATAAAGAGTGGGCAAAGTTTCCTATCAGGTAATGATTAAGCCATTAACTCAATTGATAGTTAGGGTGAGTTCTGTTCCACAGATCATGCAGTGCTGCATCATCAACATTGGAAATGGGACTCCAAGACATCTTGAAAGTTTGCTTTGGCAGCATTTCTTCTTGAACAGGGCAAAATCAGACAGAAATTATCTTCTAGTGCTGCATTATAATTAACATGCATGAAGTGATCCTAACAATAAACTCATGCTTGAAGAGATGAGAAGTATCTTATCCAACATGTTTAGCTAATCCAGCATTTTGTTTAACGGAATGATAGCCAATAGCAGATTCTAGGAAATGAACTAGCCCAGGATAAGCGGAATACTGTCTCTTGGCTCTGTCCATAATCCTGCCTGTTTGTATCACATTCCTCATAGCAATATGACTATCATATACTACTATCATTTTTTTTCTTTCTAAGAAAAGGAATTCAGCCCACTGAGTCTCATGAAGATTTAATGAGTATAGCAATTTCTTAGGTTGAATAAATAGAGATTTATGTCTGGCATTTCATTGCTCATCTCTGAACTTTCATTTTCCTCCTTTTATTACTTCTTTGTCTTCCCAAATATTTGTTGCATTTATGCAATGCTTTATAGATTTGCATTTTGCAAATTTTCATGTCAAACAGGAAGCTTCTGTTTCTATGCCTCTTGTGCAATAGAATAGTTTTCCCTTGGGGTTGGCAGCTCATATGTAACATAGTCAGCAAGAGAGAGACAGTGTTCTTTTTGTTTAGTTTGGTTATTATATTAAAATGTATAAAATCATGAACCTCCCTGGGTTAAAAAAAATGAGGTTATTTGCATGTGGATGAGTTTTGTAATGTGCGCAGAAGGAGACTGTTCATGCATCAGTGGTTGTTATTATGCTGAAAATATTCCTTTTCTTTACTGCAGATAATCTTTTGTAGAGTTGAGGTGGGAAGAACCTTAGTGTAAGTATGGTGAAGAATTTATGAATCTAATTTTTCTTTGCCAGACAAGTGTATCTCCAGTATTTTTAAAGCTTGCAGTCTGCTTCTGTTAGTTTCCTTCCTTCTTTCTTTAAACTACAAAATATTAGCTTTGACAGCTTGCTAGCGTTTACTGGTGTAATAATAAGAATAGCAATCATTCTAATTACTATTAATAGTAGTAATAATAATGGCAGTAATAGCAGTTACTGCATGTATTATTTCTAGGACATTTTCAAAAACTAGATGTTGTTTGTGAAACAGGTCTTACCTGGGTTTTTAAGGAAGAGCAGGAAGAAAATAAAGAGCATTCGTACCATGTTTTTCAGGGATTAGCTAGAAATGGAATCCCAGTGGAGGTGTAGCCCAATACATATTGCCTGACTGAAATTCTTATCAGCCTTAGCCAGCAAGGCCAGGGACAAACAATATGTGATGAATAACAGGTTTTAGAGGAAGCACATACAATCCTAGGATTTAGCAATAGCAATAGCACTTAAACTTCATATTGCTTTATAGCCCTCTCTAAGTGGTTTGCAGAGTCAGCATATTGCCCCCAACAATCTGGATCCTCATTTTACCGACCTTGTAAGGATGGAAGGCTAGGTCAACCTTGAGCCAGTCAGGATCAAACTCCTGGCTGTGGGCAGAGTCAACCTGCAACACTGCATTCTAACCACTATGCCACCAAGGCTCTTTGGCATGGAGAGAATTGGGAAGAGACACAAGTCACTTCTCTTACCTGAAATTCTCTTCTGCCTTATACAATCACTTTCTTCTGAATGATTCCAAGATTTGCAAGGGAAATAATCTGCAAGCAAAAGGAAGAAATGGGTTAAAGAGGCAAAAAGGGGAGAGGGATAACCTTTTGGCTTTCCAAAGGCCCATGAAGACCTGGCTCTTCCTCCCAGTATTGGGCTAGAATGGGAAGGGGAATTGATCTAAAAGGATTTTGATTTGGTATTGGGGGAGGGGGGAAAAGGTATTGGGGGAGGGGGGGAAAGGATACCTTTGTTTTGAATTAAGTTTTATGGATTGTTGGGAGCCGTCTAGAATCATTGTATGAGATAGGTGGCCATGTAACTCCTGAAGGTAAATAAATAAATGGAGAGCCAGGTTTTACTATATCCAAACTCTAGACAGATCATAGAGGTGCCCATAAAGCTGGCAAAAAGGCAGGCCAAGAAGACGAACCTTCTGTATATATTCGCAGATAAACCATGAATTTTAGGTTCCAAAATACGCTTCCACAATTGAGTTTGGATAATCCACAGATAGGCTTATCCATGAGTGTATGTAGTAGTACCAGTTTACTTCTTTAAACCATTTATTCTTGTAGATAAGCCCTTTCGTGGATATGCTGACCCTCAAAGCTTTTTTTTAAATCAATATATTTCATATACAAAATGTGAAAACAAAGGGACTTCATTTGTTTTCATATATTGTTTCAATAAATGTTGCTTTCCAGAGCAGATTTTGTTTTAACTTTTCACAATTGGTTTTTCCCAGGTACATTTTTCATGATATTTTTGTTAAAAATTCAAGGGTCAGCTTATCTATGGATGGGCTTTTCTGCAAGTATATATAGTAATTTATTTCTAAAAATTTGAATCCAGTGGGAGCAGTCCTCTCCCATTTTGGGGTAAACAGTGTCAATTCTTGTAAGTCAAATCATGAATATTAGCAAATATTGATATAAGTGCAATTGAACTTGTTTGGAGAAACAGAAAATACATTATGAAAGGAAAATGCTTCTTTCTTTCTTTCTTTCTTTCTTTTTTTCTTTCTTTCTTTCTTTCTTTCTTTCTTTCTTTCTTTCTTTCTTTCTTTCTTTCTTTCTATAAAAATTATGATAGAGAAAGCACTAAAGCAAACATGTCACAGAATGACTGTGGATAAGGGAATGAGCGATAAGGAAAATGAGAATATTTTAATAATGTTTAATATGATAACAAAGATTAGAGGAATTGATCTAATTCCCACGTAGCAGATAGACAAGTGAGAGGATTGAATGATGATGAGGTTTAGAAAACAGAATTAAAAATTACAGGAATATAATTTGCTTTGAGAATTTTAATTGCACCAATTTAGTATGAGATACTGGCAGAACACAAATATTTTTTGTAGGTTGTATCGCACTAAGTTTGTACAGTTTTTTTTTTTTTACAAACATTCATACTATAACTATGATTTGATTAATTTTTGGCTTAATGCTGTGTAATATCAGGCACTGTGATTTCTGAACATATCTTACTGTAATCTGTGAACCTGGGCATTGTGGCTTATTGAACAGATCATGGTTAATGCACATCATGTCTTAATACAATAAATGAAGCCAGCAATTGAGCTGAAGCCAGATATGGTTATACTTAAGTAAATCTACAAAAATCAATGGAACCTGAATTAGTTTCGACTGAATCTTCTAAACCTGTGTGTTTCTGTTTTCCAATTTATTTGTTTTCTTGCATTGTGCCATCAATTTCATGGAGAATGCAGGAATATTTTACACAGCAAACAAAGGCAGAATAATCTTTTTTTTTTACATTGGCTATATCCAATGAAATTAATTAAACTAACTGCATCTAACTATTTAAGTTGAGTTCTGTTAGAACATAAGTAGAGTATCTGCCATGATTCAGTTTCAAAGGAATGGAAGCCAAATGCAAATTGAAAAATGAGCAACCAAAATTTTCTCCAGTAGAATATTTTCAAAGACATTGCTTCACCTGCCTCCTCTAAAGCATTGAAAAAAAAATCCTTTATTCCATTATTTATTACTAAGGCATGGAAATATCTGCACCATAACTATAAATTTGAGAAGTATAAAGCTCAGTCAAAATTATTTTGTGCTAAATGTAAAAATGAAACAGCCATCAAAATACTCAGAAGAGTTTTCACAACACTATGTTTTAGTGTTAGTTAGTTAGTTTTAACTATGGGTTAAAAGAAAATCTCCTTAGTATTTTTTAAAAACTAGCCTTTAGATCAGGGGTGTCAAACTCACAACATCACGTGACGTGTCGCGACGTATCGTGACTTTTTTCCCATTGCCGGCAATGGGGTGGGCTCGGTTTTGCCATGATTTTTATCTTGCAAATGCAAATGGATTTTAGTTTAAGAACTGCATCAACTTTTTCTGTATAATTTATGTACGTGTAGTGTGTGTGTGTGAGACAGAACGAGGGAAGGGGGGAGAAGAAAAGTTAAAATAAGTAAAGAGAAAAACAATTTTCAATGAATTTTGGAAACTCTTCACTGTAACAGAAGAGAGGCAGGAATATATGTGTGAAAGGTCATGACGAATGTTATATATGCATACAGGAGGAAATCTTTTTAAAATCTGCCTTCGTAATAAAGTATACCTTATTCAAAAATGTAAAAGAAAATTACTAATGCATTGTTAAAGGTCTTGTTCAAATGACTGTGAAATTATCAGAACAGTTTATTGCTTGTCATTGAGAAATTGCAGTGTGGTGAGAACTAGTCTTGGCATGCAGTTCTCAGATTGCAAATCATGAAATCCTGGGCTATCTACATCACAAAAGTGGACATTTCTTTTTAATCTTCTCCTATGTAAAATATTTCCAGACTGTAGTAAAGATATCCATTGAGGAAGGGACTATGCTAAATGTTTCTCTCCGATAAATTGGTGTATTTCATGTAGGGAGCTTATTACTTCACAATCACATAATGTGAGCCCTAGAATTGAGTCAATATTTCTAATAAAATTGCTGCTATAATGGCTGAGCTTACCATCATCACCTGTTGCTATTAAATTATTGCATTATAAGATACACATGCACCAGAGGTGGTCTGTCATCCAATGCATGACAAAGATTTTCTTATTACTAATATATATATCAGAAAAACTACCTGGATCTAGGAAATAAATTATTGCTATTTCTCATTGTTATGCTTGTAATTTGGGTTTTTGTTTTGGGGTTGTTTTTTTAGTTTGTCATTTTGAAGTTCCTAGACATATTAGACATCCCATAATTCCTGTGTTGTCTGGGAGCTATGGACCTTACTGTCTATCCAGTATGCCTGGAATGCTTGAGGTTGTTGAAAGCAGCTCTAGCATTTTTTTGATATACTTATGAGGATGTAGTGCTTTATTTCTTCGGAGCTTCTGCTAAAAGCAATCTATTTAGCATCTCTGGGAAATCTGGGTGGGAACTGAAAGAAGTTTCCGTAAAAAAGCAGGTGCAAAGCAACTTGTTGTAGTTCTTGCTGTTTGATTGCCTGAAACATGTCTCCCTCCAAATATTTCAGAAAAATAGAGAAGAAAATCACATGTGTTCAACTACAGTAACTACTCTTTGGGATAAAACATACCCTCCTTCCAATTTAAAATCCTATCAGAATATAGTGAAGACTCTTACATTTCTAAAGCCCTGCCAGGTTGTATAGTAGTAGACAACTTGAGAAAATGTTGAAGAGAAATGGAAGATTGTAAGCTCTCCTGTAAGCTAATTGTCACTATTAGAGAAAACATTTGAGAGTATTGGCTGAAGAACTATATTCAGCAAATAAGTATCTCCCCATACATACCTTCAGTTTCCTGAGATCTATTTGTGCATTCCATATACAAGGAGATTTTTTGTACACTTATGGTTTTCACCAAACGTTTGCTTAAACTCTGAATCACTTGAACAGCCAAGTGGAGAGTAGCAAGTTCAACTGCCAAATGGTCGTACAGCAGTGATCAGATTTTTGGTCTTGCCTCATGCTCATCTGCAAAAATGTGTAGGCATCCTATTGGTTATATGGGCACACTGGGAATGGACTGATGAACAGCAATCACTTTGGCATAATTATCTGTGGGGCAAAGGAGATTTCCTTTTGTCAGTGGTAGCTTTCAGACTTCTCTAAGAAAAACTCCAGCCTCTTTGGTATAATCTAAAGAATGAATGACAATGCTTAGATGGCTCTGGGACAATTTAAGATGGGCTAGCAACAGTCGAAAGTAGTTTGATACTGAATACCAAATATGGAGAAAGTTACACCAATTTAGGCATAAGAAGTTTCCTGTGGATTTTACTCCCTGGTCATTGCTGACTATAGGGGATGGAATTCATCTCTGTTTCAAGGCCATTGAGTCAGCTCTGTCCAAAGACATTTCCAGGGTGATGTGGCCAGCATGACATCATGAAGTGCTGTTATCTTCTTACCAAAGTGATACCTCTTTATCTGCTTTCATTTGCATGCTTTCAAACTGCTAGGTTGGCAGGAGCTGGGGTGAGGATGGGAGCTCACCCTGTCGCGTGGCACTTGGGTCACAAACCTGGGTTACTGGCTTTCCAGCCAACAAGCCCAGTGTCTTAACTGCTGAGCCACCATGCCACCCAATTTAAGCATAGGATTTTTTTTTAAAAAAATAGATGGCTCATTAGAATTAAAGAGACTGCTGAGTTGTGCGATAGGGCAAATGCATAATTTCATGGGAAAATGGAATAGGTGGGTGCAAAAATATGTTTGCCAATTTATTCTTCCTGTTTCTCATTTCAGATAAATGATTACACCTACTCCATGGGAATGTTTTCTTGGGATTATATTTCCCAATATTCATGATGTCTATCTACTGAGTATTTTCTAAGAGTTAATTCCAGAATCTCTTAAACAATGTCTCTTCTAATTCCCAGAGTATATATGATCTTCTGCAGCTGTATAACCGTTCTGAATTAAAATCAATTCAAGAAGTCTTTAAATGCATCATTGCATAATTTTTTTTGTGAAGTGCCACAAAAATATTTTTTGTTTTCCTACAAAAGACAACCCCTTTCAAACCAGTTTGAAACAGAGGTTCTGTATTACAATAAGGAAGAGGAATTCTATATCCTGTACAAATGCTCATGAGTCTTTCTGGACATATATTTAAATAAATTATATTTTTAACATAGAAATGCATTGCAGCTGAAAAGTCCAAATTCTGATGAAGCTATCTTTTAATCTGTTTTTTTTTGTTTGTTTAGAAGATAGAGATCAAGTTAATTTGTATTGGAATTTACAAAGAAATTAGAATTAGTTTATTCAAAAGTTGAATATAAATAGATACTGTATATCACCTCTGAAACATTGGGCACAAACAAATTTGTAAGTTTTCCTCCCAAATTAAGCTATTATACGAAGGCATTTCTTGGTTACAAACATGTAATATGAAAAATGAATAATATCTAAGTAATAACCATTGTATTGTTATTCAATATATATATAAGCATTACGTTTTATCAGGTATTGGTCCCTTTGATGCTAGTTCCCACACACAAATAGACATAGAGCAGCTACTGTTTGACCTTCATGGTGAATAAAATCCATTTGGAAATCATAAGATAAATACTATGCTGTGATTAATTTTATTGATATACAAATTTCATTGTGGAAAGCTTTACAATCCATACTTATGCATATATATGTATTTACACACGTGAGATATTCAAACTGAGCATTGCAAAGTCACATTCTTGAAGGTTGTGATTGATGGTTACAGGAATACAGCTTTGAAACAATTAATGAGCTCTGTGCCAAGGATTAAGCCTGGACAATAAAAAATAATTAGGTATTTGAAGCAAATCTTAACTGTATCAAAGCCAGGAGAAGCTCTGACATTTTACACTGCAGTTTAGAGGTAAGCATAAAATTCTGATAATCTAGACTGGAAATGATTACTTGCATAATTCTGCTATAGTTAGTCATCTGGGAATTTCACAAATATTTCCATAGTTGCAGAATCTTCTCCTCTAAATACTCAACTTGCCTGAAAACTTAACATGTCTTTAAAGACTTTTCATTCTACCAAGCTCTTTTAATTGATCGCATTATAACCATATGAAATCTACACAAACATATATACATTATTTGAGGCTATTTTTATGATTGCATGAAACTATATAAGGTACATGTGAATGCATACTGCATTGCTTTAAAGAGTTTTATTCTCAGCTGTGAAATCTTGTTTAAAAGGAGGGGAATAAATATATTGTTCTAAAAAAGAATACAGGGAAGATGCTGTTTCGAAGAGTTAAACCTTTAAAGCATCCTCTATCTGGGAATATAACTTTTTCAAAAAAAAAAAAAAAACAGGGAGAGGGGATAGTCCATTTTATCCTTTCAAATAAAAGAGGAATCATAACACTTGGTAAGCATATTGTGTGCCCGTTTGTGGTAAACTACCAGAGTGGAATACACTCACACACTCATAATCATTTCCAAAAACCAATAACAAATTTTTAAAGCAGTGAATTGACACTCATTCCCAGAAAAATTAGTATGGGTGGAAATCTGAAATATCTCTAACTTTTTCCACTTCCAATGCACACTATAGATTATGATTTATAATTTTATGGATGCAATCCAGTTCTTTTCCAGTATTAGTAGAAAATGAACAGAAGCTGAATCTATGGATCTAAAAGAAGGATCATTTGTGCATCATCCCCATCTGAAGACTCACAGCATCACCAGTAAGGAATGTCCCAGCTCATAGACTAAGTCCGTGACTAACCTGGGGACTAGAGAGACTAGAACTGTATAAATCAGGGGTAGACAACCTTGGCTCTTTTATGACTCGTGGACTTCAACTTCCAGAATTCCTGAGCCAGCCATGCTGGCTCAGGAATTCTGGGAGTTGAAGTCCACGAGTCATAAAAGAGCCAAGGTTGCCTACCCCTGGTATAGATTATGTTCGAAAACTTGAAAATGAGTTGAGGTTATTGAAGCATGCTAAGAACAACCAAATAGATTTCTTGAGATATGTTGAAAAACAAAAACAAAAAAGGATCCGCATATCAGCTGCTCAAGAACACACACACAAAAAAACCCCTGAAAGATAACAAAGAAAATGCAGAATTACTCAATTCCTATTTTGCTTCAGTCTTCTCCAGTGAGGCTTTTTTTTCATCAGGCAGCTGATGAATGAATATATAAATATTTTATAAATTATAAATAAATAACTTATAATTTAATGCTAATTTAATATTATTTAATATAATAATTTAATAAATAAATAATCCAGGGTGAAGCAGCAGCACAGAAATTTGAAAATGACAGTGTCCTGAAGAAACTTGCTGATGGCCTGATGTATTATGCATATCTTGTATTTGTGTGTATTTTATATCATCTTTGAGACATCTTGGCAAATGATGGAATATCAGGGAACTTGAAGACAAAAGGGAGGGGAGAGTAGATAGAGGAAACTACAGACCTCTCACTTGATATTAATACTTGGGAAGATTCTAAAACAGATGGTAAAGAGATCAGCTCACAAGCACCATGAAAACAATCATCAGACATCAGCATTTTTTACTAGATTTTCCTAGTAAAAAATGTATCAGCTTAATGTTGTCTTATTTGTAATGGGTGTTTTGATTAGTAGAGTATGAGAATGCTGTAGATGTCCCAAAGCTCAATTTCAGCAAAGCATTTGACAAAGTACCCTGGGACATCCTGGTTAGCAAGTTAGTTAAGTTAGGCTAAATGACAGAACAGTTAAAGGGATGCCAACCTGTCTTGCTCATACTCAAAGGGACTCAACCATGGTTGTTCATGAGTTTGAAGTGAGTTATTGAAAGGGATGCTACAGTCTTTAATCAAGAGCCCTATCCTCTTCAATATTTTTATGTGACTTGAATTAAAAACATGGAGGAAATCCTTATCAAATCTGCAAATATCACTAAATTAGGGAGGATAGCCAATGCTTCAGAAGACAAACGAAAAAAAAACAATCTTGATAGTTTAGCAAAATAGTTTGAACCCAATATAAAGAAATTTAACAGAGATCAATGCAAACTTTTTCAAAATTCAGAAGAAAAATCAAATGAATAGTTAAAGGATGGAGATGCCCTGTAGTTGTGAAAAAGATTGTGGAACAGAAGAACTATAAATCAGCAATGTGACAGAGCTGCAAAAAGGCAAATGCAATGCTAATATTACATGAAAAGAAGTATAGTTCCCAAATTAAGGGAAGTGATCCTTCCATTTCATTGATCAGGTGCCTATTGTGCTAGTTCAGAACATGACACTTTAAGAAGGTTTCTTGAAACAAAAAGTTTCAAGAAAAGGTAATAAGGATGAGCGGGTACTCAAACTTAAGTCTTCTGAAGAATGGTTGAAGGAGATGGGAATGCTTTTCACGAGAAGAAAAGATTGATATGACATACAATAGAATTCTCCCGATACCTGGAATAATGTCACACTGTGTCATTCCAGACTAGAGGAATCATGAATTTGTTATAGATATTAAATGTTAGGAAGCAAAAACTTTCTAACAGTCAGAGAAGTTCAACAGTGAAAAACGATGACCTAAAGATATAGGCTACTGGTTGTCCTCAACTTACAACCACAACTGAGCCCAAAATTTCTGTTGCTGAGTTACATAGTAAGTAAGCTTTGCCCCATTTTGTGACCTTTCTTGCCAGAGTTGTTAAGTGAGCAACACAGTTGTAAAATGAATAGGGGCTTCTCCATTGACTTTGCTTGTCAAAAGATCACAAAAGTTGATCACATGACCCCAGGACACTGGAGCTGTCATAAATACATGCCAGTTGTCAAGAGTCTGAATTCTGATCATGTGACCATGGGGATGCTGCAATAGTCATGTGAAAAATGGTCACAAGTCACTTTTTCAATGATGTTGTAACTTCAAATGGTCACTAAATGGCTATCTTAAAATGAAGGCTCGGCAACCATTTCTTGGGGTGCATTAGTTTGAATTCCATCATGGATTCTTTGATTTTTTTTTGGAAAACATCTAAGAAATCATTCTTCTGACTATGACGTTGCTTGATTGAAGGCTTCTAGCTTTTCTCAAATTCTTTTCATGTCATATATCTTGTTTGCAAAGAAATTGCAACCATGTATTCTGACAAAGGAGCAGTGAATTGTGAACCATGTTTTAAGATACCCAGGCCTATCAGACTTTAAGGATAATGCATTCACTATTCCCTCACAGTGATCAGGAAACACAATTTGTATTTCAGAGGAGCTTTTCTGGCATTATAAACCTGCCTGTGGGTGAATCCTTATTAAGCTTCTAAAGAACTGCCATGTTCGTTAGATTTATCTACTGTCAGTAATAAAGAAGCAAGATTTTGATATCATAGAAGTGAAGGCTGAAGTTCTGTAGCAAAAAAAGCAAGCAGTGGCTGATAATCCCCAAAGAGTTCCCATCTTCAATTTAATTCAGTCAGCTTTCTAACTGGGTCAAAATGTTATCTAATAGGTATAAATTGATCAGCTTCTCTCGATGTTTTGGATGAACAGCAATTTACATAGTGACATACAGCTGGGTTGTGTGAATTGATTGCATTATGCTCCCAGGAAATATTTTTTCTTCCTTGCTATAAACAATTTCTTTTATATACTAAGCTGTAATAAAAACACAATTTCTTTAACCAAAGATGATAAAACATTACTGGTTTTGTACTGGTTAAAATAATCCTTATAATGAATACAATACAATACAATACAATACAATACAATACAATACAATACAATACAATACAATACAATACAATTCTTTATTGATTGGACTCACACGGAATTTGTACATAAGCTCTCAGTGTATGTGCAAACAACAAAGTAATATAAACATAAGATAACAATAGTAGAAGGATAATAGTAATACCTACTACATGGGTAAATATTTTTAGACATAAGACAGTGCTATGGGAATTAGATGTTCAGCATAGAATGATGGCACGAGAGGAAAAAACTGTCTTTTTGTCTAGTTGTTTTGTCATGCAATGCCCTGTAGCAGTGTCCTGAGGGAAGGAGTTGAAACATTTTATGTCCAGGATATGAGAGGTCTGTAGATATTTTCTCAGCCCTCTTTCTGGCTCATGCAGTATTCAGGTCCTCGAAGGTCCTGGAAGACAGGCTGGTAGCAATTGTTTTTTCTGCAGTCCTAACTATCTGTTGAAGTCTGTACCTGTCCCATTTGGCTGCTGTGTCAAATAAGACAGTTATAGAATAATTCCTCTGTTGAACTGTATCAGCAGCTCCTTGGGCAACCTGAGCTTTCTGAGTTGATGCAGGAATAACATTCTTTGTTATGCCTTTTTAATGATGGCTCTAGTAGGTATATAATGAACAATTGCTCATTTTTTGTTAGAGTTGCCATACATTCCCTCATCTTCTTAATTTTCCCATGGCAGCTAACACTAGAATCAATGCTATGAGATGGGTGGCCGCCTAAATTACTGAAATAAATAAGATAAATAAAAATAAACATATTAAAGAAATTGGATTGTATGGGGGGAATAATTACAGAAATTGAAGATTTGTAAAGCCAAATTGTTTGTAATAAAAACTTTCACCTCTTTTTCTCTATTAAGGAACAGCAACTGCCTTTTCTCTATTAAGGAACAGCAACTGCCTTAAGAACAATACAAGTCTTAGGAACTGATGTGAAAGAGTTATTTCCTAATTTTACATTGGTTTTTTTTGGTCTTCATTAGGTATAATCTTATTGGTTTGGTTTGTTTCTGCAATGGCTGCCTTCACAAGTAGAGGAAAAACCTGGACTTTTGTTAATTATAGTATTGAATGTAGTGCAAAAAATGGACAGAATTATAAGTGGAACTGATTTTTTTCAGTATGTCCAAGCAAAGAACTTTTCCATGTTCACTGAAAAAATGTTGATGCCTGGAATTTTAATATTTGAAATATAAACTTTTTTGAACACATAGATATAAGTTTTTCAAACTCTAACTCTTGGGAGACTGCAACAGAAAGGTAACTTGGGCCCTGATTGGATCTCCATTGTCTATTTAAACTGCCCAGAGCTGTGGGGGAGGTTTTTCAAACTCTAACTCTTGGGAGACTGCAACAGAAAGGTAACTTGGGCCCTGATTGGATCTCCATTGTCTATTTAAACTGCCCAGAGCTGTGGGGGAGGTTTTTCAAACTCTAACTCTTGGGAGACTGCAACAGAAAGGTAACTTGGGCCCTGATTGGATCTCCATTGTCTATTTAAACTGCCCAGAGCTGTGGGGGAGGTTTTTCAAACTCTAACTCTTGGGAGACTGCAACAGAAAGGTAACTTGGGCCCTGATTGGATCTCCATTGTCTATTTAAACTGCCCAGAGCTGTGGGGGAGGTTTTTCAAACTCTAACTCTTGGGAGACTGCAACAGAAAGGTAACTTGGGCCCTGATTGGATCTCCATTGTCTATTTAAACTGCCCAGAGCTGTGGGGGAGGTTTTTCAAACTCTAACTCTTGGGAGACTGCAACAGAAAGGTAGCGGCCCGCGCGCCTAACGGCGCGCGAATTATATAACTAAAAATCAAAACGGCAAGTGTGTCTGAGATTCCCTGTATTTAAGAATGTCTGGCTTAGTTGAGTGCAACACTTGCTTTGCAGCTGTCTTTCGCAGTACCCTTTTCAAACTTGGAAACTGTCCTATCTGTAAACAAATCACTAGTCTACAAGGACAGATTATTTATCTAGGGTCTCTAATCTCTGCTCTTCAGGCAGAAATTAGGTGTCCAGTTCAATCCCACTACTCTACTGATCCTCCGCGCTATCAGCCCCCTCTACCACAAAGATCCTGCAGGAGAAGGGCAGTGTGGACAACCGTGGGATCTGGCAGGGTGAGAGCTGTGAACCATAAACGCAAAGCTTTCGCTGTGTCCCTGCACAACAGATACAGTGCCCTTGCTGACCTTAATAGGGAAATTAAGGAGGCAGGTAAAAGTAATTGTGATGATAACTCAAATAAGCAGGGGATCGTGGTCCGAGATGAAGAACTTGTTTTTGACAGGGAGAAGTGTGAATCAGGTATTACACATCAGTCATGCAAGAACAGAAAGGCATCCAAAAAGAGAAGCCACCTTCTGGTAGGTGATTCAATTATAAGGGATGTAAATTTAGGAAAGGACACAGAGGTTTCAAAAGAGGTCAGGTGTCTTCCAGGTGCTACTGCCAGTAGGGACAAGAAGCGTATTTCTAAAATAATCAAAAATGCCAGCAAGGACTGTGATGTGGAGGCTATTGTACATCTTGGCACTAACGATCTGTCCCAAAAAGATGTACTCTCTGTGCAGAATGATTTCCAGAGCTTGGGGCAGGAACTTAGCAGAATAGGCTGTAGGCTTACTTTTTCAGAGGTTTTACCAGTGTATAAGGAGCAAAATGGAAAAGGCCAGCGTATAGCAGAATTCAATATGTGGCTAAAGGAGTGGTGTAAAGGGGAAGGCTTTGGATATATTAGTCACGATGTCTGTAGCTGGTCTAATGAAAAAATGTACAAAAGAGATGGTTTGCATCCATCAAAGAAAGGGACTGAGTTACTCGGCTATAAATTCACAGATTTTCTGGAGGAATATTTAAACTAAACAGCGGGGACAGTGAGTTAATTGATACAGAACATCCCTGTCCCCGGCAATCTAACAATTATAGGGTTATCAGTGCATGTAACATAGATGTGTGTGTGGACAAGAATATCAACCTTGCTGTCAAGCAAAATCAAGCTTCTAATAGCAAGTGCCACACAAAGTGCACTAACCAAATAGGTGGTAAGACAATAGGGGAACTCAGGCACCACACAGGTTACGTAGAAAGTAAACACAGGGTCAGTCATAAAGGACTCAAATGTCTATATACCAATGCACAGAGTATGAACAGCAAACAGGGTGAATTAGAAATTCAGGCTAATGAGGGCAGATATGATATTGTTGCCATTACAGAAACATGGTGGGATGAAACCCACAAATGGAACACAAGGCTAGAGGGATTTAAATTATTTAAAAGAAACAGACCAAATAAAAGAGGAGGTGGAGTTGCTCTATATGTAAGAAATAACTACATCTCTACAGAACTAGAGCACAACAATGATGAAAACTGTCTTGAATGCATTTGGGTCAATATAAAAGGGGGGGGAAAATGACATTGCCATAGGTGTATACTACAGGCCACCCAACCAAACAGAGGAAATAGATGAACTTTTTGCTAGTCAGCTAACTAAGGTATGTAGGAAGCACATCACAATAGTAATGGGGGACTTTAACTACCCTGACATCAACTGGGAGACAAACTCTGCACCAAGTGGAAGATCAAACAGATTCCTTGCAAACCTAGCAGACAACTTTGTCTCCCAAAAAGTAGAGAAGGGAACTAGGGGATTAGCCATTTTGGATCTAATTCTCACTAACAGGGATGAAATGATAGAAGGTGTTGAAGCCACAGGAACCTTGGGAGGAAGTGATCATGCAATATTGGAATTCAACATTATGGAAGCACAAGCAATAGAACACAGTCAAACTAGAGTCTTGGACTTTAAGAGAGCTAATTTCAATAAACTTAGAGAGGGTTTGGGAAGGATTCCATGGATGAGAATCCTCAAGGGGAAAACAACTCAAGAAGCTTGGGAAATTTTGAAAAGTGAGATAATAAAAGCCCAGTCTAGCACAATACCAACAAAGAAGAAAAATAACAGCTCTCAAAAGAAACCAGCATGGCTGCATAAAGACCTCTCTGATAAATTGAAAGATAAAAAGGACAATATAGAAAGTGGAAAGAGGGGGACATAACTTAAGGCAGAATATCAGCAAATAGCCCAAGCCTGCAAAAATGAAGTGAGGAAAGCTAAGGCTCAAAATGAACTAAGGCTTACGACCAAAGTCAAAAATAATAAAAAAAGCTTCTTTCAACATGTAAAAAACAAGAAAAAAAGTGAAGGAAATGATTGGT